>FR990043.1:30665756-31915756 GCA_905404095.1 Glaucopsyche alexis | reverse complement strand
GAAAACGCGGGCAAAAGCTAGTAGGTACTAAATAAATGCTGATTTGTACTTGCTGATTTTTATAAAATCATTTACTAAACGCCAAAAGTTTACCCACTTTGTTGTTTATTGGACAACAATTAAAGGTACCTAGTCGCTTTGTCCAAGAATACTTTGGGGTTTCTGAGAAATCAGTGGTGTATCGATGTTGGCATAGCTGGGCATTAACTCGTTAATCCGTTAATCGTTAATTAACGAAGTTAACATTTTGATTAACGGATTAACTTTTAAGTTAACTTTTAAAAATGTTAACGGACTCGTTAACTTCCGTTAATATGAAGAGAAGTCCGTTAATCGTTAATCCATGCCTACTATTTACCGGACGGCACCGCGTTGCGGCGCGAAAAACATGTTCAGTAGCGTGTCAAGCCAAGTTCAAGTAACAGAACTGGCGAGCAGCACCGTGTGTAATATTACACGAACCATTTGAAGCCACTTTTGACCTCTCATAACTCAAAAACTATTTCACATAAATGTGTCAAATTTGGCTCATATATTGAGACTTGCGAGATACATATTATGTGCTCCAAAAGAGATGTTTGATTTTGGGCCAGTTCTATGTACACTACGTAGGTAAATAGGAAAAAAATATGGGAATATCATAAAAATACGAAAAAAATAATTTGAAGAAGGGTACATGCGTACAAAAATGATTATTTGAAGAGTTTTTTATTGCGAGAACACTATTTTTAGGGCGGCCATGACGGTTGTTTTGACTTGACTTTTGACGTACCAGACAGTTTTACGAAGAGACGTCGTCTTCAATGTCATACGTCTTTCTTTGTCAAAAGTCATGTCATTGACAAAATGATTCTTTAGTTAATTTTGATCTGATCCGCCAGGTTTTATTTTACTTTGTGTTGCTCTCCTTGACGAAGTTAATTTAAATGTACATGGAAACGGATTGAAATTAAACAAAATAAAGAATAGGAAACAGTTACTATATTATGTAGCTATATTTACATATACTGTACGTAGGGCTGGCCCAGGCCTCATACATTTCTTGAACATCGCTTTTCATAAACACATCTCAAACAGCTATTTAGATATTAACGTCCAAAATATATTCAAATTTGGCATACATATAGGTAATTAGGTGAATGCAAAGGAATAAATCAGAAACTGGTAATTGTTATCATTTCATTATAATTTTTTCACTTAATTGATTCTTTTAGCAACACTTAACTTAGGTATTAATTTTGTTATAGATAAGTACCAACTAATAATTTAAGTACAAATGGTTAAATGATATCCTATTAAAAACATAAATGTGAAGTGAGAGCCAAGGTCAATAATATGATATAAGTAATATGCCTTTGTTGTTGATTTCAAAGACAAAAGAAGTGAGATCTAAATGGGTGCTAAGTTCAATGGTCAGCACTAAAATTTATTTATAACATCATAAAATATCATTTTTTCTCATAACTTAGGATAATATAGCCTCATTATATTGTAGCCTAAGGTCTGACTTGGCTAGTTTTCATATACGAATTATATTATAGCCTTCGGAAGTTCTAAACCTGTTACTTGTCGGTTCTTATTTTATTATTCCGAAAATTTGGCTTGCTGGTAGAAACTAGCCATCGAACATAATAATTCGTATATGAGAACTAGTCGAGTCAGACCTTAGGCTACAATATATTACCTAAGTAAGTTATGAGAAGAAATTATATTTTGTTGTTATAAATAAACAGGACTGACCATTGAACTTGGCACCCATTTAGATCTCACTTCTTTTGTCGTTGAAGTCAACAACCAAGGCATATTGTATCATATTATTGAACTTGGCTCTCATTTCACATTTATGTTTTTGATAGGATAAATTACGATTTGCGTGTTGATAAAGAAGAGTGCAGTATAATTTAGTTAGATAGAAAAAGTGTACTGTGCAGTGTAGTAATTAAAACTATATCATGGAAGACCGGGAATTGGATTCCACCGGTCCTGATGAGAATCCATGGCCACATTTGACTTCAACATGTTAATGTTCATGAAGGGGAATATGCACCTTATGCCCGATGATTAAATTACACATTTGAATTTTACAAGTATTTTCTTTTGTTCCTAACCTGTTAACTTCCAGAACCTAAATCAACATGTTTTATAAATTCACTCACTAACGCAACGATATAAAAATGCAATTTTACACATATTAACGGATTAACGATTAACGTTAACTTGCGTTAATTCTTCCGAAATGTAACTCTTTAACGTTTAACGAAGCTAACGTTTTTTGTAGCGGATTAACGATTAACGAAGTTAACTATTTGATTAACGGTGCCCAGCTATGGATGTTGGTAATATTATGCACAAATAAATAGTATATTGTGCAGCATCATTGTGTAAAGCCCGACCAGGAATACAAAAAGCCTGCACTGAATGTTTTATTGTAGCAACACTACGAAATGCCCTCTTGTGAATTGTGATTGTTAGTCTTAACTAAAAATATTAGAGACTAGCTGTTTCCCGCGGCTTCGCCCGCGTAAATATACTATCGAGTGCCCCGCGGGAACTCTGTATTTTTTCGGGATATTTTTTTTTTCCAGAGCTGGTTTTAATCCAGAGCCTAAACTACTACCATACCAAATTTCATCAAAATCCGTTCAGCAGTTTTGGCGTGAAAGAGGAACAAACATCCATCCATCCATCCATACATCCTCACAAGCAAAACATTTATAATATTAGTAGGATTTGATATTAATAACATTTCAATTTAGTTTTGTCAAATTTTACATCACTAGTCAGGCTATAACTTAACGCACGCAGAATTCGTATGGATTTCGCCTAGTGGTGGCGCCGCAGGAGTTGTGGCAAAAAACAGTATACAAATGTTAGCGTACTAATGTTATGTTCTTGTGACCATCTAAGTGAAGGTTTTTTTGCGCATGTTTTCAGGAACATAAACCTGCGCGCGGCGCTGATCCACGTGATCGGCGACCTCATACAGAGCTGCGGCGTGCTGCTCGCCGCCATCGTCATCAAAATATACGTAAGGTTCATACTGCCCTGTAGCACGATGTTAATACTAGCGTACAGATATCGTTGTAACTGATGGTCAAGACGAGCTGGGCAGAAGGCCATGGAGAGGAGTATGATTGACACGAATAAGATAGGCAGAGGAGAAAACAAGGAGTCGAAAAGGAGGACAGGGTTGACTGACGTAACATATTGTGTTGAGAGGACCCGACAAATGGACCGATCATCACAACGTGGTACCCCAGAGGGGAGAAAAGGAAAAAGGGTAGACCTCTGAGAAGACGAAATAATCCAAGTAGCTCTCAAAACATGGACCAGGGTGGCATGCTAATGGAGATATTAGAAGCATTTGGGGGAGGCCTTTGCCAGGAGGCACACACACAGATATAGCTTTTGAATTTTAGAAAATTTAATGTTTAATCCTAGATTTTATGATTAATACTTTGTACTAAATAAAGGTTGTAAATAAACTGATAATCACAATAATATCTGCAGCCGTCGGCGAAGGTGATCGACCCGGTGTGCACGTTCGTGTTCGGCGTGGTGGCCGTGCTCACGTCCGCGCGCGTGCTGCGCGACGCGCTCGCCATGCTCATGCAGGCGACGCCGCGCGGCTTCCGTGTGCGCGACTGCGGCGCGGCGCTGGCGGCGCTGCGCGGCGTGCGTCACGTGCACTCGCTGCACGCCTGGGCGCTCTCCACCCACCACACCGTACTCACCGCGCACGTGGCCATCGGTATGTCTCTGTGTGTGTGTATGTGTCTGTGTGTTCGTGTGCGCGACTGCGGCGCGGCGCTGGCGGCGCTGCGCGGCGTGCGTCACGTGCACTCGCTGCACGCCTGGGCGCTCTCCACCCACCACACCGTACTCACCGCGCACGTGGCCATCGGTATGTCTCTGTGTGTGTGTATGTGTCTGTGTGTTCGTGTGCGCGACTGCGGCGCGGCGCTGGCGGCGCTGCGCGGCGTGCGTCACGTGCACTCGCTGCACGCCTGGGCGCTCTCCACCCACCACACCGTACTCACCGCGCACGTCGCTATCGGTACGTCGTGTCTGTGTGTCTATCCCATTAACACCGTACAATGTATCGGAAAAAGTAGCCAAATTCTATTTTAATGCGACCAGCGCGTGAGCCGTAATAAGCGTACTTACCGTCGTAATTATTTCATATAGGAGACTTCGAACTTCACATGGTAATATCGGTAATACGATACTTACTAGCAAAGAAAGGTCACTAACAATATCACAAATCCCATTGCAGATCGATTTTACTTACTAGCAAAAAATAGTCACTAAAAATATCACAAATCCCATTGCAGATCGGTAATACTAGCAAAGAAAAGTTACTAACAATATCACAAATCCCATTGCAGACGAGCTGGCGGACTGGGAGGAGGTGCTGCAGAGCTGCCAGCGAGTGGCGCGGCAGTTCGGCGTGGCGAGCGCGGCCATCCAGGTGGAGCGCTACCGCGGGCACATGGAGGCGTGCGCGCGCTGCCGCCCCGCCGCGCCCTGACCCCCGCGCACGCTCGCCGCGCCGGTACGTACAAACTGGCGACGCTCGTTAAATGCGTCTACGCAATTAAAATGTTGCATAACAGATGTAGGTATTACGAAATTGTAAAAATATGTCGAAAGATTAAAAACTATATATTTATAATCTAACGAAAAATAATGTGTTAAATTATAGGCAGCATATTCGCGTCGGAAGTCTATCAACATTTTACAATTTCACTCTTTTTATTACAATCTAACGGTTTTTACAATTTTAAGGTGACATAGTATACAACATACAGCGTTGACAGCAACTTTGCAACATGTCAATTCAACTTTTAAGAAAGCATCAAAAAAAGCACATACCGACACGATTTGATTATTCAGCAATTGAGATAACTTTACTTCAGACAAAAATATTATATAGTATTTTCATAAAACACCAACAGCTGAGTATCGATTTGCGTAATTTGAGGACGCCTTTTCTAAAATACTTTACAAAGCGGTATAAATGTGTGCACTATAGCTTTTCATATAAGTATACATTACTATTTTATGGCTACATCCGTTTTCCCCCGATATTATGTGAAATAACAAGCATTTTCCGCGCGCGTCGCACTGAGTTCGAGCCGTTGACTAGCGCACACTTAAGTAAGACGTATAAGTCTAACGTGTTGCCAGAAAGTGTTCGCCTTGCATTAGGCGTCTATAGGCTGTGTGGTCGCTGGACATGTTATACTGAACTTTTTTTGCAATGCACTTCCCTGTCTAGTTATTTTTAGGTTATGAGTTACATTACCCATGATCAACTTTTTTTAATTTCACAGGAGCCCATTAAGGTTACTGGCGACATGTGAGTAAGCGGTTGAAGCTGAAAAGAAAACGAGAAAATCCGATGCGAGTGAAGTGTCTCGTCTGTGAAAAAAATCGGATATTGTATGTCAATGTATTACAGGTTTATAAAAGCTATTTTTGACACAAATAATGACAAAAATACTATTTGTTTCACGATGAATTCAACCGAAAATACGTCCAGCGAGCGTGCAAAATAATCGAAAAATGTATTGTACCTAATAGATAAAATCTGTATTTGTAAATCAATATGACTTTTAAAGAAATGAAATGAGGTAGGTCAATTGTCGAATGTAGTCGGCCATTTCTAGAAATATAGATAGAATCGCAACGTAGAATGTTCTAGTCCTTCCCTTGTTAATAGTCAATGACATTAATTCATCTTTTAAGTAATATTTCAGCTGATATTTTGTAGTTTTAAAGACCGTGTGTTGAAACTTATTTGTTGTGGACGTGAAAATTGTACATTGCAGATAATTAAATTTTAGTATTTCAGTATTGCTGCGTATTAGCGTCATTTCACACCGAAACGATACGTGGCGCATTGCATTTTAAAGATTTCTATTCAAAAGAGATGTTTGATTTTGGGCCAGTTCTATGTACACTACATAGGTAAATAGGAAAAAAATATGGGATTATCATAAAAATAGGAAAAAAATAATTTGAAGAAGGGTACATGCGTACAAAAATGATTATTTGAAGAGTTTTTTATTGCGAGAACACTATTTTTAGGGCGGCCATGACAGTTGTTTTGACTTGACTTTTGACGTAGTAGACAGTTTTACGAAGAGACGTCGTCTTGAATGCCATACGTCTTTCTTTGTCAAAAGTCATGTCATTGACAAAATGACATTCTTTAGTTAATTCTGATCTGATCCGCCATGTTTTATTTTACTTTGTGTTGCTCTCCTTGACAACGTTTATTTAAATGTACATGGAAACGAAGTGAAATTAAACAAAATAAAGAATAGGAAATGGTTACTATATTATGTAGCTATATGTACATATACTGTACATAGGGCTGGCCCAGGCCTCATACATTTCTTGAACATCTCTTTTGAACTTTATTCACTACACAAGATATAAGTTTAATTGCAGAGTTCGAATATCAAACTTGACTGCATAGCGCGTCGGCCCTCTTGCAATGTGTATCTTCTTGTTTACTGAACAAAGTTCAATATTGAATCACTGTTTTATAAATGCAGTGCTGCATCACGTGTCGTCTCGTTTCAGTGTGAACAGACCTTTAGAGTTAGAAAAAATAGAAATCTTTTAAGTTTTTGCGATGTGTTGCAAAAGAAATGAGATTTAAATTCTATCTCGATTCTTGATATTGCATTTTTGTGTTATGAATCTAACTAACCCTAGCCCCCTTACTAATAAACGCTGTATAAGCTTTGAATAGTTATACAGTGTTTTGTCTCCTTCTATCGAATTAAAAATGTCACTTGTGTGACGGGAACAAAACACTGTATAGTCTATTCAAAGCTTATACAGCGTTTATTAGTAAGGGGGTAGAAGTATTATGCGCGAGTAAGTTTTGTGCAATTTGACTAAATTTGTTTTATTGTGATCGAAATTGACTTGATATTTATTAATGAAATTGTATAATATATTTAATAGTGTGTAATAAAATGATGAGAAAGGCTATGATTTTATAAATGTTGATAATTATATGTATATTACGGTGTTTAGGTTAGGTTAGGTAAGTCCATGTTACTATATTATGTTACTATATAACCGACATGCAGAATTGGCCCAGGCGGCTGTTGTGTAAATATTTAGTCAGCTGCTGCGAGTGTAAGCTACTAGAATGAAATAAATGTATGTGTTTTTTAGGGTTTCATACCCAAAGGGCAAAAACAGGACCCTATTACTGTGCTCTGCTGTCCGTCCGTCTGTCGTTCACCAGGCTGTATCTCATAAACCGTGATAGCTAGACACACGAAGTATAGAATACCAGGAGTCCGCACGGTATAGGCTTTTCCATAGTATTCATGTACACAATAATAAAACCAGATGAGAATTTTTAGTTAAGCCTATACTGTCATTACTTGAATATTGTAGCCTAGTGTTGGGTAAAGTACAACTCTGTATACAATATTTCTTTTTTAATTACCAAACTTAAAGTAGTTGATAATTCTAAGAACCAAGTCCCCTAAATAAGCTACTAGTTCTCTTTTCTGTCACTGGCTGCGCTAGAATTTTGGACGTACCGATGCTATTGTGGCGGACCAATCAGCGCACAGTCCTGAATTGCGCTTGGTACTTCTTGAACAATGGCGCGCTCTACCGGCAAAAAATCTGTCCCCTAAATTGAGACCATTATTTTAACATTACGTTCGGACTCCTGGTATCTATACTTCGTGGCTACACAGTTGAAATTTTCACAGATAATGTAATTTTGTTGCCGCTATAACAAGAAATACTAAAAACAGAATAAATTAAATATTTCACTGGGGCTCTTATACAACATACGTGTTTTTTGCCGTCTTGTACAGAACTCTTCGTGCGTGAGTCCTACTCGCACTTGGGCTAAATGTCCCGTGGAAATGCAGGACATACTATTCGTCATGGGCATTAAATAAAAACTTATTTTGTATCACATAAGTCAATTAGAGAAGGTATATTACGGTGCAGAGGGATGAGCGAAATTTGTGAAAATGTGCTTACTCTTGTACCCCTCTGTGTATACCTACCTAGGTTTCTCGCAGATGTATCCAGAGCACTAATATGTATACGCGTCAATTTTTAAAAGTATACGACACAAAACCATACGGCCATTTAAAGCAATATGTATTTCTTTGGCAGAAATGCATACATATACTTTAAGAAATGTTATATATTTGTTTTAAGCCGCGTATACAATTTAGTGTCTGTTTCAGTATTTGCTTACAAAAGGGTAGCTCTATGGCAACATTAGAATTTACTAGGCTCAATTATATTCGAAAATAAAGTATTAAATTATGTGAAGTTAGAAATTTGTAAAATGTAACCGAGGCTTCCTTATGTAACAATATGTATTAGACTTTGCCAAATTTGTACGGATAGAATTTATAGTATTAAAATGTATTCGATGAAATAAATGTATAATGTAGGAATAGGGCACTTTTTCATATGGATTGCCACCCACGTGCGGGTCTCGGTCGCACTTGGCCGCCCGCTAGGGATGGCATGATCAAATCCTCGCGAGTTATAGGAAAACCAAAGAAACTTGCTTTACCCAACAGACGTTCTGTCACAACTATGAACTGGAATACATAATTACACCTACAATCTACACCTACATCCTACCCCTACAACCTCTGTAGGTTGTAGGGGTAGGATGTAGGTTGTTATGATGTTACCTGTGTAACTAAGGTGTATTTGTAAATTTTATACCAAATAAAAAAAAATGGTCAAAAAGCCCTATCCAGTAGTAGTTTACAACCTATTCTCATACCTACCGAATACATCTGCAAAATTTCATTAAAATCGGTCGTGCCGCATTTCGGAGATCTGTGGAAGAATTTGAAGAGAATATAAGATAATAGGATGCGGGTAGCCCGCATGCGGACTGACCCGCACGCGTGTGGAATCCCGCTTGACGGGAGAAGGGTAGTGTAGGTTTAAGACTAAAGTAGGTAACAATTATTGTGATTTCAATCGTTACATAGTTTAACAAATGTTATGTTGTTAGGAAACGTGTTTAATTTGTGTTACTGTTTGTGTTTTATATTTATTTCAAGTTATTTGTGTCAAAATATACTTCCGAAAATGTGGTAAAGTGTGGTAATTGAACACTTTAGTAAATAAGTACAACGCCATCTAATATAAAAATTCAAGTTATAAAAAAAACTCAGAAGGTCCAATTCAAAGCCGACCAAAATATCTGCAAATTGTACATTAATACATTGAAACTACCAAATCTATACTAATATTATAAAGCTGAAGAGTTTGTTTTTTTGTTTGTTTGTTTGAACGCGCTAATCTCAGGAACTACTGGTTCGAATTGAAAAATTCTTTTTGTGTTGGATAGTCCATTTATCGAGGAAGGCTTTAGGCTATATAGCATCATGCTAAGTTCAATACGAGCGGAGCACCAACCAAGAATGTTTCAAAATCGGGGGTTATTTTTTCCTTTTGAGAGCTTTCGCTGCATACGCTGCGGAAACGGTTAAAGTTTCGCTAAAATTATGTATAACAGAATTGTTCCCCTTTAAAAGTTCTATAAAAAAGTCCGCGACAGTACATGTCTATCTTTTAAGGTTGGCTCACAATAACCTTTTTATGCTAACCAAATTTGTTCTAAAATTAAGCATTATTTGTGAGGGTGTTTTCATAAAGATGATATTAATCCTTATCCAAGTAAATACGTTATTCATTACAAGCGTTTAACTTAGAAGAAATTTGCCGTATACGTCATTTGATTTCGATGAGTATTTTAGAAGATATCGCAGTAATAAAATAATGGGGCGCGCGGCGGGCAGTCGCGGGCAGGGAAGCGCTTCTCCTTCAACGTAAATGAAGTCGCCGGTATATTTTAGCGATATCCCAAAGTAACTGTTCCACGCGGACGAAGTCGCGGGCAAAAGCTAGTATAATAATATGTCCTTTATTATTTAAATGTCTCGAAGATGTAATTAAGTATTTGATGTTGATAATATTTAAACAAAAACAGAATATTTCTAACGTGTAATTTATTTGAAATGCTCAATTATTATTAATTTATTTTCAGATATTAAAGAAATGTTATTTTTATATTCATATTTCTTACAAATATTTTGTACTTAAACTTTTCTTTGGTAACACCTTTGACCTCCAAAGATAGTCGGTGTGTAACAATAATATTAATAATTGTTTAATTAATATACCCAGTAATTGTTTAGTTTTGTCACATATTTCATAATTAGCTTGATATTCTTGTTATAATACTGCCGTCTTAACGAAGAGTGCAGTAAGTCAAGCCTTTGAGCAAATTGGATTAAGACCTTATATTATGGTATAATATGGTCTTAACTCGATTTGCCCAAAAACTCGACTGTGCAGTAAGTCTTCGTTAGGACGGCAGAATATTTATTTTCTTGTGCAATATTAAAAAGGTACCTTCTAAGCATTTAAGAAAAACTAACTCACATTTTTACTATAAAATATTTTGTTAATGAATTCCATATTTCCTTTGTTATTATTTTAAAGCAACCTGTTTTGAATTAAAACACGATGTGCATACATAATGTGCTCAAAATTGTTAATTATTGTGATATATTAAATTAATGTTATATTGTAGACGTAATAAAACATTTTGTAAATGCCTAAGCAGCTCTCTTGACGAAGTTAAACTCTCAGGTTTAATGAAGTTTCTTAGTAGTGTATGAATTAATTCCATTTATTATTTTGTTAACACCCTAAAAATTAAACAAAATTTAGTCCAAATAAATTTTGTGAAAAACGGGTATAATTTTTTTTCATGTAAATAATGAAAATTTTAAACTATTTTATCAGTAAATTGATTTAACTTGCGCCCGAATAGTTAATTATAGCGTCACGCAAAATAGTGCAATATTATCTAGCTGCCAAATTGTGAGAACTGAATATTTTTGTATTTAATTGATTTATCTGTAGTTGTAAAGTTGTGCAAACGTTGTTCTAGAGTTAGGTGTAAATGTATTGCCGTCCTCGTGCGTCTGTAACCATTGTACTGATAATAAATACGTCATAATTACATGTTATTTTCATTTATTTACTTCTTCTTCTTCGAGTGCCTCTCCAATCACTGACGGTTGGCAGTCAAGCTCCGAAACTTTTCTTTATCCAAGGCTAGTTTGGAAAGTTGTTCTACAGGGTATGTTCCGATATGCACTGCTGTGTGACGTCAATTCAGTATACTGTTATGCCGTTCCTTTATAGCCAGTTTTACTGCTGCACTATTACCTAATTTTATAGACTTCAACTGACAACTAGGAATGGTCTCCATTTTGCGTTTGAACTTTTGAATACTGCGAGTACCTTACCTCGAAAACACCAGTGCTCACAGTAGATTATGGCGGCGATTTATGACGTCATTATATATCACCGTAGGGTACTGCGGTAGTATACTGGCAGTCCATAACAGAACTAATTTTTCTACAGTGATAGCGCTGTGCAGAGCTCGCGGTGCATATCGGAACATACATACTTTATCCCTGTCCACTCTCAGATATTCCTCAGCCAAGATGTTTTATGTACACTGTACAGTTATTACATCAAGGACCTGTTTAAGAATGTACTGAGGTATTTGTATGTTTTGTCTCTTGTCGATTTATATAAAGTGAGCAGCAACATAACTTTCGAATAAGCTATGCACCACTCATTAGGTACAAGATTGTGGAACAGGCCCTAACGTTTAACATTTATTGACTTACCTAAATGAAAACCAGATTAATATAATAATTATTAAACGTTGAAACGTACACACGCACTCACACGCAGCCCGCAGGTACGCATGAAGCGTGCACGCAAATAAAGTGCATGTTACTTAAGGCTAAGAGCTCACGGAGCGACTTTCAGTCGCGTCCGCCGCGATCGTAAAACTGCAATTTTATTTAAAAACTCACTAGACCGGTTTGAAGTGAGGTACCAAATAGTACCAAAATGGTACAATATTTTGGTATATTCTAAACATCAATATCTCTATTGGTCCAGGGGTCCTGACGCTCACGGATATTTGCGCGATTACAAGTCGCCGCGTTTGCGATTTTCGCAAGAAGGGCGACTGCAAATCTAAACAAGAATGGCCCGCCAATTGATCGCAGAGCGCGCGTGTGCTCATCGCCGAGAGTGCCGAGACTGCGGGTAATCGCGGCCCGCGCGATTCTACTAGTCGTCCGCCGGTGCAGCGACACCCGCAAACGCCGCGGGCGTAAATCGCGTCATGGGTCGTACTTCAATTTTTTACATAATATTATATATTTGCATTCTACAGAAGCTGCGGGCTCGCAATAGCAGCGGGCGCGACTAAAAATCGCTCCGTTGGCTAGCCGCACACACACCATATTATTAGCAATAATGCTCATATTGACAATTACAGTCCTTGTGTGCGGGCCATATTGCCGTTTTTTTGTATGTGTTGACTAGTATTGACAAATTTATTCTGTCAATAATATTGCACGTGTGCGGGCTAGCCGTTGAGTTCTTAGCCTGAGAGGTAGTCTTAGTTATAGGAGATCATTTGGGGATAAAATAAAAAGTCAAGGAACTATTTAAATTATATTACATAAGAAGGCAAATCATCCGACACGATACGTGTGTGTAACATTTACACGAAACTGGAGTCACACAGAAGTCATTTAAAAATAGCAAGTTCTTTCTCACTCATAACTATAGCAGATGTGAGATGAGAGAGATAGTAGTATCGATAGTTAAAGGTATTTATCTGTCTCTAACATTTCGTTTATTATTATTATTATTTGTTAAACGACTTCTATATTTTACAGCGTTACATAGCGGTATGGCTAACATTTGTACACAGAGTATCACAACAGGCGAACATAATAACGTTAAAGCTATCGTATTATTTATTATAATATATTAGGACAATTACAAAAACAACACAATATGATTATCTACTGCACGAGTTAAACTACTTACCTACTATAAAATATAATATTGTCATGATTTTGTGACTATACAAGCGTTATTAGCGTATATGTCACCGTAAAATTGTAAAAACCGTTAGATTGTAATATAACTAGTGAAATTGTAAAATGGTAATAGACTTCGGACGCGAATATTCTGCCTATAATTTAACACATTATTTTTCGTTATAATATAAAAGTACCTATAGTTATTATCTTTGAACATATTTTTACAATCTCGTTAGTTATTTTACAATCTAACGGTTTTACAATTTTACGGTGACATATTACAATTTAATCGAGTATTCGTGTAACAATGTATTTTGCTATTGCACGCTCAATACTTGCATTTAACTGTAACTTATCTTGCTAGTTACTACTTACTGGCTCAGAGACATAAGACCACAGGACATGGCTGGGACTATATTGTCCGGAATCCGGTAGGCCGGGGAAAATTGGGAGCATTGAAAAAAGAACTCTGCGCTAATTACAATAGAGCTGAAAATCGATCACACAAGTGTCAAGTAAAATGTCAATGTCATAATGTATGACAGCTCGACGCTTCCATTTTAAACTCTATTGTACCAGCGCAGAGTTTTGTTGTCAGTGCTCTGAATTTTCCGCGGCCCGCCAGATTCCGGATCATATAGTTCCACCCTAAACTGAAAGGTTTAGCGCCAATTTCACCAACGCCTGTTAAAGTTTTTTTTTTAATGAAACGAACCAGGAAACGAGCAGACGGATCGCCTGATGGTAAGCGATTACCGCCGCCCATGGACACTCGCAGCAACAGAGGAATTACACTTGTAACTCCTCTGGTGTTGCGACTTGCGTTCCTGGTCCTTAAAATCCCCAATCCCCCCTTCGGTACCGGTAACCTCACTCACTCGGTGAAACACAATATTTTAACATTAACAGACGATGGTGAAATAGAGTCTCAAGCTATTAGGCACCTTGATTTTATTTTACTATTTTTAATATCGTTCACAATGATTATTATCGACTTTTGAGTATTTTTTGTTAAGTTGAAGCGCATAATCTGGTTAAACTAAAAATTTGACCTTGTGATAATTATATTATAACAATACCTTGTTCATTAGTAATCTATTTAGTGACAGAAATTTCTTTTTTGGCAAGCTCTAATTCTCAACGTGACAAAAACTATCGTGATACGGACTACATCAACATTCTACATTATTGCATGCCGGTTAGCAACCGTGTATAGGTCACAGCCTAAAATTTACTAAAACAGCGGTTTTTAGGTTAATTATAATAAAAAATACCTAAATTAACATAAATAGTTTACAAATCTACCTAATGTACTTACCTAATACTTATATTGATAAGTATTTTATTAACGACGAGAATTGTTGCCAATATAGACACGATGACTATAGCAGAAAGACTAAAATATGAGCTTTATCTACTAAAGCATTAAATATAATAATAATTATAAATATTTATTAATATTGATTGATAATGTGTCAATTTATTCGCTAAAATAAAACTTGAAAACAAAGAAGTCTGCCATGTTCACGCACACACGCGGTATCACAGACACACGCGGCGTCACACACACACACGCGGTGTCACACACACACACGCGGTGTCACACTCGCACACGCGGTGTCACACTCACACACGCAGTGTCACACACACACGCGGTGTCACACTCGAACACGCGGTGTCACACTCGAACACGCGGTGTCACACTCGAACACGCGGTGTCACACTCGCACACGCAGTGTCACACACACACACACGCGGTGTCAAACTTCGCAGTTTTTTTTTTTATAAGACATAGTTTTATTTATGTTGTTATATTTTGTTACTGGATTCAAAAAAATATTATATAAGATTCAAAATATTATTAACATCTAGTATTCCCGAGGGATACAGTTTTACGCAGGCAACAGCTAGTAATAAATAGATAGATAGTGTTATAAAACGGTTTTTCAAAATTATAGTCATCATGCCTATTAATCTGGCTTTATATTGAGTAGAGCGGTGGGTTATTTTCAACAATGAAAGTGGGTTTTGAGTATATTGTACATTTTTGTGGAAAATTTTCCTTTATGTACCTAATAAAATATAATAATGTAAGCTTACCAACAAAAGCGTATTATACATTTTATTGCAATAGTATATTATAAACGTTAATTTATCATTTTAATAACTAAAATGTATTATAATATAGATCACTTCTTGGAAGACAGTAAAATAATATGTCTTGATAATTAAAAATAAAAATATATCTTTAACATAAAGAGTGAACAAAAAAATATATATTGCAATTTTTGTAAATGTCATGGATTTTAAATAAGTCTTTGTAATGAGTAAATAAATAGTACAAATAAATTAATATAAGCAATCATACAGTAACTATACTATAGTTATTAATTATTATAATTGATTTTATTACACATAAGTTGAAATATTTTTTCTATATTATTTTTGTGAACAATTCACTATGCATTACAGCTAGGAACTTATTAATACTACTTTACTTATTAGTATTTATGCACTTAATATTATAATTTACTAATGCCATCGTGTTAAAATATAATTTAGTAGTATAGCACTATATTCTTGTTTGTTGTGTTGTGAACGAAACAAGAAAAATGGTTTTGAATGTAAGGGATTTTCATTTTGTGATTATAATATAAAATAAACTAGGCGGATTGAGAGATATACTAACATAGAACCAGGCTTACTAATATGTATTATAAACGTGCAATTATGTATGTATGGATTACGTGTGGATATTACTCTTTTATGCAATAACTTCTGAACGGATTTAGACAAAATTTTGTACGGTAGTGGTTTAGACTCCGGAATAACACATATGCTACTTTTTATCGCAGCAAAATTTACAGTTTCCTTTGAGATTTCTTATTGCGTGTACGAAGTCGCCGGCAACTTCTAGTGTAAACTAAAATAATCTCAACAACTAAACTAGACAATATTCTGAAGTATATTTACTTAGCATATGTACTATGTAGGTACTTATTGCTTTACTGATATCGCAACACTTAATTTACTCTACACAACGTATATTGGATATTTTCTTTATAAAACTTTCCTACCAGAAATATTATTTTTTCAAAACACATCGCTTAAATACTATGATTAGGTCGTTTTTTTGCCTTTTGATCACGAAGAAATACACATATTCCACCTATCCGCATTTTACAATAAGGCAAGATTAGCGCCATCTATTAGTGACAACCAGTAATACTTTTTCTCACTAGATGGCGGGTTTACACATATCCTCTATTCCTCTCGATTTATTGCAATTTTCACTAACTTATTGTACACGTCAATTTCTTAACAACGAGTAAGCGTGATTAATAGAATATACCTTAAACAACAAGCCCAGAATCAACGTATTTAATTGACTTAAGGTCAGTGTGTATTTGTGCGATTTTATTCTAGTTTCTGGGTTCTATTCTTATGATAAGATGTTATTTTCATTCAACTTACGCTACCTTTAACCTGCGAAGCGTATTTTGTACTCTTTTCCTTGTAGCACCGAGCTTAACGGTTTTAATTTCGCCACCGTTAAATTTTGATGCTAGCTGAGATCCAATCCACGTACCTTACCTGTATGGACAAAGAAATAAAACCATAGAGTAAATCATACCATCACTCTATAAAGGCAGAAAAGCTAGAATGTGTCCGACAAAAGTAATTCAATAAAAGTTTCAAAACTGGTCATAATTGTGCTAGAGTCCGAACGGTGTGTGTTATAAAATAATTTGTCTCGGTGTTGACACGCAACGACCACAGCACCTTACATCTGTTTTCACTCGCATTATGTAATTATTATGCTACATAACGTACCGTATTGCCGGGCGCTAGGGCTCAGTATCGCGCGTCGGGCTGCTGGGGCGAGTGCGGGGAGCGCGGCACGCGGGGCACGCCCGCCAGCCGCTCGCACACCGCCTCCAGCTGCGCGTCCAGCATCAGCGACGCGATCTGCTCGTCCGACAGCATCTCAACACTGGAAACAGAAAACACTCCTTAGTTTGCAGTTCAACTTGAGTTTTCAGAATAAATCCTATGTAGCAGCTAGTCTTTTTTTTCTTTACTAGAAGTCCTGGTCGAGTGGTCATTTAATTAACCAGCCATTTTATAGACTGACCTGGCGCGGCTGTCGGTGTCGGAGGCACGCTCGTCGCTGGCGGAGGAAGCGGCGCGGGCGGGCGAGCGGCGAGCGCGCGGCGTGCGCGGCGCAGACCCCGTTCCCGAGCCGCGCCGCTCGCCGAACAGCGACAGACCTGGACCGACATGAAACAGAATAGATAGCAAATCTTACGGTATCTGTAAAAATACTTTTTCATTTCTCATACTCGGAAAGTAGTGTTGTTTTGATCTGATTATTGGGTGGAAAACGCTACTTTCCTTTCATAGGGAGGGAAAAACTCATACAAATTCATTGCGGCCCTCGGGCCGGAATGAATTTGTATATGTCTTCAAAACTTCAAAAATAGAACTGCTGTCTAGCTTTTATGTAAAAAAAACTATTTAAAAATGACATGACTTTCTAAAGAGCTAGTGTGAATTTAGCGCAAACTTCTTTGAGCGGAATAAGCCGCGAATGCCGCGGCGAGCGGCAAGTTCCATATTTAAAAATTAAAAAGTCAACACAAAT
The DNA here is from genome assembly GCA_905404095.1 of Glaucopsyche alexis. NCBI lineage: Eukaryota > Metazoa > Arthropoda > Insecta > Lepidoptera > Lycaenidae > Glaucopsyche > Glaucopsyche alexis. The sequence goes on along the minus strand of FR990043.1, from coordinate 31,898,149 downwards.
TGCCGGGATACTAAATTACTAATATATTATTATCAATAAATAGTTTAGATAAACAACTAGTTTTATTTTCCTCATATTCTAAATGAAAAGTAGAGTGTATGCCACGGGTAAATTCCTACTCGGACTATAGCCGTCTAACTACATCGGGAATTGATTCCTTTCAACCCTAGGCTAACAATCTACTATTATGTTACACTCAAGTATGTGAGAAATTTTGCAACGAACGCCTAGTCATAATTCTTATAAAAAATTAAACTCTAAATATCTCCCCTTCAGTGGTTTGTTGGACGTTGATGATAAGCCAGTAATGCCAACGAATGCCACTCACCCTGGAACATCTCCTTGACCTTCTCGCCGGTGTCGTGCAGCAGCGCGTCGAGGCTCTGCCGGCGGCCGCGCTCGAGCTCGGCCCGCAGCGCCGCGCCCCTGTCGCCGCCCGCCCCCGCCCCCACCCCCGCGCCCGCCCCCGGCCGGATGATGCGGCGCGGCGACGCGGCCGACACGCGCGACTCCAGCGGGCTGGGCGGCGAGTCCTGCTCCGGCGACGAGCGCGGCCGCAACGAGCACTTCTCGAAGCTTATCTGGAAAGTTCTGTTGTGTTAAGGACATGAATTTTAAACGTGGGAGAGCCATGCTTCGAATGGGCTAGCTCTAACGGATAAACCGGCGTGAAATAACGCGTACGCTACGCCGAGTGATTGAGGTTTACCGGAGGCCCAAGAATGGTCGAGGATTTTGAAGACCAGGAACGCGCGCGCAAGTCAACAGTGACCGCAACACTATGTAAGATGTAATCGCTTACCATAGTCTATTTCATTAAAAAAATTAAAAAATATCGTGAAACAGCGACTGCTGCGTAAGCAAGGATCCTACTTCACAGGGAAGCCCTAGGTAGGGATTTAGATGAGGGTCTTCTAAAGGTAAGTAGTAAGTGAAGCCGATAGGAATGTAGTTATACTGCCACGCCACTGCTCAACACACAGGAAAGGTAAGTAGTAAGTGAAGCCGATAGGAATGTAGTTATACTGCCACGCCACTGCTCAACACACAGGAAAGGTAAGTAGTAAGTGAAGCCGATAGGAATGTAGTTATACTGCCACGCCACTGCTCAACACACAGGAAAGGTAAGTAGTAAGTGAAGCCGATAGGAATGTAGTTATACTGCCACGCCAATGCTCAACACACAGGAAAGGTAAGTAGTAAGTGAAGCCGGTAGGAATGGAGTTATACTGCCACGCCACTGCTCAACACACAGGAAAGGTAAGTAGTAAGTGAAGCCGATAGGAATGTAGTTATACTGCCACGCCACTGTTCAACACACAGGAAAGGTAAGTAGTAAGTGAAGCCGATAGGAACGCCCAGTACACGGGTGCCTACCTCCTCGGGGCTGGAGTAGTCCAGGTCGATCTCGGTCCAGGTGTCGGGGTCGGGGCGGTCGGCGCGCCGCAGCCACTCGCGCACGTTGTCGTCCGTGGTATGCGAGCACAACTCCTCCAGCGTCTCGCTGGCGTTGGACTCGCTCGCCGTGTCCGTTATCGTCGACCGGTCTATGTCTGATCAGGAACGTACGTTAGATGTTTAATATACGCGACAAATATTTTAAGTGAGCGTGGCCTAGTAGGCTTTATTGATACTTATAAGAAATCAACGATATGATCAACTATACTTTAAAAAGAGTATGGAATAAAATTTGCCAATACATCATTTTATATCCCGGTAATGAGATGCATAGATTCTAGAATAGTAGATAATAACAGACTAGTTTAGCCCTATTTGCGCAGATCTGGGTTAAATAATATCATATTATCTCGCTCGTTCTTCGTATTTATGAAAGAGAAGGCATGATATTTTAACCCTTTATAAGGCTCAAAAACTAAGCCCTAATTTCACCAAACTTCTTTAAGCGCGATTTGCCTAGCTCGTATATGATCTTTCTGTCATACATTGTTAGAACAGGACAGACCGATCCTTAACCGAAGCACAGTGTTAAATACATCGTTTCAATAAGTTGGTGAAACTGGGACTAAAGTACCTTAATAAGCAAACAACTAAATTATATATTTATTAAAATTGCAGTGAGTCATTCATCAGTGAAAATGGCTAACTTCAAAATTGGTGGTGGTAAACACGCTTTACGAACACGCTGAAGTACCATGGATCAACTTTAACATTTGCACTAACGACTCACTGCATTCTTAACGCAAAGCAGCATAGTTACTACAATAAAATATGCAATACCTAGTACTTTAGTATAGTATCATACTACAGCCTCACCATTGTGCCTGGCGGACTGCCGGCGCGAGCGGTGCTTGTGTATCTCGTCGGAGATCCTCTCCAGGTTCCGCAGCGCCTGCGAGTACTTGTGCTTGGCCTCCGCCACCTGCTCCTCAAGCGTCTGTATCCTCGCCTTCTGCGCTTCTAGAGCGGAATTAATGCGAGCCTTCTCCTCGAAGTACGGTCTGGAAATATACGGCTCGATGGACCAACTTTTTTTTATTACCTTTATATACTAACGTATATAACGAACTTGATGTACAACATGCAAACATACCACCACAAATACAATTTACATGCATACACGAATTTCGAAAACTGTATTTCATTGAACTTTGCATAAATGGATATATGCTTTACAATCATCATAATAAAAAGTAATTGATAATGTATCTAACAAAACATAAAATAAGTATTTTATAACTTAACTAAATTGTTTAAGACTTAAAGGGTCAGTTCATACCGCGAATAAAACAACCCTACGCGGTGCTGCATTTATAAGATAGCTAGTGAAAATTGGACTTTATTCATTACACAAAATTAAACACTACACGTTTATTATGACATCAGTCATACACTGCACATGCACAGTGCAGTGCGGTGCGACCTGACATTCGAACACTTACAATGAAACGTGTACAAGTAGCGGTACGAAACTCTAGCGCTGACCAATATTGCGCAGAAGTCAAAAATGTGGTCTTTCAGGGGGCTAAAGGGACGATGGGTGCGCGTGCGCAACGCCGACTGGCTAACCAGGCGTACTCCGTCGACCGCCTTCACGACACTCCGCGGACTTCTGACTGCACAGTCGCGTTCTAAAGTGGATTGTTATTGCCGTGCCGTGAACGTAAAATACAGTTTATATTCACGTTTACACTGGGGCTCACAGTGAGCCTGCTCACATTCGGCGGCTGACAGTCAGTTTGGTGTGAACGCAGCCTAAAGGTAGCATACGCCGCGAAGCTGCACGACACTGTCGCCGGACGACACAAGTCAGTGCCGCGGCGTCACTGACGCTCGCTTCGAAAGGCTACCTTAAATTTACGTGCCGCTACCTATATCCTCTTGTGTAGTGAATTAAGTTCAATTTTCAATGGCTATGTTCAAAACGCAGCGGCATATCGCGTATCGTTTCGTTTCGGCGTGAATTGACCAATTATAATTAAATAGACTAAGGGCCTGTTACACAATTATTTGTGAAACAGCCCCTACAAGTCACATTTTAAACAAAATTATATACAAAAGTATCATGCAAGAATCAGAGTTAGCAATTAGCATATAGAGTAAGCATGCAAAAAGAAATGAAAGCGTAAGTAAATAAAAAGTGTACCAAACGGGATATTGGCCTGCAGACTGCGGCGTGCAGCAGACAGACACTACTGTGTGCAAGTTGCAACTAGCGAGCAGAGAGAAACTAGATTAGCATCTGAATATTACAGCCTAGTAAGTCTTGTAAGCTAGAAGTAAACGAGATGGTATTTCCAACTATGGAATATTTTAAAGGCAAAATAATAATAAACGTGTGTACAAAATTTCAGCTTAATCGGTTGAAGATATCTGCTTCAAAATTGACCAGCAAGATTTCACCCGAACTAATATACATTGCAATTTACAAGCTAAATAAAAGCTTTTAAAAAATTACATTTTATATGTTATTTTACAATATACAATTTTGTAGCGAGGAAGAATATTGAAAAAGTTGACACACTAACATAGTGATATCATAAGTGAGGTCTATTCATTAAATTCAAACTCAAACTTTTTATTTCCATGTAGGTTATTAAATAACACTTATAGCATAGTCCTACACGGTGCCTATCACCGTCTCGGAAACTAGCCCGGCGAGACGAACCGGCGTAAGAAACTCGCACGGGGCCACCTTTTAGCAAAAATATGGGAAAATTGTTCTTTTCAAAATAATATTTTCACAATCCCCTAATCTATATATGTATAATTTTGTTTAAAATGTCGCAAACACCACTCGTTTCATTCACTACAGAAACTAATCTACCCAAGAAAACAAACTAAATGATCTTTGCCTAATTTAAAATTAAAAAACAAAGATTATTAGTAGACGAACGATATTAAAACCGGCCAAGTACGAGTTTGACTCGCGCACGAAGGGTTCCGTACATCACGTTCAAAAAAATCACGTTTGTTGTATGGAAAATCTTAAATGTTTATTTTATTCTGTTTTTTAGTCGTTCGCGTTATAGTTACAAGCAGAAGTTAAAAATAAATTAACACACGGCATTCTTGTGTGTTGATTATTTAGAAAAAAAAAATGAAACTATGTATTATTATCAGCATTAGTTGCTTGTACACAAAACCGCGATGGGAAATCGCAACGCAGAAATCTGCGACGCAAATCGCTGCGGTGCGATTTTCGAAAGACTTTCAATCATATTGAAGCTATGTCGTGACGTGGATCGTAACAAGAGTTGCATACTTCAGATATTAATAAAAAAATATAGGTAAATCAGGCATAGAAGTTTTGGGTGCACAACTATTCGCATCGCAGTTTTATGCGTTACGATTTCGCATCGCACTTTCGTGTACAAGCCCTACATTAGAAGCTACTTAACAACACTACACACCTGGACTTGGCGATGTGCCGTTTGAGCGAGTTCTGCAGCTGCTGCACGAGCGTGGCGGCCGCGCGGTGTGTCGCCGCCTTGCTGCGCTGCGTCACCGTCGCCGCCGCGCGGTCTGCCTCCGCCTTTATATCATAAACAATTTACTGTAGTGCAAATAAGAATAGGTTAATATAATGTCAAAAAATATTGCCTATTTATTATCCTACTAATATTATACCTAAATGTGAAAATTTGTGAGAATGTATGTATGGATGTTTGTTCCTCTTTCACGCAAAAACTACCGAACGGATTTCGATGAAATTTGGTATGGTAGTAGTTTAGGCTTTAGATTAAAACATAGGCTACTTTTTATCCCGAGAAAATACAGTGTTCCCGAGGGATACTATAATAATTACGCGGGTGGAGCCGCGGGCAACAGCTAGTCTAGTCTATTTTCACGGCAGTGACAAATGACATTAAAAAGACAAAGCTTCCCGAAATACATTAAGAACGAAAACGAAAAAGCGTGCCTTGGTTACCGCACCTAACTATCACGAATTGGTTGTATCATTAAGTTCAATTACTACGATTATTAACGCACGCGGACGTTACTGTTACGCGTAATTGAGCACGAGCAATAAGCATTTAAAATGTTATTTTCATGCGTTCAAATAAACTGAAAACCCGATAATACAGTTGGACAACGCTGAACGTGTTACCTGGTGGCTGGTTGTCACGGAGCGTGTTAAGGGCTTCACAATAATGTAAAGATGTACCTACATTATAGCACAATACATCTCATTACATCTTTCCATAGAAATCGTCAGGAGTCCACACACGACAGCTATAATGTATCGTAGAATGTAATGTACATTAATATACATTGTAGCTGCCGTGTGTGAAGCCCTTTACCTGGTTGACGCGGTGCGTGTTACCTGGTTGGCGGGGAGCGTGTTACCAGAACCTCAATTCTCGTATTTAAAGTAGGCTTCATTTTACTTTGTTTGGATTGAAAGTGAAGCGACATGTTACCATGAACGGATTTAATGACGTTTCGACCAATCAGAGTGCATTTCACGTTGGTTTAACGTTCATAAAAAGTGACATTTGTAACTTATGTCACTTTTTGTCGAAAATTCAATAAAAATGTGACTTCTGTGTGAAACAAAGTATTTTAAATATATTTTGCGACAATTGTATTGCAAAATAAATAGACGTGCATATAAATTTATGTAGTAATGTATGAAATTACCTAATTAATGTCCATTGTATTTTTGTATAGGAAACGGACCACCTTAATCGTGTCGGGACTTGATTGTATTTAGCAGAATTGGCCCTCTGGTTGCCACGGAGCGTGTTACCTGGTTGCCGTGATGCATGTTACCACTTACCTCATACCTGATGGACACGTCACACGGCGCGTGTAACCTGGTTGCCGCGGTGTATTACCTGGTTGACGCGATGCGTGGCGTGGTTGAGCATCTCCTGCCAGGCGGGGTCGAGCGTGAGGCCGGTGTTGCCGTCCGCCAGCCGCGCCAGGCCCTGCTCGGCCAGGTACACCATCTCGCGCGCGGCCGCATGCGCGCTGTTCGCCTTGTCGTACGCGAGGTTCGCCGCGTGCAGCTCTTGGGACGTCTGTGATTAAGTTGTTTTAGGGTTTATAGAATGATGTGTTATCTGTTTAACACTGTTGTCTGCGGCGCGGCTGCCCTAGTTACTGATGTACTAAATTGTAGCAAGACAGCCTTTTGAGAGTTTAGACATTATATCCCTATACAAATCATTTAGAAATCAGTACTTGGCGCCCCTTATTGAGTAACGAATAATGTTCTTTGTATAAAAACGGTGACAATTACCGCTCTCTAGCAAACCATGCTATATGTTTACATAAAATACATAATATGTTCAATTACTGCTGTTTCGGCCGCTTTATGACGGCAACGCGACGCTATCCTAGGAAAACGAAGCTTATGGGGCATAACACACGCGCCCGTCACACGTACAGTTCCAACCCGCGCTCCGAAACGAACGTGTAAATGCGCAGGGCTGACAGTCCAATCTGGCATGTTGATGACAGCATATATTCCAAAGTTTCAATCGCGCGATATGGCGTATTTTGACCTATTATCTAAGAGGCCGACAGTCCAAACCGTGGACGAATTTGGCGTCGTAATTAGCACGATAGTTCGATCTGCAGTCCAAACTGCACAGATCCCTCCGTGGTTTGAAACACAGTCCGATCGGCGGTCCAAAACTGTAAGTGTGACGGGCGATATTGAATTAATATACCTAATATTACTATCGTAGTTTCGAAATCATTGTGGTAGAGTTCTCTTACAATATTAGCTCTGAATCTGGCTTCATAGTATGGCCGCGCTTTGTGCACGCTGGTGCCGAGCTTCTTCGTGAGCTGCTGTATCCTGATGTGCCCCTCGGCCAGCAGACGGCGGAAGGCGAGCCGAGCCTCATCCAACTCAACTTCAAGTCGGTTTATCTCATCTGTAGCTGTATTCAGGCGCTCCAACTCGATCTGTTTAGAGACAATTTAAATAATGGTATCTATGGAAGGTTCACATCAATCTGGCGCCGTGCTAAAGTACCCGAAGAACTTGTGTCAACCTACCTACATTCTACACACTACACCTACAAGTTACAACTTACACTCAAATCTTACACCCACAATTTACATCAATAAATCTTAGGCGTCACTCTCTGACACTTCAGATTAATTTCATAGTTTCATTTTAAAATGCAGTTTGCAGATTTGAGAATGACCAGAATCTGTATTAGCCAAATCGCGTAATTAGTTTCGGCGTGGTTTCGTGTCGAAAGCGGGTACGCGATTTTTTCGCAAATTTATAGAATTTTGTATGGTCTGGCTTTAGCTGTTTAAACAATTAGTGAATGAACAAGCGAAACCAAATAAAAACCACCGTTACGTCGTGGGAGCCTGCGCCTGTACAGTGCATGCGACACGGTCGGCGGGCGGGTTCGCCGGGTGACACGCGATGCGAAACGGGCGATTCAAGTAGACTGTATCATGGTTTATTTACCATGCCAATACAACGCCTACCAATTGCTATCTGTATCCGATACTTTTTATAAATTATCAAAAGAAAGGAATCGAAAACCGCGATAAAGTTCGCTAAAATAAAGAAACTCAGAATTAAAGTTAAAGTAGTCGCGCGCTGTGCTTGCAACTTTTGTAGCTTCTGGAACATCTTTGGGCCATGATTACCTTTCCCAATTACGCGCGAAACGCTTTAGAGGGTAATGGGAATACAATGTACATAATATATTGTAGTGGACACTTGGACAGTGGCCACTTTAAAAAGTTTAATAATAACGCCGAAGAACTTATTATTAACGTAGAACCTACACGTCCGGTTTTAGTCAGGCCACAACCATTGGAAAAAAGGACAATCATCCGATAAAATTACTTCTCAATATAGACATGTTTACTGCTGAGCTCGCTGTGGCCATACAGTCTACATAAGATGTAAAATGATTCGATAATCTTTAGATGAACATAATATTAACACCTTTAATGAATAAATTAGAAAATAAATAGTCCTTACTTACATAATTAAGTTTACATTCCTGTACATATTTTACTTCATAAGCCTCTCATGATCTCACATAATATTATAAAATAATCTTTATGTGATATCTAACACCCACATACCAAAAATTTTGAATTTTTAACACGGAAACATATTTTTACGGAATATTGATTTACCTGCACTCGAGGATCTAGCGTTTCTGTGCATTCCGCTGTGCTATCGTTCATTGTTTTTATTTAATATAATGCATTGTAGGCAATTTACATACAGAAATATTTAAATATAATAAGTTTTCTGTAATAAAATATTAAATCGCCATCCCTTTTTAAGCTAAAAAGCTGACAAAAAATTAAAAACACAAAATCCTTCTGTCTTCACCTCATGAAGCATAGATACCAGGAGTCCGAACGGTATAGGGTTTTTAATAATAATTATGTACACAATAATAGGACCAGATCTTAGTTCTCTTTTCTGCCGCTAGGCGTGCGAGACCGACGAGTACCGCGTGTTGCCAATACTATTATACCGAGTGTTGCCAATACTATTATTTATTACAATTATTTTTAAATTACCGTTAGGCAATTACCGTGTTCTACGGTATCTATTTTTCGAGAACAGTTTCTAAGAATTTCCTAAAACTTTTATTTAATAAGATTTCAATCTTTCCAGAGCTGTCAATAGCAACTTTAAACTTCCCGCGTAATTTCAAACGAGTGCATGTCGGACCGTCGCGCGCTCTACCGGCAAAAATCTGTCCCCGTAATTGAGACCATTATTTTAACATTACGTTCGGACTCCTTGTTATCTATACTTCGTGCTTCACCTTCTCGCCTTTTGACATTGACGTTTTGTCGAACGTCTGTTGTCAACTGTCAATGCTATTTTGTTTTTTTTTACTTATAAGCATAGAGGTATATGGCTACAGCCTTGTGTTTAATATTCCGTGGCTACAGCCCACGTTTCCACAATGACAATTCAGTATTCTTCGTCGTTTGGTATGAGACTTCTTATAGACTTACCAGCATCGGATCTGTAGACGACGCGGTGACTTGAGGGCCACTATCCTTGCCTTAAAAACATATTTTAATACCATTAAAATTCATAAAGTCAATCAAAATGGTGATTATTATGCACTATAATTATTGAAGCAGAGTCTTGGCTCTTCAGCCTCCGCCGCCGCCGGTAAGCTTAATCTAGTCCATAGATGTACTCATGAGCGTTCTGGACCAGACGGGGGAAATCAGATTTTTTATTAGCTAGGTCAGTGGTCACCAACCTTTTTTTTACGCGGGCCACAAACCCGTTGTACTCGTGGTGTGGCGGGCCGCAACCAACATTATTTAGGGGCAAAAGAAATATGTTGTTTTTAAAAGAGATGTTTGTTTAGGGCCAGTTCTATGTACACTACATACGTAAATAGGAAAAAAATATGGGAATATCATAAAAATACGAAAAAAAATAATTTGAAGAAGGGTACATGCGTACAAAAATGATTAATTGAAGAGTTTTTTATTGCGAGAACACTATTTTTAGGGCGGCCATGACAGTTGTTTTGACTTGACTTTTGACGTAGTAGACAGTTTTACAAAGAGACGTCGTCTTGAATGTCATACGTCTTTCCTTGTCAAAAGCAAGTCAAAAGTCATGTGACATGTCATTGACAAAATTACATTTTTTAGTTAATTCTGATCTGATCCGCCATGTTTTATTTTACTTTGTGTTGCTCTCCTCGACGAAGTTAATTTAAATGTACATGGAAACGAAGTGAAATTAAACAAAATAAAGAATAGGAAACGGTTACTATATTATGTAGCTATATTTACATTTACTGTACGTAGGGCTGGCCCAGGCCTCATACATTTCTTGAACATCTCTTTTAACGATTTAATGATCGAATAACACAATGTAGTTAAAAGAGTGAAAAAAATAAAAAAATAATTTGAAGAACATGCGTACAAAAATGATTAATTGAAGAGTTTTTTATTGCGAGAACCAATATAGGTATACTCAAAGGCGAGAACACTATTTTTAGGGCGGCCATGACAGTTGTTTTGACTTGACTTTTGACGTAGTAGACAGTTTTACAAAGAGACGTCGTCTTGAATGTCATACGTCTTTCTTTGTCAAAAGCAAGTCAAAAGTCATGTGACATGTCATTGACAAAATTACATTTTTTAGTTAATTCTGATCTGATCCGCCATGTTTTATTTTACTTTGTGTTGCTCTCCTCGACGAAGTTAATTTAAATGTACATGGAAACGAAGTGAAATTAAACAAAATAAAGAATAGGAACTATATTATGTAGCTATATTTACATTTACTGTACGTAGGGCTGGCCCTGGCCTCATACATTTCTTGAACATCTCTTTTAACGATTTAATGATAGAATAACACAATGTAGTTAAAAGAGTGAAACTAAACATTTAAAATGAGTTAACGACACAAACTAAAATAAAATAACAAATATGTATTATAATAATTATGTTCACTCAGTTAGATTTTTGGAATTGTGAACGCTTTTTCACAACTTTATCTAACGCTACGATTTCACGCGAGCCGCAGATAAAGGCCCGGCGCACAGTGGGTCGAAAATCGGCTTTCATAGACATAAAAATGAAATCTCGAAAGTGATAGATTTTTTGATGGATATTGCTTCAGTTTAGTATTACTATGTAGAAAATTAAGTTTGATATAATTTGGCCCAAAAATGAGGGAGTAATATTTTTTTTACGAAAAACTTGTATGGAGCCAACATGAAAAATTCAATATCAGGGGCGGATCGTGAATTTGTGGGGCCCTGGGCTGTAACTACTTAGGGGCCTATCTAAGTAGGTACTCAACTAATAGCCATGTCAAAAACCTGTTTCTATAATTATATTATTACATATTCTTTATCGCACAAAAAACATAAATTTTATATTACTTAAATCTACGCAAGTAATAGTTGTACAAAAGGCGTCCTTATTGCTGTGGTATCAATCTCTTCCAGGTAACCTTTGGACGAGAGAGAAACCGAAATAGATAAGAATATAAAAAAACAATAAAATAATTTTATTTATTTATTATGAATTAGTAAAAGAATTGACAGGTTATCTGTGTGACAGTTATGTTATATTACTATTAAAATATAATCGGAATGACAATACAATACGAGAAAAGATGATTTCAGCAAAACCTAAACGTATAAAATATAATATTTAAGGCTTGGAATTTTCTATAAATATAAAAATATTGGGTATTTAGGGCCATCAAGCAAACTATGCTTGCGTGCGAAACAAGGGCTCGAATGTATTTGCTAAACTCAGGTTGTCATTTTTGACAAAACGCAGCCGCAACTTGCAAGACACTATTGTCACCACGAAATCGGAGATTCTCGATGAAGTCGAAATGGGGAACAGTACACCTAAAACACGAGCCTACCCTAAACCCATCTTGCATGTGATTCACGAGCCATACTTATGCGCCACCTTACAGATTAGATTCTTGATATTGACATGGGTGAGATTAGAATAGCTCTCAGGCAGCTTCATAATAATAAAGCACCAAGAGATGACGAAATAACCACAGAGCTGCTCAAGGCAAGAGGAACACCTGTCTTGACTGAGCTCCTTAATTCCGTCGTTCACACTGGCACTACCCCGGAAGCATGGAGCAGGAACATGGTGATTTCATTTTTAAAATATGCGATAACACACGACTTGAAACTACCGTCCCATTCCGCTCCTGAGCCACGTTTATTAGCTATTATCGAAGGTTATCTCTAATCATCATTCCCAGAAGTTCAACGACTTTCAGCCAGTGGAGCAGACCGGGAACCACATACATACATCGAGAAGTATAATCAGCCTCTCTGCTTAGCGTATGTGGACTATGAGAAAGCCTTCGATACCGTCAAGACCTGAGAGGCAATTCTACTAAATAAAACCTGCATTAATACAATTACAATCAAGTCTCAATACGCTAATTTCAAACGGTGTTTTTATAAACGTTAAACCAACGTGAAACGCGCGATCTGATTGGTCGAAACGTCATAAAGTAAAATTAAATTCTACTTTAAATACGAGAATTATTGAGGTTCTGGTCTGTGCTGGAATTCATGCAGAAAGGCCTCGTTGACTGCCAATAATATTTCGAGTTGTTAAGATTTCTGTTCAAGGCCGCAACGATTACCGTCCAAGTAAAAGAACAGACCATAAAACGGATCCAACTTCGTCAAGGAGTGAGACAGGTAGATGTTATCTCTCCGAAACTGTTTACTAACGCGTCGTAGGACGTTTTCAAGTCGCTTGATTGGAACGGCCTGAGACTGAACATAAACGGCCAATACATCTCACACTTGCAGTTTGCGGATGAAATAATCATTATGTCAGAATATCTGCAAGACCTGGAAGAGATGCTGAACAGCCTAAGCGATTGTTCAAGACGGGTGCGTCTCGGGATGAACCTTAACAAAACCAAAATTATGCATATTGAACATATTCTCCAAGGACCTGTCGTCGTAAATGGTACTAGTCTTGAAGTTAAGAAGCAAGAATAGGTATATCTTGGGCAAACTCTCATTCAACTAGGGCGGCATAACTTTGAGAACGAGGCAAATAGAAGAATAAGCTTGAGCTGGGTTGCATTCGGGAAGCTCCGGGACAACTACTACGAATTAAAGCACTGACATTGCTCATAGAATTAGCACGCTGAACTGAAAGTGAGCCGGCCATGTTTGCAGATGGACAGATGGTTGATGACACAGACAAGCGGAGACCACGCTTAGGCAAACGTAGTGTAGGACGACCTGCGGCACAATGGACCGACGATTTAAAGTTGGCTGGCAGCAGATAGATGAGGGCGAGATCGGGATGGTTGGCGCTCATTAGTGGAGGCCTAAGTTAGGCAGTGGGCTATCCATATGTCCGTAGGCTGATGATGATGAAATTTCCCCGTCGATAATAATTAATATTGACCTCTGATATTGAAAGGCTTGTTTAAAAAGAATTTCCTTTTCCTGCATAATAAACATTGTTTTGATAGGAAGACGCCACGGTAACTTATGTACCTTATTTTTTTATGTACACGGTAAATATAGAAAAATAATATAAGGTACCTAATACATACAAATTAAGTATAAGTTTAACTTTATAACGCACAAAATAAAAGTTTTTTTCAGTGTCCTCTATTCTAATTTACCTTTAATTTTAAAAGTCAAATTAATAAACTAGCATATTCCAAAATTAGTCACTAAAAATAAATTTTACATTAGAAATAAATAGCCTATTTTTAAAATAAGTTACGTTTTATTTTTAAATGCTTTAGTAAAAAATAGACACAAAGCTAAATAAGCCAATAAAATTTTAAAAATTTTGGAAAAAAGTGAACACCTTTTTTTAATGATTAATTAACAAAGGTTCTAATTATTTAAACTCATATTTTTAAAAGGCTTACACTTACTATTATAGTCAAAGAAACCAAAAAATGGCCTATTCTCCAATTACATTTTAAGCGTTTAACAAAAATCAAGAATTTTACATTAAGCCACTTCAATTCTGAAGGAATATGTATAAAATAACCAAATAGTTTCAATAAATAATATTCATTTTTAATACCTTAAAAATTAATGAAAATCAGCATGAAAACATCCTTTCACGCGTATTTTCCGCCTTAACTCAATTCATAGAAGTATGCAATTTTTTAGTGTTTTCTTATGACAATATCACGTAAAATATCGCCCGTAAACCGACTTTACAGGCAACCATTTTTTAAATTCAAATTATCGCCTATTGTTTTTAGCGGGGTTTGGGGGCCCCTTGTAATCTCGGGGCCCTGGGCTGCAGCCCAAGTAGCCCTTAGGTAGATCCGGCCCTGTTCAATATCACTTTCGAGATTTCATTTCTATGTCTATGAAAGCCGATTTTCGACCCACCGTGCGGCGGGCCGCATGCGGCCCGCGGGCTGCGGGTTGGGGATAGCGGAGCTAGGTGCTATAAGCTGGTAACTTAAATTAAAATAGGTAATTTTTTATTTATATTCTTTAATACAATGACTATTTTAAAAGTAACTTTTGAAGGTCTTCAGTAAAACGGGACAGTTGCACCCCCCTGGGTACGGTCATGGATGTACTTAATAGATATTAGGTAGTTATTAATTGATCTAACCACAAAAAGGTGATATGGAACAAAGCAACGTCCTCTTTTTTTAATTGGTCAAATGTATCGATTTGTTAATTGTTTGAGGTTTACGTTGTAGGCTCAAATAGTAGGCATCATCATCAGGTGGTAGGCGATGAAGACCGACTGCCGACGCTCAGAAAGTGTATAAAAAGACCAACTTTGAATATTTTTTTTTTCTTTGAATGACGAACCAGACGTCTCCTATCGAGGAGCAGGAGGAGCTTTTGTGGTTAAAGTTCAGGTAACTTTGTATTTAATATCTTTAGTCTGGGAACAATTACATAATTTGACATTATATAACTTTTAACGATGTCAGATTCACGTCACAAGACCAGAGGGGCAATTCTGCTAAATATAACTCTCAAAGTGTTTTTATGAACGTTAAACCAAGTGAAACGCGCTCTGATTGGTCGAAACGTCATAAAATCCGTTCATTGTAACATGTCGCTACACTTTCAATCCAAAGAGCGTAAAATTAAGTCTACTTTAAATACGAGAATTGAGGTTCAGGTTTCCAAACGAAATACGCATGTCCCACATTCGTCCCACCCACATGCGGACTTGTTCAGATCTCTAAATATGTTACATCAATCTTACATACCATTCAGGATCTGAACAATTTATAACTATAATTATATTATGTACTATTTATTTGTACTGAAATTAACAAAAAAATTCAGAAATTTCATGTAAAACTACAATTTTATGCTTCACGTATTTATATAATAACTCAAAGTATATGTCTTAAAATGGGGTAAAAAAATGTAATATATAATATAACTAAAAATATAATTATTCCTACAAAATGTATACACATATTTCTTGTAGTACTTAAATTATAAAATTTTATTTCCCTGAACATTATTTCTATTGTTCATCATGATTTTCTCTTGTCGTTTCTTCTCCTCTTTGAATGCATCTTTATTTGCTTTCTTTTCTATCCTTCTTTCTTTCCTGTATTCTTTCAAAATGCGCTTCCTTTCTTTCTTTTCTTCAGGTGTTTCGTCTTTAGGCCTGAAATGTTAATATTATTATTTTCAGTCATATTTCTTACAAGAAAGCCAAAATATATTATGGAATAAGATTCCTACGACCTGTCCTATAGGCTTCCCACACATAACTGTCAATTCGCGCGAATTTGAGTCGCATCCGCGAAGTCGTATACGGCCAGCCCGTAGGTGCGAGCGAGAGATATTTGCGATGCGATGCGAATTCGAAGTTATGTTTGGGAAGGTTTACACCAGAGGAGTGAGACAAGGTATAGAATACAAAAAGGGTACTACGCGATTTAGCGTTTACACCCCATATCTTGCACTTTTCACCCTAAAGCTACGTTCCCACGAGCGTTTTTTTGTGGTCGCGACAGAAAAAGCTGCACAATAAAAGACAATGCAAATGTTATGACCACTCCTGTATCCTGATGCGCCATAGTAAGTTGGCCGAGCTAGCACATTTAAACCTACATAATATTACTTCCCCACTTCTTATTATGGCGGGTAGAGGAAAGGAGGACTATCTATCTATCTAAGGCAGTTTAGCTAAAAAGTGTTCGACAAAAGTAGTTAAATAACAGTTCCGAAACTGGCCATTATGGCATTAGAGTCAGAAAAAAGTATGATAATATGAAGTTAGCAATAAGAGATGGAGTGAACTTGACTAAAGTTAAATAACTAATCTATAACTGACTCTCTACTAACTTCACTCTATCTCTTATTGAGTTATTGATAACTTTATATCATAATCTTTTCCGACTCTAACGCCATTATGGCTAGTTTCGGAACTATTATTTACGGACATTTTTCATGCGACACAGTCCTCCTTTCCTCTCCTTTCCAAACTTCTATAATATGAAGTTAGCAATAAGAGATGGAGTGAAGTTAGTCAAGTTAAATAACTAATCTATAACTGACTCTCTACTAACTTCACTCTATCTCTTATTGAGTTATTGATAACTTCATATCATAATCTTTTCCGACTCTAACGCCATTATGGCTAGTTTCGGAACTATTATTTACGGACATTTTTCATGCGACACAGTCCTCCTTTCCAAACTTCTAATCAATGCATTAATTACCTTATAGACAGCACACTGAGTGTAGATAGCACAGTTTCCGCATTAGTTCTCTCGTCGTCGGAGCCGTCACTTCCCGCGTCTTGTAACGCGTTAAACTTGGCCAGGGATTTCATTGTCAACTTGTTGTCTTTGCCCAGAATGTCCTCGGGTATACCCGTCTTCGTATTGATTTTGATTTTGCGCGCTTTCTGTGCAAAAAGAAAGGATTTATTAAGTTCGATAATTGACAGGATTCTATTTGGAGTCACTAAGCTTAACTTGCTTAAATGTATGATAATATCATGTTTCGATCTCTTATTACATTGGTACATCCTTTTTTGAATGTCTGAATGGTTTAAAAATACCGCAATTTAAAATTAATTCCTTTTACAAAATGCAGCGAAAATATAGTTTAAATTAATAAAATACCTTGGGTTCCTCTATTATTTTTGGATGATTGTAAAGATTGGAATATGTAGAGAGGATAGTCTCGCAGTCCCATTTTTCTTTTGGCTCCACTTCCAACGTCACTAAATCATCTTCAGATTCTTCTTCTATTTCTTGCAAGCGTTGAATTCTAGAAACCAAATTTGTATGCTTTTAAAATAAAGACTTTACATAAAACTAGTATGTAATAGTAGAAAACTGTATCTGTACAGAAGTATGTATGCATCTGCGAATGCAAATTTGCGTTCGAAACGCAATCGCACAATAATACTCGTACAATTTAATATTAACCTTGCAATTTCCTTCTCCTTGTCAAGTTTGTATTTCTTCTGTGACTGTTCAAACTCCGTGGCGGCCTGTAGCAACATGTTGTGTGTCTCGGGCATGTATCCCTCTATCTCTTCCAAGTCTAGAGCTCCTACTTCCGTATCGTCGTATTCAGCAAACATCTGGAAAATATCTTAATTTACAAATTATGTTCCATTTTTAATAATTATATAGCAATACTTTAGGCAATGTCTCAGAGGCAGAATGTTTATACTTTATTGCAATAACAGTTTTTTCTTAGGCTACGTTTTACATCAAAACAACAGCAGCGTGACTGCCATACTATTGAAATATCGCGCGGTTGTCAAAAGTATGGCGATCAAGCGGTTTCACCTCAGTGGAAAAGCGTCTTTAAGCACCAGCAAAGACTTTGAGATACGCGGAACACATAACTCACCCTTTCAAATCTATTGTCCAGAAGAGAAAGACCCTCGTTTCTCCTAATGACACTGGAAGACATTGAGTATTGAGAAAAACGTGATTTCGTGTCGTCCTTATCCCAATTCTGAATCCTGCCTTTCCGAACCTAAAATATAAAAATAAACTTTTAGAATTGATGACGAAATAACTTCTAAAACAGTTTTTTTATTTCACCTTAAAGCGAATGCTAAAAACTTAATGTTAGTATTACACAATTTGATATTTATTTTATTACTATCATGTAATAAAATAAATAGTAGCTGTGTAAATTAGCAAAATAATCAAATGTTATAAACTATAACTTGACTACGTAAATTATACAGCCTACCCGGGCCATTATTTTGACACTTTATTCATTAAAATCGGATTAGTAGTATAGTATTTTTTTTTTTTAATGAAATAAGGGGGCAAACGAGCAAACGGGTCACCTGATGGAAAGCAACTTCCGTCGCCCATGGATACTCGCAGCATCAGAAGAGCTGCAAGTGCGTTGCCGGCCTTTTAAGAGGGAATAGGGTAATAGGGGAGGGTAGGGAAGGGAATAGGGACGGGACTACCACGTAGAGCCATGCTTCGTCATGGCTCTATGGAACAAACATTAATATACATAGACTGACAAAATTATTACCCTACCTTTTGGGTTTGCCATAGTCGAGTTATAATTTACCTGTGTGTCACTATCATCATCAGAATCAAGGTCGGAAACGAAAGCTTTGTCTGACATATCTCCTTCATCATCTGATATATCATTATCATCATCATCATCATCATCATCTTCATAGTCCTGCTCACCAGAACCTAAAAAGGTAGTTTCTCAACTTTATTATTCAATTAAATGTTGCCTGCGACTTCATGCAGAAGTTAATTTCGCAGAAACCGTACATTTTTTCATGATAAAAAGTAGCCTATGTCCTTCCCCTTGGTCTACTATACATCTGTGCCAAATTTCATCAAAATCGATCCAGTAGTTTCGGAGCTCATTCAATGCAAACAAACAAACTTTTCCTCTTTTATTAATAATAATATCTATGGACGCTTCACACCACGTCAATCTGATCCCGTGGTAAGTTCACGAAAAACTTGTGTTACGGGTACCAGACAACGGAAATATATTTAATACTTTTATATTATACACATATTTAAGATTTTTATTATATTAAAGACATATTTAATATACATCCATGACCCAGGAACACAGAAAAACTTTTTGTTCCTTTGGCGGGATTTGAACCCGCGACCCCTGGCTTGAGCACCAACACGCTCAACCAACTGAGCCACAGAGGTCGTAGCATAGATGAGGACATTAATCAAAATATAACAGTTGCAAGTTTAAAGGTTGTCCTCCAGTCTATGCTATTAGAGCAGCAAACCTGTGAACCAGATTCTCTGCCCAGCCAAAGGCCACACTCAAAGGTTGCGACGTCGACGTCACGACGTTGGTCGCGCAGTGCCTCCATGACCATAATTCGGTCTCGGATTGTGATCTCGCATAGCATTTTGCGTGCATCGAAAGGCTACATTAAGCTTATACATTTATAATGTATCTTTTAAAAGTAAGAATTCATAATGAAACAATATCTATTTTAAAACATACCCTCTCCCATAGCCAGTTCAATGAAGTTGTCTTCTAGTTCATTGTCAGGATCATCAAAGTCAAAATCTTCATCCAAAGCAGCAACCACATCGGGGTCCAAATCCAGACAAAGTCCTGAAAAGTTTTATTAGGTTATAATCCAAAAATTAATTAAAAATAAATTTTATGTTAGAGTAACAGTAAAAAAAATATTTAACTTGGGACCATATTTCTCAAATGAGACGTTAGACAGTTGAATAATAATAATAAGTTAAGCAATTTGCTTTTTAAGTTTGTTAAATATATATTTTATTCTATGACAACAAGTATTATCTACTTGGGCTAGTTATTATCTTTTGGAAATAGATAAGAAAAGAAGTTGATTGTCAAATCGAAAACACCTGCAAGAGCTACTGGTAGGTTTCATGGAACAGTAGCTCTAGATTTACCAATCTCCTTGAAACCTAGAATTATTGACATGTGTATTTTACCTGTCCTAAACTATGGTGCTCAGCCCTGGTCATTGACCAAGTCGCAAAGGTCCCAAAGCTCGGGGTTTGCCAAAGAGCAATGGAGCACAGCATTTTGGGAGTAAGTAGCAAAGCGAAGCAAAACAGCATGCTGCACTCCAAAACTGGTGTTACAGACACTAGTAAGAAGGCTGCTAAGCTAAAGTAGGATTAGGCGGATCATACTAGCCGCATGCATCCTGACTGCTGGGCAAAGACTACCACAGATTGGGAACCAGAAGATAGACAACTCCGCTGTAGGCGACCTAGAAAATAATGGCACCATGAGCTGGATACATACCAGCCAGGCTTGCTTAACAGTGGGGCAAGAATGAGAGGAATGGAAAACCTTTGGCTAGGCCTTTGCCCAGCACAGGTACAGCATAGGCTACTAAAAAAAAGATTTTTACCTTGTGTTGCAGCCTTATTAAGCATACCAACATCTTCCTCTACCTCAGAAGCAAAAACTGAACTGGGAAGTGTGATATTCTCTGTTACATCTTTCTCGAAATCGGTATTCTCTTTTATAGGTTTTTCTTTTCTTTTGTGGGTGACTTTCTGTAATATTGGTGAACAAAACCATTAACGCTTTGGAGGCATCCATAAATTACGCGAGGTATTTATGAGGGGGGAGGGGGCCAGCTGAATCTCACCAAATCTCACTTTGGGGAGATGTCGCTCAGCAAATACCACATTTAATTTATCCTCAAAAACATAAACAAACAAAAATAATATTTATATGGTTATAGTTAATATGGTCTACATATTTCGTTTTCAGTATACTCATACTGACACAGAGTCATATTTAGGTATTCAGATCTTAACAAAACTTACAGGTTGCATAACCATGGTGACTTCCCTGGTGTCTTTAAGATGTTGTAAGTAATTGTAATCATCATCAAAGTAGATTCCATATTTGTGCTGTTGGTCCTTGCGTTGTTCTGGCGTTAACTCCTACAAAGATTATATTATGGTTAAAGAAACATATTATGCCGATTATTAGTCTAAAATTCCTGGATCTGGCTAAACTATTACTATTAAAAATTCACCCACCAATTCGCCTAAGAGAGATTAGTTACTTAATAACGTATCTTTTTTCTTTCTTCTCTTATAAAATATGTTGTACTTGAAGAGACATGCAGCAAGCTCTGTACTCTATCTCATGTCACTTACCGGTTCTTTTTCATTTTTTGCTGGTACATTTGCATTAACTGGAACCAAAACACGTTGTGGAGCACTCTCATCAGCTACTAAGGGATCTCTTTGCGATCGGTGAACTAGATTAAAAGTTACTGCTTTCTTGCGATCTATGAACTTTTTCACTTTCGGCTAGAAACAAAAATAGCACAATAAATTATGTGACTAAACATTAAACACAATTGATTTTATTATTACGTACCATTTTTAACAGAGTAAGTCTATTTTTTAGAGAAGAACTATGTAATTTTCACATTGCTTTCAAGAAAAACGTGTTGTTTTTTGGCTGTTTTGAAAGAGAACTTGACAGTTGACTTACAACAAATGTCAAAAAATAGGTAACTATTATTTTTATTCAGCGTCGGCTTATAACCATTTGCCAGTGTCAAGTATAAAAGGCGGGAAATATTTTAGGATATTATATTCGTTCAAATTTTCATCACCGTATTTCTAAATCGTCAAGTTCAAAGTCTAGTCAAAGTCCAAATCATGAAGCATAGATACCAGGTACGAACGGTATAGGCTTTTCCATAGTAATCATGTCAAAGAATCATGTACACAATAATAGGACCAGATTTTAGTTCTCTTTTCTGCCGCTAGCTGTGGCCTGTGCGAGACCGACGAGTACTGAGTGTTGTCAATACCATAGAGTATAAAGAGTAAAGGCTATTAGCAAGAGGAAAAATTATATATCGTACCTTATCCCCCTATATGACACATGCCAATGAGAAAGAAAGAGATATCTAGTTGTTTGTTATTTTCAATTTTTGTAGACGGTTACAGGTTTTGAACATATGTAACCAACTTCAGACAGATCAGCTGTCTGAAGTTGGTTACAAGTTGCATTGCTCGTATTTATCAGCAACTTCATATGTAAATATATTCCCGTCCGCCAGTGAAGTCCCTAGTCGGCATTTTGTGTCGATAAAAATCAAAATGATGATGAAAATGTTAATCTTTTCATAGCATAAAATGAAGTCTTTTATTCCGCTTTATGTTTGCTTAGATCTTTTAAACTATTAAATGAATTTAAATGCAGTTTGCAGCCAATAGATAGAATGATTAAAGTGGAAGATTTATGCGTAATGATCTATGCACCTTTGTGATTTATAAATTATTATCAGTCAATCAAAAACGAATTTATGCAGTATTGTCTACAACAAACAGAAGTATGTTGGGGAAGCTAGTCTCTTGAACTATACACCCACACACTATGCAGGCTATCGTCCAATCGACTTGTCAGTTCTATATCCTACTACTATAATAAACATGAAAATTCGTGAGGATGGCTGGATGTTTGTTACTCTTTCACGCAAAAACTGCTGACCAGATTTCAATGAAATTTGGTATGGCAGTAGTTTAATCTCTGGATTAAAACATAGGATACTTTTCCCTTGGATACAGCTGGTAAATATAATATAAACAGTAGACGTATAGACTTTTTATGTATTTATGCATTTCTCCCTTTAGTTGGGGTACCTACGTGGAAAGATAAATGAAAACAGGAAATTTTAATAGATATATTTATTATTTATTAACAATTGGACAGCATTTATTAGCTTACACGTTACGACAACTCCAAAAAGCTCTCAGATTGTCAGCATGGAGCTAAATGTGTGAAGAAAACAGAGCACAGCAGTCCGTTTACGTGGGAGAGCTATACTTTGGCACGAACGGTCCACCTAGACCAGATAAATACCACGGCCTCCGGGTACTCAAGGAGTAGTTGCGGATTTTAAGACCGGAATCGTACTTTTGACTCCTCCTATTGCGAGTATGTATAGGTGGCGATAATCGCTCTCCATCTGGAGATCAGTCTGCCCGTTTTCTGGTCAATTAAAAAAGTACAAAGAAGTATCCTTGCAAAAGGCCATCTAATTCCCTGCAAAACCAAAAAGCAAAGTTAAATTTGAAAATTTGTGACATGTTTTTGTGATGATGTACAACCGTAACTCCATTATAATATACAGGAATTATTAATTAATAATTATAATTAATAAAAAATACACCACACTAATTTATATTATATATTATCATTTAGTTTATATTTTAGATCTTACTAATTTGTATAATTGTATGGTGTTTGGTAAATATAAAGTAAGCAAAACATTTTTCTTTAAGATTAACATATTTTCTCTTTCGAAGGTTTATCGATATCCAAAACATCACTATGTAAATACACAACCTCTGAAATTTATAAAAAAAATCTATTATATATTGTTGAAATCCGCATATAATGGACAATAAACACATTTATCTACAAGAATATAATAACTTCAGTGTAATTGCTTGTATTTATATAACCTGAAACAATTCTCAACATACTGGTGAAAAGTTAACACTTCTTCACGATTTTCTTTCCTCGCAGAGTGTGATTAACAGCCCTACACAAAATGGGCCATATTAACTTGAGCACAGCTTTGTTTTCTAATAAGACTTTTTAATATAAACTGAGATTTTTACCAAATAACATTATAAATTCATGATTTGCTTCTTCTTCTTCTTGTATCATAATGCACACGTAAACAAATGGCATTAGCTGTCAGTGGCTAACTTCAGGCCACATCTACTGCTACTAATTCAAAATGTCACTTATTGTTAAGGCAATAAAGTCGTAATTCCAACGTCTAAAATTGGACTCCAATTTGGACTCCAAAATGGAGCAACCTTGGAAAAAAACGTATAGACATAGAGATGGCTTTCTCTTTCACTCTTATTGGATTTGCCTTTGATGTTTTGTGAGACAAATAGCTGCCTACGGCTTCGATTTTTGTTTTAGTTCTATTATACTCCTATTTCTTTGGTCAATACTATTATACCGAGTGTTGCCAATACTATTATTTATTACAATTATTTTTTAAATTACCGTTAGGCAATTACCGTGTTCTACGGTATCTATTTTTCGAGAACAGTTTCTAAGAATTTCCTTTAATTAGATTTAAATCCACGTTTCTCTAAATATTTTCTTCCAGAGCTGTCAATAGCAACATTTAAACTTCCCGCGTAATTTCAAACGAATGCTTGTCGGACCGTCGCGCGCTCTACCGGCAAAAATCTGTCCCCGTTATTGAGACCATTATTTTAACATTACGTTCGGACTCCTGGTTTCTATACTTCGTGGTCCAAATAAATAGTCAGGGTAAGGGGTAGTCAATCATTCAAGTCAGTCAATTCAGTAAAAAGGAAGACGCTTTACTGAAACTTCCTTTTAAGCTGCGCGTCCACTGCATCGGAATCGGAGCGGACGGAGCGTCGGCATTTACAAAATGCCGATGGGGTGCGTCCACTGCATTCGGATTCAGCATCGGCAATTTAGTTATTCTTAGTCTGTCAGCCTGAACGTGCATGTGCATTATGGAGGATAGTGACGAGATATATTGTTGTAATCTCAGACCGAATAGGTTGTAATTAGCTGTATTTTATCAGAAGAGGAAAAGAGAAACAAGAGGAAACGAAAGATATGGGTTCATAAATCATAATATAAATTCAAAAAGATTAATTTTTGGAGAATTTCATACATTATATTCTGATTTATTAGAAGATGAAAATAGATTTTTTGGGTACATTCATATGACTCGAAAAAAGTTTTTTGAACTTCACTATATTCTACAATTTTTATTTATTATTTGCCCAATTTCATCCCAAATATCGTCTCTCCTCAGTTGGTTATGATAATGTTGATGTTTTAGATTGTAAAGTTCATCATATTTTTCCACTAAAGTAATTAAAATATTGTCATTCATCGTGAATAAGTATTTGTGTATAGCCGTCGCGTCGTCGCAAACACGTCAGAACTTGAAACGTTCGGAATCCGAATGACGGGTTCACTGCCGATGACGTCATCGGCATAAATACCGGTCGCAGGCGCAAAAATGCCGATGCAGTGGACGCAGTACCATAGAAATCCATACAAAGCAACAAATCCGTACGCTCCGATTCCGATGCAGTGGACGCGCAGCTTTATACTTGACACTGGCAAATGGTTAAAAGCCGACGCCATATTAAAAATTAAACTTTTTCTGTTGTCAAATTTTGACAAGTTTCAAGTTTGTTGCTGCAAAGTGCATTTCAAAATTTTAGTAAAAAAGTTATTACCTATATCACAAAAATGGTTCGTAAAAAACGTAATGTAAGTATGGATTGTAATATGTGCAAGTGATTTATGGATTGTTCTTCGTTCTAGGCTACGGAGGTTGAAGAAACTATCAAAAGAATTCAATCCCATAAAGGTGTAATGGGTGTCGTCATCGTCAACCACGAAGGTTTGATCGATTGTTTGAGTTGATTTGTATGTTTCGAACCAGAAATCGATACTGTACCTATTCAATCTGGTTACAGGTATTCCAATCAAAAGTTCTCTGGACAATGCAACCTCTGTTTTGTATGCTGGTTTAATTGGTCAGCTCACTGAGAAAGCTAAAAATGTTGTCAGGGAAATGGTAATTCTTGTTATTTATTAGTTCCTTACTTAATAACGTAAAGTTTACTTACTAGTCTTTACTCATTTTGCCCAATTATTGACGAAATTGTTTTCAATATGACCCAATTTGGTGTCAAAGCTGCTTAGTTATCCAATGATATTATTGAGTATGAATTTGTTATAGTTATTTAATCTTACTACTTGCAGGATTCAACAAATGAGTTGTCATTTCTGCGAGTACGGAGCAGAAGACATGAGATATTGATTGCCCCAGACCGAGAGTTTATTTTGATTGTTATACAAAACACGTCTGATTAAAATTTGTATTTGATGAGCAGAATTTGGAGTGGATCAATTCACATGAGCTTTTTCATTCCAAAAAATCAAATAAAATATTATGTACTTTAGTTTTAAGCGATATTATTTATTAATTTAGAAGTAGAACAATAAGCAATGCAATATTGGTCAAGATTTTTTCAAAGAAATGTATGCATGTATAATAATATGTAAATCAAATATTTGTCTTCAGAATATTTTTGTTACTGCGCTTATGCACACTGTCGTTGCATTTGTGTAATTGTCCACAAGAATCATAAGTTATGATTTTAATAATATCATGATAATTATAGAAGTTCTGGATAGTAGAAATAATTTCTGATGCACTATAAAAATGTCTAAAACAACTTTCTCTAATTTTTTTTAATTATAATACAATAAGAATATTTCAAGACTTTCATTACAATCCCAGGTAAAAATGAAACGCAAAATAAGTTGATAAAATTTATTTTTAAAGCACAAAACCCGTTTTGACATCATGTGCCCCATGAGGTGAATAACCTAAGGACCATAGCTCACTATGGCATAACTGGCAGCTGGTACTTGGTAGTGATGTTACTAATGGCATCCTAGTGTGTTAGGGCTCATTGATATATTTGAAATGTTAGGTGTCATCTATCAATGAATCTGATGATGAATCATCATCATTATAGTAATGATGATGACTACCGACTGGTCAGGCATTTGTAAAAAGTTGTCACTTGTCTGTATGTTTTTTTAAGGCGCGTTTACAATAGTGTTGTTTGACAGCGGCCTAGTAGGGACTGAATTTTTTTATGTTTTGTGCAATGAATCTAGACAGTGTCTTAAAATAAGCTTTATTGCCGAGAGTTAAGATGCCTTAGGGCAAACACTTGCAATTTTTTTATTTTTTGGAGACTTGATGCTTTTTCCACCACAATAAAAGCTTCTAAAGGGCAGGAGATGGGATACATGGCTAGAGACACAGGAAAGTGGCACAAGAATGTACTGGAATGGTACCCAAGAAATGGTGCAATGAGGAGAGGTCGTCCAAATCTTAGATGGAAAGACGATATACGGAGTACAGCAGGACCACGATGGATAAGGTAAGCTCAAGAAAGGAAAGAGTGGAAAAGCCTATGCTAGAAGAGCAGACAAAGGGAAAAATTAAATAGAATAAGTAAAACACATAATATGCCAAAAGCATGTAAAATCGATTACAATATTATCTTTGTAATAAAGGCTTTGAATTGAAATGAAATGATGCCTTTTTCAAATCAATTTTTAATATTATTGGATAAGCGGATATCCACTGTCTTTTTTTAAACAAAGTAAGCTATGTAAGAAAAATGATCCTAAACCTTTTTGTAAATTTTGAGTGAAAACTGAAGAGGTTCTGAGATATTGTTTTTGCTACACTAAAAATTATAATTACTTAACTATAATATTTTTTAAACCACTTTGAGATAAAGAGTAACAATTGTTAGTTACGTAAGATTTGGTTTAATTTCGTTGCAGAATCGACCGAAAATCAATCAATTTATGTCTAAACGCGCCCTTATGCTTATCACACACAAGGTTAACATTTTGAAGACTGGGTTATTAGATAGAATTAGCATTGTGGACTAGCTATTATTGCAAGTCGACATTGAGAGAAGAGTGAGTAGCAAAACTCTTGTAGTAATATAACATGTTGTTTTCCAAGAGCATGCTAATATGATATCATAATACCATGAAATGATTCTCCTTTAGGTACTCGTGAAAGATAATGTATAAAAAAATACTATACCTGTTGATGTAGTTTTCTTTCTTGCGATGATTTTCTCCTCTGCTTTTGGTATTTTGCTTTTGTTGTGTAAATATGCTTTCAATTTTAAGCATAAGTCCCATATTGCAATTTAAAAACTAACTTTCTATTAATATTTTAAACATTTATTTTCTGTGTAGGTACTGATCTTATATTTAAAAACAAGTTTCTTAGTAATTTTATGAATCTAATTAAAATATAAAAGGAATCTTTTATAATATTATAGTTTTTACATGAATATAGCTGCCGATGCAAAACATGATTTTAATATAACTTAGATTGTATAATATAATTTCATTGGGAAATAAACATTTTATTAAAAAAATGATTCTTGTGACTGAAGTAATTAGTCTTATCAATCTGTAGTTATTCATTTTTTTTTTAAATAATTGTTAGTATCTCATGTATAACTGTTTTTGTTTGTTATAATTTTATTTATAACATTTTTAGCAGGAGTATACTTAAACTCATATCTTCCATGTTTTTATATAATTATATATAAAAAAATTGTCATTCATTGACAGTAACTTTTTGTCATTTTCATGTATATTTCTTGATATATTTTGTTTGGATAAATTTACCAATTAAAAATCATTTTTACATTTTATAATTTTTATTTAGTCACACATAGAATGTACTCGCTAGATTTAAATTCACATATAAGTCTAAAAATGTAGGGCAATTTAATGTTATGTCATAATAACAAATTTTCAAGCTTTACTTAATCACCACAAAGTTTTCTATGCAATAATTACTAGAACTTGAAGTCATTACTTTGTTAGAAATGCTTTAACAGTTTAAAGAATGTTTGATTAACATTACCTTAACATTACTTTAAAATCTATTTTTTAAAGAATATAATTTTGACGCGCACATTTAAATTTAATATTTTTTAAACATACTTATTGTTAAAATGTGTATTATATAATTTGGTATTTAAAAAATGACAACTATGGGACTTACTATTTTAATAATATTTTTTGTATAAATTTAAATGTTTAGTCATTTTCTTTGTTTGGAATTTTTCACTTGCTCAATTTAGTTTTAAAAATGGATAGTATATCTTGTTTAGGTAGCTTTTTTCGATATACTCACATCTTAATGCTTCTTTTGGGCAGCCCTGAAAGCATAACAATACTATTGATGAATGTTACTTGTGCACACGATCACAAGCACTGATGTGTATTCTCTCAAATTTTGTAAAGAAATGTACATTATACTATCAGAGAATCTGATTCATAAGCAGATAGTGTTCTTATAATTTATTTGCAGTATAATGACAGCATGCAGTCACAAATCACAATACAATAAATTATGACAACAATCAACCTGCTTATGAATAAGATTCCATGATAGTACAATGTACAAGACTTAACAAGTTGTACAATAGTTGGTATCGGTATACACATGTTAGTGCTCATGACTACACATACAATTCACTAACATATTGTTACTACTACAGAATTCAGAGCCCTTGGTCTGTTATTTGGGTGAAATATGTTTTGAACTAAACCAGGTTTGGTAAAAAAAAAATGGCCAAAATTAAAACAAGTCAAAAGTTTAAAAAAATTATAATTATTATGTATTTGTATGTAACATAAATGTCATCATAACTAAAAAAATAATAAGTGAACAAATAAGGTCAGTGATTATTTCATTCTGTTCTAGTAACATACACATAACACGAAAACGAGATATATTGTAGTGTATTTTATATATAAAAATTATATATTTAATTGGAGTTTGCTACCTATTTCATTTCATGTGATAAATTGAAGTGGACAAAATAACATACAAATAATAAATTGTTTTTTTTTTTTTAATTACCATTAATTATTATCAGTGCCGAAAGCTGGTTCTCCTTCATAGGGAAACCAAAGTACGGTAGGGATTTTGTCGAGGTTCTTCAAAAGGTAAGATGGTTTAGGAACCCCACGCCACTGCCATTTATATCAGTAAAAAAAAAAGATAAAATTGTGACGCATCATATTATGTCTCGTATGTCAACTGTGTAGATAGTTAGTGTCTATCGTACTTGGGCTGGCGCTGGTAGGGCGCGGGGCGGGCGTAGTGGCGCTGCGCGTGCGGTGCGGGGCGGCGGGTGCCCACGTCGCGGGCGCTCGCCTTGTACTCCTGCCCCTCGTCCTTGTAGTACGAGTCGTCCTCGTAGTAGCGATCGTTGCGCTCGTAGTAGAAGTCCGGCTCGGGGGCCGCGCGATGGGGAGGCACTCGCACCTTGAAATTGTGTAAAACCTTAACATTGGTACTTTTTTTTTAAATTACTTTAAAATTAAAAAAATAGTTTTAAGATCTGAACGAGGGATGGGGGTCCTACCCGTGAGTATGTGAGACTCTGCTGCGCCCGAGAAGATGGTGAATTGGCGCAGCCCCTACTCAGTTAAAACTTGGCAGTACTCCACTCAATACCACCCTTGGCAGGTCGCAGGATCGCGTGAGCCTGCACCGCGACCCCGCCGAGTTACATTGGTACTGATCGCTATTATATCTAAATTATTATTAGTAAGTCTTAGAACAATGTTGTCTGACACGGAGTGGTATAGTTGAATCAAGTCAAGCAAGGCCATTGGAGTTTTGGTGGGGATGTGAAAGTGTCACATTGTTGTTTTGTATTTTCTTCCTTGTTTGCGTTATTTCGGTTCATAATGAGTAATATTGGTAGAATATGTTCCATTATAATATTTATAGGCTAGCTGCACACATACAATATTATTGACAGAATAAATTTGTCAACACTAGTCAACCCATACAAAAAAAAATTGCTAATATGGAATGGGAATGCACACACGGAATATTATTGTCAATATTATGAGCATTATTGCCAATAATATTCGATGTGTGTGGCTAGCCATTGGTTGATCCTTTAACAGCCGGTTTCAATAACCTATCTTTTATTGGTATAACTATTATAGAGTACTAAATGTCGTCAATATACTAGTAATTACAGACGTTAGCAGGGACGGACAGACACTGCGAAACTATAAGGGTTCCTTGAAGACTGAAGTACTATGTAACCCTAAAAATTAAGAAGATTGTTTTTTTTTTCTATAATATTGTGGAGGTAGTAGATGTATTCATTTTCAGTTATTACTTATTAGTTAAGACAGGACAATATTTTTTATGCATTGATTGTAATTAATAACATTAGTCACAGTATATTTTCTTATAGTCTATAATGAGTTTAAGTTAATTTTATAAACTTACTGGTGGTTCAGGAACACCATAGTGATCGTCATATCCATATGATGAGTCCATCGCAGTGCGGGCCCTATCGAGAATGCTGAAGACCTTCGACTTAGGATTCATTGGACGAGGAGGACCAGGGGGCATACGTCCAGGCGGGCGTGCACCCACTAGAGATGGAGGAATTGGCGGACCTAAAATATTAATATATTTTTATAGTAAAAATATATTATAACAAATTTATTTGTTAGATAACAGAAACAATATTTGTAGATATATTTGTTAGATAGAAACTATTATGTTTAAATAATACCCGGTTTATAGAAATTACTTTATTGTGCTAGGTAGCCAAATTACAAGTGATGTTTTCATGCTATATTTTTCTACCCACTTGATTTATCTTTTTATTAAAAAGTTAAACAAATGTACCCACTAATTAATACATAACATACCTTCCCCCCCTCTTATTAACAATTCAAACTGACCATCTATCATAATCAACTCTAGTCCAAATAATTAATTAAAATTCAAAAATTATGTAATCAAGAAAACATGCACACTCTAAAACATGTAATTAGTATCTTGTCTGGAAGGCGTAGGTCTGGAATATGGAACTTTGGAATGTACATTTATCTTATTCCTGATCTTTCCTCCGGCCATGGTTATTTCACTTGACCTTGGTATTCCTAACATCTGTTCCCAACATTCTGCACTTGGAATTTCAATAATATCATCATATTCTGTGTGTTCTCCATTACTTATCTCAGCTGGTTCTATTGCTTCATTTTCTAATTCCTCTGTGACGTCATTCTGTATATTTCTAGCATTTACTTCACTCTCATCTATACTGCCATTATTTTTTAACTTTACAATCTGATCAATATGACGCCTAACTATAGCTCCATCATCAGTTTGTACTCTATAGTTAGATGGACCTTCCTTGTTGATAATTTGACCTGGTAACCACTTACACCCATTTTGATTATAGTTTCTATACATCACCTTTTCTCCTATATTAGTTTCCCTGTTTTTCCTTTGACCCATATTAACTATTTGACTTTCCATTTTCTTGTGTTGTAAATAATCCGGATGTAGATTGTCAATAACAGTACGAAGACGTCTATTTAACAGTAATTCAGCTGGGCTTTTGTTTGTGCTAGTGCATGGTGTAACCCTTAGGCCAAGCAACATATTTGGAATCTTTACATCCCAAGATCCTTCAATTTTCTTTAATTTATTTTTAACAGTTTGCACCATACGTTCCGCTAGCCCATTTGTAGCAGGGTGGTATGGTGCCGTTGTGACATGTCTTATCTTATTCGCATTTAAAAATAATTCCATTTCATTGGACACAAAAGCAGTTCCATTATCAGAAACAATTGTCTCACACAGGCCATGTGTAGCGAATAACATTCTCAAATGACGAATCACTGTGCTGGATGTTGTGTTATTTACTATAAATACTTCGGGCCATCTTGAATAAGCATCAACAACAATTAAGAAGGTTTTGTTTAAAAATGGCCCAGCAAAATCCATGTGAATTCTGGACCATGGCCTTGAAGGTAATATCCATTCATGATTTGATTTAGCAGGCATCTGCCTATTTTCAAGGCACTTCCTACAATTACTGACTAAATTAATTATGTCATTATCTAAATGTGGCCACCAGACATAACTTCTAGCTAATGATTTGGTATGAACAATCCCATTATGTGTAGTATGCAACATGTTTAAGATGGCTTGCCTTAAAGAAGACGGTATCACGACTCGACAGCCTAGTAATATGCAACCATCCTGTAGAGACAGCTTAGATCTATGTAGCCAATATGTATGCAAATTCGTATCAGTGACTTTATTTGGCCATCCACATCTAAGATAGCGAACAATACGTGAAAGTATTTGATCCTTCTCAGTTTCCATAGCAATTTCTTTTGCAGTATAAGGAAAATCCCCTGTTTTATCTGCCATTAACAGTATCTCGTACATAGGCTGTTCTTCTTGGTCTGAGACAGGTAGAGGCCAACGACTTAAACTGTCTGCATTACCAATCTGTGGACCTGGCCGATATACTATGTCATAATCATGTGATGTCAACGCTATAGCAATGCGAATTAACCTTGGTGATAAAATAACTGGCATAGGCTTTTTTGGATTAAAAATTCCAAGCAAAGGTTTGTGATCAGTTACTACTGTGAAATATCTTCCCGCTAAATAATTGTGAAATTTTTGTATTCCAAACATAATTGCTGTAGCTTCCTTGTCCAACTGTGAGTACCTACGTTCATGAGTATGTAATGTTCTGGAACTCATTGCAACTGGTCTCTTCTGTCCATCATCCATTATGTGAGACAATACTGCCCCAACACCATATTCAGAACTATCACACACCAGAATCAAAGATCTGTTCAGGTCATAATGGACCAAGGTGGTATCAAATGTCAACAAACGTTTTGCAGTATCAAAAGAATCTTGTTCACATTTAGTCCATTTCCATTTATGAGACTTGTCTAGCAATCTATGCAAAGGTTCAAGTACTGTTGCCTTGTGAGGTATAAACCTCTCGTAAAAATTATATAATCCCAAGAAAGCCTGTAGCTCTTGTACATTTTTTGGCTCTGGTGTTTTAACAATAGCCTCAATCTTACTTGGAGCTGGATGAATACCATCTTTATTGATGACAAATCCTAAAAACTCAACCTGTTCTTGGGCAAACTTACACTTGTTCTTATTAAGACGCAATCCGGCTTTTTGTATTCGGTATAGTACTTCCTCAAGACGCTGCTGCATAACCAGCATTGTACAACCGCTAATAATAATGTCATCAATGAGCACTGCTACTCCTGATATTCCAGCCAGTAAGGAAGTCATTAATCTCTGGAATATGCCAGGACAAGCTTTTACCCCAAATGGTAGTCGGTGAACTGTATACAGTCCCTTGCAAGTATTTAAAGTTAACAATTTGGCCGTTGATTCACTAACTTTCACTTGCGTGTATGCGCGATCCAGATCTAATGTTGTAAAAAATTGTGCACCTGCTACCGTAGCAAATACCTCATTGGCGGTCGGCATTGGATAGGTGTCAGATTCAGTAGCTTGATTAACTGTACTGCGATAGTCTCCACAGAGTCGGATTTCTCCTGATTTCTTTCGAATAGGCACCACAGGTGTTGCCCACTCAGAATACGAGACTGGTTTAAGAACTCCTTCTGAAACCAGACGGTCAATTTCCTTTTCTACATCAGCTTTAATTGCATATGGAACAGGACGGGCTTTTAAAAACCTAGGTGAAGCATTGGACATCAAATGTATATTAACTGGTTCACCACGAAAAGTACCAAGTCCATCTTGAAAAACATCCCCATATTTTGATATAATATTCTCTATTTGAATCAGTTTACCCATAGAAATATTATTAATATTCATTGTAATTTGTAATGGACGTAACCAGTCACGTCCCAAGAGGTTAGGTCCCCGTCCTTTAGCTATGATTATGCTTAAATTTTGTGTTATGTCTCCATATTGCACCTTAATTATTGCTTGACCTAACAATATTACAGGTGTATCTGTCCAAGTCCGTAAAGACAACGATGATGAGTTGAGTACAAGATGCTGACGATGAAATTGTATTATTCTCCATGTATGTTCATTAATCAATGAAAAACTTGCTCCGGTGTCTAACTGGAACTCCACCGAAATACCTTCCAGTAAAAGATGAACTACAAATGGTGGTGTTTTGCCTTCATTTTTAAAATTGTATATACCATTTAAATTAAAATCGTTTTCAT
The DNA here is from genome assembly GCA_905404095.1 of Glaucopsyche alexis. Classification (NCBI taxonomy): domain Eukaryota; kingdom Metazoa; phylum Arthropoda; class Insecta; order Lepidoptera; family Lycaenidae; genus Glaucopsyche; species Glaucopsyche alexis. Next base: position 31,863,542 of record FR990043.1, on the reverse strand, counting down.
CTTCTGTAAAGTTAATATTCTTCCTCATAGATTTTTTCTTCAGTATACAGACCTTTTCAATATGACCAGTTTTCTTGCAATATCTACATTGTGCATTAATGAAACGACATTCTCCCCCATGTCTATCTCCACACCGGTAGCAAAAGCGCTTATTTAACTTTGGTTGTACAGCATTAACATCCATAGGCTCAGGTCTATCTTGTACTTTATCATCCGTTGACCGGTTCAAATTTGATCTAATTTCATCGCCCATGCATGACTGTATCATTCGACAGTCTTTTCCAGCACTCTCAGATGACAACATAGCATCAATAACATCTTGATAACTCAAATTATCCCGTTTTAAAAGTTCATACTGCAAGCGTTGATCTTTCATACCACATACAAGTCTGTCACGCAACATGCGCTCCAGTTCTTTAAAATTACATGAAGAACTGATTTTACGCAACTGGGCAATGTACTCGGTTACTGTCTCATTTGTATTCTGATTACGAGTATAGAATTTATATGACATAGAAATTTCATTTAATTTTGGGCTATAATGTTTTGTCAAAATTTCCTCAATTTCCATAAAAGTCACTTCACTCGCTTTTCTTGGCGTAATTAATGCCAAGAATGTCTCGAAAACTTCTGCTCCACACACAGTAAAGAAGTTTGCCCTTTTTGCACCCTCTAAAAGTATGCCATTTGCTTCGAAACAAAATTTTAACCTATCAATATAATTGACCCATATGTCTGTTTTTGGATTAAATTCACTGAATTTCACTGATTTATGATCCATTTTCTCCAAATTTACACTTCGTCGCCACTATTATGTTTAAATAATACCCGGTTTATAGAAATTACTTTATTGTGCTAGGTAGCCAAATTACAAGTGATGTTTTCATGCTATATTTTTCTACCCACTTGATTTATCTTTTTATTAAAAAGTTAAACAAATGTACCCACTAATTAATACATAACAGAAACAACATACCTCTTTCCATAATATCACGCATTGGTGGTTGCCTCATCATATCAGAGGGGTCGGGCTTCAGATACTTCTTAACCTCGGCGAGGGCATATGCAATTCTTGCATGAGCCTCTGCCGGAGAAGCCAACGCTGACACTTCTACATGCAGCTCATCGGTAAGGTGAGCATATTTTGGGTCCAATGAGTTTCTTAGCTCCTCTTCTTTTTGTCTGTAAAATAATAATTAGTTTTCCTAATACAATACTCCACACGAAGAAATACTTTTTCAGTTGTAAAAAAATTGTAAGTAAATAATAGTTTTCGAGTCTTATGCTGTGCAGAAGAATTACCTGTCTCTCATTGATCCCCTGCCGAGGATGGCCATCTTGCACATAGTTTCCTCTTGCAGCTGCTTCATTGTATTACCCTTTGGCCCCAAGAGCTTTCCAATGAAATTCACCTACAATTATAAAATCATACAAATTTGTTAAAAGCCTACTCAATTATAAGCCAAATAAATATAGTATGATGTTAAAATCAACACATTAAACATGTATTATTATTATAAAGGTTACCTTAGGATGCTCCTTAACAGGCACCAAAACTTTAACGGTTACTTTGATTGGCTTTTCCTTGTAAACATCAAGGTATTTGAAGTCTTTTGGTGGAATTCTTCCAGAAGCTTGTATCTTTGCGACTTCTAAAATAGTAGTAACCAGTAGTAAGAAAAAAAATGAGATAATACTAATACAGTTTGAGATAGATGAACTGCCGTTGTAATATACGATGCAATACAAAACGATAATAATAGAAGAATAAAATAAATGGTTCGTTTAAATAATATAAGGCTAGAATTTAGAATCATGCCCCACATTTATCCTATAAGTAGGTTTATGGTAATTTTACGGCTGAAAGGTCTTCTAATTACGAATTAATTCCGCAACTTCTCAAAACAATACGATCCGTAGTTTTCGAGATAAAAAATATTTAAAATTCGAAAAATTGCCTGCTGTCAAATATTTTAACTTTACATAAAAGCTGATAAATAAGTAATAAATATCCTTCATTTTATTTAATTTGTATCACAGTAATAATATTTTGAATCAGAAATATTTTTATGATACATTTTATGAAAATATTTAAATTATTTAAAGAGCTGCCGTGTATATGCCTTAGACGAAAAAGCGTCAATTTGGGTTGGATTTTATAACGAGTCGCCTAAATTTGAGAGTATTGATGGTGTACGGGGCTTAAGGGAGTTAGTCTTAAACTTTAGCTGCCGGAGTTGCGTCTAAATATTTTTAAACAATTTTCAAAAATTCTTAAATATTATTGCAATTATGCAAAACGGAACGTAATCTTTATGCTAAAGTACAAGGGGTGAGCCAAGATCTTTTCTTTATCGCTTCTTTAAAGAATCGCCGATCAAAATGTATGGAATTGAAATAATTCCATTTTATATATTATAATGTGATATAGGAAATGTATGAGAACAGTATATAATTCTTAGGTAATTAATAGCAATGTATTACTCCGAGTTGGCCCAATATGACTTCATTGGGTTAGGTTAGATGGCTAAGGCGGGAGCGTAGCGCAGCGAAGCTACCGCCTTAGCCATCGTGGTTATTTTTTTGTAAACCACCCAGAAGTAGGAGCCCCGCGTAGCGGGGCTCCGTCGACTCATAATTGAAGCCAGTTGTTATTGAGGACGGATCTGAAGATTTGAGGTTGGAAGTGTGTCCAGACAATATTCGCTCTGCTGAGGTTTTGGTGCCACTTATATTAAAGAATGTGGAAATTGGCACCACCATCCACACTGATTTTTGGAAAGCATATGATTGCTTGTCAGAACATGGCTACATACACAAAAAAGTCAACCACTTGAATCGTGACAACCCATTCATAGCCGAAGATGGGACTCATACTCAACGAATTGAGTCCCAGTGAAGGGAAGATGTCCCAGATGAAAGTGTTATATTTAAGCCCGGAGGCGCGGAGGGAGAGCAGCCCCCGCCTGCCGTAATGGAACGCAGTAACGCAGTCCAGAAAGCCGGAGCTGCCTAAGGCGAGTGTTGGTTTCTGCGTTTTGTTACGCTAGGGTGAAGGGGTTGCATTTCCCGCAGCGCCGGAGACGTGACAGACTGACAATGTTCCAAAAACGAATCTATCAACCCGACTCCACGTAGTACTTGTCTGTCAACCCCTAGAGTGTTATATTTAAGCCCGGAGGCGCGGAGGGAGAGCAGCCCCCGCCCGCTGTAACGAAACGGAGAAACCAGGACTCGCCGTGGCGGCGGAGGCTGGCCGCCGAAGGCGACCAGAAAGCCGGAGCTGCCTAAGGCGAGTGTTGGTTTCTGCGTTTTGTTACGCTAGGGCGAAGGGGCTGCATTTCCCGCAGCGCCGGAGACGTGACAGACTGACATTGACCCAAAACCGTCCCAAACAGTAAATATCATCTTAGCCGTGAGTCCCCTGAGGAGGGGGGAGTGGTAAGGAGGAATCCGAAAAACCCCCCAACCTCCTTCTTCCACCGCACCTCTGACATAAAGTCTCGTAAACATCCTTTAAAACAGTTATAACCTCAAAACTTTAATCATTTATAACTTCTAAACCGGTGGTTTCCTAGAGGGGGGAGTGGTACGGTGGGGTTTGCCTCCCTCCCCCCTCCCCCCCCTCCTCCCCCTAAAAAGGGGGCATAGTCCTAAATTTTTACCTAAAAATTTGTTAGCAGTGTAAACTATTGTTGTTTTTAACAGTGTTGCCAGAGCCTACTCAGCCCAGGTTGCCATTTTTAGGGTCAAATGTCGCCATCTCAAACCAAAAGTTGCCATTAGAAAAAAATGTTTAATAAAACACAATGTTTTGAAATTTCAAACCGTCATAACTTTGGAATAAATCAACCGATTTTCACACGATTAACGGCAATTGATGCAGTTTTTTATGTTCTATGCAAGAAACGACAACAAAAATTTTTAGATGAAAAATTTCGGAGTAATTCCGAAAAAACACTTTTTTCGGTTTTATTTCCTTTACGATATCTCTCGGAGTCAACCGATTTTGACCGGATTAGCGGTGATCGACGTGGTTTTTCAAGGTCAAGAGTTAAATAGTTTTTGGAGTTGATAAAGCCGTTTAAAACTTATTCGAGATTTCTTGAAATCTATCTGTCCGAATCAGTCCAAATTGTATTCAAAATCTAAGTTTGGCCAAGCCCTTTCGAATAGCGTCAGGCGCAATAAAATCGGTGAAAATGTTCAAAAGTTATATGAGGTTTACATACTTACACACGCACACACATACACACACACACATACATACATACACACATACATACATACATACATACATAGTGACACCCTCGCGGGGGTAGTCAGGGAAGCTTCTTGTAACTTCAGAACGTCGAGATCTAATGAGAATTCGATTTTTACAAAACGGGGTAAAACCAATAACTTCCCGATTTTTTCTTAGCGGGAGGTTAAAAAATGAGTAAGTGCCCATGCATTTAAAATCCAATATTCAAAACATGAAAAAAATTAAGAACTTATAAATAGATTTAAAAAAAAAGGATTAGAAAACCATGACAAAAACTTCCCTTGCACTGCACTACACAGTACACACTGCTCACAGATTTTCTTCCATTTCTGTTTTCATAAAATTACATCTCTAGCTTCACCAAAATAGACCTTTTGGATGTTAAAATACGGGTACAATTATTTGTTTATCTACTAATTATGAATTGTTTTCATTTGGGAATAAAATGTGTTCAAGATTTTGATTTTGTTCATTTCGATGTGTTCAGTTCTGCGAAAGTTATTCGATATTTTTTTAATGATCGCGTGACAAGTCGAAAAGTTGCCAAATAGTTGCCATTTGAGCCTGGTTGCCATTTGGTTGCCACGAAGGGTCAAATGTTGCCAAAATGGCAACCAAAGTTGCCAAATGGCAACGCTGGTTTTTAAGAAGTTTATGTTAAAATTGTTGGTTGCCGGCAAACATGAAACAAGACGCAGTTTGACACGAGTGTCGAGTGAGCAATCTCAGAGACACATTAGACAAAGCCCACCAAAACTAAAGAAATTTTTTACAAACCTTGGTCTATGAGTTTCGTCGACATAGGAAATTTAGATGTATTGAGTTTGATTTTCTCGCTTAGAAGTTCCCTTACGTATTCACCGGCTTTTTCATTTATTTTAGCGCCTTCTTCGCCATCTTGCAAATGTTCATCGTGATCTTCTGCATTTTCTTGATTAGAATTTCTTCTAAATTGTCCGCTGTTGTAGCCGTTTTTGTCATATTTGTCAGCCATTATAAAATTTGTTCAAAATAACTACACAAGTAGATAGATTTATTGAGTAAATTACAAAAATTTTAGTTTTACAAAACTAGGCGTCCTGCGTCACACATTCACAGAATGCACAGATGTTTTTTTTTTAAACACGATCGATCGTTGTCAGTGGTCGGTACGAATACAAGCATTATACTCGTACCCCCTTACTAATAAACGCTGTCATAAGCTTGGAATAGTTATACAGTGTTTTGTCTTCTTCAATCGAATTAAAAATGTCACTTGTGTGACGGGAACAAAACAGTGTTTAACTATTCAAAGCTTATGACAGCGTTTATTAGTAAGGGGGGTAAAGACTAAACTGACCGTCCAGCCTGCAAATCCAATGCCGCGGCCTTGAAGCAGACTAAGTCAGGAAATAATAAATTATTGACACTATTGAAGTAATGACGGCTAAAAGCACCGGCGCTAGATTTGCAGGTTGTACCGTGAGAATGGTGCTTTTTACGGTACTGTTTACCTATCTCGCCTCGTGCGGTGGTGTGCCTACTTCGCTTATCAACTATTATACCTAGTTCGCGTAAGAACTACTTCGCTGTACATTCAAATCCAAGGCCGTGGACTTGTAGGCAACAATTTTAAAATTTTGACACGTTTTAGGGTTTCGTATCTCGAAAGGAAAAAACGGAACCCTTACAGAATCCATAGGCGCCGGCAGAAATAATTTCCAAGGGGTGCAGATTTTAGTTTTCTTTTCTTTTCTTTTTAGTTTTACGAACAACAGAGACTGTCTATTTACGTCAACTGAACTGCCTACTAATTATTATGATGTGAATAAAAAAATGATTTCCAATAGACGGCTTTTTATTTCAATAATTCCTGTTGATCCCGAGATGCAAGAGAGGTGCAAGTGCAGTGTGCACCACCTGGCAGTGCCTGGCACCCCCCTGCCAGCGTCCATGACAGAATCACTTTGTTGTCCATCCGTCCGTCCGTCCGTCTGTCTGCCTAGACCCTTTTTCTTAGGAACGCGTGGAGGTATCAAGATGGAATTTAAATCAAGTAGGTACTCAGGTCTACTGCCCCTTGGAGCTGTAAAAAAATCAAACTTCTAAGCCAACGCAATCAAAAGATACAGCCGTTTATGCCGTAAATTTTCGACACTCGCAAGGGAATCAAAACCTACAAGGTAGGTACCTACTTCCAGTGAACTCAGAATCTTGAATTGCGAAAACCGAAAATTTTTAGTTAAGTACTTAGGTACATCATAATATATTAAAAAATATTTTCAATAATTTTAAAGTTACTAAGTACCCCCTATGACTCGATTGTCGTGATGGGTGAACTTTTACTTATATACCTACAGGTTTGTACGGAACCCTCGGTGCGCGAGTCCGACTCGTACTTGACTGGTTTACACTACGTGAGTAAGGCTAATATGCGAAACTAATTCTAGTAAGTAGTTATCATGATGTTGAAATCCTTTCAAAAAGGATTTAGCTCCTAGTGAGTAGTGACGTAGAAATCCCACGGGAGTGCAATGGGATCCTCACACTTTAGTTTTCCAAAGTGCCGTTAGTAGCCTTTTCTGCACCCTACCTAACAGGGAAACATCTCTTTTAAATCTAGATCGACTATAGCTTTAAGAAGACCCAGACTTGAACTACGGTCACATTTATCAAAGGCATGTATTTAAACTTGCGACAAAACAATTAAATTTTGGATGTGAAAATACCCAATATTGAATACTAAATTACCAAGTTGGCGAAAGAATGTAAGGAACAAAAAAATTACTAATCTGGTGACTAAATAATACCACTGAATTTTCCAAACTGGCAGACAGATTATGTTTTAGCGACTAAATAACCATCTTGGCGACAATTTGTGAGTACACATTTAATTTAAGAATAGGCACATATATTTTCCCTGATGTAGGTAACTCAAAAACCATACAAGCAGCGAAACGAGCGCACATAAAAAAAACCATAAAGGAGCGTACAAAATTTCCAATCCCCTAGTGGGATGCTGAAACGCATTTTCTCGGCGAAAAAAAATATAACTTATGTAATAAAAAAACAACATTATGATCTCTTAAATATCACTGGGGCTGGGGGGTCTCGACACTGGGGCAATAGCTATCATAATATCATATAGCTATTACTTATGATTACTATATTAACACTTAGATTAAAATAGATTTTGAAATGTGACGTCACGAAAATTAGGACCCCTCCTACCCCCTTGTCACACAATGTCACACTTCGTCGACCCCCTCCCTCCCCCCTAACGTGTGACGTTATTTATGGATGGCCCCTAATTTGAAATTGGCCCTTTTAAACTTTAGTCACTAAAGTGGAAACCTGATGATGGAATCCATGAGGAATCGAGGGAACTCCTCAAAATGTATAGGTACATCTTTAAGAATTTGGCCAATGTGAAGTAAATTAAGCATATCATACCAAAAAGTAAAATTTTGTGCCAAGGGTATACCCTAGATCCAAAAGCATTGAACAGAACTCAGTCTTTAAAGACACACGTTTGGAAATCGCGTAATAGGTTTTTCAAGTTACTTCAAAAGTTACTATCCGATTTCGCTTAAAATAATTTTCCTAAAGAGTTTTTAGCATGATCTATTAGCATAGAAGCTTACAAGTTTCTATCTCTTATAATTTAGAAATTCTAAGGGAGGGGGGACCAACTTACAAACCACTGGAGGCTGATTACTCGAAAATAGTCGACTTTGTAAAAAAGTAATGTTAAAAGAAACCTTACCTAAATTCTAAAATACCCATTCAACGTTACCCCACAAATGGGGTAGAATGAAAAAATATTTCATCCCCCCTTCAGAGCTACCCCTAAAATATAAAATTATTATTATTTTATTATGCCAAACCTAAGATCTACACTCAATCTATAACTGTACCAAATTTCATCCATCAATATTCATAATTACGGAAGTATAACAGACGGACGGACGGAGCGAGCGAAACTATAAGCGTTCCTTGTGTGCCCTAAGTGGAGCCCTAAAAATGGAAAACATTATAATTTTGAAACAAAAAATGAAAACAGACTTCCAAAGTAAAAACGCACAAAAAAGTATAAAAAAAATCTTATTTTCTAAATAAGTAATTCCCTTTTTAAATTCGGCAAAAATTTTAATTATTTCTCTCATAGACGTATACTATCTCCAGTTAAATGGTCCCATTTTTGAGATTTTTGGGGCCATTTTGACATTTGAAGTATGGTGAAAACAAGATGGCTAACATTTGAAGTATTGTGAAAACCAAGATGGCGTAACTTTTAATTGATAAAGATTTGTTCTATCAAAATAATGTACTTCATAGCCCATTTTGAGTTTGAAATTTTTGATTTCTCTACTCGATTTTCATAATTTTGAAGTTGGTTGCCAACTTAAATGTGAGTTCTATAAAATATTGTTTTATCGTGATATTGTTTGGGCTGGCACAGACTTCAAAATTAAGAAGATTGAGTAGGGAAGTAGTTAAAATTTTAGCCGAATTTAAAAGGAGAATTATTTTTAGAAAATAAAATTTATTTCATACTCTTTTGTGCGTTTTTACTTTGAAAGTTGGTATTAATTTTTTGTTTAAATTTAACAATTTTCCCTATTAAGTCATATTTATTATAATAATATGTAAAAATGAATCGAAATGAACGAAGGTAAGTTTACAGAGCGCGTGTCAAAAACATACTGTATGCACATTGCATAGTTAGCTAGCTACGCACGGCGATGTGACGTCACAGCCATTACTCAACGGGCGCAATCAGTTTTCGCGCGTTCCCATATTGATTTGCTTATAAAAAACTCAATTTTCGTGATATCAACACAATTTTTTCACAGTTAGTCTTATTATTGCTTAAATTTTTTGTTAGGGCTGAAAAAGGGGAATAAATTTTGATTTACATCTTCCTCATTCCAATATGGCGGACATACTTAATTTCATAAAAATAATATGGGTGTCCTTTTATTGGTTTCTGGGGGTGCTGATTACAAAAAAGTCATCCATTTTAAATTTCCTTAGTAACCCAACAACCTCATATTTTCTTCATGATGGGAGAAAAAGAAATTTGAAAATCCTGAATTTTCCAACATTTCTATAGCTTTATACATCTAGGAATGTATCTCAATGTAGAGCATTTACTATGTTTTTATAAAGTTGATTCTATCTCGGAAACGGTGCATTCTATTGAAAAAATAATGAAAATTTCGCCCCCCTTTGGAACCCCGCAACATCATATTTTCTGCATGATGGGAGAAAAAAAATATCAAAAATCCTGAATTTTCCAACATTTCTATAGCTATAAACATCCGTCGTATCTCAATGTACAGCTTTTACTTCTTTTTTTATAAAATTGATTCTATCTCGGAAACGGTGCATACTATTGAAAAAATAATGAAAATTTCGCCCCCCTTTGAAACCCCGCAACATCATATTTTCTTCATGATGGGAGAAAAAAAATTTCGAAAATCCTGAATTTTCCAACATTTCTATAGCTACAAACATCCTTCGTATCTCAATGTACAGCATTTACTTCTTTTTTTATAAAATTGATTCTATCTCGGAAACGGTGCATCCTATTGAAAAAATAATGAAAATTTCGCCCCCCTTTGGAACCCCGCAACATCATATTATTTTCTTCATGATGGGAGAAAAATTTTTTCGAAAATCCTGAATTTTCCAACATTTCTATAGCTATAAACATCCGTCGTATCTCAATGTACAGCTTTTACTTCTTTTTTTATAAAATTGATTCTATCTCAGAAACGGTGCATCCTATTGAAAAAATAATGAAAATTTCGCCCCCCTTCGGAACCCCGCAACATCATATTTTCTTCATGATGGGAGAAAAAAAATTTCGAAAATCCTGAATTTTCCAACATTTCTATAGCTATAAACATCCGTCGTATCTCAATGTACAGCTTTTACTTCTTTTTTATAAAATTGATTCTATCTCGGAAACGGTGCATCCTATTGAAAAAATAATGAAAATTTCGTCCCCATTAGGAACCCGCAACATCATATTTTCTTCATGATGGGTGAAAATTTTTTTCGAAAATCTTGAATTTTCCAACATTTCTATAGATTGATACACCCCTCGTATCTCAGTACAGCATTGTCATATTTTTTTCTATAGTCGCTTCTATCTCAGAAACGGTGCATCCTACTGCAAAAGTAATGAAAATTTGCTCCGCCTTATTAATCTAGAAATCGCATATTTTCTTCATGAATGGCAGAAAAATTCATGAATCCTGAATTTTTAAAAATTTCTATACCTACATAGCTGGTACTTTGAACTACATAACATACTGTAATAATAATCATCAATCCTAATTAGCATCCCAAAGATCTTTTAATTTAGTATTCATATTCATTTTCCGAAGATTGAATATTCTCCATTTTGGAAAATGAAATTGGAAGACAATTTTGTAATCAGAACCCCCAGAAACCGGGAAAAGGACAACCTTGTTAATTTTAATAATAAAAATTTACGCCATTGTGGAATTACGAAACAGATTTTATTTTCATATTATTCTGCATCCCCAGAAACCTAGAAAATGACACCCATGACAAAGAAAAACATACTCCAACAGTATCCAAAAATAGGATTTTCCGTAGCCTGCAAATTGAATTTTTAGCAGCCATTAATTTATCAACCAAATCTGGTTTTATAGCTGCTTATATGGTATAATGGTCACCAACTCGGAAATTAAGTCACCAACTTATAAATGTCGGTGCTAATTTGGATTAAATTTCGCCTCTTTTTATCTGCCGACTTTAGAATTTTTTGTCACCCGAGTGTTTTCACCAGTTTAGTAATTTAGTCGCCAACATATTAATTCCCTGCCAAATTCAGTAATACAGTATGCTCACGTGCAGCCGCCAACTTATTTTTTGTTCGCTCGATTAATTATATCCCTTTATCAAATAATATTATAGTCGTTTTAGGTCATTAGCTGGTCCAGGATGGTTAAATACAGCTCGAGATAGAGAAAAATGGGCTTCTCTGGAGGAGGCCTTTACCCGCGGAGGGGTTCTAGAAAAAAAATTAATTTATTTTAATAGTATGTAAGTATACTCATTAGTTCTGTATTGTATCTTCTACGAAATAAAGGCTTTTTTTTATTATAAATTTTTATTGATAGTCATTTTAACTTGACTATTTAAAGTGTAGCTAATTCACCCCAAAATTCAGTAGCACTAATACTTATCTGCTGAATATTTAATACTCAAATCAGCGGAACGTTTTTTAGTTCTTCTACTGGATAATTAGCAATCTGTTCTATTGTAAAAAAAAAAGGCCAAGTGCGAGTCGGACTCGCGCATCGAGGGTTCTTTACAAACCTTGATATTAATCATAGATGTATTATTAAAATATATATATATTAAAAAAATATAAAAACTACTTCCAAAGTAAAAAAAAACATTCTTAAAATCACTAAAAAGTATGAAATAATTCTTATTGTCGAAATAATAGGTTTTTACCTATGAAATTGCCGTTCTGCAGTACCTACTGGCCATTTCAAATCAAAATAATTTTTGTTTGGCTAAAGAATTCTAATTTCAAATTAATTTTATTTAAAAAAAATGGAATTCTTTTTCCAAAAGTAGTCATTTGTTTATTGATTAGTGTTACATTTTCATCGCATTTCAATATTTTTCGTCATCATGGATACCTTAAAAATTTGAGTAATTGTGGAATATGAGTACCGTCGTGACAGCAACGCGGCACAAGCGGCACGGAACATCAACGACGTTTACGGAGCTAACACTACAAACCAACGCACCACCTGCTATTGGTTTGCTCGCTTCCGTTTTTTACCCGACTGCGCGACGCAAAGGAGTGGTAATGTGTTTATCAGCCTATGTATGTATGTATGTATGTATGTATGTATGTATGTATGTATGTATGTATGTATGTATGTTCCTTTAAAGCACTATACAGACCAAACGCCTGGGCCGATTTTTATGATTCACACGTCAATCGATTCCTCTTAGTCCGGCGAGTGTCACTAAAGACATGACGTTAGTGAAAATTCAATATGGCGACTACTGGACGCCATATTGTGAAAATGAAAAAAATGAAAGTCAACAAACTATATCAAGTGGGGTATCGTTGAATAGGTATTTAAAAATCATTGTTAGTTTTCTCTCAACATTTTTCGATTCGACTGACCGTTTAGGATCTATATCGATTTAAAGTTGCGTAACAACCATTCTCACATTCCAGTGATGTAGTACTGATGCTGATAGGAAATCCAGTCTGGTAAATAGCTAGGTAGGTACTCATAACTAAAAAGTATAAAATAAAAAATTATAATTTAAAACATTTAAAAACCCGACTGCGTAAAAAGTGAACTAAACTAAGTAGGTACATAATTAAAACTGAAAAGAAAAAAACAAGCACTTAGATATCCTGTGGTCTAGAATTCTATAATATATTATTGAATTAATACTATTGGAACATAACAACTGAACAGTCGGGATCCATTATTCGACAGCCAATTTAATTTTTCAATGGATCCTGACTGTTTAGTTGTTATGTTCCAATAGTATTAATTCAATAATGTATTATAGAATTCTAGACCACCGGATATCTAAATGCTTGTTTTTTTCTTTTATTGAAAGCTCATATTGAAAGCCCAAAAAATATTACATTATTCAGTGATGAGTTAGGTAAGGATTAAGGTATGGATCTAAATAGAATGTGTATCGGACAATCAATTTCTAATTTTTGTATGCCCGGAGCTAATTATAAAGAGATAGTAAATAGGGCTTTAACATTGACATATTGTCCGAATACCACATTGATACTTCTAGTCGGGAGGAAAGGAAAATTAAACAGAAAACAGATGACTGAATGTCTTGAAAAATTATTTAATATTGAAAATGTTAAAAATGTAATATTGTTTACTTTTCCCTATATACAAATGTTGCCAAAAAGAAATAGAGAAGAGAATTCTAATAGATATAAGCTTAACAGCCTAATGTATAGCACTGTTAATAATAATTGTAAAGTTTTAAATGACACACATGAACAAAAATGTCAGATTGTGGACATAAACAATTTAAATTTATGTAATATGAGATTACATAAGTATTTCTTATCTAACTTCTGTAAGCGACATATAGCTAGGGTCTAAGCTAGGGTGCTATTAAACTTTTTATTTTTAAAACCAGCCAAGGATTTGGCTTTTTCGCCTACTGCTTCTATTGAGCAGAATACTAGTACTATATAGTAGTATTAACGAATTGGAATATGTTCCAAATAATTATTTAAATTAGATAATAAGACAGTGGAGGATGTCTCTTGCAGAAATAAGATAAGTTTAAATGTACAAAATCCTACCATAAAAAATGTATTAAATTATAATAAATCTTCTGTGATTAACCTGGTGCATCAAAATTTACAAGGAATGGTAGGTAAAGAACTTGAAATTGAGTTATTTTTAAATGAATTTAATGTTGACATTATTTGTATATCTGAACATTGGTTCAGGCAACATGAACTCATTTTCAATTTTAATGATCACCAGTTAGCAAGTGCGTTCAGTAGAGAAAATGCCATTAGAGGTGGCTCTTTAATATTAATTAGAAAAAATTTGAAATTCAAGGAACGCAAAGATGTCGTGAGCCTCTCAACTGAGCGAATTATTGAAGTGGCTTGCATAGAGTTGAGTCAACTTATTATTGTAAGCGTATACAGGCCTCCATCAGGGTTATACGATTCATATGAACAAACTATGGAACAAATATTGTCAAAAATATGTGCATCTAACAAAAAAGTTATTATATGTGGCGATTTTAATATAAATTTATTAGATTTAAACTCCACAACTGTTAGATTCACATCTTTGTTTAAATCGTATAACCTCTTTAATTTATTTCTTGAACCGACAAGAGTGTGTGACACAACTGCTACTTGTATCGATAACATTTTCACGAATATTACTCCATGTAAAAAAGAAATAATTAATAAGCTCAGTTCTGATCACTGTGGACAGTTAGCTTCTTTTAATATTAATTATGACCGTAACCAAAAGGAAGAGTTTGTGTTTATTCCTGTGAATACAAAACGTATTGAGAAATTTAGAAATAATTTAAGTACAAATATTCAATTATTGGATGGGTCAAATAGCTCAGATGAAGCTTTTAGTAAATTGTTTAAGGTAATAAGAACCCAATTTAATTCAGTATTCACAACTAAAACGGTTAGAAATTGTAAGGAAAAAAGTAACTTTATTGAATGGGCAACTGCAGGAATTAAAATTAGCAGGCAAAGACTATATGAATTATATGCTGAAAAAAGTATTAATAATAATGAAACATTTAAAACATATTATGTTAAAAACTATTCAAAAACCTTCAAAAAAGTATGTAAAGCTGCTAAGGCTCTTTATATAAAGAATAAAATTAAATATTCTAAAAATAAAATTAAAACTACATGGAAGGTAATAGCTGGTGAGACTGGAAACGTCACCTGTCGTAGCTCTGAATTTGAACTTTATTTTGAAAATAAAAAAATTACTACTGATTTGGAAGTTGCGACGGTCTTTGAAAAGTTTTTTGCTGACATTCCGGTCTCAACTACAAAAAATTTAAATTCCTCACCTGCAGCTGCTGAAAAACTACTCAGAGATAATGTAAAGGAATGTGATGTCAATTTTAAGTTTAAAGAAATTGACTCCAGAGATATTATTAACACATTTAAATTGTTGAATATTAAAAATACTGCTGATCTCTGGGGCATGTCTACAAAAGTTATTAAATCAATAATTGACATCGTAGCTCCTTATCTAGCGACAATATTCAATGAATGTATAAAAAGTGGTGTATTCCCTGATTTAATGAAGTATAGCAAGGTAATACCCTTATTCAAAGCAGGAAATAAATCTGATCCGACAAACTACAGGCCTATATCAATTCTACCGACTCTTAGTAAAATATTTGAAAAAATTATTTTACGACAGTTATTAGTGCATTTTAATTTAAACAAATTATTACATAATAATCAATACGGTTTTACTAAGGGTCGATCCACAACGGATGCTGGTATAGGTCTTCTTTGTAGTATCTTTGAAGCTTGGGAGGGGTTACAGGATGCATTAGGTGTATTTTGCGATCTCTCCAAGGCCTTTGATTGTGTTGAGCATGCTGCATTGATCAGAAAATTGCACCACTATGGCATTCGGGACTCTGCACTCAAACTTTTGAGTTCTTACCTTAACAATAGAACTCAAAGGGTGGAGATAAATAGTAAAAAGTCCACTGGGACCAAAATAGAATTAGGTGTCCCACAGGGATCTATTTTGGGTCCGTTTCTTTTTCTCATCTATATAAATGATTTACCTTATCTTGTTAAAGATAATGATAACGAGATAGTACTTTTTGCCGATGACACTTCACTAATTTTTAATGTGAAGCGACAGCAGTCAGACTACGACGAGGTAAATAGTGCTCTCTCAAAAATAGTACATTGGTTTAATGTTAATAACTTACTTTTAAATTCCAAAAAAACAAAATGTTTAAATTTTACATTGCCCAATGTTAGGCAAGTTCAAACCAATATACTATTAAATGATGAGAAAATGAATCTTGTGGACACCACTGTATTTCTAGGTATAACACTAGATAGTAAATTACAGTGGGGTCCTCATATTGCTAATCTTGCAGATAGGCTCAGTTCTGCAGCATATGCAGTCAGAAAAATTAGAGAAATTTCTGAAGAAGACACGGCGCGACTTGTTTACTTTAGTTACTTTCATAGTAGAATGTCTTACGGCATCCTTTTATGGGGAAGTGCCGCAGACAAAAATACAATATTTGTGCTGCAGAAGCGAGCGATACGTTCAATTTACAAAATGCCCCCCTTTAAATCTCTGAGAGAAAAGTTTAAAGAAATAGGTATTCTGACCGTCGCTTCTCAATACATTTTGGATAATGTATTATATGTTAGAAAGAATATTAGTAATTTTAAAACTAAAAGCGACAATTACTGTAGAAACACTAGAAATAAGCACAAGCTAGATATACCGGTGATCAGACTAAGTAAAGTAAGCAAATCATTTAAAGGTCAATGTATACGCCTATACAATAGAATCCCAGAAAACGTTCAAAATCTTTCCATTAATAAATTTAAAAAAGTAGTTAAAGAACGTTTGTGTGCAAAAGCCTATTATAAGGTCAATGATTTTATTGACGATCGCACACCTTGGGAATAGGATGACCACCTGCAAGGCTACTTCTATGTACTATAATATGTATCTGACTTTTGTCAATATTATATAGACTTAAGTTTTCAAATTGTAAACAACTAATTTTTTTTTTAAAAGAACAATTTTTCATCTTTTTGCTAAAAGATGGCCCCGTGCGAGTTTCTTACGCCGGTTCTTCTCGCCGGGTTAGTTCCCGAACCGGTGGTAGGCATCAAGTAGGGACAATTCTTTAAGCGTTACTTTGTAACCCATATGGAAATAAAACTTTTTTGATTTGATATTGATTTTTGAAATTTCAACCTGAAAAATGAACCTCGCGGTCGTCCGAAGACTTTGGTCGACAATAACGAATTAAAGGCGATTGTGGAAGCTGATGATACACAATCTACGGCCAGGAACGTGCCGACCCCCGGTAGCGCCTGTGTGCGAAACCCAAGAAGCGCCTCTTATTTTTACGAATCTTCATGTTTTAACTTTTAACTTTGTCTTGGCGCCTGTGTGCGCCGCACACATCGCACACAGGGGCGGCACGGCTCTGTCTACGGCTGAATTAGCAGCAGCTTTCGACGTTAGCGTCAAAACAATACTGGTGCATTTGCGTCAAATTGGCAAGGTAAAAAAGCTTGACAAATAAGTGCCCCACGAACTCAATTATCGCCAGCACGAAGTACGCGTCGAGACGTGCATTGCACTGCTCAACAGATACACAAATGAAGGAATTTTGAACCGCATTGTTACCTGCGATGAAAAATGGATTCTGTTTGATAGCCGCAAACGCTCAGCAATTACAGCAAGTTGGTTGGATCCTGGTTCAGCACCTAAACAATGCCCTAAACGAAAACTTACCCCTAGAAAAGGGATGGTCACTGTTTGGTGGTCTAGCGCCGGTGTGATTCATCACAGCTTCTTACCAAACGGGGTGAGCATTACTGCAGATGTGTACTATGAAGAAATGAACACAATGATGGATAAGCTGGCACATCTCCAACCAGCATTGGTCAATCGCTCGTCTCCGCTGCTCCTGCACGACAACGCGCGACCTCATACTGCAGCAGACGGTCTCCAAGTTGCAAGAACTGGGGTTTGAAGTTCTTCAGACCTTGCGCCTACAGACTTCTACTTTTTTCATACAAAATGGCAATTTCATAGGTAAGCCCTAATAGGGAACTATTTTTTACTTTGAAATTCTGCTAAAATTTTACTATTTTTCTACTCAGTCTTCTTATTTTTGAAGTCGCGAGAACCTCCTCCTGTGTTTTAGAAGTCGGTTGAATAGAGAATATTAATAATATTATGTTTAAAAATTAAAGTAATATCGACATAGTTTTAGTAAATTATTTATTTGAAATATTTTAATACTAACAAAAAAGTTTTACAACTACCTATCTATAACGTAATATTTATAAAATTATTGAATGTAAGTATTGATTTATAAATTATTATACTCAATAGTCTCACTTACAGTTGTGATTGCTATTCTATGTCAATGTTGAGTATTTTTTTTATTTTTGTCACTAAGTCTACTGTGTTGTATGACTGCTATATTAAATTCCTTATGAGGGACTGCTAATACTTCTATTTTCTTGGTTTGCAGTCTTACAACAAGCACTTCATCAAATGGATCCTGCAAAATTAACAACAGATGAACATAATGAAAAACGTCCAGTAATTAAACTGGACCGATAAAGTACTTACACCATTTTAAGAGGTCGATAACGCGCTGTTGAGCCTTTTAATCTAATGGGCTGAAACATGTTATGTTCGTGATTTGTTTTTATGTCTTATGTCAAGGAATGTGATGTGAAATTTTAATTTTAAAGATATTGACTCCAGAGATGTTATTAACACCATCAAATTACTCAATATTAAAAGTACTACCGATCTCTGGGGTATGTCTATAAAAGTTATAAAATCAATAATAATTGAATTAATCATTGTCCCCTCTAGCCTTAGTTTTCAATATAAAGTTAGTATAAAGAATGGTGTGTTCCCTGACCTAATGAAACTTAGCAAGGTGATGCTTCTTTTCAAGGCTGGAAATAAGTCTAACCCAGCCAATTATAGGCCAATATCTATACTACCGACTTTCAGTAAAATTTTTGAGAAAATAATCTTAAATCAATTGCTGGTTCACTTTAACTTAAATAATCTATTACATAGTAAGTAATCAATTTGGTTTTACTAAAGGTCGGTCCACAACAGATGCAGGTATCAGTCTTCTATGCAGCATTAACGTGGTAGAGCCATGCTTCGGCACGAATGGGCCGGCTCGACCGGAGAAATACCACGGGCTCACAGAAAACCGGCGTGAAACAGCGTTTGCGCTGCGTTTCGCCGAGTGAATGAGTTTACCGGAGGCCCAATCCCCTACCCTATTCCCTTCCCTACCCTCCCCTATTACCCTATTCCCTCTTAAAAGGCCGGCAACGCACTTACAGCTCTTCTGATGCTGCGAGTGTCCATGGGCGACGGAAGTTGCTTTCCATCAGGTGACCCGTTTGCTCGTTTGCCCCCATATTTCATAAAAAAAAAAAAAAAAATATTTGGGGTCTGGGAGGGATCACATGATGCACTTGGTATATTTTGTGATCTATCTAAGGCTTTCGACTGTGTCGAACATGCTACGTTGGTCAGAAAGTTATACAATTATGATATACTAGCTTTTGCCCGCGACTTCGTCCGCGTGGAACAATACTTTGGGATATCGCTGAAATTTACCCGCGACTTTATTTATGACTAACGAAAGCGGAATCCTATTTTTTTAAACGGAACCCTAAAATAAAAGTAGCCTATATTAGACCCTATAACATCAGCTATCTGCTAGTGAAAGTCCCGTGAAAATCGGTCCAGCCGTTTCAGAGATTAGTCGGAACAAACAGACAGACAGACGGACAAACAAAAATAAAAAAAAAATGTATTTTATTGTAAGTACCGAATATACTTTCAGATTCATTATGTAAAAAGCTGTTAATTTGAAGTTACAAACAGACACTTAAATTGTATTTAACTGTATAGATGTATAGATATTAGAATGTATTATATTTTAAGATATTATCAATTTGATGTTTATAAAATAACTAAACTATTTAACTAAACTAAACTAAATATTAACCCGCACGCGCACCCCGCCTTGGTGACGCCCACTTCGCAACGGGCCGTGCAGCAGAAATCGTAATATTTTAATTTCGCCATAACTTCAAAACCAAACGTCCAATTTTAATCATTCAAAGACCAAATATTATCTACATAAACTGTACTTAGTGATGAAATAATTTATTTTGATAAGGATTAATAACATGAGTAAAATAAACGCGTTTAAATGTAGTCCAAAAAAAATTTAAGATTTCTAAATAAAAAAATGGTTGTTGTGCCTCACTCGACATAGATAGGTATAGTGTGTCGCGGACTTTTTTGTAGATATTTATAAGATCTACAATTAATTAGAACATTTTATGGTTCTATCTTTTATAGTTTATGCAGCGTACGCAAAATAAGTAACTTTTCTGGTTGATTTTTTACACCTTGTGTCCGAAAAACCCAAATATCTTACGGAACCCTATTTTTTCCAAAATAAAATTTAGCCTATGTTACTCGTGGATAATGTAGCTTTCGAATGGTGAAAGAATTTTTGAAATCGGTCCAGTACTTTTTGAGCCTTTTCATTACAAACAAACAAACAAACAAACATACAAACAAAGTTTTCCTCTTTATAATATTAGTGTAGATTAAGGGACACGGCACTTAAACATTTATGTTCTTATCTTAAAAATAGAACGCAGAGCAGAAGTTAATTCTTCAAGGTCTACCGGGACCATAATAGAACTAGGTGTGCCACAAGGGTCTATTTTCGGCCCGTTTCTTTTTCTCATCTATATAAATGACCTTCCTTATCTAGTTAAAGATAAGCATGAGATAGTACTCTTTGCCGATGACACTTCACTAATTTTTAATGAGAAGCGACGACAGACAAATTATGGCGAGGTAAATAGTGCTCTCACAAAAATAGTACATTTTAATGTTAAGAATTTACTTTTAAATTCAAATAAAACAAAATGTTTAAAGTTTAGTCTGCCAAATGTTAGGTAGGCACAAACTAATCTACACTAATATTATAAAGAGGAAAACTTTGTTTGTATGTTTGTTTGTTTGTAATGAATAGGCTCAAAAATTTTTTTCATCTCTTTTCATCAATTTTTGAAATCGGTCCAGTACACCGATTTCAAAAATTCTTTCACCATTCGAAAGCTACATTATCCACGAGTAACATAGGCTAAATTTTATTTTGGAAAAAATAGGGTTCCGTAAGATATTTGGGTTTATCGGACACAAGGTGTAAAAAATCAACCAGAAAAGTTACTTATTTTGCGTACGCTGCCTAAACTATAAAAGATAGAACCATATAATGTTCTAATTAATTGTAGATCTTATAAATATCTACAAAAAAGTCCGCGACAGACTATACCTATCTATGTTGAGTGAGGCACAACAACCATTTTTTTATTTAGAAATCTTGAATTTTTTTGGACTACACGCGTTTATTTTACTCATGCTATTAATCCTTATCAAAATAAATTATTTCATCACTAAGTACAGTTTATGAAGATAATATTTGGTCTTTGAATGATTAAAATTGGACGTGTGGTTTTGAAGTTATGGTGAAATAAAATATTACGATTTCTGCTGCACGGCCCGTTGCGAAGTGGGCGACATTCTGTAGTATTAAATTAAATTAAATTAAATACCATTTATTTCGGGCTGCATAGGCCCATATTATAAATACCTTATAGACTAACATACATATTACTATTATATCAGTATTATTATCAGTATTGTACCCGTGCGAAGCCGGGGCGGGTCGCTAGTGTACTATAAAATGATGAGAAAATGAACTTAGTGGACATCAATGTCTTCTAGGAATAACACTAGATTGTAAATTACAGTGGGGTTCCCATATTGCAAATCTGGCAGATAGGCTCAGTTCTGCAGCATATGCAGTCAAAAAATTAGAGAAATTACCGATAAGGACATAGCGCGACTAGTTTATTTTAGTTATTTTTCATAGTATAATGTCATACGGCATCCTTCTATAGGGAAATGCTGCGGACATTAATGCAATAATTGTGCTACAGAAGCGAGGTAGGTATATGTACTATTTATGTCATGTTTGAATCTCTGAAAGAAAAATTTAAAGAAATAGGTATTCTGATATTTTGGACACTGTATTGTATGTCGGAAAGAATCTAAATAATTTTAAAAAGAAAAGCGACACTCATTGTAGAAATACTAGAAAATTTGAAATAAGAACAACTAACAAGTTAGAAATACCGGTGATCAGACTTAGCAAAGTAAACTGTAAATCTTTTAAAGGTCAATGTATACATACGCCTTTACGAGTACAATAGAATCCCAGAAAACGTTCAAAATCTTTCCATTAATAAATTTAAAAAAGTTGTTATAGAAAGTTTGTGTGCTAAAGCTTATTATAAAGACAGTGATTTCATTAACGATTGCACACCTTGGGAATAAGATGGACCCTTGCAAGGCTGTTTCCATGTAATTAAATATCTTGACTTTTGTTATATAGATTACTACTACAATGTAAAAATATTTTTTTGAATATATCATTTTTTCCATCTTTTTGCTAAAAGGTGGCCCCGTGCGAGTTTCTTACACCGGTTCTTCTCGACGGGCTAGTTTCCGAACCGGTGGCAGGCATCATGTAGGACAATTATATAAGTGTTATATTAGGTATAACTTACCTATAAGGGGATAAATTTTTTGAGTTTGAGTTTTTGAGTTAGAGTTTTTATTTTATTTTCTAAATGTAACAATTAATTCAGTGTTGTTGCATAAAATTATAGATTTTTGGTAGACTGCGCTTGGTAGGTAACTAGGTATAATTACCATAATATCTTATAAACACCATTCACCGTGTACTTAATTAGGATACTTACCTACCTAGGTAATAATTTAATAAATAGTGTTCTAGTAGTAGGTACCAATGGCAATGTGAAAATAGAAAATTGCCATTTGAGAAGATAGGTGCGATAAATTGTATGCACGTTTCACATTACCTACCAATCTCATTCGTAGCTGTGATTTCCCTTAGGTAGATAATATAGAGTTCTCATAGTGTCTAGAGTCTTCTCGCTATCTAAAGCTTTACGTCTCAACATAATATGGTACGTGTCAGAAGTCTGAAGAAGATTAGAAAGTTATATCTACATTTCAAAAGCTTAAGTTTCGCGAATCACGTGATTGTCAGCTACTACACATCACCATGCGCTCGTAGTCAACGAGTTGCTGGCGTTTATCCAAAACGACATAAATGACATAAACGCCATGAAGAAAGACACCGTCGTGCAGCTCTGTGGCGAAAGAAGCTTGCAGGATATCACTACCCTGTGGTGTCCCTGGGGCCTGTACCTGCCTTCGTGGCTAAGGATCTCCACAAGCTATCGGTGGTGACCTACATGTTCCATGTCGACGTGGAGATGTCGAAAAGAAGGCGGAGCTGGACGAGATGCGAGGTCGATTCACGATTGTAAAGATCGGATTTGCGTAATGCATTATTGCAAATAAAAAGTAATAATTTATTATGTAGGTCATCCGATCATTCGTTTGACTTCGTGAACACGCAACGCGGCGGGCTTGCTGACACGTTTTGCTAAACAGCAAAGTCCGACGGGTCAACAACCGCCGCTGCCCGCTCGCCGCTTGCGGTAGAGCCGAAACTGAGGATACCAGCGACTTCGAAAAGTCACGCAAGTATCGCCGCTGGTCCCAACTCAGCTCCGCGGGCGAAGTGAAGGAGGTTGAAGGAGAGGCTGAGCCTCCTCGAATCGTTAAGTGTGAGAGCAGGAGACGCGATAAAAAGGGCTTCATTCTGGTTGAGAGAAGAAAGAAGAGGAAGCTCGCCGTCCGCAACCACCGCGTCAGCGCACCCGAGCAACGCCGGCGGTGTGAAGTTCCCGCCACGTCACTGTACGTGTCGCGCCTGTACTGGTCTACAATGTCAAGTCCACAAATGGTTCACAAATCCAAAGTCGAGGACGTCGTAGATTACGTCGGAAAGAAGAGTAGGTACTTCACCATAAGAGTTGAGCGGCCCGTCTTGCCGTAAGGTCAACTTCAGCTCTTTTATGGTAAGCGTAGGTACCGATGCATCTTCTGTCGACCTGCGAGGTTCTAGCCGACGGATGTGGTCCGGAGGTTTCGGGGAAGGCTCCCCAGGAAGCGCGTATTACGTGGGCGAAAAAAGACAATAGATACGCGATAAACTAGTGTGTGTATGTGTGAGCGAATGTAAATATTAAAGGATATATAATAAAATATCCATATATTACATACTAGCGACCCGCCCCGGCTTCGCACGGGTACAATACCGATACTAATACTACAGAATGTCACCCACTTCGAAACGGGCCGTGCAGCAGAAATCGTAATATTTTAATTTCGCCATAACTTAAAAACCAAACGTCAAATTTTAATCATTCAAAGACTAAATATTATCTACATAAACTGTACTTAGTGATGAAATAATTTATTTTGATAAGGATTAATAGCATGAGTAAAATTAACGCGTTTAAATGTAGTCCAAAAAAAATTCAAGATTTCTAAATAAAAAAATGGTTGTTGTACCTCACTCGACATAGATAGGTATAGTGTGTCGCGGACTTTTTTGTAGATATTTATAAGATCTACAATTAATTAGAACATTATATGGTTCTATCTTTTATAGTTTAGGCAGCGTACGCAAAATAAGTAATTTTTCTGGTTGATTTTTTACACCTTGTGTCCGAAAAACCCAAATATATCTTACGGAAGCCTATTTTTTCCAAAATAAAATTAAGCCTATGTTACTCGTGGATAATGTAGCTTTCGAATGGTGAAAGAATTTTTGAAATCGGTCCAGTACTTTTTGAGCCTATTCATTACAAACAAACAAACAAACAAACAAACAAACATACAAACAAAGTTTTCCTCTTTATAATATTAGTATAGATGTACTTACAATTTCAGAGATGCTGTATTTCGTTATCAGCCCCAGCTGCTGTATGGCCTTCCCATAGGTGTTCGCATGCTGCAGGTTGATGTTCGTGAAGATTGGATTGCCTAAAACCGAAAACGGTCTGTTTTGCAAAAAAGTTTTGTGTAGAAAAAAGGCGGACGGAAGGTGAGCTAAGCATTGAGTGAAGCACAACAATGGCGGCGACTTACGTTTGTGTGAGATATACGGATAATTGCCATTGGCGTACTGGCGGCCGAACGTCTTACTTTGCTGTGAATGTGTGCATGCTGTTATATCCACGTTCAATTTGCGCAACATGCTGAGCTAAGCTAAATTTTATTATACAAGGTGTCTCAAAAGAAATTTTATATTTAGTGGATCGATTAAAAAAAAAGTATGCCGTATATATAGAAAAAATGTTTATTAATTATTAAAATACACTTCTTGGGGATTTATTTCTTAAAAATAATATCATCTAAATGTAGGTCCTCGCGTTCTCGGCACTCATTTAATCGAAGGGCCGATAATTCCTCGCGCCGACATCGCAGCCCATACGGTCACTTTAGGGGAATGTAGGGATTTCTGATGTTTGCTTTTCGGATTCATTGCACTCCAGTAGCGGCAGTTCTGCTTATTTACGTGGCCATTAAGATGAAAATGAGATTCATCCGAAAACATATAGTTGGTAAACGTTGAAAATCGCTCAATCACCTGATTTACGAAATTAAGCCTCTGACTGGCATCTTGGGGCTTTAATTCTTGCACCAATTGAATTTTATAGGGGTGCAGCTTTAGGTCTTTGTGCATAATGCGATGTAATGATGATCTATGCACATTTAAAGCATTTGCGCGCTTCCGAATTGAAAGGTTCGGGTCGTCACGAACAGACTGATTAACACTCTCCACGCTTTAGAAAGCGTGGAGAGTGTTAATCAGTCTCAGAACGGTAGACCGTTCTTGATGACCTAGGTCGCCCGGATTTTGAATTATCTAGCGTTGTTCCAGTCTCTTCAAATTTTTAACCCAATTTCGAATGAGAGGAACGCTTGCCGCATCATTTAAGTGGCAAAAACCTCGAATACTGCAGAATTTTTAGGCGCTACAGTCGCCGAATCACCGTTTTTGTAAAACTCTCGCACGCACAACACGCGGTCAGCTCCCTCTCCAGGTCAGGTCAGACTGAATTCCCAAGAGCCAGGCTACCGATTGACATAACCCCCGCGCCCCGGTTTTCGGCAGTTGAACAGTTGAGCATTTTAGCAGTGAATTATTTGCAATCAGTTGAGTGTAGTAATAATTTTTATCGGTACAGTTTAGTAGTTTATGTAAAGTGAAGTGAATAAGAGACTTTAACTTTTTTGTAAATTTTCTGTGAATATACTCTGTAGACTCTCGTTGTGTTTTTCTTAAAGACAATCAGGAAGTGCCGCGTAACAGTGCGGCACGTGTCGCTACGATACGGCCGGCTTACCTACTTTGATTGCTTCTCTATTCATATTATTACTAAAACGGTGTCTGCCTTTTTTTCTACGTCTATGCCAATAACTTATTCGGAAGTTTTGTCGCTGTTTCCTACTAATATATAAATGTGAAATTTTGTGAGGATGGATGGATGGATGAATGAATGTTTGTTACTCCACCACGCAAAAACTACTGAACGGATTTTGATGAAATTTGGTATGGTAGTATTTTAGTTTCTGGATTAAAACATAGGCCACTTTTTATCCCAAAAAATTACAGTGTTCCCGAGGGACACTATATTTACGCGGGCGAAGCCGCGGACAACAGCTAGTATTATAAATGTGAAAGTTTGGAGGATGGATGGATGGATATTTGTTACTCTTTCACGCAAAAACTACTGAACGGATTTCGATGAAATTTGGTATGGTAGTAGTTTAGGCTCTAGATTAAAACATAGGCTACTTTTTATCCCGAAAAATTACAGTGTTCCGGAGAGATAGGGACTATAATTACGCGGGCGGAGCCGCGGACAGTACGTAAAAGTAAAAATTTCACCATTATTTAACCACCAGCGTAATCCGCTGTCCAATCAGCGCAGGTAGCGCCTACTGCCCCCGGACATGAATCTGTTGGTCCGCGCCCTCGCAGAGGCGTATTTACTATTTACCCTATAAATTATACGTCTCTGCGAGGGCCGCAGACCATTTACGGACACGGGCCGCAGTTTGACGACTCTAGATTCTAGATTAGATAGGATCTAGATTAACGACTTCAAAGATACCTTCTTTGTTGGTCATCACGACTCCTTGCACTGACTCGTCCTCTAATATCCTGTCTACGATCGGATTGGCTTCGTTTAGTGTTGAAATCTGTTACAAATATTAATTTTAAATAAATGTTTTTGTTGTAACTAAAACTACTGAACGGATTTTGAAGCAGTTTTCATTTTTCAATATTCATAACGTGTCGTCACTCGACTTATGGAGTATGGAGCATTTGCACGAGACTTGCGAAATTTAGTCACAGAATAGAGAAACAACAGAAGAATACAGATGTTTCTGTATTCTGTGAATTTAGCATATAAATCGCTGCACTTTTGAAAATATTGACCTTTACTGACTCGAAAATATTGACTCTCTACAAAAATATTGACTCTTTACTAGCGCTAATACAATAGAGTTGAAAATCGAATTGTCGAGAGTCAAACTGTCAAAATTGACATTGACATTTTACTCGAGCGCAAAGTTCTATTTTCAGTGCTCTGAATTTTTCCGGGACCACCGGATTCCGGACATATTATGGTCCCAGCCCTGTGTCCCAGCCTATATATATACACAATAAATTATAAAGCTGAAGAGTTTGTTTGTTTGTTTGAACGCGCAATCTCAGTAACTACTAGTTCGAATTGAAAGATTATTTTTGTGTTGGATAGTCAATTTATCAAGGAAGGCTTTAGGCTATATAACATCTTACTAAGCTCAATACGAGTGGATCACCAATCAAGAATGTTACAAAATCGTTTTTTTCCTTTTGAGAGCTTTCGCAGCGCACGCTGCGGAAACGGTTAAAGTTTCGCTAAAATTATGTTTGACAGAATTGTTCCCTTTAAAAGTTCTAAAAAAAGTTCGCGACTGTATATGTCGCGACCTTTTAAAGTTGGCTCACAATAACCTTATTATACTAACCAAATATTTTGTTCTAAAATTAAGCATTATTTGTGAGGGTGTTTTCATAAAGATAATATTAATCCAACGTATTTAACGTTATTCATTACAAGCATTTAATTTAGAAGAAATTTACCGTTTACATCATTTGATTTTAATGAGTATTTTAGAAGATATCGCAGTAATAAAATAATGAAGCGCGCAATAATAATGTACGGCGCGCGGCGGGCAGTCGTGAAGGGGATGTGCTTCTCTTTCTACGTAAATGAAGTCGCGGGTAAATTTTAGCGATATCTCAAAGTAACTGTTCCACGCGGACAAAGTCGCGGGCCAAAAGCTAGTACGCAATAAGTAGGTAAATAAACATTTACATGTTCCATGCAGGAGTTTGTAACAAATTACCGATCTTTAGGGCGTATCAGCCCCAAACAAACCCTTACAACTGTCCTGAACTCCTGGGGGACGGGAGCAGATCGAGGCCCCCTGATTAGATTTATTGCTCATGAATTTTTACTTTGTCCTTATTGTGAGTTATGTGGTGTTTAGTCAGGCCGTACGTTCTGACTGAATAGAAATCGTTTTGAGAAGCAAAAAATGTATTTTATTTATATTTGTGCTGAATGGGAAAAATGTGATTTCATTAGATGAATGATGAAAAAAAATCAGAAGAGATTTAATCAAACAATGATTTTATATTTTCGTAGTTGAAATCTGACTTCCTTACTAAGTAAAACATTTACACTACGTACACTTTGTCTGATACGTTGGAAAAACCACTTGACAGTTTTGGACTCTTGGTAGGTGAAGTGGGTACTGCAGGGTATATAGGTAGGAGAGGATTTTATTATATTTTTGCAACCTAATCATACTATTGTACTGTTATGACATAATCCGAATTATCTTATTTAACTTTAATAAACCGATTTTAATTCAACTAGGTATAACACTGTATTTTGTCTGACATAATCATAATTATAATGAAGAGCCTTTAAATAAAGAATGATAAAAAGAAACATATAAATTTCCTATTTCATATCCCCCAGAGCATGCAACGTCTGTTGGCTGAGGTCTTTGTTGGGTTTATTTCGTGTTCATACCCAGTGGCGGCGCTAGACCACATGTGGACGTCGGCGACATCAAGTTCGCTAGGCCTCTTTTACAAACAAAAAAAAACCTTTAAATTAAGTGAGCCAAATTATAAAATAATGTATGAGTAAACGAGTTTCATCGTTGATAATCAATTAATGATGACTTTAGTTAATAATTACACACATAGTAGTTAAAGTACTCAAACTTTTCACGTTTGTGTCACAGCTAAGACTAGCCGCTATTTCAGCTTCGATTGATAGAACTGATAGTCTGTCTTGCCTCATCGTGCTTCTCAAATAGGTTTTTTATCAATTTCAACTGAAAAAGCTTCTCTCAACGAAAGCTGTACTGACCGAAACTGTGAGTATGTATGATTCTAATTATTGTAATGTAAACATTGGATATACTCCTAAATTATTTCGTAAAATGTATTGGATGATTCTGAGTACACGTAAAGTAGTACTCACTTCCAACGCACGTGTTCGAAAATAATAAAAGTCATTATCATCTTCTTAGCTTTTTCAACGAAATTCGGACTCGGCTACCTAAGCTAGGGTGATTGGCGAAACAAAAATAAATAGGTAACTTGTAAAACTTTTTTGCGAGGAAAAGGGGCGAGGCCGTCGTCGGTGGCCGACGTCGCCCACGCCTAGCGCCGCCACTGTTCATGCCCTAGATTTTCAACGTAACTTTTCATGACAAAGTGTAAATTCATAATAAATTATAACAAAAACAAAAAACTGAATTACCTAATCCTACTGCTATTATAAATGTGAAAGTTTATGAGGAGGGATGGATGGATGTTTGTTACTTTTCTACTCAAAACTACTGAACGGATTTTGCTACGGAACAATTGCAATTTGGTACGGTGCTAGTTTAAGCTCTGGGTTAACGTAAGAATACTTTTTATTCCTAAAAACCAAAGTGTTACCATGGGATACTGTATTCATGCGGGCGGAGCCGCGACCAAAAACTAGTTTAATATAATTCTGATTTTGTTAAACTATTCTTTTATAAGTAAGGCCAGTCATGGACTCGACGCGACACAGGCCATGTGTGGAGTCCTCTTGTAATAAGTAACAATTTTGTGATGTTATTTCATAAAATAAATGAATTTATTATTTTTATAAGTACGTTGGATGATGGCAGAAAAATGATAATCTAGGAGTCGAACACTGAACATGTAAAAAACCGTATCGTGTATCAGGGAATAGTTGAAGTTGACAAGATAGTCGTGGGCTCCAGTGGCGCAATTGGTTAGCGCACGGTACTTATAAGACAGTGTTCGTGAGCAATGCCGGGGTTGTGAGTTCGAGCCTCACCTGGAGCATATTTTTAAATCAATAATAAATATACTTCAGTTAAGTAATTATAAAAGACTCACACTTGAGATTAATCATGGAGATGCATTTGCACGTCTTTTCACCATAGATACAACTTACAAATGGGGGTTTTCGATATTTTTTCTGCCGCTAGGAGGCAAACCGGACTCACACAAAGTGCCATCTGGTGACAGAAATGACAGAAGTGATTTTGACAACTGTCAATAATAATTATTGACAGCTTTTCGATAAAGCGTGACTGTATACTGTGGCGAACACACCCGTAAGGGTAGATACGCTTGTCGTACGCTCGATAAGGCAGCGTTGCCTTATCGAGCGTACGACAAACCGGATAGGTTGGTTACGACAATATACGACTCAAAAAACGCAGGAGCAATGACTTTTTTAAATTTTAAAATGCGATCTGAGGTCTTAAAGGTACCTTTATAGAGGCAAGAGACTCCAAAATAGTAAATTGCCATTTCTCAGTTCCGATGCATTACGTAGGTGCCGTCGGTTTACTCGACTGTACATTCCTCCAGCTTAATATTTAAGTTTAAATACGTGCGTACGTAGTTTAAGTTTAAATTACTCACGGTTTGAACCAGCCACTCATCGTGAACATCTTTTAACAGGTTGGACATGATCTTCATATTGACTAATTTATTTTAAGGGTTTTATCTGAAAAAATATTGAATTTTAAACTGAATATTATTGCTATTACATACATATTTCATTCCTTGTCCGTTACTTAACATTTAAAATTGAATTCGACTATTGATCAATTATTACTTTTACAAGATTAACTTTCTAAATTAATTACCTAAACGCGCGACGCGAGATCGCGATTGAGACCGAAATAGGGTCGCATAGCTACTTCTTAGTATAAATTTATAAATATGGTGCACTAAACAATCCCCACGACCTGCGTCGCGAGACCGGCGAGTGTGGCCAAAGAACCTTGTGAAGATTCGCTTGTTGCTGTTATCGGTCGCGTTTACACAGCTTCACGGCGGCAGGCGATAGTCCCTGCGGCGCCTCTTGCTCAGTTTGTGCACGACGCAGGCGGTGAACTGGCGGCTACCTGCCTCTCACCTGATGAGGACACTAGACAGTCTCGCGGTAGGCCCTGCGGCGCCTGTGCTCAGTTTGTGCATGAAGCAGGCGGTGAACTGGCGGCTGCCTGCCTCTCACCTATACGAGGACACTAGACAGTCTCGCGGTAGGCCCTGCGGCGCCTCGTGCTCAGTTTGTGCACGACGCAGGCGGTGAACTGGCGGCTGCCTGCCTCTCACCTGATGAGGACACTAGACAGCCTCGCGGTAGGCCCTGCGGCGCCTCGTGCTCAGTTTGTGCACGACGCAGGCGTTGAACTGGCGGCTGCCTGCCTCTCACCTGATGAGGACACTAGACAGCCTCGCGGTAGGCCCTGCGGCGCCTCGTGCTCAGTTTGTGCACGACGCAGGCGGTGAACTGGCGGCTACCTGCCTCTCACCTGATGAGGACACTAGACAGTCTCGCGGTAGGCCCTGCGGCGCCTCTTGCTCAGTTTGTGCACGACGCAGGCGGTGAACTGACGGCTACCTGCCTCTCACCTGATGTGGGTTCTAGACAGTCTCGCGGTAGGCCCTGCGGCGCCTCTTGCTCAGTTTGTGCACGACGCAGGCGGTGAACTGGCGGCGCGCGACCGTGGCTATCTCGAACGAGTGCGACTCTATGCGGACCGCGATGACATCATCCAACACATCCTGTAGGCCGTGGGTAAACGTCAAAGTTTTAAAACTGTTGTCGCTCGCAAAGGCCCATAATCCAATCACAATAGGCAATCGGACTATTTTTTTTATTGCATAAATGAATAATACTCTTAAATATGAGTAACTTCTCAGAAGAAACCGTATATCAAAAGTCAATATTTTCAAAGGTACAGTGATATTTATAAAAAATTTCGCGAGCCTCCTAAAAACGCTCCATACTAAAGTCGACCTACAAATGACGTCACTTGTAGGTTATAGTATATGAAGTATATGGCCGCAGGAATGTATTTGTAAATATCTCCGATATTTGTGCGTTTAAGTTCATCTATACATATAAAATCCTTTGTCCTGAATGACTGACGGATCAACGCACAGCCTAAACCGCTGATCGTAGAGACCTGAAACTTGAAGGGATTTTTCGAAATTCGACTCCTAAGGGGGTGAAAAGGGGGTAAACAGTTTGTATGGGACAACGTGATTTCTTAGTCCAATCTACTTCATATTTTGCACACACATTATTTAACAGAATTAATGGAATTCGTGTATCATAGTTTATTGAAATTCATCCCCTAACGGGAATAAAAAGGGAAAGAAAGTTGTTTGGGAGCGATTTGCTTTAAAGTTGATATAAATACTCCTTGGTGCTTTTGATTAAAAGCTCCCACTCACAAGCTTTAGTCTTTACAATTTTAACATTTACTGGATTTGTAGTTGCAAGTAAATCGGTTTAGATAAAAATTGAATATAGTCTGAGATCCGAGGACCACCTTACTATACTTTTTATATGAAACTCGTATATAATTATATATACGCGTAAATTTTGTTCCAACTTTTGACCCCCACCGCAAAAACTAGCTGGTAGGTCTTACACTAATCATTTTGTGTAATAGTTTGTCGTTAGCAATTTACTTTCAAATACGAATTAATTTCCAATTTGATCGAAGCAATCGATAGCCCGTGAGTGGGGAGCTTTATTTTTATTTTGACATAATAATATATTGTCATCATCTGACAAGAATTCGAAAGTTAAATTTGATGAAAATCTTAGTCTTGAAAAAGTAGGCACTTAAATATTTGCGAAAGCTGCATTTAATATTATTTATTCATAATACATCCATACTAATATTATAAATGGGAAAGTGTGTGTCTGTTTGTCCTTCTTCCACGCCAAAACTACTGAACAGATTGAAACAAAATTTGGTACACAGATACAGAGAGCCTGAGAAAGGATATAGGCTACTTTTTATCGCAGGGAAATGTACGGTTCCTGTGGGATACTTTATTTACAGTTTCATGTAAACACTACTAAACCGATTATCATGAAATTTGGCACAGATATATATAGTAGACCACGAGGAAGGACATAGGGTACTTTTTATCGCGGAGAAATATACGGTTGTATAATTATGTCCCGCCGTACCGCGGGACAGGTACGGCGGGCATCAGCTATCTATACTTAATATTATAAAGTTGAAGAGTTTTTTTGTTTGAACGCGCTAATCTCAGGAACTACTGGTTCGCATTGAAAAATTATTATTGTGTTGGATAGTCCATTTATAGATGAAAGATTTAGGCTATATATCATCATGCTGCGACCAATAAGAGTGAAGAATCACTAATCAGTGGAAAATGTGGAAAAAACGGGGAAAATTATTCATCTTTGATGGCTTACGTTGTTTGTTTGAGCGCGCTGACCTCAGGAAGTACTAGATCGAATTAAAAAAATATTTTTGTGTTGGATAGTCCATTTGTTGAGTAAGGATTTAAGCTATATAACATCACGCTGCGACCAATAGGAGCGAAGAATCAGTAGAAAATGTGAAAAAAAACGTAGAAAATTATTCATCTTTGAGGGCTTACGTTGTTTGTTTGAACGCGCTGATCTCAGGAACTGCTAAATCGAATTGAAAAATTATTTTTGTGTTGGATAGTCCATTTGTCGAGAAAGGCTTTAAGCTATATATTTAGGAGCGAAGCATCAGTGAAAATAATAATAATAATAATCTTTATTGCATACCACAAAAACATACAATTATGATAACAATAGTAACATGATAACTATAGTACAATTTGAAAATGTTTCAAAAACGGGGAAATTTATTCATATTTGAGCTTTATTTGAGGGCTTCCGTTGCGTGCGCTGCGTAAACGGCTCAAGTTACTCAAAAATATGTATGAAAGAATCCTCTATAAATGATCCAAAAAATATTTTAAGATTGACTCACTATAACCTTTTTTATGGTAATCAGATTTGGTCGAAATTAATGCATTATTGCGCCATCGCTTGACGCGGACGAAGTCGCGGGCAACAGCTAGTACTTACATATCAGTCCGCTTGCCTATTGAATTGGTAATTTTTTTACATGATTTTAATGAATTTTATAACTTTGTATTAAGAATATGTCAAAGAATTTAATTAATAGAATTTAATTTTAAAGAAGGAATTGAATTATACGAGTAAGTATATATAGAAATCTTAAAAAAATAATTAAATTAAATTGAAATAAATTAAATTAACAATAATTTAGATTTATTAACAGAAGTAGAATGTAGGTCACGTAGTTGACCGTAGACCACGCGCTACGGGTACGGGCTACGTGTCGTAGCGCACCGTAGCGCTCGTAGCGCATGAACCGTAACGCGTAGTCCGTGGCGTAGTATTAAAATTACAGATAAATCAGAACCTCAATTCTCGTATTTAAAGTAGACAATTTAAAGAGTTAATGTTACTTTGTTTAGATTGAAAGTGTAGCGACATGTTACCGTGAACGGATTTTATAACGTTTCGACCAATCAGAGCGAGTTTCACGTTGGTTTAACGTTCATAAAACCACCGTTTGGGAGTATAAGCGTATCGGGACTTGATTGTAATTGCATTAAGGCAGGTTTTATTTATCGGAATTGCCCCTCTGTAGTTGCTACAAAGTGTTTTATTATGGTAGATATTTTGTTTTGCATTGAGTTTACTGTAACCTTGTGTAGTGTGTGTGTAGCGGACTCTATTATGGTACTATCAATGTAAACCTGTGTCCGACGTCCAATTTGTAATTTCGCAAAATTTTGACGACCTTTGAAAAAACCACAAGCCACCTAACTATGGTTCTGTCAAAGCTCTTTGATCTAGTTTGTGAGATGATTTGAAAGAGTTGAAAGGGTTTTAATTACAATCTCGGCGACGGCCCTGTGGACAGCAGCCGTCAGCGCCGGCAGCTTGTTCTGCAGAGCTTGCGTCATAGCGTCCGGGGTGGTCGCCATTTTGAGGGAATCTGCAAAGGCGCCATTTTGTTTATGTTATGATCCTCGCTTTTATTAATAGCGGGCTAAGCAGATAATTGTAAGACATTAGCCGCCTCTCGTGTACATTATCCAAAAGTTCCAGCTCGACCAGTTTCTAAGCATTCTCCTTTCCTAGTGGAGGCGGTGGAGGAGTCCTAGTGGACGCCTCAAAATATTTAAACTTAAAGGAAGTGACTGCAATGACTGGACACGTGGTTGAACTACATATTTACATGTAGGTATGGGGCCATCCATAAATTACGTAACACGATTTTCATGATTTTTGACCCATTTCCCCGTCCTTGTCACAGCTGGTCACATTTGTGAGACCCCCCCCCTCTAGTGTGACGTCACATATTTTACAATTTACATCTAGAAATAATTATTGAATTAAAACAGCAGTTCTACAATTCGTTTTATTTCATATTTAAATTATTTTTTTACCTTAACACTTACATTAAAATAGATTTTAAAATGTAACGTCACAAAACTTCCTACCCCTTTGTCACACAATGTCACACTTCGTCGCCCCCCTTCCTCCCCCTTAACGTGTGACGTAATTTATGGATGGTCCCTATGTAATATGTATGCGTGCGTACGATTCATCGGATTTTCATCTTGATGAGGCCGTGATTTTACTCCGGTCGAGGGGACCCAAAACGTGGCGTGGCGCGATCGCAGTAGGTACACACTGTGAATAACTTTTCAGCTTTCAGGCCTTTAATTAACGGATTGACCAATAACAGCGAACGGGATATAAGATTACTGTTTGTATGTAACTTTTTAATTGATGGAAATGATTGGCTTCACGTTTTTTATTTATTCCATATTGCAAGTCGAGAGTATCCAATTGAATTCGTGTTTATTATTTTATTTTCCTCAGAATTTACACCAACTTGCACATCAACACAAATACTGGCACGTACACATGCACCCTAGTAGTGCTATAATATAATACTGAACTACACACACATACACATAATATGCACGTACGCTCGCCCTCACGCACGCACACACACTATTTTATAAATCAACTAGCATTAGCCCGCGGCTTCGCCCGGGTGAAATTAGGTTTAAAATTTTCATCCCCTTTTGTAGAAATTTTAGATAACGCTGAAATACGTAACTCATTATTTTTTCCGTATTCAATTGTTACAAAATATCATGAAAATATGTACAAGGAATAAAAAGTTACATAAAAACTTTTATCACTTATTTTAATTTTGAAAAATCCTTTCTTAGTGGATGCCTCAATATCAAATTTCTAGCTTTAAGGGTTTTGGCCTGTGCGTTGATACATTAGTCAATCAGCTTTGCCATTTTAAATAATATAGATAGATAAGTGGATAATGGTGTGGTAGTCACGAATCAAGATTACATACTAACTTTAAGATTTATTGTGATACTGTTTGTTGTCCTTTTAATAAAAATAATAAAAAAAACTAATAATTACCGGCAATAACTCAACGTAATTCAATGTAGGTAATATTTTCATGCATCTGCAGTGGCAGATTCCGTGTAAAAAATTTGCCTTTATGAAAAAAGAAATTTTTGAAAAAGAAAATGAAAAAAGGAAAAAATTGAAAAAAGTCGCCTCGCCTAACTGTGAGCAATGTGGAGTTGTTGAAGATCTACATCAGTTACTGATGGAATGTGTCCGATATGAGCCTGCGCGTAACAGTTAAAATAAGTGCCTTGAATTTGAACAGAGGCGATACTAGGCACATTTCATAAAGTTTTTTCGTAACTAAATGCCGAGGCAAAGGCTTTGTTCAAATTCATGGCACAATTATTAGAATAGGTGTTTCCCTGTAATTTTTTTGTGATAAGGCATAAGATTAGGTTACGATGTAACTGACTTACGCAGTGCATCAAAAGTCCCTAAATAAATAAAAAACGTCACGGTCGCCAACAGATACTACGTACTACTTTTGACAAGTTATAAGGTTGGAAGTACTACTCCACATCTGTTGATCGTACACTTCTGTTTATAATAAATTTACACTTCAATTTAATTAATGTTATTCTTTGCAATTTCCCACGAAAAAATTCCCACAACTTGCAAGCAAATGTGTGAGTGCACACATAAGCATGCGTAAAGCACCTCCCTCCTCCCATACTGCCTATGCGTACACTCAGAAACAAGATCGGGCAAACACCACCACCACACAAGCAACAATGTCAGCAAAATCGTGCAAAGCTCCACACCGCCTTGCAGGTTGCAAAACTCGACGCGCGTTTCGCCCCGAGCATCCTCAGGAAGTGGAATCAGAAGCATTAATTAAATTGTATGCTATGGATTTCCGCACATTAACGCCTGATTCTATTAACTATTAACAGTTTACACTTCTGTAAATAAATACCGTTTTTCATAAACAAAACTCCGTAAACATTATGATTATCCTCAATTCTTGATATAGTTTTTAGTGTTGCTTCACAGAACTCCTGAAAATAAATGACTTTCAGTCGAGTTTGGTACATGGTGAAAGCGTATTACTACTCAATGTAAAAGCTATAAATGTATCGCAGGATCTACCATAGGAACTGCTTTCTTGTCAATTTTCTTTTTATAATGCATACTTAATAGTAATATAAAAATAAATAATATTCAAAACATAAACAATGATATAAAATTATAGCAAAATATGTTTATCAAAAACTAAAAGGCTGTTAAAATATAACTGACGATACTAATATAATCTCATAGGCTTCGACATGATGCGCTGGTTTGGTTCCTTAGGCTAGGACTTTAATATTAGCTTTATCGCGCGACTTAATAATTTTTATTTATTAGCTCGGATTATGGCTCCGATATTAAATTACATGGAAATCGGAGCAGATTTTAAATATTTTCCTCACAATTTTCAACCCTTGTTTTACACAGGTAATAAAAAGATCTACAACTTTTGTATTTACACTTTTTTCATATAATCTCAAACTGTGTACTATCGTAATGTTCTTTGTATCGTATATATTTATGTGTATGTGTAACTACTGATTGTGCACAATAAAGTATATTTTCATTTCATTTTCATTTTCTGTATGTAAAAATTTTTAAAAATCAAGTTTTTCGTTTTTTTATACTTTTTAACTTTTACAAAAAACATATGTTTTCACGAAATTTGGTGAAAACTTACCACACATCATCTGTGAAAATTTCAACTGTCTAGCTATCAAGGTTCATGAGCTATAGCCTGGTGACAGACATACGAAAGGACAGCGGAGACTTATTAAAAGGCTCTCGTTTTTACCTTTTAGGCACGGGACCCTATAAAACACGTTTGGAGAAGAAACAAAAAAAATCATTAATCTTCATACATAATTATGGTTTTTGCGACCGCGGCGAGATTTAGCATCACCCTTAATACGTTTTTTGCATGGCATGGGGACGCGGATATGGCTCATTGTTGAGTGTTGCTTGCATCCGCAGGTACCCGACAAAGTTCCTGCGCGACCAGTTTCTAAACATTTTCCTTTGCACTTTCCTTTCCTTTTTCCAAGTCCTAGGACGCCTCAAAATATTAAAACACAATGCAAGTGATCGCAACGACCGCAGACGCGATTGCACTAGGTATTCACACGTGAGTATGTGTGCGTGCGTGGTCGAGCGGCAACTTATTCCATATGTAGCGTGTATAATAGTGGTCTAGTAACTATGTATTTTTAATTAAACGAAGCCAACTGACAGTAGCTATTAATGTCACTTTGTAAAATAATGTTGCCATATTTAAAGTAATGTTTCAGTTCTCGTTCAATCAGATGAATGAACAATGAGTGCTAATAGTGATAGAAGTAAAAAAAACTTTTTGAAGAAGGACTTCAACATATCACACCTGAACAATGGAGTAGCTGCGTGTCTCATTTTAATTAAAGAAGAAGACAAAATGTGGGATACATTTTGTCTTCTTTGAATGTTCAACGACCAAGTCACAGAACAATAACTATAATAATAAGGAAATCGCAGTAAGGAACCTAAGACTTGGCACGACTTTGTCTAGATTTCATTACTTTTTAGAGATAAACAAGCAGCTCCATCGAGACTTGGCTAGTTTTTTACAGAATGTTTTTGGTGGGATTTCACTACTTTTTGTAGAAATGTGGGCATATTGATTTATTTTACTAGATTTTAGAGTAATTTGTTTGTTTAATTTTTGTAATGTTCGATTAGAATAAAGTTAATCGTTCGACTATTTCTTCTTGTAAACTTGTAAGTATAAGGTATAAAAGCCAGTCTAGTCTTATCCAGAGTTTTCCTTTAATTTTATTTATATGCGTATTAAAAGCAGAAGGGGAGGCATTCACCCAGCAGTGGGACGCTACGGGCTAGATTAAATTAGAAGATGTGTCCCACTTCGTTGGATTTTTGCAATGACTTTTTTATGTACCAATAGTAGAAGGGGGCATTACCATGTCTCTAATCAGCCGAGACCAGCTGAGGGTTCTTCATCAGATACTTCCTTATCTAGACCTTCGATTTTTTATATCAAATGAAGTGGCCCACCAAGTTGAATATTTTTTGTAAAGGCGACGATATGTCGATCTCTAATAGTTTGGTTGGGCTCTTTTGTTTTCTAATCAGGGCACCAGGTACTCCAGATCTTCAATTATCTTAGTTTTTATAGTTTACCCTTTATGTGGTCATTGAACCCTAACTCTGTACCAAATTTCAGCTCTCTGAGTTTATGGGAAGTACTAGTTCTATTCTGATGATCATGAGTGAGTGAGTGAGTGAGTGTCATAAATGAGAAACTTTGCTTTCGCTTAACTTCGGAACTAAATGACCTACAGACTTGACTTTTGGATTCTAAGTATGTGATTATAGCTTACTGGATGACGAAAATTTCTGCGTTCTGGTCTTATCCAGAGGTTCTCAAATAGGGGCCTGAAAATGCGGCGAAATGGTTTCAATAAAGGATGGTACGGCAGTGTTTGCTTCGCGCTCGACTTGACGGGGGCACTGCCGTGCCCCCAGATGGTCTCGACCACATGATCGACAATATTTTAGACAGATTTATAATTAATGTCACCGAAAACGATAGTGATGATTTTTTATCTGATGATGAATAAAAATAAATTATGTAATAAGCGATGTTTTTTATTTTCATTACCTACCTATAATCGTTATATTTTATATATCTATATTTTCAACTACATGATGATTGAAAATAGGACAGTCTTACAAGTTTCCTCGCAATGTTTTCCTTAATTGTGTTTAAAACACACGGTATTCAGTATAGGTAGATACTATAGGAACATAGTCGTCGAAAACTCGTTGGTACATACAAAGCACGACTAAAATTCGAACCCCGTACCCGATATCGGCAGTTCGGCACACTAACTATTCACTAGACAATCGAGGCAATTTCATTTTTCGGAAAATTCAAGGGTTTTTTCAATCATTCACTTTGTCACAACACTATTATTATTTCATCAAAAACTGACAACACAGTAAACGTCAGTTGACTTCGTCTAATTAAAAATACGACTTTAGAGCATTGGCTCTCGACTCGGAGGTCGTGGGTTCGATTCCCGCATTGAAACAACAAAAAATGTTGTTTTCAAGTTTGGTTGCAGGCTAATCACCTGATTGTCTGACAAGAAAGATAATAATCTATGCGTCGGATGGGCATGTAAAAAGTCGGACCTGCGCCTCATCTCTCGTCAGTCGTGTCGGTTATCCGTCCCACTGGGTTACGAGAGTAAAGGAAGAGAGCACACTTGGGCACTATAAAATTACTCCTGCGTAACTGGCCTGGTTTCAATGAAACCGGCCACCGTCACCGCGATCGGTGTGGGGAGTTATTGTATATCCCTGTGTAGGTAATTTTTCGTGTGGGCTATTACGTATACATTATACTCGAGCGCTGTCAAGCGGAGCTCCCCTGGGGCAGTTTATGTACTGCGGGAAATCGTAATGTTATTGAAATAATCCATTCATGTTGTGTACTGTGTACGTGTACATGTTATTTTTTTTTTAATGTAATGAACCAGGAAACGAGCAGACGGATCACCTGATGGTAAGCGATTACCGCCGCCCATGGACACTCGCAGCAACAGAGGAGTTACACTTGTAACTATCTGTCACTCACTCGGCGAAACACAACGCAAGCGTTATTTCACGCCGGTTTTCTGTGAGGTCGTGGTATTTACCCGGTCGAGCCGGCCCATTCATGCCGAAGCGTGGCTCTCCCACAGTATGTATTCTACATGTTAATTTATTGCATATTAAGTATATTTCAGATTAGCTGTTGCCCGCGGCGTAAATATAGTATCTCTCCGGAACACTGCGCTTTTTCGGGATAAAAAGTAGCCTATGTTGTAAACCAGAGCCTAAACTACTACCATACCGAATTTCATCTAAATCCGTTCAGTAGTTTTTGCATGAAAGAGTAACAAACATCCATCCATCCATCCATACTCACAAACTTTCACATTTATAATATTATATAAGTAGGATACAAAAAAGGATTGCGGTGTTTCATGAGAGAACAGTCGAGGAAAAACTTTTTAGCGCTTTAACGTCCTCATAGTTTGTTCGTGTTGTACCCTGTACGATAGACGATAGTACATAAGAGGTTAAATGAAATGCTTTAAACTTTAGACAAATTATATTCAGATTTTACAACGATTAGTGCGTTTTAGGCGTAGTGGTGTGTCGGATCTCGCCGCGAACATTCTCGTGCGTGTGAGTAGGACCCAAGAGCGTCGCATGGTGTGGGAGCTCGCATAGTACGGAGCCAAGCTGGGGAATATATGATCCGGAATCCGGCGGACCCGGGAAAATTCAGAGCACTGAAATCAGAACTCTGCACTAGTACAATAGAGTTGAAAATAGAGGGAGTCAAGCGTCGAGATGTCGTATATTTGGATCCACTCGTGTGTTCGATTTTCAGCTCTATTATACTAGCGCAAAGTTCTATTTTGAGTGTTCTACATTTTCGCTGGCCTTCCGAACTCCGGATCGTATAGTCCCAGCCTAAGGGTCAGTTCATACTGCGACGATACGCGACGGTACGAGGCGCTGCACTTTTAATATAGCTTATCAAAATTGGACTTTATTCACCACACAATAAGATACACGTTTCATATGACATCAGTCATATACTGCACATGTGACATGCGCTGAGCAGCGAGTTGCAACAGGGGATCGGATTACATCTGAAATATTTGGTTTCATTAATATATTCAGAAATATTGAGGCATTACTACTTGGTAAATGTAAAAAAATATATTATTTTATGTGTAGTTTACTAATAAAATACATTTAAAAAGTACTAAAAAATTTTTATTTTGCGAAATTGGCAAATAAAACCTACATCATTAGTTTACTCACAACATAATATACAAAAACATTCATTATAGTAAGTATGAACTTAAACGCACAAATATGGGAGATATTTACAAATATATTCCGGCGACCATATACTTCATATACTACTTCATATACTATAACCTACAAGTGACGTCATTTGTAGGTCGACTTTAGTATGGAGCGTTTTTAGGAGGCTCGCGAATTTTTTTATACAAATCGCTGTACCTTTGAAAATATTGACTTTTGATATACGGTTTCTTCTGAGAAGTTACTCATATTTAAGAGTACTATTCATTTATGCAATAAAAAAATTAGTCCGATTGCCTATTCTACATTCGAACTCTTACAATGAAACGTGTACCTTCTTGTGTAATTATTAAAGTACTTTAAAAAGAATTGATCCTTACACGCGAACAAGTATCGGCTGTCGCCAATATGGAATATGCACGTTTTTTTTTTAAATAGATCTATCTTGTTTGGCAAACCGTATGGTAAAATCAGTTTTTGGATATCATTAAAAATTACGAAGATATGAACGTTTAAAGTAGTCTATTAGACGGAGAGATCGGACGTGTACCGTGACGTCACATAACACGACTTTCATAGAAAGTTTATACTAAATTTCGTTTTGCTAGTAAGAGATAGATTACAAACTTTGACCGCTCATATCTTGCTCATTTATCAACAGATATTGAAAATTTTCTCGCCATTTGCTTTATATTTCAGTCTAGTATTATATTATTATGTTTTAAGCTATTTTATATTTTATGCATCTTCCCTATTACTCTCCCAAAATGGTTAAAATTTAATTTTAAAATGATTACATTATCTATTTCCTGGGCTATACAGATACAGTATAAACTATTTATTTGATTGATTGA
Source organism: Glaucopsyche alexis (assembly GCA_905404095.1). Classification (NCBI taxonomy): domain Eukaryota; kingdom Metazoa; phylum Arthropoda; class Insecta; order Lepidoptera; family Lycaenidae; genus Glaucopsyche; species Glaucopsyche alexis. Next base: position 31,820,299 of record FR990043.1, on the reverse strand, counting down.
TGCTACTATAATCACTGGACATCCATAAAGTAGTTACGCAATCGGCCATAATAGTGCATAAGTTTGGACTTGGCTTCCTCGATCTTCTGTCGGACGCTGGACTTGTTCTTCTTCTTCGTCATTTCGTGGTGCGGCTCCAGACAAGATGGCGGATAGCTGACGCTGCGGTACCTGATGATGCAGGCGTAGTGGTGCGCCGACAGCCGCGGCGTACGGGCTCTGTTAGAGTCCTCGTAGTTGATCTGGTAGAGACCGAATTTTGTCCTGGAATTGATTGTAGGATAGTCATTTTAGTAATTATGAATTTCTTCTTAAGCTTTCAAGCATACACTTAAAAATCGTCGGTCACAGGCACTACAGTATTCAAAGAGTGGTTACTTCGTTAGATTAATCTTATACTTTAATGTCACCGTACAATTGTAAAAACCGTTAGATTGTAAAATAATAAACGAGACTCTAAAAATATGTCGAAAGATTCATAACCATATATTTATAATCTAATGAAAAATATTGTATTAAATTATAGGCAGCATATTCGATATCCGAAGTCTATCAACATTTTACAATTTCACTGTGGGTGAAACGAGGGTTAAAATTTTGCAAGGAAATCGAACTCCACGCGAACGAAGTCGCGGGCAAAAGCTAGTATTATATTATATAGTTCGTTACGACACATGCTAATGGGGAAGAGATATTATGTATAGATGTATAGTCAATCTATCCACATTCCACTATTCTTGAAGCTTTCCGTACACAAATGACATTTTTATTTTATATTCCATCAATTTAAGATTTCACTTATTAATGTGTCTTAAAATCTCCATCTATAATATAAAAATGAATCGCTGAATGTGTTATGCGCACATTCGCAAATCGCAAATTCGCAAATATATGCGCAAATCTCCAGAACAGCTGAACTGATTTCGCTAATTCTTTTTTGAAAATATTCTTTGAACATTACAATTTTTGAAATTTTTCTCTCCGTAAGAACCATCCTCGCAGGGCCGTGCCGAGATTTGCGCTTAGCAAAACATTCAGCGATTCATTTTTATATTGTAGATGAAGATTTTACGACACATTATGATGACTTACTTATATCCATCGAACCACTCGAAGTTGTCGATGAGAGACCACACCGTGTAGCCGGTAACGCGGACCCCGTCTTCCCTGTTGGCCAGTAAAAGCTAAAACAAAATTATACACCGATAAATGAAGAATATACCACTGGCTAGTATAAGTCTGAGTCTATCTGTGTGCTGAGTGCGAGTTTCTGTCACTACTCGCCGTGTTAACTACAATTTGTATGGCGAATTAGTTACCGTTGTTTGCCATTAGGGGCGTTGTTTCGATGCTATACAAATTGTAGCTAACTTCTTCGTTGAGTAGTGATAAAAACTCGCACACAGCACTCTGATCCCGAACCCGCGGGCTGGGTAAAATTTAGAACACTGAAAATAAAACCCTGCCTTATTACAATAGAGTTGAAAATCGAGGTGTCAAGTGTCGAGCTATCATATAATATGACATTGATTAAACTCGACACTTGTGTGTTCGATTTTTAGCTCTATTGCATATTGCTCTATTGCACAGAGCTCAATTTTCAGTGCTCTGAATTTTGCCCCGGACTCACGGATTTCGGATCATAATATTCGTATAGTCCCTACTACGGGGTCTCACGGATCTCGGATCATATTCCCTAAGAATAAACAATAAATTCTCAATTCACAAAGTAAATATTATTATGATTTTAAAGAATCTAAAACAGAAAACTAACCAAAACTAACCAATAGCACCATATTTTATAGTCTGTTCAGATCAAATTTAAACGTAAACATAATATTAAATTCGATCACATTAATGTCTCAACCATGTCTCAACGGTAAATAAGTGACATTTATATTGGTGGGATTCTATTGCGCTATTGTCCCTTTGTTTAGGTTAAATCTGAGTGCATGTGTGAGTTTTTCTTTTGGCATTCGATCGTGAGCGCGTTTGGCGTTTACTATGAATTTGTATGTGATTGAACCTAGTTATAAACGTAACAACTTGGTGGCGCTGTATTATCACATAGGCTACTTTTTATCCCGGATCTTCCCGTGGGATACTGTAAGTACGCGGGCAAAAGCTAGTGCATTATAAACTCAAATTGCTTCTCACCTGATCGAGATATTTGCTAATATAGTCAACTCTGATGTGGTCCTCAAGGTCGTAGCCGGCGGTGGCCACGCCGTTCTCTGTGATGAAGATCTCAATGTCTCCATACTGGTCTTTTAGCCAGTTTACCAGACGGCGGATGCCTTTGGGGTAAATCTGCAAAAATGATTGTGGCCCCTGAGAGAAATGAATAAATCTCTATCTCTCTCTCAGATATTGTATTAAGCTTTCTCTACTAATGGAATACCTAGGTATTTAACTAGATGAAATAATGTTGCTATCTTAGCTAATTCTCAATTTTCAAATATAATAAAGGTAAAAAAAATATTTGCATAATTTTTCACTATCAAAATTTTACAAATTCACCAAACCTGCACCATCCTGTGTTTAATGGTACTTCTATTATAAATATGAAAGTTTGTGAGGATACATAGATGGATGTTTGTTACTATTTCACGCAAAAAGTACAGAACGGATTTTGATGAAATTTGGTATGGTACTTAGTTTGAGCTTGGATAAAACACAGGCTACTTTTTATCCCAAAAAAGTACAGTGTTCCTGCGGAGCCGCAGGCAAAAGTTAGTTTCGAAATACTTGATGTCTACTTACCGGCATAATCTGCAGGGCGCCATACGTGGCATTTGGCGGGGGCACCAGGACCGCGTTGAGCTCCTTGGACCCCTCGATGAACCACGACCCCGGGGTCTCGCCCGCCCGCGCCGATCGTATCATGGACGTCGTGTAGTGGTTGAACGAGAACACATCTGCAGTACCTGAAATTAAACATTACAGTCTGTGTGATTAAAATGTCGTTACAATGAGGATTTTTAAATTCTTGACATCTGACAGCTTTTTGACACGACAAGGACCGTCGTGCAAGCGCCGCCTCGTGACATAAAAATAATCGAAAATTCTTATTGGCCGTTTTCGATACCACTTACGCCACCAGATGACGCTTTGTGTCCGTTGGGTCTGCAACGGCAGAAAAAATATCAAACACTCTCATTAAGATTCAGTAAAAACTATATTATGCGTTATTTTAATCAATGACATTGATATTCGAGGTAAAACGTAGTGATTATATTCTCTTTGATTCGAGGATACTATTTGGAATGAGGCTGTATAGCCGTATCTACACTATATATATAATAAAAAGAGGAAAGATTTGTTTCTTTGCATGTTTGTTTGCATATAGGTTTTGAAACTGGACCGATTTTGATCAAATTTGAAACAGCTATAGATTAGACCGCGGGAAGGACATAGATTACTTTTTATCGTGGAATAATGTACGATACCCGCGGGATTTCCGTTTGCGCGAACGAAGTTGCGATCGACATCTAGTATACGATATAGGGATAAGCAAGACAGTTTTTACCATGGTTTTACTTAGTAGTTTCTAAGTACCTTTTATAAATTCTTTTTCTTCCTTTGTAAAAGTCGGTAATCTAGACTCGTCGTAACCCTCTTTAAGACTGACTTCTTTCATTCTCTTTTCAATTGCTTCCGGCCAGCCTCCTTCTTTTGAGTATATGGGATGAGCGTATCTTCCAATCTACAAAAAAGAAATAAAATAATATAATATGTTACTATTGTGTTCATAGGTTCCCTATTTCTTCGCATAAAATCATATGTCATAATTTTACTTGGCATAATTTTATTCGATCTAATAGTAGTTTCGCATAATTACTAAAAGCATAATAATTGTTAGGCATACTTATTGTAAGGCATATATTTTTTTACGCATAATATTCATTAAGAATAATATTTTTATGCATAATATTAAAAACCATAAATATATTTACGCATAATGATATTTAAGCATACTATTATATTTACGCATACATCTTTGTAGCATTTTTTTTCACATATTAATGAATGATAAATTCTACTGGGCGTGCGAGTTAAGATGAAATAACAATTATAATTGTAATTTTCGACTGATTACGAAATTAAACACGCACAAAAAACACGAACTGCTATCTAAGAACATGCGGAGCTAATTATTTTAAACATGTTAGCGGCTTACGAGTGGCCCAAGGGCCACCCCGCCGCAACTTAACCTACTGTTACACATGTTACACTAGGAGTGTAATACTTGCTTTTAATGTTTCATAAATATGCGTTTAATTACCTTAACCGTGTTTTCATTATGTCGTTTCATTTTATGAATATTTGTGCCTTGTGACAGAATGCCTTAAATTTATTATGACAAAAAAATATGCCTAATGAGTTTATGCCTAAAAACAATTATGCCAAAGTATTATTATGACAAGAAAAATTATGCCTTACGAGTTATGCCTCATTAAATTAGGACAAACAATATTAGTCTAATTGATATTTATGCCTAATGATGTAGTATGCCAAGAAACCATTATGCCAAAGTATTATTATTCGTAATAAAATTATGCCAAGTGAGGTATGCCAAATGAAATTATGACAAATAAAATTATGCGAAAGAAGAGGATCCCGTGTTCATATCATATAGAAAATAAAACTTTATGTTTGCTATATTAACATTCCTTATTAGATCGTTATGTGAAATATTGCTTTTGTAATTTAAGTTATGAATGATACCATAAATTGTCTGCCAAGTTCTGCCAGTTCCTCGTCTTCCGGGGACTCGGGTTCAATCCACAGTATATGGTTCGCGACGGACACAGTGCCTGTATCGAAAACAGAAATATACTAGTTACTAGTATATACTAGACTTGAGCCGTTCCACAATCACCTAATAAGTGAGGAATAGCTTATCCGGATGTTTTGTCGCTGCTTACTTTATACTGAGCGACAGATACAAAACTTTTCGATAAGCTATTTGTCGTTTATTAAGTTAGACGATTCTGAAACAGGCCTTAAAAAACACTAGTTTCTAAAATACATCATAATTACGTTATATTAAGTAGGCCCTAATAGCATAAAAAATCAGAATTAAAAATTTTAAATATTTTCCAGCAGGTATGCATGCATCAACAACTCAACAATGCCAAAGCAGTTGATATTATGACTCTCCAACCAATATTGCATTATTTAAATTGTAATATTTATGTTTTAAGTTACTAAGATCAGTGTTTAATTTTTTTTAATATTTACCAATTTATCAAAATACTACTCCTAGCTTTCAAGTAATATTACACTAACCTATACTTTCTTTCTATAATATGTTTATAGGTAACTTGCTGTCGGTGGAGGCATATTGTATTATTCTTAGCTGTAAGCCACCCAAATAAAATAAACGAAGTGTCTAGTCGTCCGATAACCGGATGAATAAGATATATTAATCGTCCGGTTATCGGATGAATAATATATCTTATTCGTCCGCTTATCGGATTAATAGTCCAAACATTAAGGCTGAAGCTAGTGGTCCGAAAATTTTAGAATATTTTTGGAACGAAAGTTCCTTAATGGGGCTTTGCGGAGGGGTGCGGAGGTAGTTAAATAAAAGCGTAAGAAATTTATGTTTTGTGATATTCTGACAGTTCGAAAGAAGCAAAATTTCGCAAGATTTTGTACATTCGGTATGATCTAGTGGCTAGCATATACAAGCGTAGACACTAGAACCTCGTAGTGTATCACGCATTAGGTGTTACGGTTACAGCTCGCTAATGAGTACCCGACTCTAGTACTGGACACACTACTAGTCAGGGGCCACATTATGATTTTCTAATCCTAAGTATCTATTTGATTATTTAGTCTATACTAATATTATAATAAAGACGAAAAGTTTGTTTGCATTGGATAGGCTGCGAAACGACTGGACCGATTTTGATGAAAGGCACAGATATAGAGTAGACCACGGTTGCTAATTTTATCGCGGCACAATGTACGGTTACCGCGAGATTTTCTTTTGCGCGCATGAAGTCGCGTGTATTAGATATGGAAATATACTATAGAGGTATAGATATAATTATGTGAAGTATTTGTACTTAAGTCTGATTTGGTTTCGTAAGTTCCGTTAAATATTTGGCAACACCAATATTAATACCGTTCAAATTTTAAAGATATGTTAAACATTAGGTAAACCTTAGTTAGTTAAGAGTCGTTGATGTAATGATTAATATTATTGTAAAATAATTAAGTGTGAAGACTAAATGTATATTAAATATGGTCTGTGACAACTGTAGCAACCCCGAGGCCTATAAAAAGGCGAGACAGGCCCAGTCGGTCTCTTACACGGGAAGCTGAAATACCAGGTGATGTTACCTACTTATTGTTTTTCATTTAAATATTGTGTTTAATATTATTTGATATTTTATAGCTGTAGCCTTTGGTATTATATTATTTCCTAATAATTATTATAATTGTTAAAAGTTAGTATTGTTCACGATTGTTTTGTCTAGTTGATGTATGGTTTATTTCTAGCTGTAAGAATATATTACTTTTGAATCTCAATTATTATTATGTACTTAGTAAGTGATAAATTATAGTTCGTGTACCTTTAGAATAAGTGTTTGCTAATAGAAAGTGAGTCTTGTAAAATAACATAGCTACCCACATGTTTTTGTTATTTCCGAATTAATAAATAATGTTGATTTATCTTGGTTTTGTATTTTGAACTGTATGAAGATCCTTATAGAAAATGGTATATTTATATCTACCTACCTTTAATTTCTTAGGTAGGTTGAGATAAATGTATTTGCTTTAATAATTACATATTCAAATTGAAATATCAGTAAATAAACTAGTAACATATTAATATCACCTTATAGCTATAGATTAGGCTCTACCCTAATCTGACATCAGAAGTTGGATTACGAACAACCCACTAATACAGTTTTGTCAGTTTCAGAATCGTCGTGTGATCGCGTTGCAGCGTCGTGTCTTCGCGTTGCAAGGCCTGAAGGTCTGTCTAAGACAGATTTGTAACCTCACGAAAGTGGCGCAGTCTTCCGCTGTGCTCCAAGCTATTAGAGGTACTACCCCAGAGTGTTATAATTCTTGTCAGAACTGGCCGAACGGTTATTGAAGTGATGTGAGTGTAGAATAAAATTTTAGTATTTATACAGGTATTACAATACGATTGATAATGTTGGTATATAAGGTTATATGTATTTTTTTTTACAACCAATGCAGTTTTTGGTTAATTTAATATTGATAGGTATTTCGAAGATTATATAATGATAAGAAGGTTTGACGAACAATAATGTAATAATTGTTTTATTTAAAGAAATTGATAACGGATTGATATTGGTGTAAAATATAATATTTTTGAGAAAAGGCATAACGATACGATTTAAAAAGACGTGGTTCGATAATAGTTTAATTTGTATAGTACCTTATTTATACAGTTTTACATATAATTACCGTAAAAGTTTGAGACCATTGTTTATCTGATAAAATGTCATCTTCAGTCTGTAATTTTTTTTTTAAGTAGGCCGATTTTAAATATCTATACATATATAATATGATTGGTACTCCTTTATCCATATGAAAATAATAATTAAATCTCTTAATCAGGATTATATTTCGACCGGGTGTAAACAGAACAGTCCCGATAACTTGCGAGTTTGATAATAGGCCATGAGATATATCCATTGGTATTTGGTACTAGTGATTTGCTTTTAATCGATTGTTTTTGTAAAGTTAAAACTTTCAACACGCAATGTACAACGAACATGTACAACACAAGGCGGCAGCTGAGCCTCTCGACATTGGCCCGTACGGCGTAATACATTGCGTGATGAGGCAAAAATAATTAAACTTTATACAAAAAAATCTTCTAAATCGTTTTTTCTTACGACTTTACAACTGTATTTACCTTTTTTGGGATTGGGGAACATTTTTTTAATCTCCATTCCGAAACTAATAGTTTAAACTAGTCTTGTTTGGATTTAATTAAATGGTGTGAAATATAACAATTCTTAAGAATGGCAAAATAGTATGGTTTAAAAAAAAACACGTAGGTACTTCAATAATAATTTTTAGGTACATATTATTTTAATTGCTGAATAAGTACAACACTTACGATCTTTGTTCTATTAATTGTTAAACGGCATTGATACAGTTAATGGTTTTACAGTTATACATTTTCACGTACTGACGATTACAAAACAATTTTTGTCTTGATAAATGACAGTGATACAGTTTAAAATTATACAGTTATATATTTACACATTTTCGGTTTAAAGATCTTTATTCTCGAGTTAAAAATATTAATTAATGTTGACCCGATTATGTAGGTAGTATGGAAAAAAGGATATCGAGACGTGACCAAGATGGATTTCGTTGCATAATATTAACAATATAATCTGATGGTCTAAGTAATAAGCGTTTTGACGTTTATATATTATAACGATTTGTTCTGATAATAACAGTACAGTTAACGATTTTAAAGTTATATAATTTTAACATATAGTCATTAAAAACGATTTTTGCATTTATAAAATATAACATTGATAGTTTACGAAATTACAATTAGTTTCGCTAAACGCTTTCACATACTGACATTAATATAAAAAGATTTTTGCATTTATAAATAACATTGATACATTTTACGAAATTACAATTAGTTTCGTAAAACATTTTCACATATTGACGTTTATAAAACGATTTTTGCATTTATAAAAAACATTGATACAGTTTACGATAATTATTACAATTATTAGTTTCGTTAAACACTTTCATATATATATTTTTTTCTCTTCAGTTTCAGTTTATAAAACGATTTTTGTTCTGATAAATGGCAGTAATACAGTTAACAATTTTATAGTTTAACATTTTCAAGTATTAGATTTTTGTTCTGATTAAAATATGACAGTGGTAATGTTTTGCATTTACAGTAAAGCATTATCAATGGCGTCTATAAAATATTTTTCCTCGATAAACGTATGTGATACAGTAGGTATAGATTTTACAGTAAAACATTTTCACATTTTGATTTATAAATAGGAAAACGATTTTTCTTTTGTGATGTTTGTTTCTTGTGATACAATTTAGGTTTTACATTGTACATTCTCACTAATGAAGAATACGATAATACAATTTTTATTCAGACAATTGATAGTAATATAATTCAATAAGGAATTTTAAGTTTTTTTTTTATAAGTAAAATATTTTCATATGTTGACGGATATATGTATATTGTGGCAAATAACGATGATGTAGTAAAGACGGTAACTTTATTTTTATTTCTTAAGTAATTTGTTATACGATTGTGGTCAAATAATGAGAGGGGAAACGCAAGCTGAAAAAGCTGCCACCCTACTGTCAATAGCATAATAGGGGAAACGCGAGCTGAAAAAACGCTGCCACCCTACTGTTAATAGCTTAATAGGGGAAACGCGAGCTGAAAAAACGCTGCCACCCTACTGTCAATAGCTTAATAGGGGAAACGCGAGCTGAAAAAACGCTGCCACCCTACTGTCAATAGCTTAATAGAGGAATCGCGAGCTGAAAAAACGCTGCCAACCCTACTGTAATACTGAGAAATAATGAACCTTGTGTCAATAGCATATAGGTTGGTTAAAAAAATAAAGGAAAGAAAAATAATTAAAAAAAATAACATTCACAGTACATACTATTCACTATAATATTATTGTTTTTTCTCTTTTTTTGACTTCGGGACGAAGTCTTTGTCAGTATGGCCGTATTAGATATGGAAATATACTATAGAGGTATAGATATAATTATGTGAAGTATTTGTACTTAAGTCTGATTTGGTTTCGTAAGTTCCGTTAAATATTTGGCAACACCAATATTAATACCGTTCAAATTTTAAAGATATGTTAAACATTAGGTAAACCTTAGTTAGTTAAGAGTCGTTGATGTAATGATTAATATTATTGTAAAATAATTAAGTGTGAAGACTAAATGTATATTAAATATGGTCTGTGACAACTGTAGCAACCCCGAGGCCTATAAAAAGGCGAGACAGGCCCAGTCGGTCTCTTACACGGGAAGCTGAAATACCAGGTGATGTTACCTACTTATTGTTTTTCATTTAAATATTGTGTTTAATATTATTTGATATTTTATAGCTGTAGCCTTTGGTATTATATTATTTCCTAATAATTATTATAATTGTTAAAAGTTAGTATTGTTCACGATTGTTTTGTCTAGTTGATGTATGGTTTATTTCTAGCTGTAAGAATATATTACTTTTGAATCTCAATTATTATTATGTACTTAGTAAGTGATAAATTATAGTTCGTGTACCTTTAGAATAAGTGTTTGCTAATAGAAAGTGAGTCTTGTAAAATAACATAGCTACCCACATGTTTTTGTTATTTCCGAATTAATAAATAATGTTGATTTATCTTGGTTTTGTATTTTGAACTGTATGAAGATCCTTATAGAAAATGGTATATTTATATCTACCTACCTTTAATTTCTTAGGTAGGTTGAGATAAATGTATTTGCTTTAATAATTACATATTCAAATTGAAATATCAGTAAATAAACTAGTAACATATTAATATCACCTTATAGCTATAGATTAGGCTCTACCCTAATCTGACACGTGCAACATCTAGTATAACAAAAAATAGAATTTATCTAGAGGTGTAAAAGTAACGGAATAAAGCGTAGCCGTATGTATTCGTTACTATAACATTTAAAAGAAAATTATTAAAAGAAGCTACTTAACTTAGGAATCCCTAAAGCCCCCAAAACCACTGCATTTTAGATTTTGTTATATTATTTTTATTCATTCATTGAATTTTACTATAAATTTTACCGTTAAATTAAAATATACTAGGAAATATTACGTATGTAGTCATTAAACGGGTAGTTTTAAGCAAACTATGGACGAATGATACTATTATGATAAAATGTATTTTTTTTTGTTTTTTATTGTGCTTAACCTAGGCCATTTTACATATGATTTACTGTCTGACTCTTTCCTACTAAAACAATACTAACAACTAAATTCCCACTAAGGAGGGAATAAAACACTTAATTGAATAGTAAAACTTTGTAAAATAACTAAGCTGGCAACATTAATTCTGGCCTGAACGGGCGGACTGAACGGACCATGTGTGGACAAATCGCTTCAGTTCTCGCCCGAGTCGAGAGCCAATGCTCTAACCACTAGACCACGGAGGCTGTTACGTAACGATACTGTAGTAACGAGTACAAATGTTATAGTAACGAATACATACGGCTACGCTTTATTCCGTTACTTTTACACCTCTAGATAAATTATATTTTTTGTTATACTAGATGTTGCACGCGACTTCATGCGCGCAAAAGAAAATCTCGCGGTAACCGTACATTGTGCCGCGATAAAATTAGCAACCGTGGTCTACTCTATATCTGTGCCTTTCATCAAAATCGGTCCAGTCGTTTCGGAGCCTATTCAATGCAAACAAACTTTTCGTCTTTATTATATTAGTATAGACTAAATAATCAAATAGATACTTAGGATTAGAAAATCATAATGTGGCCCCTGACTAGTAGTGTGTCCAGTACTAGAGTCGGGTACTCATTAGCGAGCTGTAACCGTAACACCTAATGCGTGATACAGTACGAGGTTCTAGTGTCTACGCTTGTGTATGCTAGCCACTAGATCATACCGAATGTACAAAATCTTGCGAAATTTTGCTTCTTTCGAACTGTCAGAATATCACAAAACATAAATTTCTTACGCTTTTATTTAACGTTACGGACGTTTTTTGATGTCCACCTCCGCACCCCTCCGCAAAGCCCCATTAAGGAACTTTCGTTCCAAAAATATTCTGAAATTTTCGGACCACTAGCTTCAGCCTTAATGTTTGGACTATTAATCCGATAAGCGGACGAATAAGATATATTATTCATCCGATAACCGGACGATTAATATATCTTATTCATCCGGTTATCGGACGACTAGACACTTCGAAAATAAAAAAGAAACATATAGGGTACCTTCGTTGGAAGGCCTGAATTCTTCGTCGAATATTCTATACGCTTTAGCGTGCGCCAGTAGCACATACTTATTGCACAGGTACGGGGCAAACTTCGCCTCCTGAATCTTGGGAGCGAAAGTGCCGTAGTTGTAGTTGTAGTCACAGACCACTGTCGGCTCGTTAATGGTGATCCAGTTCTTGACTCGGTCACCGTAAAGGGAGTATAGAACTCTGGCGTACTCCCCGAACCAGTGAACTATGAGAGGGTTAGTCCAGCCACCTGAAAAAAGGAGGTTTTGGAATTGCTTGCTTAAAGCAATAGTAATATTCGCATTCTAAAGTCAGATTTTTCGAGTCTTTTCTTATGTGAACTACATAATATTTAGGTGGTGCAAAAAAAGTGTTGAATTCTCTGATGAGAATTTTCATGAGGGTAGGCTTGAGGTTGTTAGTAGTATGATGGATCAATGTTTAGCGGGTACCTCACTCAGTCAAAAATAAAAATAATCCAGCCTCCGTGGTCTAGTGGTTAGATCATTGGCTCTCGACTCGGAGGTCTTGGGTTCGATTTCATGTTGTTTCAATGCAGGAACTGCTTGAACAACATGAAATGTTGTTTCCAAGTTTGGTTAGGACAATGCAGTAACCTGATTGTCTGACAAGAAAGATCCATGCGTCGGATGGGCATGTAAAAAGTCGGACCTGCGCCTGATCTCTCGTCAGTCGTGTCGGTTATCCGTCCCACTGGATTATGAGAGTAAAAGAAGCGAGAGTGCTCTTGTGTACTGCGCACACACTTGGGCACTATAAAATTACTCCTGCGTAACTGGTCTGGTTTCAATGAAACCGTCCACCGTCACCGATATCGGTGTGGGGAGTTATTATTAAAAATAAAATGGCAAATCGTCTATGACAGTTTCCTGATATCGAGGTCCTTACCAAGGTCCTGTAGAGCAACAGGCAGGTCCCAGTGGTACATGGTGACGACGGGCTCGATGTTCTCAGCGAGTAGAGCGTCGATAATGTCGCTGTAGTACTTCACTCCCGGCTCGTTGATTATGTCCGTCCATCCGTTGGGGAGGATCCTCGGCCAGGATATAGAGAACCTAATAAAAATTTACTCCCCTTTATATCCTCTTGATAAATATTGATTATACATTAAAGAAGTAGATGCAAGTGGCACAATTAACAAATTATTTTGCCGTCAAGTTAACCACAGTTCCTTGTACTTAAACCCCCTTACTAATAAAAATATTTACACATTGCATAAGCTATACAATGTCGCAAAACATTATACAGCTTCTCCATAGTTTAAATATTTTTATCAGTAGCGGGGGTTAGTGTTTTACACGATCTTTGTAATTAACGTAACGAAAAGGCTATAATATATAATTCTTGGTAATAAATCTAGCCTGCTCATTGCGAACGAATATGGAACGAATACTTATATTTGAATTTGGAATTGTTTTGATTTTTGATTTCACAGTTGAGCAAAAACATTTTGTTTCGGAGTATTATTAAAGTTACTTAGTTCAATGTTCCTATTGTTTTATGGTTACCAATTCATATTTGAGACTACCCCTAGTTTTGGAGAAATGTATAAAGTTACCTGTAGAAGTTCAGTCCGAGGTCTGCAGCCGCCTTGACATCCGCCCGCCACTGGTGGTAGGAGTCCGCAGCCACGTCGCCTGTTTCCTGCTTGAAGATGTTCTCCCGGGAGTGCAGCAGCTTGTCCCAGATACTCGGACCTTTGCCTAGTAAATATATTATACAATAGAACAACTTTGTACCAGTGGCGAAGGCAGGTTTTTTTTACGAGAGGAAATGCGTTATGCATACCACACGACCCAGGAGAGTGTCGCAGGGTTATGTTGGACTCCCATGCACCGGTTTACCAACTAAAACCCTCCGATGTCCTTCTTCACGCTTTATGGCGGAGCCATGGGAATTGTTGTGACTACCACAACCCCGCTGACGTTTTGCCTCATCGGGCATCATCTGATTATAGATGACGGCGATGCTGCCATCTTCCTTCGCTAAGGGTTCCCCGGACATAAGGGAACCCTACATCTCCTGATCCTTAAGTAGGCGGCAACCCCCCAGATGCCGTCTACGGTTCAATTTTAGGTGCGCTAAACGCCGTCGACCATGTCGTCTACGACGCATCGGGTGCGATTCTGCTGAAGCCTCACGCTCTCGCTCTGCCGCTTCCTTTTGCACCATGACTACGGTGCAAAAAGTAGCAGCTGCGTCCCAAACTTCCTTGCTCCGTGTCATAGTGGCAACTAGAGCAGGGAGCGATAGAGCTAAGCCGATGTGTGCAGATAGAGTTGCGCGAGGGATCGCCCAAGCTGGACACACCTCCTGCGTGTGTTGTGCCGTGTCTTCGGCTCCACTTCCGCAGTGATGGCAGACTGCTGTCGGCTCTCTTTTGACCACTCTACACAGGTATCATAAGGAAGCCCTAGCGTGTATAATAGATAGGGATTTTGATGAGGGTCTTCAAAGGGTAAGTGGTAAGTGAAGCCGATAGGAATGGAGTTACAGGAACCCCAAGCCACTGTTATGTAAGTACCTAGGAAGATTATTTTATCTACAGGCTTTAACTGAACCAGACTCTTGTCAAACGCGACAAAAATAATTTGAAATACGACTTTGGAGCGCAGGGCCGGATCTACCTAAGGGCTACTTGGGCTGCAGCCCAGGGCCCCGAGGTTACAGACCCCGCTAAAAACAATAGGCGATAATTTGAATTAAAAAAAGTTGTCTGTAAAGTCGGTTTACGGGTGATATTTTTACGTGATATTGTCATAAGAAAATATTGTAAAAAAATTGCGTACTTCTATGAATTGAGTTAAGGCGGGAAATACGTGTTAAAGGATGTTTTCATGCTGATTTTCATTAATTTTTTTAGGTATAAAAAATGAATATTATTCATTGAAACTATTTGGTTATTTTATACGAGGGCGCATTGAAAAGTTTTGAGCCCGACCTTAAAAAATCAATTTTTTTCTAAATGATTATTTTATTTCTCTACATAGTCTCCAGAATGATCTATACACTTTTGCCATGTTGTAGCTTTAGTATTCCTTCTAAAAAAAAAGAATTTTCAATTTCATCGAAATATTCAGTCACAGGCCACAGCTTCTTGTACCTCGATACTCGTCGAAAATGTTCGTCCTGCAATGTGTTTTTTTAGATTGGGGAAGAGATGGTAATCAGACGGGGCCAAGTTCGGCGAATAGGGTGGATGCGGCAACAATTCAAAGCTACAATTGTGTATTTGTGCGATTGATTTCGCCGCAGTATGGACAGGAGCGTTATCTTGGTGGAACAAAACTTTCTTAGACAACATACCAGGCCTTTTTATTTTTATTTCTTCACGCAAACGTTGTAAGAGTGTGCAATAATAGTCCGCATTCATGGTTTTACCTTTTTCAAGGTAGTCAACCATAATGATTCCTCTACACTCCCAAAAAACTGAAGCCATTACCTTCTTGGTTGACAAAACGACCCGAGCTTTTTAGGGGGCGGTGACCCTGCTCTTTTCCATTACTTGGATTGTACTTTGGACTCTGGTGTATTGTGGTGAACCCAAGTTTCGTCCATAGTTACGAAACAATCCTGTGATACTGTTTGGTGGGTGCGTTTGTTTTAGGCAGAAATCAGTCTAGGTATAGTCCCCAGTAAAAGGACCATAAATTTTTTTGACACATACAAATGTAAAACTTCGTGAGTGCCTTTTTTGCGATGAGTCCGACAAACTTTTCTAATGGGAAAGTTTCGGCGCTGCTGCGTTTTCGAATGATCGATTCCTGAAATTGTCGATATGACGTCACTATTTCTCTCCGTATATACAAGTTTGATTTTTGGAATTCTTTTTTAATAAAATTAATAAAAAAATTGTGGTCAACTTGTCCGACAAAAATCTTGTGGCGGGGGTGTCCACCACCCCGAAAATGTCGATATGACGTCATTATGTCTCTCCGTACATACATGTCAGACAAAAATAACAATAATAGACAACAGTATTCTAAATGCAAATATCTACTTGTCCGACAAGTCCGACAAAAAATTAAAAAAAAACTGTTTTTTACTGTTTCATATAAAAACTACTGAACGGATTTCGATGAAAGTTGGTATGGTAGTAGTTTAGGCTCTGGATAAAATCATAGGCTACTTTTTATCCCAAAAAAGTACAATGTTCCCGAGAAATCCAGTATTTACGCGGGCGGAGTCGCGGGCAACAGCTAGTAGTTGATAATAAATGTCATTCTGTCGTATTTTTGTCGGATACATATTTTGTTTACAATTTACTTTTTATTTTAAATGGAAAAATATTAAATTTTATTAAAAAAGAATTCCAAAAATAATACTTGTATATACGGAGAGACATAGTGACGTCATATCGACAATTCCAGGAACCGATCATTCGAAAACGCAGCAGCGCCGAAACTTTTCGCACTAGAAAAGTTTGTCGAACTCACAAAGTTTTACATTTGTATGTGTCAAAAAAATGTATGGTCCTTGTACTGGGGACTAGTACCCATCTGGCAGAGACCTTAGAAAATCCAAGATCGTTGGAAATTATGTTCTGTACTCATTCATAGGAAATGCCTATTGCTTTTGCTATCTCTGCAATCGTCAATCTCCTGTCATTCAAACTCAGGTCTAATATTTTATTGGTATTTTCGTCTATGGTAGCAGTCGGTGGCCTACCATTCCTAGGTTCATCTTGCACTGCTTCTCTGCCACGTTTGTAATCCGCTAACCATCTTTTGACGTGGCATATGATGGAGCAAATTCCCCCAAAGTCTCATAAATATGTACATATCTTCATAAATTTGTTCTGGCGTTAATCCTTTTTTTTTTTTTATATTTTATGATGGAACGGTGCTCAATTTTATCCATTTCTACCGAAACCGCGAACTTCGTTTGTTAAATCGATCAGAAATTTTGACAGAAGAAAAACAAAAGAAAGCAAATTAAAAAAGAAATGGCTATTACGTGCCAGTATTATTTTTTCTTTTGAATTTAAATGTCAACCTTAGGCTCAAAACTTTTCAATGTGCCCTCGTACATATATTCATCTTTTTTTTTTCATATTAAATATGATAATATTAAATATAATAAAATAAAAAATATTATACATATTGAATATAATATTTTTTTGTAAAAATATAACTTTAAAAGTAGCGGAGATATCAGCTGATACACGTCGAAGTTTGTCATTCGACTTAGCAGTTGGTGTACACGATGGAAGCCACAATTTTTAACCGAAATCAATGGCACAAAAAATTACTTTGTTTTATATGTTTGTCTTCTATATAAACCTCATTAAAAAAAACATTTTTAGAGGGCTATTAAAATAAGTCTGTAATATTTTTTCATATATTGCTTAATATAAAAAAAGTAGTTAAAATAAAAATATCGCTAATGATTGAGGTTCATATGCAACACAATTGTTTTAGGAAATTATAAACCAAATTTCAATATGATTCATTTAAAACTCATGCTTTTTCGTTTGATGAATGCCGGCAGTCATCGATTTATAAGACGTTATCACGTCAAAAAAATTTAATATTTAAAAAAAATGGGTGCGTGTACTTATGTACAAAGAGAATGTAAAGCTATACTACTTATGTACGCGCGTAAGAAGTTATACTTCTTTGGCATCATCAAAAAATTGTTTATTTTAATTGCATGCAAATAATTAATTTCAATAATAATAATATGATTAATATGTAATAATATCATTATAGAAACAGTTTTTTGACATGGCTATTAGTTGAGTACTTCGATAGGCCCCTAAATAGTTTCAGCCCAGGGCCCCACAAATTCACGATCCGCCCTTGTTGGAGCGCATTTTAAAAGTTTTGGGCTTATTGAATAAACTTCATTTTGTTCTACTAAACACGTGTGATATTTTGTGTAGTAGAATGACGTTTGCGAAGTTTATTTTAGCGATAGTATGAAACTAAAATGGGGAACATGCATAGTTCTTTATTATTGGCTATTCGGAAAGGAGCCAGGAAAATGGAAATTTGTTTTTACAATGGCATATCTATGATCAACCGTTGACCAAATACTTACAGTCATCACAAAAGTGAGATCGTTGGAGAGATAAACAGTAGGAAAGATGAACGGTAATTTTCGTTTTTCAATCATAGCAAAAAATAGTTATGTCACTTTTTAATTTAGCAACTGATTACTGTACTTTTTGCATTTTCGGTTCATATTCATGTTCCCTTTCGGAACATATAAGAATTAAGCTGATTTAAAACAAATGCATGTTCCCTATTATATATAATATATAATATAATGAGTTACTGCACCATCAGCATCCCAGCCTCCTTCTATTTGGTATGACGAGGTGGCGGCTCCGAATTTGAACTGCGGTGGAAACTGCGGACTGCATTGTATGCGCGGCAGGATGAGGCTGCGTGGAAACAATTTTGTATCAGCATTATAATTTAATAACTATATTTCTTTATAAGACTATAACCGGACTACGTGCCTAAATTAAGTATACCTACAGCCTATGTTACTCGGGCTACTATTACGAATCTATTGACACCACATATTTTATTAAAATCGAATCAGTACCCATCATAATAATATAAGGTCGCACTTAGCGCGCTGCTATTAAATTGTAAAAAAAAAAAAAAAAACTTACCATAATACTGCTACTACACTGTACGAAATCATGTTTATAATTAAAGCAATTTAGTATAAGCCAAACTAAATTCGGATGTTGATATTAATGTTAATCTTGCACATTTCCGCTCCTGGAGATAATATTTGAGTTACGAAAAATGTGTTTTGTTGTGATAATTTTATTTATAATTTATCTGCCGCCTCTGTGGTCTAACTACATCCCATCCGGGAACTCTCACGATTCACGAACGGATGGGATGTAGGTAGTCTCACTCCGTAATCTCGGTAACGGCTCCAAGTATTTACATGAAATTTAGTATGCAAGTTAAGTTTTGGGTGAGAAAAATCGGTTTAGCTGGGTTTTATCCCTGAAACACTGCGCATTTTTAAATAATAAATAAATAAGAATTTATTTCAGAAAATTATAAATCAACAATGTTAGTAAATACATATTACACTTAAAACCTATGTTAGTATAGTAATTAGTATACTAATTAAGATTTTAAAGTTATATTATATGTTTTTTCTTTCGTCGTGCAACAATACTTATATCAATAATTTCGACTCTACAATGTCAGTCTAAATGGCAATTTGGTAAATTTTGCGTTGTTCGGAAATTCGAAATGTGGTTGGTTCGAACCCCGGTAAAATATTTTTGTGATTATTTTTATTTTTTGTAGCCTATTCGGTGCAAACAAGCAAACAAACTTTTCCTCTTTATTATATTAGTATAGATTTGGTGTATGTTGTAAAGTTGCGGGCAACACGTAGCATAAAGTGTACAGTGTTATAAATTTATTAAAAAGTCGAGAAAGGTTCTAGAAATAAAGGTAAACTTCAAAGCTGCAAGGAATGTAGGATTCAGTCAATTTACTTGAGTATATTGATAGAAAAAGTGGACACAATAAACTAAGGGGAATGATGACCTTTATAGCTTTATACTTTGGTTTTAGTAAAATTACTTCTATAATGTAGCTGTCTGTCGTTATTGGCCCACCACACTTACCTACCACTGCAAAGTGCAACTCCTGTGTAGGAGTTGCACTTTGCAGTACTTCACGTGAATCCAGGACTCCAGGATCGACAGTGGTAACGAACCACAAAAACCCTTTGATATGATCTCAGGGGTGCCCGAGGGACATGCTAAATGTCAAGGGACAGGCAAACGAAATTAATCATAAGATTGTAGGAGGAGTAGGAAGTATTTCAGTTTCCCTCCCCAAGCAAAGCGGGAGACAGCAAAAATTGTGATGACAAAAAAGTCAGAATTATAAAACTGCCGTCCTAACGAAGAGTGCAGTAAGTCGAGTTTTTGGGCAAATTGAATTAAGACCTTATATTATGGTATAATATGCTCTTAACTCAATTTGCCCAAAAACTCGACTTACTGCACTCTTCGTTAGGACGGCAGAAAAGGGGAAGCACCACGGGAATAATATATGTCTGTCTGAAAAAAAATCTGAAAAACCGTCTAGTGTAGGTAAGCGTCTTTGCACACGCGCCGTACTTACGTCGGGATTTTGTATGGAAAAGGCTGGGACTATATGTTCCGGAATCCGGCGGTCCCAGGAATATTCAGAGCACTGAAAATAGAACTCTGTGCTAATACAATAGAGTTGAAAATCGAATTGTCGAGTGTCAAGCTGTCACTTTTGACTTGACACTCGTGTGGTCGATTTTTAGCTCTATTAATCCAGTGTTGTATTTTCAATGCTCTGAATTTTCTCCGGCCTTCCGGATTCCGGACAATATAGTCTCAGCCTTATGAGGATCTGTGGCGTTTCACCGTCGTGTCGGCGCTGCGGCGAAAAATAGCTTACAAATCCTAGTTCAGCGGTGCCGCGACGGCGGTAAACTAAACAGCAATACTCACACTTAGCACTCTGTTCAATTCAGCTTCGCTCACGTGAAATATTATTATACCTATAATTCAAAATTTTAACTTAGGATGGGAAATAGGAATTTGGAATTATTTGGCGACAACTTTCATCACACTGACGAGGCTCCAATGTTGAATACCGATACATCTGTTGGCTGTTAGATAAAAAAAAGTGAAGCGCCTGTTTCACAATCTATACTAATATAATAAAGAAGAAAAGTTTGTTTATTTGTTTGTATCGAATAGGCTCCGAAACTACTGGGTCGATTTTGATGAAATTTGGCACAAATGTAAAGTAGACTACGGGAAAGGACATAGGCTATTATCGCGGAAAAATTTACGGTTTCCGCGAAATTAACTTTTCCGCGCACGATGTCGCGCGCGACATCTAGTTTTCTAATAAGTGTCGGGCAGCCTATTCGGATGTTTTGTCGCTGCTTGTTCTATGTTGAGCGACAGAGACAAACTGTTGGACACTAGATATAAGAACAGATTTCATGAAAATTTCTTCACAAGTCCATGTAATGGGACATTAAATGTGCTAATTTGGGCCATTTTCGGGTAATATTCCGACGGTCGGACTGCTAACTGCTGAATAACTTTAGGTCGTAAAAACAACTCCTAAGAACTCGAAATGACGTAATATATTCAGGAATTTATTCCCCAGAACTGTTCTACGACAATAGCCACGAAAATTATTTTATCAATTCCAAAATCCTTTTAGTATTTGTTGAGATTACTAACATTTCATAACCGGCATTTGTCTCTTAAGAATTTCAGTCTAAAAAAGATTTTAGTCCGTAAATCTGGAATGTTAAATAATAATCCTCCTTAAATATTCTACTACTAATCTAAATGTGAAAGTTTGTGAGGATGGATGGATGGATGTATGGATGGATAGATAGATGGATGGATGTTTGTTACTCTTTCACGCAAAAACTACTGAACGGATTTCGATAAATTATGGTATGATAGTTGTTTAAGCTTTGGATTAAAACATAGGCAATTTTTATCCCGAAAAAGTACAATATTCCCATGTGATTCTATATCTTAGCGCGCGAAGCCGCGAGAAGAGCTATCTAGTAATGAATTAATAAATGGACACTTCACACCCGCCGTCCGCGACTCCGCGTAAATATACAATCGGGTGTCCCGCGGTAGTACTGAATTTTTCAAGGATGAACTACTATCATACCAAATTTCATCAAAATCCGTTCAGTAGTTTTTGCGTGAAAGAGTAACAATCATCCATCCATCTATCTAACCATCCATCCTCACAAACTTTCACATTTATAATAAGTATTAGTAGGATTAGTAGGATAAATGAAAACAGGCTCGTGTCCTGCAGCAGCCGCTCGTCTATGTGGGCCCTTAGCGCCCTTACGGTCAGTTCATAACGCAACGATACGCTGCATGTTTAAAATAGCTATTCAAAAGTGACCTTTATTCACTACATAAAAAGATACACGTTTCATATGACATTAGTAATACACTGCACATGCACCGTACAACGCGGTGCAACCTGACATTCGAACTCCAATGAACGTGTATCTTGTGTAAACTAATTAATAAAGTTTAATTTTGAATAGCTATTTTAAAAATGCAGCGCCATGTTGCGTATCGTTTCGTTTCGGTGTAAATAGGCAATCGGACTGATTTTTTTTTATTACATAAATGAATAGTACTCTTAAATATGAGTAACTTCTCAGAAGAAACTGTATATCAAAAGTCAATATTTTCAAAGGTACAGCGATTTGTATACAAAATTTCGTACTCATATTTAAGAGTACTATTCATTTATGCAATAAAAAAAAATTGTCCGATTGCCTATTGACCCTCACGCTTTAAACTCCTAGTTTATGTTGAAATTTGGTTTGAATTAGGAAGGTGGTGTGATTTCAGGAGTGCAGTTGGCAGGCGAGCAGCAGTCAGCTACATAAGTAACGCGCGCGGCCGCCGTGAGATGCACCCCATCAATATTTGATCAAGTTCGAAAGTTCGTGACTTAAAAATGTACTTCACGTGCAGGATCGAGGGAATACATTATTTAGATATGCCCAAGTTTCGGGGCAAACTGACGTGAAATTCACCGGGACGTAGATGACTGGGAATGGCTGTTTATTTATGTACTGCTGAAATATATCTTCAGGTTACTACTTAAGAAATGTGTCCAGTATAAAGAAGTGAAAATTAATAAAATGGTTGTTCCAAAAAGTCGACGTATATGCATTGTAGTTACAGGTAGGCGAATTAAACAATCACTACAATAGGGGATCGGACTACATCTAAAATATTTAGTTTCATTAATATATTCAGAAATATTGAGGCTACTTGGTAAATGTAAAAAATATATTATTTTATGTGTACTTTACTAATTAAATACAATATCTAAAAAGTACAAAAAAAAATATGTTTAATAACAACGCAGGGGTTAAAATTGTTGTTAGATATGGGAGTTAAATAAAAATTTACACATTTTAAATATAATTTATTTTTGTATTAATTAGTTTGTCCTAAAATTAGAGGTAGAAAATTGGCATGATTGTATTTCCATAATAATGATATAAAATTACTATAAAATGTTACAATTACCTTTGTTATAAGTAGATACCATCTTAAAATTCTAGATTCATAACTATATTATTTAATATTATAAAGAAGAAATATTTGATTGTTTGAAAGGTTTGTATTTTTTGCATTGTATAGGCTCCGAAATTACAGAACCGATTTTGATGAAATTTGACACAGATGGCCTCTATGGCCACGGGGAAGGATATAACGATTTTTACGCAATAAGTAGCGGGAAATATCCATTAATTATTGCAAATTACCTGAGTATTATTTATTCTACTTCTAGACTTAGTTTCTTCTCAAGCCGTGTTAAAAATGATTTAATTTCTTCAATTTCCAAAGACAGTTGATCCACTTTGACATGCAGTTGCTCGATCGGTGTATTTGACTCGTTGACATAGGATATGACTTTATCTTCCACTTTGGTGACACATTCCTCCAAACTGTTCAGACGATTCATCACCTCATCATATTTTAACTTTTGGTCTGCCTTTTCTCCCTTGACAGTTTCATTTTTTTCAGTTTTAGTGTCTTTGCTAGTTAACGCTTCATGTATTTCCCGCATTAATTTACTGAAAACTTCAAACCTATGCTCCTCTTCTATCTGTTTATTTTGTTTTTGCACTTTATCTAATATAGCGTTACGTATTCTACTCGGTATCGTTTTGTAGTACCTCCATCTGGGTCTACCAGGACAGAGGACCATCGTATCACTGACTTTCTTCTTATTTTTTATGCCATCATTAATTTTTTTCGGAAGGACAACATTAAAAAATGTATTATACACTAAATTGTCTAATATACTAAGGAACTCTACTTGTTTACCTATCCTTCTTATGTTACCAAGAATTTCCAAATCGTTTATATCGTTGACTGCAACACCGACCATTAAATTCATAAGTACAATAGCCGCTAATACGAGAAATATTAAGAAAATTAATCGCACTATGATCAGGGATGTTGCAAGTTCTTTTGAATGTTCCTCATCAAAGAGTGCTCCATAGTCAAATTCAGAAGTCATCATGACCATTGTTTTGACCATGGCTGCCCATGGACCGTCAAATGGTGTTTCAGAACGGAATTGTATCATAAAGCTTAGAGAAAATCCAACGACAAGGAATCCAAATGTTAAGAGAATCTGAAACAGTAATCAAAATTGAATGAATAACAATGCTATTGTTACGCTACGAATATAAATAATAAAAAAGAATAAAATAAATTTACCTTTATTACATTGGATGCTACTTTTCCAAACATTAGAACGTAGTATCCCCAGTTGGGGAATCTAGAGAGCAGAAACATCAGTTCTATCCAAGAAAGTAGCAAAGCACATGTAGCAACGTGTCTTGGCCATTCACTTTCAGATCCTAAAGCAATAACTACAGTTGGTGGTAGGATGGCTGCCAATGCGATAGAAGAAAATTTGATCCACGTTTCAAGTTGTAATAAATATCCAGCACTCTTCACGTTCATGTATAAAATTTCCTGAAATATTTAAAAAAGGTAATAATGAATATTAGATATTAATAAATCAAATGAAATATTTCTGGTCAATATATTTGTAATCACACTGACTATGAAGTTCAAAATTATATTGTTATCGTTTTATCTGCTTTTTCTCACCTTAGTTTAAAAAATATATTTAAAAATTACATAAAATAGGTACCTGTAGTACTGTGAGAAGAACTGTGCCATACATAATGTGGGCCCAAACATGCGGATGTAGAAATTTTGGTGGACGTTCTTCGATGTCTTTGAAGTAGAACACGGAGTAGCAAAAAATTGTTAAAGAGGAAACAAAGAGAGAATAAACAAATATGATAGTATAGAAAAACGGCAATAGTGCCTTCCATTTGAGGTACAAAAAACTTTCTACCAGTGGATGCAGGAGTAATCTTTTCTGTCCGTATCTATTGCCAGTTCTTAGAAGTGCTTTGATAACTTTAATTTGTTCCATTTCGCATGTACTTGGCATAAGCATTCTGTAATCGACAGTAATTTCGCAAGCCGCATCTTGGAAATTCTGACAGTTAGATGATATACACGTATCAAATACCTCTTCCATGAAATCAGTAGGTTTAGATAAGTTATTCATTATCATATCAATCGCTGTTCTTCTATATTTTTTCGGCCCATCAGTATAGCCTGAGAGATCAGCTCCTTCTTTTAAAAGCAGCATTATAACGTCTCTACTTCCGTGATGACTAGCTGAGTGTAGAGGATACCAACCCATGCTGTCTACTTCGTAAATTGTAGTTTTGTCATTTTCTACAATAACTTTGGCTACATCTTGAAAGTTTTTAACTGCAGCTATGTGCAATGCTGTTGCGGATTTGTGTGGATTGGATGTTGTTCTTAACCTAATATCGGCATTTTTCGACAGTAATAACTTTATACTTTCTACATTGTTATTTAATACAGCATAGTGGATTGGTCCGAAACCTTTTTTCTCTGGAGCGGTTAAAGAGTTTATCATCTCAATTATCTTGTCGTAATTTAGTAAAAAGTTGAGTATATCATTATGTTGCTTCTCTGCCGCAACATGCAGAATGGTAACGTCCCCTGGTAGAGTAATTTTGGTGGAGGCACCTTCACTGAGTATAGCCTCAACACAATTCAAGTGGCCATGATTTATTGCTTTGAACAAAGCTGTTTCCCCGTCTTTGTTCTGACAGTCTATTAAATCTCTTTGTTTGGATACACTGAGTATTTCGTTTAGCACATCTAAATTACCGAGAGCAGCAGCCGAGTGAATTGGAGTTTCCCCATCATTTGCCTGTAATGAATTACATGGAGTGTACCATACTCAGTAAAACTATGTCTACATGTATTTTACCACATTTTAATTTGTATTATTAAAATGTGGTAAAATATCTATAATAAATCAATCGCAATTTTACCCGCAAAGCGACATCGGCTCCAGCTTCTAGAGCGATGCAGACTCCAGGAACCCATGAAGCTTCTACAGACGCCTGCAATACTGTGTGGCCCTCCCAATCTTTCACATCCACCATGGCCGACATTGGATCAGCGTCTTTGTAAGCGTAGTTAGCTAAAATCTGATATTATGAATCATACACTTTTATATCGTATGAACTGCATAATTACTTAAATATAATTAAAATACATAGTTGAATTGCAAAATATTTGTTCTAAATGAGGTAGGAAAAACATTTTAAATATCGCTAGTCCTTCCCTGTTTATAGGCATTTTAAATATTTATACCATAATATTCTGAACATATACCATACCTGCAGGGGTTCTTCTAGCTCATTCTTGACACACAAATGTAATGGTGTCTGTCCAGATGAGTCTAGACAAGCGATGGAAACACCGGCGTTGAGCAAATCCTGGATGCTGTCCAAGTTCTCCAGCAAAACAGCAGTGTGCAGTGGGGTTTCAATATTTTGACCACGAGCTTTCATAGTGTAGAATTTACCGCCAACGTTTATAAGTGTACGAATTACTTCCGTGAAACTAAAAAAAAAATCTTTTAATAAAGCTTAGAAATAGGTAAGGTAAACACCCCAATGATGGACGGTTTAAGAAGAAAATCTTGGTATTTCATAAAATTCACTTATTCCTGTGAAAGTTTTAACACAAAACGTAGTGAAAATTGGAAGTCCTATATTTATTCTATTTTTCTGCTTTATTTATTGTAGGGCACTTTAATAGGTTTTAATGTTATTAACAGATAAAAACTTAGATTTTTTTAACCAGTTATGGACAACAAAAACCTAGTTATGGACACCCAGTTATAAACAAGAACCAAATATGGACACCTAGTAATGAACATGAATCATGAGATGTTATATGTTAAATTAACTGTGGAATATTAAATTTGGAGTTCTAAAATAAAAAGAAAACTGTATTATTTAACTTCAATGTCCATAACTGGATTTCTATGTAAAACCCAATAATGGACACAGGCGTCCATTACTGGTAGGTATCAATATTTTTATAATTATCTACTAGCTTTTAAAAAAGAATTTAAAAAGGAGTATAATAAATTCAAAATCTCAATCAACAATAAAAAAACAAGTTTGGACATTTGTCCATTATTGCAACTATTCAACTTCAGTGCACCAGTAATAAACATTGATAAAAAAACGTGAAACATAGCGTCTCAAGAGTAAAAGCATAGTACGTCTTTATCTCGATTTCATAGTCAATCCAACTAACAAAATAGATTTTGTTTCAAATAATTCAATATTAAATTAACAAGTAAACTCTCTACCTAACTCACTAACCATTTCCGTAACAAAAGCCACTAATATGCATTTTCAATAACACGAGCACCAATTTACCTCACCCATTTTGTCTTATAAAACGGAAGTGAATGGAACATTAAACTTCGGCAGCGTCGACGCCTTTTGGCTACCGTAAAATGTTACCAATATAATAAAATTGATTCCCGGCCTTATTCTAGCAGATTTGGTTATTTTTCGTCCATTATTGGTTCCTTGTCCATCACTGGTGCATTTACCTTACATAAAATTTACGAAAATATCAGCAATACACTAGCCTCACTCACACTAGCATTTTTGTATATTACAGTAGGTTTGACATAAGAATCAATGAGTGTACGCAATAAAAACATTTAAACAGCATTTACATGTTTTTATTGAGTATCTAAGAGGTAAAAGAAACCTAAAAAAGTTGAAACTTTAAAATTAAAACATGAATTATGGTCGAATTTTGGCCAAAGGCCGGCGACCTCTAATGTATATAATACGTATGTAATGAATATACGTTATACTTTTATCTACTAATCGATCACTAGACCCAAAATCTATATTTATGAGTTGATGAAAGCCGCAGAATGTACCCGAATTAGTGAAATAATAAATAGGAAGACCAAGGGCAATCGCGGTCTGATCCCTTTCCCTGCTGTTTGTTAATTGTTGATGAATATTACGGATATTTATCTTTGGCTCGAATTTGTAATGTGTATTGTGTGTAATAAATTAACGTTAGAATATTATTTCAAAACATGTTTTGATTTTAATTTATATATCTATTATTTTGCTGATGGTATTATTGGATATTAATTTGGTATTTCTCGGGTTCTTATAATTTATTACCTAGTGTTTTTTTTAAATTTAAGAAGCGTTTTGTAAAAAAAGACAGGCAAACATGTTTTAATAATCCTACCCGATTATTAGATACGGCGGTACTGGCAGGCTGACTACAAACATAAAAATATTTTTGAAGTGAAAACTTCTTTCGTGGCGTTGTGCACTTTTCTTGGGATGCGTAAAAAATGTTTAACTCGCGTCAGGACATGTGATCTGATCGAAAATTCATAAGACGGACGTTAATGTTCAAGTTTTCACTTCTGCCGGCACCCGTTGTTTTTTTTTTATGTTTGTAACGAAATTCACTGTACCATTAGAACTAAGTATACCATTTAGAGGTAATCCCGTGGCCGTAGTAGTACCCGGAGCCGGCGACGTCGAGCGCGGTGCGGCCCATGGCGTCGCATATGTTGGGGTCCGCGCCGGCCGCCAGCAGCAACCGCACGCAGTGCGACCGCGCGCACGACGCCGCCACGTGCAGCGGCGTGAAGCCCGGCTGCAAGATCGGGAGCTGAAGACGAAACCAGTTATACATAATATAGGTAAGCTTATTATGAGTTGTAAGCTTTGATTATTTATTACATAGATACTTACGTTAAACACGTAACCGTAAAATTGTAGAAACCGTTACGTTGTAAAAAAAAAAACTAGTGAAATTGTAAAATGTTGATAGACTTCCGACGCGAATATTCTGCCTATAATTTAACACACCATTTTTCGTTAGATTATAAATATATAGTTATAAATCTTTCGACATATTTTTACAATCACGTTAGTTATTTTACAATCACACAATAGCACAAAAATTGGCCCTCAATTTTTACGTACAATACCATATCTACCTCTTTTTAATATAATACATCTATGGTTATAAGAAGCCAAGATGTTACTTGTTGACACTATAGAAACCGTTAAATTCTATCACTAGTACTTTTTCCTCTTAATTAGTTAATTTTAAATTTAAGTGAAACCCAACTTTTAGAAGGACGTAAGTACATTTTAAGGCTTATTTCTATAAGTTTTTAGGTCTTAACTTTCAAGACTGTACTTTGCCTATTGTACATTCATTGAGTAAGCTATCTTAATATATTTTATGCACTGATTTGACAAAAATAACAACAGCTGAAAGATGTTGAGGATAATGCAGATTTAAAAAATGACTCACAGATCCCTTAATATCCATGCAGTTGTGGTCAATATTGTCCTTCCAGTTCTTGGGCAGGATGTTTTCGACGTTGCCGAGGTTGCAGCGGATGTTCACGAGCTCCTTGGTGATGGGGCACAACTTCTTCACCTCTTCTTCCGCTTCTGATGATAGGTCGGCGCTGTCTACTCTCTTCTGCATATCTTAAAATGTAATAATATCTAATATATCTTTAAAATTATGATACTCAACTACCTTAATACTTTACTATGGCCTTAACTATTTATAGTTAGTTATCTAAGACCTTAAACATAGAGGCGTTCGTTAAGTAATACATTGGTCATTTCATTTTTATGTTCTTACAATAAACACAGGAACAGAAGAATATATGTATACAGAGACGTCCTATTTTCTCTAAAATATCGAAAAAGAGTATTGTAAGACAAAATATTATGCTTCGGGCATAGGTACTTTTTGCGTCGGAGCAAATTCGAGGTTGTATAGGAGAGGAAACTTCCATAGAGCTACCGATGAATCTTTTTTCTCAGTTCTTTTAAAATTCTACGACGAAATGTCTTTCACAATTGACGTTAATTACGATTCATGAGAACTGACATCTTGAGACCGTTTCGCTGGCAAATTAAACATTTTGTATTTAATTTAAAATATGGAGATTGCACAGAAGTTTATGGTAATATTATCATTATTACTGCTAGCTGTAGCTGTCATAGTATTTTAAACTATTTTCTGAATATTTTTTCGCCATACATCTTTACCCTAACATTTTACTATTGCAGAAAAGTGTTTTGTGGTCCTAATACAATCTCAAAACTTACAATTAAATACATAAGATCATTTACTTAAGAGTTAAGACTATTTCTATATATCTATTGATGGACTGATAACTGTTTTCAGGGCGAGCTGGCTAGGAAAGCCATGCTCAGAATCAATGAGAACAGCAACGTCGTTGGAACTATTATAGTAAATAGAGAAGGTACTTTCTAGAATTTGTTTAAATATGTTGTAATTTTAATCATTTTAATCTCGTAAATAGCTTAGGCAGGTACGTGCTTATTCGAGCAGCTAATAGCTCCCCACACCGATTTCGGTGACTACACAGGAGTTATAGTGCCCGAGTGTGTGCACAGTATACAAGCGCAGTCTCTCTTCATTCACTCTCGAAACCCAGTGAGACGGATGACCGACACGACTGGTAAAATGTCGGTTCTGCGCCTGATCTCTCGATCAGGCGCAGAACCGACATTTTACATGCCCATCCGACTTCCGAGATAAATATTGAAATATTTACCGTGCCGATTGGTTAAACGGCAAGTGCCCCGCGCCACCATATTTGTTTGCTTTTTATAATAATAATTATAACGAAAAATAATGCGTACATTTGTAAGGAAAATTTTTTATTTGAGAATCTGTCGACATATTAAGATTGTAATATTACTAGAGATAGTAATATATAAAAATCTAACGGTTTTTACAATTATACGGTGACATATACATACTGCCTGCCATAATCATTACCCTTCTAAGGGGTGATATTTTACAAGGTTTTCCCGAGACGACAACGCTGGACAGCCTGACGGCCGCCACGTACTCCACGCACATGAGGAGCATGTGCTACCATGCCTCCAACGCTCTCAAGGAGATTGTGAGTATGTCGATAATGCTGTTACTCAACCAAATATTCAAAGATTAGTTCGGAAGAACTAAAAACATGCTATGACGTAGATACAATGCGTTTCAAATAAGAATAGGAACGTCAATTGTTTGATTGCAGAAAAACTTATTTGCATATTATCAATATTAATAGTCTTGGATCGAATTTAAATAAAAACGTTAAATAGTAGTAAACTTCAATTATCTAAACATAAATTTAATTACCGTAATAGTCTTAATTCGAAACAATATGGCGCTGAGTCGATCCTATTCTCATTTGAATCACATTGTAAATTTGACAGAACAAATCTTCATACAAGAAAACACATAAGTGCGTCCTTATGAGGGGTCAATTTTGCCTCACCATGGCTCGTTAAAAATAATGCATATCTGTTATTAATAGGTACCTACTTATATCATCACTAATTCATCAGACATAAATAATTCTAGTTTTAGTTTTAACAAAATTCTATTGTTATAATAAGCAATAGGTCTATTGTTATAAAATGCAATAGGTAAATAATGGGTATATAACTATATAATATATATTTAATGACGTGGAAATTTGTAAAAACTTTGACCGAAAATCTAAGAATCATTGACAAAGTGTTACACAAAGCTGAAAATATAACTTTTTACAGGACGTAACTGACGAGTTGAAAGTGTTGCGTTTGATTTCGAAGAAGTCTGAAGCGGTCGTTGTCCCTGATGAAGAGTTCCATTTGATCGTGGTCATGAGCAAAACATAAATATTGTTTAAATAATTATTTAAAAACTGTTAACAAAAACTATAAATAAATAGGCAATTAAAATAACCCAGTCTTAATTTATATACAAAACTAGCATTATACACATAGCCCGCGGCTTCGGGCGCGTGAAATTAGATTTTAAAGTTTCATCCCCTATTTAACCCCTTGAGGGTTGCATTTTGTAAAATCCTTTCTTAGCTGATGCCTATGTCATATGAGGAATACGTGTCTTTTTTAAATAGTCTTAAAAATTCACTAACTAAAAGTAAGTAGGTAGGTAGGTAGGTAGGTAGTTAGGTACTCCTTCCGTTTCAATTCGGCTAAAATTTTAATATTTCTCTACTCAATCTTTATAATTTTAAAGTCGGAAAACCACAGCAGAACATAAAATATTAAATAACCAATTACCTATATATAATAGATATAATATATTTTTTGGAAGTGGGTTAAAAAACACATAGGTATATGTTAATATATATATATATATATATATATATATATATATATATATATATATATATATATATATATATATATATATATATATATATATATATATATATATATATATATATATATATATATATATATATATATATATATATATATATATAACATATACCTATGTGTTTGTATAGTGTTGTATAATTGATAAAGTGATTAAATGATGATGAAATAATGAATATTATTTATTTATGTTCAAGGTTGCGTAGTTTTATGGCAATACTTCACTACAAAAAGACTTCAGTACACTTGCTCGGTTACTACTAATCCAAATTTAACTTATTTAACGTGCAATTAACTAATACAACGACACAAACATTTGGTCATATTTAACCGACTTCCTTAAAAAGAAGGCGGTTATTGTTTACAAAAATATTAATTTGGACCTGGCCCTTTAGTCAAGATACATTCGATAATTTCGACGGCGAAGTTCGAAAACAACATGTAGATATATGGGATTTGACACGCGATGACTTAATATGTCAAATCACATACATTTTGTTCTCGAACTTCAGCGTCAAAATTATCGAATGCATCTTGACTAAAGACCCTGATCAGAGTATAGACAAACTGACCTTCAGGAAAGTCCAACAAAATGGCGACTTGTCGTGAGTTTCCCGCGAACGCCGCCAAGTGCAGGGGTGTTCTGCCCAGCCTGTCCAGCCTGTACTTCTCCGCCCCGAACTTGATGAGTAGCCCCAGGGCATCTCCCCCGCTGAGAGCTGACATGTGACATGCGGAGACCAGGTCCAGGCGACATGTTGCGTTTGGATTCGCACCATTTTTGAGCAGTCTGGAAAAAGTTACCAGTAATACAGGTAAGCGGAGAAACTCACCAAATGCTCAAAAATAAAAGACAATTATTTATATTATTATAATAATTATTATATTTATTATTATTATTATATATATTAAGAGCTCCGTGGCCTAGTGGGTAGACCGTTTGGTTCGCACTCGAGAGAGTGCAGGTTCAAATCCCAGGTTGTGGCGTGTACCAATGTGACTGTGGGAGAGCCACGCTTCGGCATGAATGGGCCGGCTCGACCGGGTAAATACCACGACCTCACAGAAAACCGGCGTGAAATAACGCTTGCGTTGTGTTTCGCCGAGTGAGTGAGGTTACCGGAGGCCCATGGGGGGATTGGGGATTTTAAGGATCAGGAACGCAAGTCGCAGCACCAGAGGAGTTACAAGTGTAACTCCTCTGTTGCTGCGAGTGTCCATGGGCGGCGGTAATCGCTTACCATCAGGCGATTCGTCTGCTCGTTTCCTGGTTCATTACATAAAAAAAAAATAAAAAAAATGAGACTTTTTTTGATCTCAAGTACATTATACGGACGCTCTAACGGGGAAGTAAAACATCGTGAGGAAACCCGCACATGGTTGGCCCCAGACGTATTGACCAGTTCATTCCTCTGGACTAGGCTGACTATGTTGTGAGAATGTCGTATGTGCTTGGGCAACTATACGACATTTAAACACCAACTGTCCCAGGCACTACAGTATTTCAAGAGCGGTTACTTCGCTCGGAGAATACTGTATAAATCATCCATTTACGGATGTAAAGGCCTAAGTTAAGTTTTTATATATTAATATTATAATTATAAGCAAAAGCTTTCAGTACAGTTTCATGGGAATAGGGATGATGACTACATGTAAAATATTGAGTTGAATTAATATATTCAGATATATTGAGGTAGTACAATCATGATAAATGTAAAAATATATAATTAGAAACATCTAAATTAAAATTCAGTCATCTAGCATATTGTGCGAACGGAAAAGTAGCGAACGAAGTAAATTCGGCAGAGTTAAAGTTTATGTGGAGGCATTTGATAGATACAATTTTGTATTAACACTAGTGTAAATTGTAATGTAGGCGTCTTTGAAATATTGCGTTGCGTTAGTCTAAGAGATTCCGTAATTGTTCTCAGCAAGTTACGAGACGTAGATTTCTACTTCAGATATTTTGTATCAAAAGCCTAGTTTGAACTTAATAGTTAAATTACTTACTTTTCCACTTCTGCAATGTCATGTTCATTTATCGCTTCCAGCAGTTCTGTGTTAAGTCGCCGCAGTCTTCTGTCACTTCGCCTCCATTTTCGCGGGAAAATATCTTCCGTCTCGCACAGTGGGGTTGTGTCGGGAGTTGATATTTCAGACGATGGACCCAACTGGTTCATAGAGGCTGGATCTTCATTGCTGCAAGGATTAGATGCTAAAAATTCCAACTATGTACTTAGGAGTACTGATTTCACCAATGAAATTGAACGCGATCAGTACACTCGTCATACACAGAACTCGCTTTACCCGTTTAATGGAGTTTAAATATCCAAATTGCATTTCACCAACATAAACTAAACATGTTTCTAGCTAAGCTAAGTTTAAATTCTGAAGACCGGGTTTCGTAGGTTTAACTTCGTTTTGGTTAAACGTGTTCAAAAGCTGCCACGTACGAAATGTCATGAAATGACAGTTATGATGTTTATTTTTATACATTCATTGTTAATTTTTGCTTAATATCGCATTAGGTAGCTCTCACATATCGAAAATTCTAAAAAAAAAACATTTGCAAAGATATTAATTACAGTCGTACCAGGATCTTTTGGCACGTGGACAAAATCAGTACCAACATCGCCGTCTTGTAAAATTTCACTTTTAGTAATAAGTATTGTTCTTATTTGCGACACTCACGCCCCCATCCAAGTGCCAAAAGATCCTTGTACGACTGTACGTAAAACAAGATTGACATCGACGCATGAACGTGCTTAGTGAGAACCACAGATTGAAGAAAGAAGAATAGATAAAGCTTTTGATTTGATTTCACTACTACATAACA
This sequence comes from Glaucopsyche alexis, assembly GCA_905404095.1. Lineage (NCBI taxonomy): Eukaryota > Metazoa > Arthropoda > Insecta > Lepidoptera > Lycaenidae > Glaucopsyche > Glaucopsyche alexis. The sequence continues at coordinate 31,785,232 of FR990043.1, read as the reverse complement.
CAATTATTATGAATGTCAAAATTTTGTAATTTGAATAAATTTGGATTGTTCTATGAAAGCTGTTTCCAGTACGTGAGTTTATATAATTATTTTATAAGCTGTGGTGCGAACAAATTTTCATAAAATGAAGACTTTTTTTGGTTGAATGGTGAAATCGCCCCTTTAGTTAAACGACAGTTACGAGTAGACTTGAGCTAGAGTTGGCGATTAAAGTTAACGTGGAATCATTCGTCCACATCAAAAAGTTTATTTCGTCTTGAACATAATTTTCGGCATCATGTAAAATTGATAATTATTGATAATCGAGGTATTGAATTTGAAATTAGTAGTATATTTTATAGACATGTTATTGGTAAAAACACTAATTTGTTATTGGTCTCTGTTGTTCTAGTCAGGTCCAGTTATACTATACCAGTATACGATGACTCACAAGTTGCCATATGGAGTGAGCCTGGGTCTGGCCGGGCGGAGCCGCTCCAGCCCAGAACTGGGGCTGAGCAGCGGCGCCAGGCTGTCCTCCGCCTCGTCGCCACGCTCTATGTCTGCAAATTAAGTCCCACAAATCATATATCATATCTATGCTATTATAATAAAGAGGAAAAGTTTGTTTGTTTGTTTGCATTGAATAGGCTCCGAAAATAATAATTTTAAAACAGTTTTAATGTAAACTGTATGTATTACCTACTCGTGAGAACCTGTAACTGGCTTTCTGTCACCTAGCTTTATTTCTATTGTTCATGCTGTTGGTTTTCCATTATGATAAAATAAAAAATAAAATAAAAATAAAATACTGGATCGCTTTTGATGAAATTTGGCACAGATGTAGAGTAGACCTCGAGGAAGGACATACTACTACATAGGCTACTTTTTATCGCGGAAAAAATGTACGGTTTCTTCGAAATTAACTTTTGCGCGCACGAAGTTGCGGGCAACATCTAGTTCTTTATAAGCACCTAGCTAATCTAGCTTATAAAAAATCTGATTTGCCCCCCTCAGGCCCAGAACCTGGGTACGCCCATGCTCTAGCCTATTCTTTCTTCGAAATGGTTATTAATTTGGCCAGTAATGTTTCGTCTTAATCAATTGCATACAAACGTGTTGACGCCTGTACCAATATTCCGGTCCAATGAGCCACTATTAGACGAGAGCACCGTTTATCGACAAACATGTTTGATTAAAACTTGCGGCGAAACTTTGTGCCCCGAGCGCGGACCGAGGACGTGACCGGCCTACGTCAGGGGCGGAGCTACGGTATCCACGTGGGCCCCAGGCGATAGGGGTCTCTATAACTCAGATGAGTGTCAGTCCTATCGACACTTACAGAAATGTGTATCAATAAAGGAAGGCCGAAATATGTCCCTTTTTGGTAAATAAATAAACCTTAATTAAGTCGAATAAACTAATGAACTTTGGTGACCTACAGGATAACCTAACAGCTTTCGTGCCACCACGTTATTAATGTCTCTCGGTAATATTAGTTTTTCTATGGATATTACAGGCGACGTTTGAAAAAAAAAAACCAACAACTACGATTCTCGAAAGACATCGTGGTTATACTGTACAAAGTTTGCTCTAAACGATATTATTTATCAAACTTGAGATTAAAATTAATATAATCGTAAGAGTAAAAATACTTACAAAAATATTTTAACTTCTCAGTAGGAAAATGAATTTGGGTAAAAACACTTTCGAAGTGATATTTAAAAACTTATTGCGCAATGATATAAAATTTACGGAACCCTTAATGACGGGTAGGTTATTTACGAGTAGGTATTGAATCTACCGGTAGAAATTTACCGGTGGTAGGGACAGTTCCGTGAATGCTATTATTTAATAACTATATAATCCAACTACTACTTATATTAGAAATGTGAAAGTTTGTGAGGATGGATGGATGGATGTTTGTTACTCTTTCACACAAAAACTACTGAACGGATTTTGATGAAATTTGGTATGGTTGTAGTTTAGGCTCTGGATTAAAACATAGGCTTTAGACTTTTTGTCCCGGAAAAGTACAGTATTCCCGCGGGATACCCGATACTATATTTACACGGGCGTAGACACAGGAAACGGCTAGTATGGATATAAAATTATTTGATTAAACTTAGACGAATGCACGGATATTTAAATTATTAGGTCATATAAAATTGGCGTTTTGTTTGATCTTCTTTGGTTAGGAATTCCAATTGCAAATTTATACCGCTATTTACTCATGCGATACAGCAAATATGAATGTGTGAGTTCTATAAAATAGTGTAGGATATCGTTTGGTCTGGTAGCGACTTCAAAATTAAGAAGATTGAGTAGAGAAATACTTAAAATTTTAGCCAAATTTAAAAGGGGAATGATTTGGAAAATAAGTTTTATTTCATACTTTTTTGTGATTTTTTACTTTGGAAGTCGGTTTAATTTTTTGTTTAAAAATAATAATTTTGTAAAGGAATCAATGAACTACCTATGAGATGGCAAAACTGAATAGATAGCAATGGTATATATACTTTGATTAAATAAATATATTATGTTTAAAAAAATCGACTTTATGTTCCCTCTTTTACAAAACGCCAATTTCATATGTAATGACCTAATATTATTTACAGGTATCATACATTTGTATTACATAAATATATGACTCACAGCTATACCCATAAGTCGTAGCTGTGGTTATTCGGTATATATTTACAATTAGGTACTCTACCCCAGTCTCCGACCTAGAAACACTTTTTTATCTGTAGCCCTTTTTTATTTAGACAATAAGTTATATTATAATTAAGATAATATATACTTTAACTAGTTCTTTACTATTAAATTAAGATAACTCTACTACACTCTATAATACAAAGTACAAAATAAAAAAGAAAAATCTTGCCTTTGAAAATCAGCGACGGCAATTCTGGTTTTCGCCACATTTCATTATCATTTCTCTGAACTTACTTTAATAAACATTCAATTTTAAAGACCCAGCTTCTACAAACACTGATTGGTTATAAATAATGAACTTTTAAATTGAAGGTAGGTACATACATTCCAAATGACAGTTCACGTGTGACTAACAGAAGAACGTAAACAGACTCGAGTTGAAGGCTGGTCAGTAGACGGCGATATGCGCAGGAACACCGGAACTTAGAGCTATTTAAAAGATCATGTATCCATGATCTTTTAAATTGTAATATTATTATAATATTATTATTTTTTAAACTATTTTTTACACTTTTAGGCCCTTTTGTCAAAAGTTATTACAGGATTTTTGAAAATAAACAAGTTGGTTTGTAATTTATTGAATGAGGTGAGCAAGATAAGTGGTTAATTATACCAACATAAACCGGTCAAGGGTACCGTGCAAAAAAACACCTATATTATACAGAAACCGACTTATAAAATCGTTATTTTATTCTATTTTTTTGTTACAGCCGCAACAGAAATACATAATATTTGAACAATTCAACTGTCTAGCTATCACGGTTCACGAGTTACAAGCCTGGTGACAGACAGACGGACAGCGAAGTAACAGTTTTTACCCTTTGGGTACGTAATCCTAAAGACGCAGAATGTTTTAGTAGTGAAATACAAAGGAAAGTGCATAAAATCACAGTTCTTATCACATTCTGTGTCATTAGATCCAGCTATTCGTAGCCCAATGTGTGGCCATTTTGTGGCCAAAAGATTCCTCGTAAGTCGTAACAATGACGAAGCGTTGTAAAGACATTTGCCGCCAGGAATGTAGCTACATTAAAATTATGTTCAAAGAGGATATAGTATTTTTAAAATTTATTTAATAGAGTCCGTGGTCTAGTGGTAAGAGCTTGGCTCTCTCCTCGGAGGTCGTGGGTTCGATTCACGCATTGGAACAACAAAAAATGTTGTTTCCAAGTTTGATTAGGACAATGCAGGTTGATCACCTGATTATCTGACAAGAAAGATGATCCATGCGTCGGATGGGCATGTAAAAAGTCGGATCTGCGCCTGATCGCTCGCCAGTCGTGTCGGTTATCCGTCCCACTGGGTTATAAGAGTAAAGGAAGAGAGAGTACTCTAGTGTACTGTGCACACACTGGCCTGGTTTTAATGAAACCGGTCACCGTCACCGAGATCGGTGTGGGGAGTTATTATTAGTATTTTATCTTGAATATTAAACAGTAGATACATAATTAAACATTAAATAACAAATTCGTTTCAATTAATAATAATAGTATTATCACAGCCTATAGAACCTACAGTCGTCCAACGGACACGTCTAGACAGAGCAATCGTGCGGGGCGTGCGGGGTGAGAGAGGGGCGGTAGCGAGCCCAAGCAATGTTGCCACTTTGGTGATTTTGTCACTAGATTTGGTGAATTTTCGGAGTTGGACAGTGATATTCTAAAAAAGAAATCACTGAAAATTTTTTTTATGACTTTTAGTGATATTTAAAGAATCTCAAATTATTTTGAAAGTACATATTGGCAACCCTTCGCTAAAGGCCCAGATAAATGTTTTGGATCAATCAATCTTTTAAATCTTTATTGTTTTTTACTAAAGTTCTCTCGACCTCCGGCGACCCCCCTACAGATACTACAGAAGCTTCGCGACCCCCCCGGGGGTCGCGACCCACAGGTTGAAAAACACTGTTCTAGACAAATAGAGTCGAACCAGCAAATCGTGGCAGAAAATATGGCGGCTTTAAACATCTTAAATCCGTTGAGTGACTGCACAATTTTACACAAACATGTTTTTTGAGGTTTCTATGTCTAAACGAATTTCAAAATATTTCAATTATCGAGATAGTTTTTCGACTATACTTGAAATTAACAGCTTAAATATTTTTAAATTTGCCGCCAAATGCCAATCTATTGTGCCACGCCGCGCCGCGCCACCTCCCACGACTCATTGGTTCGACTCCATAAATGAGAGCTACTTCTTTATCTTAGGATGAAAGTAATATAATAAGTTCGACTCTATAATATACAATTGTGGTCTTGTGTGTGTGTGTTGTGGTGTGGTTTCAAATTGACATACTTATTTTTTTACTTACTTTGTTAATCATTATAAATTATTTAGTGAATTCTAGTGATTTTTTTAGTTCTGAATATTCCTAAATCTGGTGATATTTCAAAATAAAACTAGTGAAAAAGTTTTCTGCGAGGTGGCAACACTGAGCCCAAGCTGCCATACACTCGTTTGGGACACGTCAGCCGGGGTTGACGCTTTTTAATTTGATTGTTTTAAGTGGTTTGCGACAGTGTTTCGTTTGAGTTGTATGTAGGTACTTATTTACAATGGTCAATTATATGAACAGCTAAAGAAGATTAATTTTAATACATAACCATGCGCCTGTTTCCCGTCAGAATTTTTAGTAAAATTGTATCTACGTATGAGAATTTACTAACTACATCGTCAAATTCAACAATCGCAATCTAAAAACTAGTAAATCCAAATGTCGAAAATACCTTTCAGTTTCGCATTTGTAGCTTTTGCAGGGTTCGTAAATATCCGATATTTATAATAAATATCAAAATATCAGATATCTTTGATATAATATATCCGATATTTTTGATTTTTTGATATTTTCAAAATTACGTACAAATCTCATAGGTACTCTGATATGTTTTTTCGTAATAGTTGAATCGAAATAATTTGTATGTCTGATAATTTGAAGATAGGGAAGTGAAATTCAACTCATTTATTTATTATTGATATTAAAAGTTTTCAAATCAATTAAAAATCAACGATAGATACTTTTGAGAATCAATTTAAATAAACCATAAAACCATAAAATGACTTTTGTTTATAACCAGAAGAAAAAAAAGTGTATTAATTTTATCAGTCGAATTAATTTTACACATGGTATAAATGGTATAACAATAGTATAATAACAAACAAGGAATTTTCTTCCGAAAAACAGGGGGTCATGTGGGTGTCATAAGCCGTTACAAGCTGCGTCGACGGCTATGATTAGTTAATGTCGTGTCAAATAGCAAGTTTTTGATGACCTAGGGTTGTGAAACTCTCGGAAAATAAGACCTGTGTTGATGTAAGATTTTTTACATTTAAAACATTCTTTTACATTTTTAAATAAATATCAATATCAATTTTGATATAATATATCAAGCATAAATATCAATTGATATATATCATGATATATATACGACTAGATGACGCCCGCAACTTCGTTGCGCCAAAATTCGTTTATCGCGCGGAACGTACATTTTTCCGGGATAAAAAGTATCCTATGTCCTTTCTCGGGTCTCAAAGTATCCCTATACCAAATTTCATCAAAATCGGTTCAGCGGTTTGGGCGTGAAGAGGTAACAGACAGACAGACAGACAGACAGACAGACAGACAGACACACTTTCGCATTTATAATATTAGTATGGATATGGATATACCTATATCAATTGATATATATCATGCTAACCCTGAGCTTTTGTATACGCATTTATATTTTTTATAATAAAACTCTTCATTAATACTTCTATATTTTTTTTTTGTTTTATTCCTAGTACTCTACATACACATACTACGAATACCTACACAAAATGTAGAACAGATTATAATAAAACACATTATTGTGACAACCCTGCAGCAATGACGAATACCTACACAAAAGCGGCATTTCGCGGGACTTCAAACGCGTTGACCCACTGTATCTCTTTATTACACTGTGGTATTATGATGCGTTTTTAAAATGGAGGTCCAATTTATTTATTGTTACTAACAAATCTAACAATGTACTAATGAATCTTATTATTGGTGTTAGTTCTATGTTAGTTGATAATATTCGTACGAGTATAGTACCTAAATACTAGTACAATTTTTTTGCCCAAAATGGATCGATGGAATGGAATCGTTTAATCTCAGCATTAATGCGAAATTTTATCACAAAACAAACAGACAAATCACAATATCTGTGCAAATGATAACAACCACATACACAAGGATTATTTCACAGGTGTATAAATTCTTCTGTAAATTTTATAAACCGTTTACCATTTCATAAATTCATCTAAAATAAATTTCACGATAACTTGCATGACACACAAGCAATAGATACCTAAACTAAAAAAAGCCTGACGAACGGAACGGCGACTAGAAATTATTAACTTTTTTTAAACCAGACTTTTAGAAAATTTTGTAGGTGATGGTTGGTGTCATACCGGATCTGTTCCAAGGTTACAGGAGCATTCCTTATCACTTTTCGATTAGTAACACAAATATTGGCGTACCTCGGAGCAGAGACATCTCGCACGGTGTACACAGTATCGCCGCTTATCGCAAAACATTAACGTCTTCGGCGCGGGCGATTATCGTTATCAGTTACTTCAAAATATCGGTAACAAGGACTTAGGGCGCTGGAACGGTCAACGATAACAGGGCAAGGGAACGAAAGTGACCAGCGACCTTGATATTAGTTTACCGAAACCGTGGTTCCTGAGCATAAAAGTTGTGGTTAAAATAGGCATTAAGTCTGTAGTTTGTTTTTATTAAATACTAGATGTTGCCCGCGACTTCGTGCGCGCCAAAGTTAATTTCACAGAAACCGTACATTTTTCCACAATAAAAAGTAGCCTATGTCCTTCCCCGTGGTCTACTCTACATTTGTGTCAAATTTCATCAAAATCGGTCCAGCAGTTCTGGAGCCTATTCAATGCAAACAAACAAACTTTTCCTCTTTATTATATTAGTACTTATAGAAAAAAGGTTCGACGACGACGAAATGTCACCCTTCTGTTGGAAGTCCGTATATAATATCAATAGTATGAGTACCTACTCAGGTACTACATATATAATGAGTACTAAATGAGGTGTAAAGAACTTGATGCACACGACATCGGACATGGGTGTGAAAAGTTTCGTCGATGAAAATAGTCGAAAATGCGCATGTGTCACCCTCATTTAGCCATAAGTTACTCATACTTTTTTCAGTACCTTCCATATAGATTTCGGTGCGCTAGGTATTATTAAATACATTTAACTGTTGAAGACAATAATAGTTTTATTTCAAGAAAAGGAAAGAGGTTAAGAAACAATTTTAAACTCACTCTCAATTAAGAATATGCAGCAAGGTGTAAAAGGAAACTCAAGGCTCTTCCTGTCTTGTTACCCCACAGGCCAATTGTGGAGAACCAATCTTTAATCGCGCTATCGAAGTTTTTCACAGTCACAGTTCGGTACTTTGTATATTATGTCACCGTGAAATTGTAAAAACCGTTAGATTGTAAAATAACTAACGAGATTGTAAAAATATGTCGAAAGATTAAAAACTATTTATTTGTAATCTAACGAAAAAGAATGTAGTTAAAATATAGGCAGCATATTCGCACCGGAAATCTACCAACATTTTACAATTTTACTAGTTTTATTACACTATAACGGTTTTTTCAATTTTACGGTGACATATATAACGAACCCCGAGGAGTTCGCGACTTTGATAAACTCTGATACAAAACATTCATTCATTACGCATTACTTATGTATAAAGAACAATTATTACGGACTCTATAATTTATTTTCATAGAATTGGAGGTGTTAATTGGAAACCGAGTCAGTTCTATTTGTTTTCAGTTCCGAGTGCGATCGTTACCTTATCAGCAGCTATGCGAGGACAGCTGAGTCACTTACGCGCATTCTACAATTTACGACTACAACTCTTACACCTTTATACGATCATTGCATTACTGATTTTTTGGCTCTGGCTTCGTTTATTTCTATGTAGCGGGTAGGTACATCAACTATCTATATGAATAATAATTGCTCTGATTTAAAAGTCTTGTTGTTGCATATTTATTTACAATCATAGGGTTTGTAATAATATGATCTACGTTATATGAGCTGTGAGAATTTACTCTCGCAATGTAAGACTTATTGGCAATGTTCTTCCCAGAACGGCGACTTCTTGAGCTTTTTTAAAGCCAATTAATTTATATCTACGAAAAATCTAGGTAGGTACCTACCTAATTTGTCACAAATGTTTAAGATTTTGGTTTTGCATTATATAAAATACCTATATGTATATTAAAAGGTTTATAACAAGAGTTAGAGTTTAAATGTTCTCGTAGTCGGCAATCCCGCGGCGCGCCGTGTCCGAGTTACCGAGCACCGAGCGTATCGCTCATACCGGTAACTCCTCTACGGACCCTCCCGCGGGACTTATTAGCGGTCAAACTTCGTTACCCAAAGGAGGCGAAGTTGTGTCTAAAAAAAAAAACACATGTCAAAAGAAAAATAAACAACTGTTGAAATAAACAAACTGTTGAAATAGGACTGCTGAATGAAATTCCTTTTTGAGATACCTTACCATAAGTGAAGAAGAGAAACAGAACCTTTTGTGTCGTCTATCTTTCTGTGTATATTTTTAATAATTTATGTTAATATAGTTAATGGAATCAGTCGTTACTTTGCGGAAATCCATAGCATAAAATTAATTAATATTATAATTTTAAGCAATTTTCCGCCAAATAATACCCACAACCTTGCAGGTTGCAGGTGCGTTACGCCTGCTTGCACTCACACATTTGCTTGCAAGTTGTGGGTATTATTTGGCGGAAAATTGCTTAAAATCATAATATTAATTAAAGTTTGTATTAAGCTATATGTATAGTAAACTGTACGGGTCAATGTGTCATTGCACTCGTATGCCTCGCGTATATCCGCGCGTGCATCTTAGATAAGCATTTTTGTAGCATATAAATTTCATAATTATTTAGAATAAATGCAGTTCGTTATTACGCACCAAACTGGGTTCATCATTTATACCCTATATCAGCATCAATCTATCAGAACAGCATCAGCATCAGCATACAGCATCAGCAGCATCTATCATCTCTATCATCTAAGTGTAGCTCGCTACATTATTTTTTTTTTGGTCCTTCGAGCCGGATTTTTTTTTGGTCCTTCGTAACGAGAATCAACGCATCTTTGGATTATCAGAAGCATATCATCATTATCATCAGCAAGACACCTTGAGAAGAAATTTTTAGAACATCATCTTATCAAGACATCATATCGGCTCAAGATCATTATCAAGACGCTCTACGCATCATCGTGTCTCTACTAGAAAAAAAATACCTAAATATTTAGTGTATTTAATTGTCTCGATACAGTAGCGAATCGGCTCGACCGGTCTCCCACCAGCGGGTCGCCCCGGAAGAGTTGAGAACAGGACGCACGTACTGTAAAGGGACTTTAACTACGCTAAATATATTATTTATCATCATGCAAGAACTTCTGGAACGTCAGAGCGCCATCATCAAGGAGATCGAAAAGATCCATATTAATTATAAAAAGGACTCCGCGGACAGAAAAACGCAGGAATACTTTAGCAAACGCATTGCAGCCATTGACAATCTGTGGGGAGAGTTTGAGCTCAATAACAAGACATTGCAAGCCGCCGAAGACAAAACATCAGACTATTTTAAAAAGGATATTTATTCCGAAGTGAAGAACTTTTATACTACGCTACGAGCAATCATGACATCGGACTCCGAAAGGCCTCCGACTCCAACAATCTCGCATTTATCAACCCCAAAAGGTGGACATACTACACCCGTGGATGGTTCCACACCTTCAACCTCGAAGGTCAACACCAGAACGCAATTTCAACTCCCAAAAATTCACGTTGAAAAAGTCGAATCCCGCTAAGACTATCAAGAGACTTTAGTACAGCAATACGCTAATTTTCGGGCACTGGAACGACAAATAAAACGCATCAATGAACAAAACCTAGAAGAAAAATGGGAGATTGAAGACGAGTTACGTAACCTGCAGCAGCGTTGGCGTAACATCGACCAACTCCATCTGCAAGTAGACATTTTATCATCTGGAACCGACAGACAGTATGAGGAATCATTCGCCGACATCGAGAAAAAATACATCAACATGAAACGAAATTTAAATAAAAAATTATATTCAACCGCACATCTACAACAATCTCTACCCCAAATAGAGATACCAATATTTACAGGAAAATATACCCAATGGCCAACATTCCATGATTTGTACACCGAAGCTATACATAATAACAAATATATCACGAACGCTCAAAAAATGCAGCATTTAAAATGTAAGGTCAAGGGAGAGGCAGAGCGCCTGATTCAACATCTTCACATCACTGCAGAAAACTACGAGACTGCTTGGGAAATCTTAAATCACCGCTACAATAATCCTCAACTACTCTTCACTAAACAAGTCGAAATACTCCTCAATCAATCAAACATTCATAAACAATCATTATATGAATTGAAGAAGTTCTACGACACAACTACCGAATGTATTTACGCCATACATAATTTGGGAGTGAACACTAACAGCTGGGATCCTTTATTAGTACACATCCTTTCGAAGAAGTTGGATATGGACACATACAGCGACTACAAGGAGTCACGCAAGGAGCCGCGCTCTCTACCTACCCTTGAAGAATTTATGTCGTTCATCGAGAGCAAGTTTACGGCCTTAGAGCCTATTCAGCGCAGAGAAAAGGAAAATCAAAGCACTAGTAGACAGACTTATCAAGCACCGAGATGGTCAAATCTTAAGAAAACCGCTATGTCGCCGCAATATCAAAATAAACCTTTCCGCAATGGAATTTATCAAGCCGCACCGACATACACACGCAAGACCTGTGTTGTATGTAAAGCATTCCACGATCTATACATGTGTCAAGCATTTTTCAATTTATCAGGCAAAGAGCAAATGGAAACTTTACTAAAACATAAAATCTGCCCTAATTGTCTCTACACGCATCAAGACAAACCGTGCTATTCAACGCGGCGTTGCAAAGAGTGCAATGAACCGCATAACACAAAAATTCATGACTCAATTATGCAGTCAAAACCAAAGTCCACGTACAGCAAACTGCAAGCAACGCGCAACGTAGATGCGCCGTCATCCGCTACGAGTGCAAATTCGCTCTCAGCAACAAGCGCTCCAAATTCGAGCAAACTACCTAAACATCATTATACAAACTATGTCGCAACCGATGACGAAGAAATATTGCTCACAACAGTGGCTATCAAGGTACAGTCGGCGGACGGAATATATATCACCTTAACAGCGCTCCTAGATCAAGGGTCCCAAGTTACTCTTATATCAGAAAATGCAGCTCAGCTCCTAGGATTGCAGCGCCAACGTTATCATGCATCGGTGTCCGGCATTGGGCCCAGTACAAAACAAAGTAAAGGCATGGTTACACTTGTCTGCCAATCAATATACGAAGATTATCAATTTACTACCCAAGCACTTGTGATGTCACGCGTCATCAACAACCTGCCTAACACATCATTTAAAATCAAATTCTGGCCTCATATTCAACATCTCAACCTCGCTGACCCAGAGTATAATATTTCAAAACCAATTGATTTACTACTGGACGCCAGTGTATACTCAGATATAATCATGGAAGGCCTCATAAGGGGGCCCCCACACGCACCAATCGCCCAACATACAAAGTTAGGATGGATACTATCAGGCAACGTGAAAACATTCAGCTGCAATGTTATTTTAAATCAAGTGGAAGATTTGTCTAAGTACTGGGAAATTGAAGATATCCAAGAGTCATGTGTAAACTCGGCCTTATCAGAATCTGAACAATATTGTGAAGACCTGTATCAATCAACAACCAGATGTCTTGAGGATGGTAGATACGAGGTAGCCATCCCTATGAAGCAGAATTTTGAGCAAAAATTAGGCCATTCAAAATCAATCGCTTTAGCCAGATTTTCACACATTGAAAGGAAAATGGCAAAAAATAAAATGTATTCAGACAGCTACAAACAATTTATGCATGAATTTGAGTCACTGGGGCACATGCGAAAAGTAGACAACACTACAAGTGTGAGCGAGACAACATGTTACCTACCTCACCACGGCGGCGTCGTGAAACCCGACTCTACAACAACAAAACTACGTGTAGTTTTCAACGCATCCGCGAAAACGTCATCGGGATACAGCCTCAATGACCTTATGGAAAGTGGACCTAACCTACAACAGGACCTTCAAGGACTGATTCTTAAATGGCGGGAACACCAATATGTCATGACGTCCGATGTAGAGAAAATGTTTAGACAAATTAAGGTCCGACCTTCCGATCAACCCTTACAATCTATCATATGGAGGAACTCACATAACAACGTCATTAAAACATATCATCTTACCACTGTGACGTATGGTACCAAGGCCGCTCCATTCCTAGCCATGCGCACGTTACGTCAGATAGCACTCGATAACCAAGGAAAATATCCACTTGCTGCGCAAGCATTAATTAACTCATTCTATACGGATGATTTAATGTGTGGAAGTGACGATATCATTGAGGCAAAAAGGTTACAAAGGGAGATAATAGAAGTCCTGAAGAATGCGGGAATGAATCTGAGAAAATGGTCCAGCAACACACCTGAACTGACAAAAGATTTATCATCTGAGCAACTGAACACTACCTTTGAGTTCAAGGACGCTGAAAATAGAAAAACTCTGGGCTTGAGATGGAATCCTGCCTCTGACATATTTTCTTACCAATACAACCTAACAAAAAGCCTTAAAAATAACATCACCAAAAGAGAACTTTTATCAGAAGTATCAAAAATATATGACCCACTCGGCTGGCTCTCACCGCTCACAATCAGAGGAAAAATCCTATTTCAACAGACATGGCTATCAAAATTATCCTGGGATGACACCTTATCAGATGCTATACAAAATGAGTGGAGTGAATTGAGAAAAGATCTAACAAAAATAGATTTTTCAAATCCCACGTTATGTGGGTCATAGCGGTCAGTCACTTCATATACACGGGTTCTGTGACGCATCCGAAAAGGCGTATGCATGCACAATATACTTAGTGGCACAAAATAATAAAGGCGCATACACATCGAGGCTCATCACTGCGAAAACAAAAGTCGTTCCAACAAAGAAACAGATATCGTTACCCAGACTGGAGTTACTAGGAGCATTATTACTATCTCAACTCATGAAGAAGGTTTTGGACACTATGTTTTCATCAAAGGAAATTCACCTACATGCTTGGACTGACTCCATGATAGTATTAGGGTGGCTTCATGGAGATATTTCAAAATGGAAGCAATTCGTCGCAAACAGAGTACGAAAAATCACACATATCATTCCCGATAAGTGTTGGCAGCATGTAAAGTCAGAGGATAACGCCGCAGACTGTGCGACGTGAGACGACGTGTGCAGAGTGGCATGAGCAGCACTTGCCTTTCCAATCACTCACTATGGTGGGAAGGGCCCAAATTCATTCAACAAAATCATCAACATGCAAGCAGTGAGACATATCAAGAACCAACACTTGAAAAAAGGAAAAGCTACAATGTGCAAACAGCCTTACAATCAAGTTCCGACTCTATTATTTATAAACTGCTCAATAAAATGAGCTCTATCACTCGGATCGCTAAAACTATTGCATGGATATCACGTTTCATTTATCGAGCGCGCAAGAACGCTTGTCAAGCAAATAATTTAACAACAAGCGACATCGAAAATGCATTTAATTTGATTATAAAAATAGTGCAAAATTTTGAATTTTTTGAAGAAATATCATCTTTAAATAAAAACGGAATATTAAAATCTAACAGCAAACTTTTGAACTTGAATCCATATCTGGATAATAATGGCATCTTGAGAGTGGGCGGACGACTTGGGAACACTATCTTACGCTACTCGGCAAAGCATCCTATCATCTTACCTACTTCAAGCGGACTCACGGAGCTCATCATAGATCAAGCGCACCGCACGACTCTGCACGGGGGCCCAAAACTTACCTTATCATACATCAGAGATACCTACTGGGTCGTTAGCGGTGTACGCGCTGTAAAAAAGCAATTACGTAACTGCATCAAGTGTCGACGCTTCAGTCAGACGACCAAGCATCAGATCATGGCGGACCTACCCCCTTCCCGAGTAACACCCGCACGACCATTTATCAACGTGGGAGTGGACTTCACTGGACATGTAGACGTGAAGCTAAACAAGGGAAAGGGTGTCCGTACGAGCAAGGGATACATCGCTGTGTTCGTATGCATGGCAACCAAAGCGGTGCACTTAGAATTGGTGTCCGACTTGAGCACCGAAGCATTCCTAGCAGCACTCCGGCGCCTATGCTCCCGCCGTGGCACGCCAAAAAATATATACAGCGACAACGGGACAAACTTCGTCGGCGCCTCGAATTTCTTGAAAAGGGAATACAAGGAAATCATCAGCACTATCAATCATGACGTCGTCGATAATATCAGTGAGATGGGCATAGCATGGCATTTCAATGCGCCGTCATGGCCCTCTGCAGGCGGTCTATGGGAGGCAGCTGTCAAGAGCCTCAAGCAGCACCTGAAACGAGTGATGGGGGAACAGAAGCTTACCTATGAAGAACTGACTACTTTACTGCACCAAGTCGAAGCATGTATGAACTCCCGTCCACTCTGTGCTCTTACGGAAGATCCAGACGACAACTGTCTCACTCCAGGACATTTTCTTGTCGGTGGTCCCATTTTATCCAGGCCCCAGACGAACCCGGAAATCACGCATTTAACATCAAGATGGCGATTAGTACAATCTATGAACAAGCAAATATGGAAGGGCTGGTCTCGGGAATATTTACAAACTTTACAATCTAGATCAAAATGGACAACACCTATCAAAGACATTGAACTGAACGACATAGTCATCATCAAAGAGGAGAACATGCCGCCAGGGAAGTGGGCTTTGGCACGTGTGTGTGAACTTCACCCCGGAAAGGACGGACACACCCGGGTGGTCACATTAAAAACACAAAATAACGTCATCAAACGACCTGTCAGCAAATTAATAATCTTACCTATTGAAGAAAAAGCACAAATTTTAGATCAAAATGAGGAACCAAAAGTATCAAGAGAGCAGAAGAAAAATTTGAGACCTAGAAGAAATATTTTGAAAAACTTTTTTATAAACTTATTATTCATCATGGCCATCATTCCATCAAGCCAGCAAACAATAAACATCACGAAAATTGACGAAAACAAGTCGCTCTACTTCGACAAAATTGCTGACATGCAAATCATTAAAGATCAATGGACTCTTGTGGCCTACTACAACATGACATCGTACTGGCAAAACATCGAAAATATAGAGAAATAGGTATATACATAATTTAAGTACCACGTGCAATGAAACAAAATTATTGATATGCACGTCTACTTCATCTCATTTTGCTAATGAGCTCAACGAAATCGAACACTACAACAATTTACTTTTGAGCACAGAACATTACCGTCGATCAAAAAGAGGCCTAATAAACGGAATTGGATACGTAGCCAACACTCTCTTCGGGGTTCTCGATGACAAGTTCGCCGAGCAGTATAGACGGGACATAGAAACCCTACATCAAAATGAAGATCATCTATTAAAACTAATGAAAAACCAGACATCAATAATTGAAACCGAAAATAACATAATATCCCGGAACGAAAAACGCATGAATGAACAATTTATAATGTTAAATAGTCAACTACAACAATTAACTAAGGAGGAGAATATAATTAGAATATCAGACTACATAATTACAAACACAATTAATATAAACAACATGATATCAAATGTCCGTCGGACACAAGAAAGCCTCATCAACACCGTGACTAATATCTACCAAGGAAGACTCGATAGCCACATCATATCACCGGAGCAACTAAATCAACAATTAAATATTATTTCTGGGCAACTGAATGGAGATTTATCAGTACCAGTAAAACCGGAGAACATAAAATATTTATACGAAATTCTACACGTCAAAACTAACATCAAAAACAACTATTTAATTATGGAAATAAACATTCCACTGGTTACGAGTGATAACTACGAGTTGGATCGAATCATCAGTCTACCTATGTCAACGCAACATAATACTACATAATATGCAGTGCCTATCATGGAGTTTATGGCGTTCAACATGAGAATGGACACATTTATTCCCATGTCGCAAACTGATATTTTATCCTGCACAAAATATCATGGTGCCAGATTACTATGTGCCCTAAATGGACCTATATATCAACTGAAGATAAAACATTCAATTTGTGACACAGAAATATTAACTCCAGAAAGTAAACAAACAGCTTGCATAATAGAACCAAGGCAATGTACGGACAGGTGGATCAAGTTGCACTCTAGCGCAGCGTGGCTATACATCAGCTGTGGGCTACGTCACGTGCGCGTCATGTGCCCGGCCAGCCTGACGTCACACACGCTTAGTGGAAGCGGCATCATTGTGCTAGGTCAGGACTGCACTGTGAAAGGGGACACCTTTACGTTACTTGGACATCATGACTACAGAAGTAATATAAATATTCACAGTCAACTTATGCAAGGAATATTATTTCCTACAATATCACCTTTGAATAACTTTATAAATACATCAGTCTCCGTGCCCATAACAAAAGAAGAAGACGACGGATTGTACAAGACCATCAAGAAACAGATTCACTCTCTGAAAGAAGCAAGCATCAATGACGTCTCAGTTCACGACAAACACCACTACGCTTTGATCTACTTCCTTGTTTTAACTGTTATAGCCTTATCAGTTTCGGTGTCTTGTCTGTTTTACTATATCAAAGGAAAGAGAGCATTAAACAACAGTCGTGAGCCACAGCCACCACAAACCCCAGTACGGATTATCAGAGACAAGGAGCGGGCCGGTCCAGCACATGCGCCCCCCACCTACGCGTTGCCTGCGCGCCCGAGTCGGAGGGAGGAGCGCGCACCCACCGGCGGCACCAGCGTCTACCACCTGCCTATGCGTCGAGTCGGCAATCAGCCGCCATCATCGCCGGTTATATTTGATAGAATACCGCGCATAGACTGACATAATAGACTTTTTTATAGTTTTATATTTATTCGTTAAAAATAATCATTTACATTTTACATACTTATATCATACTATTTAATTTAACATTTTACAATTTTATACAATTATTTTGTAATTTTATAATCATTTTATAACATTTGTTCCTTGTTTTTTGTTTCTTTTTAGACTGGCAAGATGTACGGGTCAATGTGTCATTGCACTCGTATGCCTCGCGTATATCCGCGCGTGCATCTTAGATAAGCATTTTTGTAGCATATAAATTTCATAATTATTTAGAATAAATGCAGTTCGTTATTACGCACCAAACTGGGTTCATCATTTATACCCTATATCAGCATCAACCTATCAGAACAGCATCAGCATCAGCATACAGCATCAGCAGCATCTATCATCTCTACTATCAGCAGCATCTATCATCTCTATCATCTAAGTGTAGCTCGCTACATAAACTGTGAAAATAAAATGAAGAAAATATGTGAAAATTTATTACTCGACTTGGCGGGTGCACTGCCGTGCCCCCAGATTATTGTTGAATCTTCAGAAGGTATAAACTGTAAATTTCAAGAGAATCGACTGTGTTTCCTAGGCACAATCTTATACTTTAAACGAGACAATCTTGTATATCATATAATCGCTTTCTCGAAAACGGCTGCAAGTATTACTATGTAATTTAGTATCCAGAGAGTTTTAGGGAAGAAAAATCGATCTAGCTAGGTATTATCCCTGAAATCGCGAATTTGTAAGCTATACTTGTTTTTTCTTTCGTCATGCAGCAATATAATATCAATAACTTCGACACTATTATGTCAGTTAGATTGGAAGTTCGGTATGCGTTTTTTGCTTAGAGTATATAGGTACATATTATATACCTATGTACGGTTTTTGCGTTGTTTTTTTTATTATTTATTTATTTATATAAATCTGTATAATATAATCTGACATTCACTGCCTCTTACCCTAGAGTTGTGAAGACAATATAATGTTTGGAAATTCGGAATGTGGGGGGTTCGAATCTCGGTGAGATAAATATTTTTGTGTTTTTATTTATTTATAAGAACTTCGAGCAAAGCTCGGTACCCAGATACTTAATATCTTAAATGCTGATTAGAAATAATTTAATTTAAATACAAAGCCAATGTTTTAACTTTCATATAACTTAGTATAACTTAATCTAGGTATTGCTCTGACAGATCGCGGGTTGATGTGGTCTGTGCAACTCAGTTACTTCGTGAGGTAGGTTCACAAACTTTGCACTAAGTCCTAAGTCTCGTTGACTTGTGACTGCGGAGTTAGGCTTGATGTGGTGACAGTTAGAGCTTCGGGTTATATAAATGAGCTTAAAACATACCTGAGAGGGAAATTGAGTTGGGAGATGCTTCGGCACGAATATGCTGGCTTGTTAAATACCACGGCCTCACAGAAATAACACTTGCGTTGTGTTTCGCCGAGAGAGTGTGGTTACTCATTACCTGAGGCCCAAGTGTTGGTTGGGGATTTTGAGGACCTACAGGAGTTACAAGTGTAACACCTCGGGTGTTGCCAGTACCTATCCAAGGGCTCCGGGAATCGCTTATCATATTCAGGCAATTTCATAAAAAATCGTCTAGACCTATGTCTAATATAAATCTACCAAAAATCTACGTTGCCATTGATGTAAATTTCAAAAATTAAAAATTATAACCCGCCTATGCAAATTCTACTAATATTATAAATGTGAAAGTTTGTGACGATGTATGGATGGATGGATGGATGTTTGTTACTCCTTCACGCAAAAACTACTGAAAGGATGTTGATGAAATTTGGTATGGTAGTAGTTTAAGCTCTGGATTAAAACATAGGCTACTTTTTATCCCGAAAAAGTACTGTGTTCACAATGGATACTGTATTTACGCGGGTGGAGCCGCGGGAAACTCGTTCATTAAAATCAAACCAGTAGTTTAGGCATAGTTGGAATCTACCTACATCTTCTTCTTTCTTTTCATTTATAAAAGGCGAAGCTGATTGACTGATATATCAACGCACAGGTCAAACCCTTAAGGCTAGAAATTTGAAATCTTGCACACGTATTAGGAAACACTAAAGAAGGATTTTTCAAAAATCAGCCCCCAAGAGAGTAAAATAGGGGATGAATGTTTAAAACCTAATTTCACGCGGGCGAAGCCGCGTTCAATTAATACTAGTACATACGTAACTAGAAAAAAAAAACAACTATTCTGTGGTTCCCCTCCAGTGAGATATGACTTGCTCCATTGCCCATTAAACGGTGCCCAACGGACTTTTAATTGAACTACTAAACTAAATAAAAGAGTGATATAGTTTACCGAGATCAAAAGATATTATGTAGGTACATATACAAGTAATATCTTTTTAGCGACACATTTTGCGCACCTCTATGACATATTATTACTTTTTTTTTTTAATGAAATATGGGGGCAAACGAGCAAATGGGTCACCTGATGGAAAGCAACTTCCGTCGCCAATGGACACTCGCAGCATCAGAAGAGCTGCAAGTGCGTTGCCGGCCTTTTAAGAGGGAATAGGGTAATAGGGGAGGGTAGGGAAGGGAATAGGGTAGGGGATTGGGCCTCCGGTAAACTCACTCACTCGGCGAAACACAGCGCAAACGCTGTTTCACGCCGGTTTTCTGTGAGCCCGTGGTATTTCTCCGGTCGAGCCGGCCCATTCGTGCCGAAGCATGGCTCTACCACGTAACAACATACTTACATAAACTTATTTTGTAAGTACATAATTAAATAGTGGAAACTAGAAAGGAAGTAAGAAAATACAGAATATGAAACAGCATATTAAATAACATAATGTAGTATGTAAACGAAAATTCAGTAAACATTTGTGAGGGGTAAACTGCTGTGGGGATTTACCCGTCTCTGTTTGTTTGTCAACTACCGTCACTGTGAAGTGGAGTTTCGTTATAAATATACTGTCCGGCTCCCCGTCACTTCTCCCTATTTACTCTGAAAGTATTATAGTGCAGGAGCCATCTTACAGTTAATTTTGGTCAAAGTAATAACCTGATAACGCACTTGGATTGATTAATAGGGATGTTACATATTGTCGAATTTTACAATTTTACATTTTTTCAACAAAAAATACATAAATATGACGTTTTCATTCATAGCAAAAAAAAAATGTCTTTTTATAACATTTTTAGTCCTGTAACTTTTAAAAGAGATGTTTGATTTTGGGCCAGCTCTATGTACACTACATAGGTAAATAGGAAAAAAATATTCGAATTTCATAAAAATACAAAAAAAAATTTTGAAGAAGGGTACATGCGTACAAAAATTATTATTTGAAGAGTTTTTTATTGAAAGAACCCTATTTTTAGGGCGGCCATGACAGTTGTTTTGACTTGACTTCTGACGTAGTTGACAATTTTAGGAAGAGACGTCTTCTTGAATGTCATACGTATTTCTTTGTCAAAAGTCATCTTATTGTCAAAATGACACTCTTTGTATAATTCTGATCCGCCATGTTTTATTTTACATTGTGTTGCCCTCCTTGACGAATTTTTTTAAAATGTACATTGAAACGAAGTGAAATAAAATAAAATAAAGAAAAGGAAATAGTTACTATATTATTATGTAGCTATATTAACATATAGTGTACATAGTGCTGGCCCACGCCTCATACATTTCTAGAACATCTCTTTTAGTAACTGATTACTGTAGGTACTTTTCACATTTTTCGATTCATAATATTTATGTTGTCTATTGGAATATATAAGAATTTTGCTGATTTTAAACAAATACCTACATCTTCCCTTCTTTCTGCTTAGCGCACTTGCTTTATTACAGGAGGCAGGGTTGTTTTACACGATTTATTTTGAATAGAAAGCAGATGTGTATATTATTATATACTAGAGGTCACCCTGTTACCGAAATTCGACTTATTTTATGTTCATGTTTAAATTTTAAAGTTTTAACATTTTTAGGTTTCTTTTGCCTCTTAGATACGCAATAAAAAATGTAAATCTTGTTAAATAAAAATATGAAAACCTACTGTATTAAAGACTAGCTGTTGCCCGCGGCTCCACCCGCGTAAATACAGTATCCCTCGGGAACACTGTACTTTTCGGGATAAAAAGTAGCCTATGTTTTAATCCAGAGCTACTACTATACCAAATTTAATCAAAATCCGTTCAGTAGTTTTTGCACGAAGGAGGAACAAACATCCATCCATCCATCCATCCATCCAAACTTTCACATTTATAACATTAGTAGGATAAACATGCTAGTATGAGTGAGGTAGTGTGTGTTGTGGTTATTTTATAAAAATGATTTCCAAGCGTTTTTTTGAAAATATGTACTTATTAGCTTTTTACGCATCCCTATACTTAAACTTTATACCCCTTACTAATAAACGCTGTATAAGCTTTGAATAGTTATACAGTGTTTTGTTCACGTCACATAAGTGACATTTTTAATTCGATAGAAGGAGACAAAACACTGTATAACTATTCAAAGCTTATACAGCGGTTATTAGTAAGGGGGTAAGTGCAAAATTTTATATTGATCCGCAAGCACAATGAGGGTTTTTAAGTTATTAACATCTGACAGCTTTTTGACACGATAAGGACCGTCGTGCTACCAAGTGCCTGGTGACAGAAAAATAATCGAAAAATTTTATTGACCGTTTTTGATACCACTTACTTCACCAGATGACGCTTTGTGTAAGATGGGTCAGCCTAACGGCAGAAAAAATATCTAAAACTATACTTGAAATTTTTGCTTTACGTATAACGCTTTACCTTTGATGAGTTATGGTATAGGTATAGGAGGATTATGTGTATTGTGTTTGTTATTTTAACCCCCAAAACGAAGGGGTATAAGTTTGACGTATCTGTCTGTGTGTCTATCCGTGGCATCTCTCCCAAACGGATTAACCTATTTTGATCTAGTTGTTTGGTTGAAAGCTGACATGATTGATAGTGTTTTCAGGTATAATCATCGTCATCAAGGTAGCTCACTGGGGGAGGGGGGTTACTTTTTTTTTGTTTCATTATGAGTTATTTACTCTAGTATAGGAGGCAGCGGTTTATTTGCACGAGTAATTTAATATAGGCTCATCAATGCGATAGAGCTGTCTCTCGCACACGTCCTGATTACATTATAACCTTATTATGCCTGCTTGTTTGATGTACAATGTATTATTAGAGGGGGAAGAGACAATTATTTGTGTCGGTAATTTTAAAGTAGAAATCTTATCTTTAAAGAAATTATATTCTTCATTTGCGACGTAAAGTTTTTATGAAAGTCGTAGGTAAACATGCACCTAACAAAATAATTGTATGAAAACTTGAAAATATTAATAAAATTCTAGAGCACAGGGGTCTACATTTTACATAATATTCATATTGTCTTTTACAGGATGTCTTCAACACAAATAATACAAAAGATATTCAAGAAGCATAATCCGTATTCGATTTTCGTCCTAAAAATATTTAAAATGTGACATTTTAACCAGATTATCCATTAAAATAAGATTTAAATACTTAAATTCGCAGCGGGAGCGTGACCTTCAAACCCGGCGCGACAGGGCACTGCAGGACGAGGGTGTAAAGAAAGAAAATAAGCTTTGAAATACGTTATTATTTTCGCTGATAAGATCGAAAAGTGGTAATGCGACGACCAGTCATCGTACATTGTAAAGTGTAGTGACTACAGTGTGTATATGTCACCGTAAAATTGTAAAAACCGTTAGATTTTAATATTACTAGAGATATTATAATATGCTGACAGATTGTCAAATACCAATTTCTCCACACAATTGTATGCATTATTTTTCGTTATATTGTAATATTTACCGTGCCGATTACTTAAACGGTACTTATATGTGCCCCGCGCCGCCATATTTGTTGTACAATTGTATGGAGAAATTTGTATTTCACAATCTGTCAGCATATTATAATATCTCTAGTAATATTACAATCTAATGGTTTTTACAATTTTACGGTGACATATACATAATATATCCTGTGTCGTTTGTAATCCTGCTTAGGCCAATAATAATGAAGATGAGAGTTTTAAAACAGGGTTAAAATCAAAGTTTGTCATTTTAATAAACAAATTGGAGATAGAACAAATCATGGAAGTCTCTTCTGTGTCAATGTTAATGACTGTTGCTTAATTTTATCTCTCTTCTGTGCTGTAATAAAAAGGATAGACAAAAATGAATCTGCAAATGACGTTTCAAACTTTAGGTTATTTATTTCGTCAGGCGTGTAGCGCTCATGTCCGCCGTGTGTTAACTAGAACTCAATTAGCAACTTTAATTGAGGCAAAGCCGGTAAGCTGATGTGAAACACAGAGACCAGCCGGTGGGGGAGAGATGTGATTTCCACTTCACATAACACGAGTATGTGGGCTGACTGTACACAAAACTTCATTGAACCAAGGGTTAAGAAGTTAAGATGAAGAAGTGTGCACATACAAAAAAAAACGGCAATATGGCCTGCACACAATAAATATTATTGTCAATATGAACATTTATATTGTCAATAATATGGTGTGGGCATGTCGGCAAAAGTCGGACGGACCTGCGCCTCATCTCTCGTCAGTCGTGTCGGTTATCCGTCCCATTGGATTACGAGAGTACAGGAAGAGAGAGTGCTCTCGTGTACGGCGCACACTATAAAATTACTCCTGCGTAACTGGCCTGGTTTCAATGTAACCAGCCACCGTCACCGAGATCAGTGTGGGGAGTTATTTGATTATGGTGTGTGTGCGGCTAGCACAGAACACTTAAATATGGCGGCTAGCCATTAGACTTTTTACACATGGTGTATTTTTATTTGAATGAATTATTTTTAACTGCTTACAGAAAAATATCATGATTATCTATTTTCTTGACACTGCCGAGTTTACAGCCAGGCCAGCCTCTTGATGGCCACGGCTCACGCGCTCGGCGTGCTGTCGGCCGCGCGCTATGTATAGAACTCAAGTATTTTATTGGGTAATCTGATTTACATGTTTGTATATTTTTGGACGAATTGAATACTGATCATGCTCTTTGAATATCTACTTTTTTTTACGCTACACACGGCACCTCATAAAGCAAAATAATGACGACACGCGAATACAAATAAATATTAAACAGACGTCATCATTTATAGAAGTTAACATTTTTTTTTAACTTATGCCTAGTATTCAACGAAAAATAAAACTTAATGACATGTGAAATATGTCGACAAACGCAAAAGTAATAAAATTGAGACAGAGAACGACCACTTACACAATCTGAGTGTAAAATAACGCTGCGTAAGCCGCGCTTACGGCGTAATGAAAAAACTTCGTGTTACGCGGCTTAACCCGGATGTTTCGCGGAGCATTTGTTTAAAATGTCATATAATGTAGTATATAGAAAGTTAACTACATACTTATATCTACTATCACTAAGTAATTGTATTTAATAAGCAATAGATGACCCTAGATTCTTTAAAAACTTGTAGATTCGTTTTGGACAGTCCAACGTCCAATTTCAAATGATATCTGCAAAATTAAGGTTCGAATACAATCTAAAATAAGGAACCAAAGTTATAGACACCAACAGTTCTTTTCTGTCTATGAAAAGTGACTACTATGTGTCGTAGCAGGTGACACGACGAAATGAAAATCATGACCTCCGAGTTAGGCCTTAAATTCCTCGATGTACCTACCTGAGGGACAATCTCTCTTACGGAGTGAGTTCACTGTTTTTTTGTTATAATCAAAAATATACTGTTTTATTCACTTATTTACATACCTATACCTACCTATATAATAAAGACGAGAAGTGCCACACTTAAACTGATTGATGTATTAAATACCTATTGCTTTCCGCAGTTTAATCGGTCCGCAAAATGTTCTAATATGTTTTTGGCTAAATGTTCTAAACTCAAGATGGTGTAACTTATTCTTAAGATGCTCCGTCACTTGAAGCATTCACGTGTAATGTAACATTACATATTCGAGCATTACATGTTCCTACACTATGTAATGCTCGAATATGTAATGGATAACCGAGCAATACAATGAGCACTTTGTAATGATACAATGCTCCAGGTGAGGAAGCACCTTTAGAGGAAGATTTTTTTTCTGTCAAATATACGCCATAGCCCCCAATCTTACTTTTGAAATAATTGCTTTTTTCGTACATAATAATAAGAACGTTAGTGTAGATCGTTATAAAGAAGATAGTAAGCACAGATAGGGTACCTACCCAAAGATTAACGCCTTTTTCATACCTTTCTAGTTATTGTCGTACGTCATTTCGCCCACAAGAATCCCACGGGTGGGTTTTAGAATAGCGGTAGCCTGAATTTATATATTTTGATGGTTGGGTTTTGTGGGGGGTACTTACCCCATCATTTTGGTAACAAGTTTAGGTATTTTGGTGAAATAACGTTTGTATAGTTTTGTGTTCGGTTAGGTAAGAACCTTTTCATCACGTTCAAAACATCTTTGGAGTGGTTACACGGCCCCGCAAAAACCCGGCGTCAAATAACGTTTGTGTAGTGTTAGGTTAGGTTAGGTTGACGAGTAGTAGACGAGAGGAGTAACAAAAATTTCATCAAAATATGCTTAGGAGTTTTTGCGTGAAAAAGTAAAAAACATCCATCCATCCTCACAAACTTTCACATTTCTAATAGGAACTAGAAAGTAGAATATGCCGCCAGTGAGCAAGCCCCTTTATCCCGCATTCAATATTACATGGACCGCGGCGTTGTTTAGAATATGGCCACAATTCACGTTTGTCCCGTGGCTCGTACATTTTACACCACCTTTGTGCCGCTGCATTTTAAAACTAATCCACTTAAAATTTTAGCAATTTTCATAATTCGGGTCGCAAAGTTTGCGGCAAAGGTGAGGGACAACCTAATTATGGAGATTAAATTACTCTGTAATTATAATGTGTAATTACAATCGCTGATGGAAATTTTCGGACCTTTTCCGGACCACATTTGTCTTATAATTTTTAATTAGAAATATTTAGTCAAAGGATTGCATCGTTTGTAGGTTTGGTGATGCCGAACGCTTCCACACCACGTCAATCTGGTGCTCTACTAAGTATCCGAAGAACTTGTATCAAAGTTACCAGACAACGTAAATATATTTAATACTTTTATACTATACTATACACATATTTATAGATATTTTTATTATACTACTCATACATATGTTTAATATACATCCAAGGACCAAGACCCAGGAACGCAGAAAAACTTTTTGTCCCTTTAGCGGGATTTGAAGCTGGAGGTCGCTGGCTTAAGCGCCGACGCGGTAACCACTAATCCACAGAGGTTGCCGAACCATGATCTTTATATTGGTGGATGGTCTGGGCCGTGTGGCTTACCTACCCATAGGAGGAGTCATTATAAGTAGGTTCATTAGGTAGATAGAAGTTATGCTTAAAGCTTCCTAGTTTTATAAGTAGGTAGTTTTTAAAACTTTTGATGGATTAATGGGCAAAACTAGCTCAAGTTACTTTCTGGTTGAAATTCATGTAAATTCACGCCTTTGCCAATTAAATAGCAATAGCCCTTGAGATTTACTACAAGGTAAGTACCTAATAATAATAACTCACCACACCGGTCTCGGTGACGGTGGCCGGTTTCATTGAAACCAGGCCGCAGGAGTAATAGTGTATCTAAGGTTGTAATATAATAATATGTTGTTTAAAAAAAAAGAAAAAAAAGTGCCCAAGTATGTGCGCCGTACACAAGAGCACTCTTTCTTCCCTTACTCTTATCTCGTGATCCAGTGGGACGGATAACCGACACGACTGACGAGAGATCAGGCGCAGGTACTACTTTTTACATGCCAATCTGACGCATGGATCATCTATCTTGTCAGACAATCAGGTGATCAGCCTGCATTGTCTTAACCACTTGGAAACAACATTTTTTGACGTTCCAATGCGAGAATCTAGTCGAGAGCCAATGCTCTAACCACTAGACCACGGATGCTGTTAAGTAATAATGACTTTTGTAATGTTGAGAATTAACCTACATTTTGAGATTTAGGTTAATAATATTACAATGTTATAATAATATAATTCTTAATAATATGTAACCTACAAACACACTCATAGAGTGTAAAAAAATTGTTTTAGAAGTTAAATATGCAAATTGTTGTATTTGGTAATATAACATCTTGGTTATTACTTATTTAGTAAAATTATCATTATACTAAATATAAAATTTGGTATTTTATTTCCATGTATAATTTTTTTCACAAAATAGGAGGAGGAAGATTAATACTGATACTAATAAATACTGAGCATAAAAATCCTAATCACTTACGCTACCCTGAAGTATTAATATCCTCATATTTTTTTTACTTTTTTGTGTTACTGTGATCATTTACCGTTACCTACTCATAATCCATAGTAAATCTTAACAGAGTAATTAAATTATATTATACTTACGTACTATCACCAACTGATAAATAAATTCTTATTGAGAGTTAAAATTCTGTCGGTATAAACTGTACATTTACTTTAATAATAATTAATAGATATACCTACCTATGCTATTTGAAATAAGTTTTACTTAAACCAAACCACAAAACAAATAAATGTTTAGGCCCAGAATGTTCTAGTATTTAATTTGGCGGGTTCAAATTCGTGTTTTTTAAATTCAGGCCACGTCGAGGAGGCACGGCACGCGTACAAGCGATTGATAAGGGAAGGAAATTCCTGGCGCCATTTTGTAAGCTCTCACTTTTTCCCGCTCTTAGGGGAATGCCGAATGATATCTTACCACTATCTTGAGTTAGAAATTAAAGTGAATTTTTACAGTGTTGTAATATTATAATGTCCTACTAAAACACACCTTTTGTATTTGTAATGCCCAATATATTGGTGCTTCTAGGCGTAATTTGGTATGTAAAGCGTTACATATAGGATAATTGCCTGAATAAAATTTCCATTATTTGGGCATGAATATAGATACTAATGTACCTTACATACCTATGTAGGTACAAAATTATGTGGAAAATTATTAAGGCATTTATCCTATACCTAGGCATGGAAAATTTTATAATTTTTCCGTTTCGTTGCATTTTGGAATTGCAATATATAAAAATAATCTCATCTCGCATTGTCAAGATTTGCTCGCGTCCTCCGCCATTCACATGCCGGCATATTGGATTCCGTCGTTTAATACGTTATGAAGATGGCGGCCGGCCAGGTAAATTACGTGCCGCGGAGTTATTGAAAAATACCTACACTCCCGCGCCCTCCGTCTGACGAGTTCCGACCGCACTTAGGGCCAGCGCACACAATAGGCAATCGGACAAATTTTTTTTATTGCATAAATGAATAGTACTCTTAAATATGAGTAACTTCTCAGAAGAAACCGTATATCAAAAGTCAATATTTTCAAAGGTACAGCGATTTGTATAAAAAATTTCGCGAGCCTCCTAAAAACGCTCCATACTAAAGTCGACCTAAAAATGACGTCACTTGTATATGAAATAGTATGAAGTAGTATATGAAGTATATGGCCGCAGGAATATATTTGTAAATATCTCCGATATTTGTGCGTTTAAGTTCATACTTACCATAATGAATGTTTTTGTATATGATGTGAGTAAACTAATGATGTAGGTTTTGTTTACCAATTTCGCAAAAAAAAAAAAATTTTTTGGTATAAAGACTCGCCAAATTTTGTATACAAATCGCTGTACCTTTGAAAATATTGACTTTTGATATACGGTTTCTTCTGAGAAGTTACTCATATTTAAGAGTACTATTCATTAATGCAATAAAAAAAAATCAGTCCGCTTGCCTATTATTTACAATAGTTTTTAAACATATTATATAATGGTTCCCGCCCCCCGTGGAAGCTAATAACGACGCCGTGGATACCGCGCTTCTTTCGGAATTCGTAAGATCAAATAAAATTTTGAGCACTGAAGACATTACTCATGTGTTCGATTTTCAATTATATTGTATTAGTCCAGAGTTCTGTTTGCAATGCTCGGAATTTTATCCGGTCTTCCGGATTCCGGACAATATAGTTCCAGCCGTATTCGTGCTTGGCTCACTCATAGTAAACGCCTGTGGCAAAGAATATAATAAATATTACTAACGTACTGTGGTAGAGGCTTGTACCTAAACCCTGAAACTCTATTGTTCAAAAATTTCGATGAGAATCTACTTATAGATGTTTATTCAATCTTGTTAGCAAAAGCACGTACAGCTTGTCAATAATGTCAATGCACGAAAGGGCGGTCAGCCCCGTGAATGAAAGTCCTGGCTGGAAAAAACTCACGCTCGCCACGCGCACCCCCGGCATACGTCTAGCCACGAGTCATGTACACAAAGCTGCGAGCTGTCAACAGAACGTGAACAGATCGTAGTAATATGGCCTCATACTCGTAACCATCCGCGATAGTGCCCGATACGATAAGTCGGCGGAACTGGAAGGCTTCCTTCCTCGTGTGCCGGATGAGCGGATGAGGGCTTATCGCGCACATTAGCGTAGCTGCGATCCGAACTCATCCGTGCTGGTGATGATAATTGTTTGCTGCGATCCTTAAATATGATAACATAGGACCTGATACATATCTTGTATGTATCTCTTGTTAGATATAATTTTATTTCTACCACAATAATATTATATGAGTTCACAAAATGTAAAGAAGTTTAGGCAAAATATTTTGTCGATGGTGCTACACTGCCAGTTGCCATACAGATGATTTCAAAAGGTTCTTTTAGCGCCATACGGGGTCTAAAAAGGCCACTTTAGGCGTTTCATATTATGTTTCACATATTTCGACAGTTGAAACATCAATTTTGACAGTTTTCAATAGAAATGCGTAAAATGGCGCACATACTATGTTCACCTAAAGTGGCCTTTTTAGACCCCCTGTACACCATCCAGCTTGCAAATAGGTACAAGGCCGCGGCTTGGAAGAGGATTTATTGGCAAAAATTATTATAGGTAAACGATTGATTCTTTTGATCTGCGGATTAGGGTTATGGTTTTTAGTTGTCTCGGGTGTCATGATGTTTTTAAATGTTAATAAATTATTATTATAATCAATAAATAATTTGTTATTGATTATATTATTCGGTCACTTTTACTTTATATTTTGCCATTATTTTTAAGTAAACTTTTTATAAACTAATTGTGCTGGCCGCTTTGATTAATTATTACATAGATACGTGAAATTATATATCTATGGCTGGCCGGTTAGATTTTTAAAGGAAAGTAAGATATTCATTTGTTCTATTCAATGAGGGAAGCATTGTAAAAAAACTTAGTAACGTTTGAATAGTTTTATATTTATATTTTATGAGTCGAAGAATAAATTGTTGTATAAAGATTTTATTCATATAATCCTGAGTCCCGGGACTTTTGGGTCGTGACTCGAGATGAGACAATATTATCTCTCTACATAGCTTTAGCCATGATTCTTGGCTACAAGCTAGTGCTTGTGGCTCAGCTGCTGGAGTCTGGATAATTTAGTAGAGATCGCATCGATCATGGATTTTTGGAACTGTACACTAGATCCATCTGATGCTGAGTGATTAGTTTCTCCGGTCGCATGTGCTTCACTAGTCACTACACTGTACAAGTGTACACACACCTCAAAAAATTGAAAATACGTTAACTATCGAGCAGTTCGCATAAAATTTGCATTTACATATAAGTATCATTAAAAAAATATATATACAGTACAAGAAAATAGTAAGAAAGGAGTTAATTTGCATTAAATTATATCAATAACAGTGAGGCGTGAGCTGTGTGTGTCTTTACAGTACTGAATAATTTTATTACTTTCTTAGGAAAAATCATTTGAATTAAACTTTTTATTTATTTATCCTGAAATGTACAATTTGATGTAAAATACAATACCAAAAGTTTATTCCTTCGAATTACAATTAGGTAACCGTTGAAAGTTAAGGAATATGATATAATATAATAGTATCATTTAGTTTGGGAATTCTATGCAAAAATTACAAAACTTCCCCCAACCGAAGTAATGTAATATTTTACCTACTCTAAATTAAGCGAACTCTAAGATCTTCAATGTTGTTATTCTAAAACGTTTAAAATTGAAGAGTCACATTTCTTTTAAATTGTTTTAAATCTATTATTGGCATAAAATGTATCTTCATGGGCGAGGACACTGGCCTCTGCAATACAGTTTACACTAGTGCAGGGGTCAGGGACTTCAGGTATGTAAAACTCCTTTGTGTCAATAAATAATTTATTTATTTATTTATGTAATTTGGTATGATTTGTGATTACATACGAAAATTTAATTATTCTTTTGGGCGCACGAAGTCGCGAACACCTAGAACAATAATTATGGCGGAACCCCGATAGTTAAGAGAAAATACTTGGTATTTGAATAAATTCACTTGAAGATGATTCATGAAACCTATTGCGTGACGGCTCAGTCGTGTCAATTACAAAAAGGTGTTCAACTAGACAGCCATGACACCGCATTGAGATTTACAATAACTAATTCACAATTTTTTGTTGTTTTACATTTTTCTTAAGAATTATTATTCTGCCTTAATATTCTTCTGAAAATAATATCTATGGACGCTTTCACACCACGTCACGTTCCGTCCCGTGGCATGGCAAGTTCTCGAAGAACTTCTGTTACGGGTACCAGACAACGGAAATATATTTAATGCTTTTATACTATAGGTACATATATTTAAGATTTTACTACCTACATTATAAACATATTTAATACACATCCATGACCCAGGAACACAGGAAACTTTTTGTTCTTTCGGCTTGATTCGAACCCGCGACCTCGGCTTGAGGACCGACGCGCTAGCCACTGAGCTACAGGGGCCGTCAAGGTCGTCAACGTTGATATAATAAATCACCAAAATACGTGTACGAGTTGCAAATTAGATCATTTATAATGAACAGAATTTTCTACCAACATTATGCATTGAAGTATCTTGTTTCTGTTGTTCTCTCTCGTGTAAGTAGAGTTAATCTTAGATTATTCCAATAGACGAGTCCATAGATAATATAATATTAAAAAGGGACGAGTCCCAAGAAAATTGTTGCGTAATAAAGACTTGTAACAAGAATTTTAGAAGTATCAAGTTTGTCAGAAACAATTATAATTGCCTATCATTTATATCGTACAATATTTTGTTTCATGTTCCGGTATTTAAAAAAATCTGAACTATTATATTTGTTTTTAGAGTTCTGTGTAATATAGACTTATATATTATAGACGAGGGATGTTGAGGCAAAAAGTGTCTCCAGTTATATGGATTATGTGGGGCCATTTGACATTGGTTCTGTGCCTCAAAAATCAAAATTGTACTCGTCTAATTTATCTTCACTAATGTTTAGCCAAAGGAAAGTTCCATTTCTCATATCTCGGGTCTCGGACCAATCTGTGGCTTTGCACGCCATGGAGTATGGGATCGTCCATTAATCACGTGATGCCTAAAGGGGGAGGGGGGGTCCGAAAAAATATCACCAAGTATCACCAAGGGGAGGAGGAGGTATAAGGAGACATCACGTGTATTAATTTTCGAATCTAGTCTATGCATACCGAAATTATTATCGGTTGTAGATTCGTAGTGTTGTTTAAATACTTACAAGACAAATGACTCGTATAGTTTTTAATTGCTTAAATTATTCGATTAAATTGTTTTTACGTTAAAGTTTTTCTTCAAACATGACCTGCTCACTATGTAAAAAAAATACACGTGATCTTAGGTGGGGGAGGGGGGGTAGTATAAAACCTCACCACGTATCACCAGGGGGGAGGGAGGAGTCTAAAAAGTTGTTAAAAACATCACGTGATTAATGGACGGCCCCTATGGAGTAAGTTGGTATTTAAGGAAACGGGGTACAAATATATTTTTTAAATTTGCCTCTTTTCAACCGTAGGGATTTTTCTTTTAATTTTGTATTCAGTTAAAAAAAAAACAAAATTTTCTTCTTCGAGCTAAAAGTGTAGGGTGTTGCGCTTATCATCAGGCAATCCAGGCTCGTTTCATAGTCCATTTTTTTTAAAAAAAAGTAGGTAATTGTAGCTTATTCTCAAATAAGCTACGTAACAACGGAACCCTATGCAAATGAGTTAGTTTCGCACTTGCCGAGGTCTCCAATCTAATACTGTATTATATTATTAATCTTAGCGTATTTTATGCAGATCTCACTCAGTCAGTTTTAATTATGGCGTGTCTCAATGTAGTTGTGTTTTGGTAAGTTTTTGATTCACTGTCTAAGAGCGATATGAGTAAGGTGTGTATTTTTAAGCAGGTAATTGGCCCACCACACATTCCCACTACTGCAACTCCTGTGTAGCCAAGATCGACAGCGGTAACCAACCACAAAAACCCTTTGATATGATCTCAGGGGTACCCGAGGGACCAGCTTAATCTGTCTTGGGACCCGCAATGAAATCAATCAGAAGGTAGGAAGAGTAGGAAGTATGTGTATAGATTAATA
Source organism: Glaucopsyche alexis (assembly GCA_905404095.1). NCBI lineage: Eukaryota > Metazoa > Arthropoda > Insecta > Lepidoptera > Lycaenidae > Glaucopsyche > Glaucopsyche alexis. Next base: position 31,750,963 of record FR990043.1, on the reverse strand, counting down.
TTAATTGCGGATATAATAATTTACGATTATAATCATTTTTGCGACACAGCTAAAAGCCTATCCAGACTGATTGTCGCGAGAAATGGGAATTCGGACAGTGTATCGTTCTCGTGCAGACTTCTCACGACAGGTTCGATTTCGCGCCCTGAGTCTGCATGCCGCATGAGTTATTTCACGCCTGGTTTCTTTGAGGCTATGTTGCAGTTAGTATTCGTTTTAAAGCTTACTAGCTGTTGCCCGCGGCTCCGTCTGCATAAATACAGTATTATCTCACGGGAACCGTATGTTCCGCGATAATAAGTAGCTTATGTATATAAAGAGATGACCACGGGGAAGGCCCTGTGGTCATCTCTTTATCTGTGCCGAATTTCATGATGATCGGTTTAGTAGCTTTTACATCAAAGCGTAAATAAAGTATCCCACGGCAACCGTACATTTCCCCGCGATAAAAAGTAGCCTATGTCCTTCCCCGTTGTCTACTTTATATCTGTGCCAATTTCATGATGATCGGTTTAGTAGTTTTTCCGTGAAAGCGTAACTACCAAACAAACAAGCTCACGTTCTCATTTATAATATTACTAGCTATTGCCCGCGGCTCCTGCCACGTAAATACAGTATCCCACGGGAACACTGTACCTACTTTTTCGGGATAAAATGTAGCCTATTTTAATCCAGAGCTCAAGGTACTACCAAGTATCATACCAAATTTCATCTAAATTCGTTCAGTATTTTGTGAAATGCACTAAAAGAGTAACATCTATCCATCCATTCATCCTCACAAACTTTCCCATTGATAATATTAGTAGGACAAGCAAGGACTATTACAATTCAATCAACTTACACTTATATTGCCCTGGATATTCCACAGCATACTCCTGAACACAGCCAGTTCGTTTCGGCTGGGGTTTCCCCCGTACTTCCAGTTTGGAGCCGCCACCTCCTCCTACCAGATCGAGGGGGGCTGGGATGCTGATGGTAAGATAGATGCAATACATATTATGTGCAGTTCACGCACGGTATCTTTTGTCTCTATCTCCCTCTCTCTCCAGGGAAAGGCCCGAGCATCTGGGACCAGCTGTTCCACTCGCCTGCCAACAGCGGGCACTTCAACGAGACGGGCGACGTGGCGGCCGACTCCTATCACCAGTGGCGGCAGGACGTAAAGGCGGCTGCTGATATGGGGCTTAACTTCTACAGGTATATACCTAGTACTTTTTGGTTTTTGAGACTTATCGTTTGAAGGTTATTTAGGAATCACTAAATCGGTGTAGTCTGCCTATAGATACGGAATTTTGAGGAACACACGTCAGGGACTGTCGCGACAGTTATGGTGGATTACAATTTACAATTCAATCCATTGATATCTGCTAAAGAGGTAAAAAGTAATGTTTCGGCAATAACTAAACTAGAGTACTAGTCAAAACAATAATAATACCTCCCTACCGATCTTGGCGACGGTGGCCGGTTTCATTGAAACCAGGCCAGTTAAGCAGGAGTAATTTTATAGTGCCCAAGTGTGTGCGCAGTACACAAGAGCACTCTCTCTTCCTTTACTCTCTTGTCCAGGGGGACGGATAACTGACACGTCTGACGAGAGATGAGGCGCAGGTCCAACTTTTTATATGCCCATCCGACGCATGGATCATCTTTCTTGTCAGACAATCAGGTGATCAGCCTGCATGAATGCAGGTGCAGGTGATGAACCCACGACCTCCGAGTCGAGAGCCAATGCTCTAACCACTAGACCACGGTGGCTGTTAAAATAATACAATTTCATCTAGCAAGATAGCATACTTCTTTCGCAATATTATAACAATTCCTCACATGATAAATTGTTGTGAAACTGCTAAGTATTTCCAGGTTTTCGATATCCTGGCCTCGTATCCTGCCAACGGGCCGTACGAACAAGGTAAACCCTGCGGGCGTTCGGTACTACAACGAGCTGATAGATGCGTTGCTGGCAGCCGGGATCAGCCCCGTGGTAACGTTATACCACTTCGACCTGCCTACAGCTATACAGGACCTTGGTGAGTTTCAAATACTAAATATTCTGGCTTCAAGTCTTAGGTTGGGAGTAGGGTTGCCAGGTCGCCAAACCTAATATTTATTTATTTATTTACACTTCTTGCACAACAATAGGTACATAGGCGGACTTAATGCCGTATGGCATTCTCTACCAGTCAACCTTTAGGCGTACAGGAGCAAAATTGTGCAGGTGCTAATAGTGATCAAAATTAAAAGTAAGAGAGTACTAAAATGTAAAAAAAAAAGGAAAGCAAGTCAATAATCTACTTCTAAATAGTAGTCAATAATCTACTTCTAATAATAGCCGGATAGACCAGTCAGTTTGGCCGGACATTTGGGTAAAAAGGCCGGACTCCCTACATTCTTAAGTATTTTGTCTCAGTACTAATAAATATGATAGTGAAATAGTTTTTAAAATCAAGCCTTTTTGGTTTTCGCCAAAAAACTGATATAAAAATAAATCGAATGCCTGTTCATTGGTATCGTTTGCGAAATGTAAAAAGCCTTATAAAATCCGGACAAGCCGGACACTGATTATTTTGGCCGGACACGCAAACAAAAAGCCTAACTATGTCCGGCTTTATCCGGACGCCTGGCAACCCTAGTTGGGAGTTGAGACTATATGATCCGGAATCCGGAACGCCGGAGAAAATTAAGAGCATTGAAAATAGAACTCTAAGCTAATACAGTAGAGCTGAAAATCGAACATACAAGTGTCGAGCCAAGTGTCAATTCATGACATACGACAGCTCGAAAAGCGCAAAATTCTATTTTCAGTGCTCAGAATTTTCAAGGGCCCGCCGGTAGGGTAGGGTTTATATTAGGCGAGGCATAGGAAAAACTTAACAAAGTCACCAAGGACACAATAACGAAAGAACTTTCCAACATCCTAAAAAGATAATAAATAATATGATCCACAATAAAATTTAACGCAAGTGAAGCCGCGGATATGCGGTATGTGCTTCTCGCGCACGCTAAGGCCTACAGGATATTCGATGAGGAGTTTAGATACAAATGTGGGGGTAAGTTTCAGGTTCTATCCAAATCTAATTCTGCAGTACTTCTTTTGGCCATAACAAGCTTATGTCCGCAGTGAGCCAGGGCGCAGGGAGATAATGTAGTAGGTCGTAGAGGAGCGTGTAAGTCAAAGGCTTGTATTAAGGCTGGGATTATTATCGGGAATGCGGAAGACTATAGAGAATTCAGAGCATTGAAAAAAAATTCTGCGATGATATACATATTTTTTTTTGGTAAATTATACGCATATTTAATACTGTACTTACATTCAAGACCCAGGAACTCGCGACCTTCGAATCGAGCAGTGACGCTGACGCGCTCAAAATATTATTATTATTTAATAATAATAATGTTCAGAAAATTATAATTTATCTAAGCAATTCATTTATTTTACACTTTTAGTGTTAAACCCAAGTTAAACCGCTCTTTTGATATTCCAAATAGGGTTGTAAGTTTCATTTGGAAATAAACAAATTCAATTTAAGTTTCATTGGTAATTTTTTCTGAAGCTTTAGAACAACCGATAGTTACTGCAATCAAGACAAAATATCAAGTAAATTTTTTTTACAGGTAAGGTGTCAATAGCAAACAATCTACTATGGATAGAGCCGGCGACCCCCAACGATATGGAGTTAGCAGAACTTGGAAGACAGCATACGGTGGGTACAATATCATCTGAAATCGCACATATTAATAGGTATATTTTTATCACGCCTCAACTTTGAAACTTCTTTTTACCAGACTGTGCGACGCATTGTGCTTGTTAGCCTATCTATGTGGGTTTGTTCCTTTGTAGCATTATTTAGACCAAACGCGATTGATATAATTGATATAAATCGCCATTGCGATTTTAACACTCGGGATGCTTCCTTGTTCGATTTATTATTCGGTCCCAATTGTTGAAATCGTTATGTTAATATCCCTAATAGAATGTTTTCTTTTTTAGTGTATCGATTACGAAACTATGTTAATGTTAGGTATATACTATCGATCACAAACGTCTTGACTACTGGACTTTCTTTGTTTTTTTTTTTTCAGTTTTACGCAGTCGGTTTTTTTATGTTTTTAATTTTTTCTCTTGTAGATAGGAAGATTTTCGCATCCAATATTCTCAGTGGAAGGTGGCTGGCCACCGTCCACGGAGAAGCTGATGGCAGCAGTGAGCAGACGAGAAGGCTACTCAGAGTCCCGGCTGCCAGCTTTCATTGAGCTAGAGAAAAAGTTTGTACAAGGTATGCAATTATACAGAATATGTGTTATGTAACTTTACTACATTAGTCTATCTCCACGTTACAAAGGTAAAAATTGAAGCGGAATTACTTGCTGTTTTCTCCTTTTTTTTTTTTTTTTTTTCGGAGGGGAAAATGCATTACGCATACCACCCAGGCACAGGGGGCACCCGAGTGGTGATGTGGGACTCCCGTATAGGCTAATGAGACCCACGGTATACCCACTAAAAACCACCCCCCACCTTCCTCCTCGCCACCCTGTGACGGGGTCACGGGAACGGTAAACACATCCGCGACCCCGCCGGCGGCAGCCGCACACATGCGGCTCCATCCACGGCCCGAAGGCCCCAGGCGCACCAGATGGTAGGGTGCGCCTCCCTCCTCGGCCTCCACTAGTACTGTAGCAGACTCCCCCCGAGTCTGCCACTAGGAGGCTACGGATACCAGCCACCATAACCGGTACCCGGTGGCAGATCTGAGCTGTGGTTCTGCCACCGACCACACCTCGGCCGCAGAGGATAGGGCAAGCGGCGCACCGTAATACCAACTTGCCTCTTCCTCTGCGGCCCCACCAATGCCGTTAACCGTACGGAACGGCCCCGCCAGCTCGCAGGGGGGTAGGGAGAGTGGCACAACACCACCACGCCTCTCCCCCTGCGATCCCTCCACGGCCGCAGAAGATAGGGAGTACGGCGCACCGTAATACCGGCACTCCTCTTCTTCTGCGGTCCCACCTCTTAGCGCGTCCGCAGCGGACTCCTCCAGCCCGCTGGGAGCGCCCTCCTTGGGCCAGCCGTTGGCAAACAAGCCGGCCCTGGTTGCCTCTTCGCTTCATCGTGGGTGTCCAATCCACGGTTACTAAGCCCCACCGCCACGTCAAGGCGTGCAACCATCGGGGGGTTGCTGTTTTCTCCTAAATTAATCTATATTAATTAAAGGCAAAGCTGATTGACAGATGTATCTACGCACAGGCCTAGAAATTTGAAATTTTCACATGTATTTCTCATATATGACGAAGGCATTCACTAAAGAAGGATTTTCAAAATTAAACCCCCCAAGGGGTAAAAAAGGGGATCGCTTAAAACCTTATTATACGCGGGCGAAGCCGCGGGTATCGTAACCGCTGTAAGATTTTATCCAATTTGTATGAGACATTAATGATTCACAATCGCTTAATATATGACGAATAGCTTATCCAGAATTAGTATTGTCGTTGCTTTCTTTATACTGAGTAACAGAGGCTTCCGGATAAGCTATTCGTTACTTATTAGGTAGTTAATTGTGAATCAGTATCAACCTGAATTGGACTTCGAAAATTTCTTCACTCTTGTATCTCGGATCACACGCGACTTCCGCACTAACTTGCAATTTGGATCGCAAGGACCACGCACTACTGTATGGGACTGTATTTTTCCACTAGGTTTTCACGGCTCATAACAATATATCTGCTTACAAGTTTCATCTATTATTTTGCGAATTTGTTACTTGTCTTTTGTCTTACACCTTACTATTTTTAGGATTTATTGCATGTAGTCCACGCCTAACGAACCCAAGGTACTCGTATCTTATATTATGTAAATTGACATGTGTCGTGTGGTTGCGGTCCGCCGCAGTGCTGGCAGTACCTAGCTGTCGCTTGCGGCGACTGCGGCTGCAGTACTGCGTGCCAACTATTAAAACTAATATGGACCATTAGAATACACTAGTAATGTGATAGTTATCTCAGAACCTCAATAGGCAACCGGACTGATTTTTTTTATTGCATAAATGAATAGTACTCTTAAATATGAGTAACTTCTCAGAAGAAACCGTATATCAAAAGTCAATATTTTCAAAGGTACAGCGATTTGTATACAAATTTTCGCGAGTCTTTATACCAAAAACATTTTTTTTTTGCGAAATTGGTAAACAAAACCTACATCATTAGTTTACTCACATCATATACAAAAACATTCATTATGGTAAGTATGAACTTAAACGCACAAATATCGGAGATATTTACAAATATATTCCTTATACTTTATACCTGCTTAATACACTTTAATCCAATAGTGACGTCATTTGTGTGGCGATTTTAGCACAGCCTATAGAATCTCTTTATTACACTGTGATTTTAGTATGGAGCGTTTTTAGGAGGCTCGCGAAATTTTGTATAAAAATCGCTGTACCTTTGAAAATATTGACTTTTGATATACGGTTTCTTCTGAGAAGTTACTCATATTTAAGAGTACTATTCATTAATGCAATAAAAAAAAATTGGCCGATTGCCTATTCTCGTATTTAAAGTAGACTTAATTTTACTCTGTTTGGATTTAAAGTGAAGCGACATGTTACCATGAACGGATTTTACGACCAATCAGAGCGCGTTTCACTTTGGTTTAACGTTCATAAAAACACCATCCCACCAAAAACATTCTGTAAAAAACTAGCCAAGTCTCGATAGAGCTGCTTGTTTATCTCTAAAAAGTAGTGAAATCTAGACAAAGTCGTGCCAAGTCTAAGGTTCCTTACTGCGATTTCTTTATTATTATAGTTAATGTTGTGTGACTTGGCCGTTGAAGGGTACACAATGGTACAAAAGGGGCTCCATGACACCATTGCTCCAATACATGTGTTCTACAATCAACAACAGCCTAAAATGAGACACTACTCACTAGCGTCCAATTACCAATACCAGTATGGGCTATTATCTCGCTTAACAAACATAGGTAGTTACAACAGATATACATTACGTGTAAACAAAATTGACTTGTACCCACTTGTAACGTATAAAGAATGTTCAACGGCCAAGTCACACAACATTAACTATAATAATAAAGAAATCGCAGTAAGGAACCTTAGACTTGGCACGACTTTGTCTAGATTTCACTACTTTTTAGAGATAAACAAGCAGCTCTATCGAGACTTGGCTAGTTTTTTACAGAATGTTTTTGGTGGGATTTCACTTCTTTTTGTAGAAACGTGGGCATATTGATTTATTTTACTAGATTTCAGTGTAAATTGTTTATTTAATTTGTGTAATGATTGAGTACAATAAAGTTAATTGTTCGACTATTTCTTCTTGTAAACTTGTAAATATAAGTATAAAAGCCAGTCTAGTCTTATCCAGAGTTTTCCTTTAATTTTATTTATATGCGTATCAAAAGCAGAAAGGGAGGCATTCGCCCAGCAGTGGAATGCTACGGACTAGATTAAATTAGAAGATGTGTCCCACTTCGCTAGGTTTTTGCAATGACAGTCGATTTTTTTATGTACCAATAGTAGAAGGGGGGCATTACCATATCTCTAATCAGCTGAAACCAGCTGAGGATTCTTCATCAGATACTTCAGACCTTCGATTTTTGACATCAAATGAAGCGGCCCACCAAGTTGAATATTTTTTGTAAAGGCGGTATGTCGATCTCTAATAGTTTGGTTGGGCTCTTGTGTTTTATAATCAGGGTCACCAGGTACTCCAGATGTTCGATTATCCTAGTTTTTATAGTTTTCCCTTTATGTGGCCATTAAACCCTAATTCTGTACCAAATTTCAGCTCTCTGAGTTCATGAGAAGTACTAGTTCCATTCTGATGATCATGAGTGAGTGACTGAGTGAGTGAGTGTCATAAATTCAAAACTTTGCTTTCGCTTAACTTCGGAACTAAATGACCTACAGACTTAAAATTTTGGATTTTAAGTATGTGATTATAGCTTACTAGATGACGAAAATTTCTGCGTTCTGGTCTTATCCAGAGCTCCTCAAATGGGGGCCTGAAAATGCGGTGAAATGGTTCCAGTAAAGAATGGTACGACAGTGTTTGCTTCGCGCTCGACTTGACGGGGGCACTGCCGTGCCCCCAGATCGACGTTCTGGTCTTATCCAGAGGTTCTCAAATAGGGGCCTGAAATGCGGCGAAATGGTTCCGGTAAATAATGGTACGGCAGAGTTTGCTTCGCGCTCGACTTGGCGGGGGCACTGCTGTGCCCCCAGATCAACGTTCTGGTCTTATCCAGAGGTTCTCAAATAGGGGCCTGAAAATGCGGCGAAATGGTTCCAGTAAAGAATGGTACGGCAGTGTTTGCTTCGCACTCGACTTGGCGGGGGCACTGCAGTGCCCCCAGATCGACGTTCTGGTCTTATCCAGAGGTTCTCAAATAGGGGCCTGAAAATGCGGCGAAATGGTTCCAGTAAAGAATGGTTCGGCAGTGTTTGCTTCGCGCTCGACTTGGCGGGGGCACTGCCGTGCCCCCAGATCGACGTTCTGGTCTTATCCAGAGGTTCTCAAATAGTGGCCTGAAAATGCGGCGAAATGGTTCCAGTAAATAATGGTACGGCAGTGTTTGCTTCGCGCTCGACTTGGCGGGGGCACTGCCGTGCCCCCAGATCGATTATCCTAGTTTTTATAGTTTTCCCTTTATGTGGCCATTAAACCCTAACTCTGTACCAAATTTCAGCTCTCTGAGTTTATGGGAAGTACTAGTTCTATTTTGATGATCATGAGTGAGTGTATAAGTGAGTGAGTGTCATAAATGCGAAACTTTGCTTTCGCTTAACTTCGGAACTAAATGACCTACAGACTTGAAATTTTGGATTTTAAGTATGTGATTATAGCTTACTGGATGACGAAAATTTCTGCGTTCTGGTCTTATCCAGAGGTTCTCAAATAGGGGCCTGAAAATGCGGCGAAATGGTTCCAGTAAAGGATGGTACGGCAGTGTTTGCTTCGCGCTCGACTTGGCGGGGGCACTGCCGTGCCCCCAGATTTGAGAGTTGTAGCGTGTCGGGACTTGATTGTAATAGGAATACATCTGAAATATTTAGTTTCATTAATATATTCAGACTTTTTGGGGCATTACTAGCTGGTAAATGTAAAAAAATATATTATATAATGTGTAGTTTACTAATTAAATACATTTAAAAAGTACCAATTTTTTTTTTGAAATTGGTAAACTTAACCTACATCATTAGTTTACTTACATCATATACAAAAACATTCATTATTATAAGTATGAACTTAAACGCACAAATATGGGATATATTTCAAATATTATGTTCCTGCGGCCGTATACTTCATAGAGAGTCTACTTCATACACTTTAATCGAAGAGTGACGTCACGTCTTGTAGCCCGACTTTAGTATGGAGCGTTTTTTCGAGACTTGCGAAATTTTGTATACAAAACAAACCTTTGAAAACTTTGATTTTTGATATACTATTTCTTCTGAGAAGTTGCTCATATTCAAGAGTACTTATTCATTTATGCAATTAAAAAAAAAACAGTCCGCTTGCCTATTGTATTATTAATGCAGGTTTTATTTAGCAGAATTGCTGAAAAGTGGTTCTAATTTGCATGGTGTAAAGGGGTCAAGTGCGTGTTGTGATACGCATATACTCTCTATAGTAAAAAATCGGTTTCTCGAAAACGGCTCCCTTGTATTTCCGTGAAATTAGGTGTTTCAATAGTTTTGCGGGTGACAAATTGCACATAGCTCGTTAACTGAAATGAGCAATTCAACTGTATATTGTGGAATGCGGATATATTGTGGATATTGGGCGGGAAATTTAGCTGCTTCATAAAAATTTGAATTGTTTTTTCGGACCAAAACTTCAGGATTAGTATACCTATGTATAAATGCCGTTGCACACGTCCCGGTTGCCGGTTAGCCAGTTCCGGGTAGTCGGTCGCGAAGTGTATGGCCGTGTACGATAGCTTACACGTACCGCGGGCTTATTACGTATCTTGCAAAAGCCAAGCAATAGCAAAAATTGCAAATTCGTATTACGTATCTGCAAAAACCTAGCAAAAGCAACCTAGCGACAGTACTGCCTCTACCGAACAATCGAGGAACTATAAATTGCAATCAATCTTTCGATCTCTTCACTACTGTCTAATTTTTCGTATTACGTAAGACTTTTACAGCAAAGCGAAAGCAATCAGCGAGCGATTTAAACTGTCAATTAGCAATAATAAGCGAAAATGAAGCAAAGTGCATTCAAACACAACAGCGAGCGATTAGCAATCGATCGCATTGGTTATACGATTTTATTTGACGTTCAGCAATCGACTGCGTGTCTATCGCGCGATGACTGCAAGATTTTTGCTAATCGCTATTTTTAATGGACCTAGGTACTATATCCATGCTATTTTTACGTAATACGGCGGCCGGTCGCGGTGTAGGTACTACCGAACAAGTTCCCGCTCGACCAGGCATAAGATGAATATCGCTCAACAGCGCCGTTGAATAGTGGACTCGCAAACATACTCACGTGTAAATACGTAGTTCAACCTCGTCTGGTGGTTGCAGTTACTTCCTTTGCGTTTAAATATTTTCAGGCTTCCTAGTGCAAAGGTGAATGTTCAGACTGGTCGAGCGAGAACTTTGTCGGTGGTACATGGCCATATACTTCGCGACCGACTACCCGCAGTGACGGATTAACCTTTAATCAAATTAAGCAATTCCCTAGGGCATCACGTCTGGGGAAGAAGAAGAAGTCACCAGAAGAAGCACAAAAAAAAAATCCGTCCTTAGGGCATCACGTTCCACTCTCGTGTCACCAAAAACCACACCAAAATATGTTTCTAGGACAAATTTGAAAATTCGTGCGTTTTGACATAAAGTCCGACCTAGAGACATAACCCCGCTCCCGCTTTCCTATTCGCTGCCCGCTAGTCACCAGTCACTAGTGCATTCAGCAATTTAAATGGACCGGAATTGCGATCAGCCAATCACAAACTACCCCTTCCCCGCGGGTACCCCACCTGGCGCAAATCTATGTCAATCAAATGTTTTGTTTTTTGACAGCCGGCTTCTATGCATACGTTATACAATTAACTACCGTTAATGTCTGGTACCCGTAACACAAGTTTTTCGAGAACTTACCACGGGACCAAATTTCATCAATTAATGATGTATTACGGAACCCTAAAAACTAGTGTTTTTAGGCGGTACTTTTGAAAGACCAAGATCAAGTTGGTCAATATGGGGGCCCACAGGCGTGGATTGTTTAGGGCATCAAGTAGTCTTAATCCGTCACTGACTACCCGCCACCGGCTACCCGGCAACCGGGACGTGTGCAACGGCACTAATACTTTACAAAACTTCACCAAATAGCTCAATGCTCGGTGAAAACTACATAGTGCTCAAGACAGAAACGTTTACGAACACATTTGGAGGGATGGAGTTCGAAATCAATATTCAAAACGTACAGCTTAAACTAAGCAGAAGCTTTCCATCAGCAGTGTAATGGCAGTGATAAATCTCTTCATTTCAATTTTACAGTCACTTTACAGACAAGATTTAAGTCTAAAGGTGCCGGTTGGCAGCGAACGACATGAAGCAACCGCAGACGACGTGTCGTCGCGACACTACTGGTTTGTATGTATTTCTATGAAATACCCTGCGCAGCTAGCGACACGAAGCTAGCGACACATTCATAGAAATACATAAAAATGACGGGTCGACACGTCGTCTGCTGCAACTTCATGTAGTCGGCTTCCAACCTCAGATCAAATAAAAAACCGAGATAGCGCATGGCGTTTGTTTAAAGTGAAGCCTAAAAAACTACGCTACTTCAAATTTACACACGCTCTCACGCACACACATGCAAAAAAGTACTTTACTTTTTGTCAGTATAGGTTAGTCGTCGCGACGACGACTCGTTCGATACTGTCGAAAAGTAGCGTACTTTTTTGCTTGTGTGTGCGTGAGCGCTTGTGTAAATTTGAAGTAGCGTAGTTTTTTAGGCTTCACTTCAAACAAACGCCATGCGCTATCTTGGTTTTTTATTTGATCTCAGCTTCCAACTTGAACCTTTAAGATAAAGTTTTAGGTTAGTTTGCGCACGTGGCGCTGCGTTTTAAACATAGCTATTCAAAATTGTACTTTATTCAATACATAAAAAGATACACGATTCATGTGACATCTGTCATATACTGCACATGCACTGTGCAGTGCGGTGCAACCTGACATTCGAACTCTTACAATGAAACGTTCTTGTGTAGGTGACGAATAAAGTTCAATTTTGAATAGCTAATTATCTTATGAAGCGGTATGTCACGTATCGTTTCGCTTCGGTGTGAATTGACTCTTACTTAAAATAAACACTAATAGCTTTCTTTGAAATACTATCTGAATTTATTATGTATAAAGGATAATACTTTTCAATACAGCAATGGCTGTGTTCCCTGGAAAAGAGTGTTAAGAAAAAGCGAAAGCAAAATGGCGACCGCTAAGCTTTAAATAAGCAAAATGGCGGATATGTTTGCGGTATTGAAGTTAGTAATCGTGTCCTGGCAATGGATCTAGTATCATTCCTATGTCCATGGTCCTGGCCGATAAGCTGTTTTTTTTCTTTAGCGCTAGTAAGCGCCAACAACCCATTTTTTTGCTGAACACAGCCAATAACGTAGGTAAATGAATAGCATAATATAGTTTCTAGGTTGAGGTTACGTAGTAATCTGTGGTTGAGGCAGAAGGCCATTTTCTGAGTTTGGCGGAAAAAACGGGTGCTAGAGCTGAAAAAAATAATACAGCCAGGACACATTTACTAACTTCAATAGCGCTGACACTATCCGCCATTTTGCTTATTTATTTTGTTTGTTTTGAAATCAGATAATAGTGTTTTGTACAATTAATTAAAAGTATTAAAATTAACAATAATGTCAGCCCAAACAAATTAGGTTCCACGGTTATCGCTAACTTAGCGTCCTAAAGGAAAATAGCATTTAGCATTTACAGCACTTACCGCTTACCTACCGATCGCCATTTTGCTTACGAGCGCATCCGAGCGCTTTTTTCCGCCAAACACAGCCAATGTTAGACGAATGTCTTGCCGTCACAATGGGTAAGCGCTCAGCAGCGTCTCTTTCGTTCCCGCGATCTCCAACAAACTGTATCGCATAACGCATTACGCATATTATAATTCATTCGATTATTTGCATACATGGTATTTACATGATTACTTGAACTACGGCCTGGCCAGGCCATACAATCATTGTTGTCGGAGAATTTTAACTTTGCTACACATCAGTGGCGAAGGCTGGTTCTCCTTCATAGGGAAGCCCTAGTCTGTAGGGATTTGGATGAAGGTCTTCAAAAGGTCTTTCTTACCACTTAGTAAGTGAAGCCGGTGCAAATGGAGTTATAGAAACCCCACGCTACTGCTGCACATGTCAACAAACTTTAAAAAAAAATTAATCCTTAAATCATTTTTTGTCATAATCAGGCACTGCGGACTTCTTCTCCCTCAACCACTACACAACGAATATGATCAGACCAGTCAGGCCTGGGGAGTCTCCAGGGACATGGTTCATCAACGGCTCGGCGGAGCTGAACGCAGTGCTGGAGCACCCGCCTGGCTCCACGTATGGCGCACTGGAAATAATGCCGGTAAGTTTTGTGGCTAAAGGACTTTGCGCTTGTCCATCACTGACTACCGCAGTCATTTCGGTAGAGTAATTGCTTTTGCAACTATGATACTTTCATCGAATTATTTTCCTGCTAGAAGTACTGGAATACAAAATCACCCATTTCAACAGTACATAATAATTGTATGGGACTGTATTTTTCCACTAGGTTTTCACCGCCGGCTCTGATCAGACTCGAAGATAGCAAGGTGTCACCGATTCGGGCAGAGCTGGGGCGTATAAAAAATAACACTGATTTGAGGAGAACATTTAGCACGATAAGCCGTTAGCTTACCTGGCTCAGGGCAATGCCGTATAGGGAGCACAAATGTACTCTTCTAATTTTCATATAAGCTATCTCTCTCTTATTTCTCTATACGGCTATTTTTCCATAATTTTCCCTAATTTCCCTTTATTTCCCCTGAGCCAGGATAAGTGAAACGCATAACGTGAAATTCTTTATTTACCATAAAACAATACATAATCACACAGTTTACATAGATACTTAGTAACACATAAGCAAAATTACAAGTATAAGAAAAACCATATATTTTTCACCATTATAATCTAATTTTCTCTAAAACCATTTACATTACTGTTTACCTAAACGTTATTTACTCTAGCCACTAATTTTCCCTATGTACAACACTAATTTTCCAAACGAAATAAGCTACGGTTAAGAAATTATAAAGAAAATAAACTCGTGACTTTAAAACAATTATTTACCACTATTTTAATGAATTTAACACTTATGTACAACACTTATATTCACTATTTTCACTCTTAAGAGTTTATGTGCTATTTACTCACAGTTTTTAGAAACGTTTTAAAGCACTGATAAGTGTTCATTGTCTTTAAATTCACTTTTGTTGAGGCGAGGCCGCTGTCCTTAACATCCTCCCCCCGGCGCAGTAGCCAGGTTCTACGCAGCCTCCTCTGGTGACCGCGGGCTCGCTGGACCCGCCGTGGACTGCTCCGCTGACTGCCAGCTGTCTGTGTCCGCCGCAAACTGCTCTGGTGACTGCGGGCTGACCGTGCCCGCTGCAACTGGCTGCGACCGCGAGCTGTTTGTGCTCGCTACAGCTCGTGGTGGTGACTGCGAGCCGTCTGTGGCTCGCTCCGGCGACTACGAGCTGTCTGTAGCTCGCTCAGGCGACTGCGAGCTGTCTCTAGCTCGCTCAAGCGACTGCGAGCTGTCTGTAGCTCGCCCCGGCGACTGCGAGCTGTCTGTAGCTCGCTCAGGCGACTGCGAGCTGTCTGTAGCTCGCTCCGGCGACTGCGAGCTGTCTGTAGCTCGCTCCGGCGACTGCGAGCTGTCTGTAGCTCGCTCCGGCGCTCGTTCCGCGCCCGGCACCGCCCCCGGCTCCGTCTGCTCCGCCAGCGGTCGCGGTTGCGACTGCGGCGCCTCCTCCAGCACTGCCAATTTTGATGTGGGCCTGCGGAACACACCACTGCGCGTGCGAACGTCCGCACAACGCACCTGTCCGTCCGGGCCAGGGTAGACCCGGTGCACGACCCCGCGCGGCCACGTATTACGCGGCAGCGCTGGATCTTCGACCACGACCAGGTCGCCCGGAACCAGGGCACGGCTGCTCTGCGGCGCCCCGTAGCGTGGCGTGAGCGTGGGGAGGTATTCCCTCACCCAGCGCCTCCAGAACTCGTCGGCAAGGGCTTGCGCGACTCTCCAAGTCTTCTTGTCCGCCGGCACACACGGTCCGACGTACGGCAGTCCGGTGGACGACCCGAGGAGGAAATGGTTCGGTGTGATTGCCTCCGGGTCGCTGGGGTCCACGGAAACGTGAACCAGCGGTCGTGCGTTCACGGAATACTCCGCCTCGGCCATCAGGGTCTGGAGTACCTCTTCTTTCGGCGACTTCTCGTTCAGCGTAGCGAGTAAGGCGGTTTTCACCGACCTCACCATCCGTTCCCAGGCACCTCCTTGACTCGGCGCCCCCGGCGGGGTGAATTTCCATTGCATGCGGTGCGTGAGGCCCAGCTGAGCCATAGCCGGTGCCCACTCAGCGTACGCCTGCCGCAGCTCGACGTCCGCGCCTCTGAAGTTCGTCCCGTTGTCGCTGTACATGACTGACGGCCATCCTCGCCGCGCAGCCATCCTTCTCATGGCCATTATTGCTGAGTCTGTCGACAGCGAGGCCACCAGCTCCAGGTGCACGGCCCGCGTCGTCAGACAGGTGAAGAGCGCTCCCCATCTCTTCTCGTGACGTCGGCCGATGGTGATCGTCATCGGGCCGAAACAGTCGAGACCACAGTACGAAAATGGTCTCTGGAACGCCCCCAGGCGCTCCGCCGGCAGGTCTCCGGTTTGTGGTGTTCTCGGGCGCGCCCGTCGTAGCCGACAAAACGCACATTTACTTGTTATGCTGCGCACCGTCGGCCGCAGCTTCAGGATCCAAAACCTTTGCCTGAGGTCGTTCACGACCCTCTCACGGCTCCCGTGTCCTGCCCTGGCATGCTCCCGTGCCACCAGTAGCTTCGTGAACGGATGTCTTCCGTCCAGGATGATTGGATTCTTCATCTCCGCTGGAACCTGCGCTGCTTTGATTCTCCCGTCCAGTACGAGCAGCCCGTCTTTGTACACTGGGCTGAGCCGGTACAAGGAGCTCCACCTAGGCGCTGTCTTGCCACTTGTGATCTTTTCAATTTCTTGCGTGAAGCTGTCCCGTTGTGACCTCTGATACCACAACGTCTCGGCCCGTTCTAGGTGTCGTACCTCGAGGTTGGCTCGACGATCTCGGCACTTTTCTAAGAATAACAAAACCATCGCTGTGCATCTTATGAGGCGCTCGTAACTCGAAAAGCGCGTCACATCCGGTAGACAATCCAGCTCACTCGCCCTTGTGGTGTAAAAGGCGACGTGTTCTTCTTTATCTTCGACTTGGGCGGGACTCTCCGCGGGCCACTCGCTCATAGGCCTGCGCAGGAAGTCTGGCCCTTTAAACCATGGGTCCTCGTCGCTCCTCGGAACATAGCCCGTTCTCGTGGCTAGGTCCGCGACGTTGTTCTTAGTGCTCACCCACCTCCACTAGTGGACAGATGTCAGTTCGGCGATTTCCCCCAGGCGGTGCGCGACGTACGGCGTGTACTTCCGGCTGCCGTTCTGTATCCAACACAGCACCACCTGTGCATCAATCCAGTAGAAAACGGTATCTGTTTTCCACCTGTGTTCTGCTACGACGGCGTTTCCCAGCCTCGCTCCGACCAGGGCGGCCTGTAGTTCCAGCCTCGGTATGGTTTGGGCCTTCAACGGCGCTACTTTGGCCTTGGCTGCGGCCAACACGACTCGAACATCTCCATTTTCCTGTTCCATCCTCCAATAGACGGCTGCGGCGTATGCGTCCTTGCTCGCATCACAAAATACGTGCAGCTGCCGGCTCCTCGTCGGGCTCCCCCCGTTGTAACTCCGGGGCAGCTCGAGATGGCTGATGTATTCCATGTCTGTCAGCCAGCGGGTGAAGTCCTCGGCTGACTCAGCTGGCAGCGGCTCGTCCCAGTCCAGCTTCTGACGCCACAAGCCTTGTAGGATGACTTTGGCGGTAATGGTGTAACAGCTAAGTAGCCCCAGCGGATCGTAGATACTCATTACGGTGCTAAGGGCCTCCCTTTTCGTCGGCGCGCGCTGCAGCTCACGGACCTCCACAGGAACTCTAGATAGCGACGTGTTGAATTTTAGTTTGTCACCTTTGGAGTCCCACAGCATGCCCAGGGTCTTCTGCTCGTCCTTGGTGACGTGCTGCGTAGTATTCTCAGCTAGGCGGTCCTCAGGCAGCTCCTCTAGCACCCTCCGGTCGTTGCTCGTCCAGCCTCTTAAGTGGAATCCACCTTTCCTGTGCACCTGGTCCACTTGCTCTACAACCTGCTTGGCCTTCTCCCGGTCTGGATAGCTGTCTACGTAGTCATCCATGTAATGGGCTTCGGAAATAGCGCGATGGGCTTCCGGGTGTGACTCAGCGAATTCTTCCGCGTTCCTATTCCGGGCTGAGTGTGCCAGGAACGGCGAACACGACGCTCCAAAAATCATCACCACCATCTTGTACCTGGTCGGCGGCTCGTTCGGGTCCTCTCTCCACAGGAACATCTGGGCCGGCTGGTCTTCTCGTCTGACTTTCACACGAAGGAACATCTCCTGTATATCGGCCTTCACAGCAACAGCTTCCTCCCTGAACCGGAACAGGATCCTTGGCAGTGACGTCAGAAGGTCAGGCCCCTCCAACAAGTGATCATTAAGGCTCACGCCGCTTGTCTTCGCCGCCGCGTCGAAAACCAGTCGCAGCTTACCCGGTTTGTTTGGGTTTTTGACCGGGAAGTGCGGCAGGTACCATGTTCGGTCGCTACCGGCCTCCGTCCCGTCGCATTTTCCGCATATCCTTTGCTTATAAGATTTTTCATCTGCCCATGGTACTGCGCCTCGTCTTCTGGGTTTTTCCTGAGCTTGTGTTCTAAGTTCTTAAGCCTCTTCAGCGCATTGTTGTAGCTGAGAGGTAATTTGACGCCGTCCTTGCGCCACAGAAGTCCCACTTCGAATCGACCGTCTTCCGTTCTCTTGGCCGTCCTGCCAAAGAGGTCGATGGCCCGCTGCTCGCCGTTTGTCAGCCTCGCCTTAGCCGCTATTCCCAATGCGTCTATATCGAAGTGTTTCTTCACCATTTCTTCGAGCCGTTCGCCTCTGGTCTCGATTGTGGATATGTGCAGGATACTCTCATCATCCTGCCTTATGATGCGCCTCGGGATGCTGCCGTGGATCACCCAGCCGAGTTTGGTCTTTGAGGCCGCAGGCTGGTTCCTTTTCCCGATTCTCAGTTCTCTTGACACGATGAGCTGCCAGTTGTCCGTACCGATGAGAAGTTGGGGTTTCTCGTTCTCATAACACATCTCTTCATCCCTGAGATCGTGCAGGTGAGCGAGTTGCAGCAACGATTCCGGAACGGATTGAGTGAGCAAGTTCAATCCGCCCACTGTTCTCGCAGTGATGTCGTGCCTGGTACCGTCGTGACCCCGTACGCCCAGTTGTACGAGTCGGCTTTTTTCCTCATTCCTCTCGGCGTTGATCCCGTGCATCCGCAGCACTTTCGACGGACCGTCTGCGCCGATAGCCTTCGCGACGTCTTCATCCAGCAGAGTCACTGTCGAGCCCTCGTCGAACAGCGCGAAGATGTCCGCTTCGCCCCGTGGACCTACGACTTGAACCCTTCTCATCTTGAGTTTTACCGCACGGTCGGACGTGACCGATGCGGTAATAACGGCGTCCTCAGCCTGTGGAGCGCCGCCGGACCTCTCCTCGTGCAGCAACGTGTGGTGCAGCCGCTTACAGCCCTGTGCGCCGCACCGTTTCGCCTTACAGTTGAATCTTCTGTGTCGACTCGATATGCACAGGAAACACAGCCCTTCTTTCCTGACTGTGTCCCATCTCTTTGGTACGCTCATCTTCTTGAAGGTGGCGCAGCGAGGCAGAGCGTGATCATTGGCACATATCGGGCACTTCATTGCTTCCTCGCGTACCTTCTTGGGTTGGCTGTGGCTCGGCGAACCCCTGCCCTCATCTGTCACCGCGAAGACTGGCCTTCTTGCTCTGGTTTCACTCTTGTTCGGAGGTTGACGCGGTGTTTCTCTCTTCGATGTCGTGCTGAATCCGTAGCGCAGTGCCCTGTCCGCTTCCCTCATTAAGAATTCAGAGAGAAGGACGACATCGGGCTCGTTCCTGAAGCGCGACGTCTCTTCTGCGTAGTCGTACCACTTGCTTTTCTCGTAGGGACTGAGCTTCTCTAGAATGTCTCTCGTGAGCAACGGGTTGAAAAGGTACCCGTGCCTCAGCCTCTTCAGAATAGCCACCATGTTCTGAATCTTCACGGCGAATTGGTTGAGTTCCGCCGCCGAACCTCCGAGCCTCGGTAGCCTCTTCAGGTCTTCCATCATGCGGTCCACCATAACTTCTGGACGTCCGAAGCATTGTTCTAGAGTCTTCATGATTTGTTCGGGTGGCGTAGCGATGCTCAGCAGTGGTGCCACGGCTTCCCTGGCTTCTCCCCGTAAGCAGTTCCTCAGCCGAGCTAAATTCTCGATCGGTTTCAGCTTGTAGAATGCAGTGGTGTCTTCCATGGCTGCTTTGAAGGACAACCATTCGGTAGGAGCACCTGAGAATGTAGGCAGCTCCGTGGTGTGGCGCGTCTGGCGTTGATTCAGCAGCTTGTCTAACGTTTCAGCGAGATGTTCCACCCCGTTGGCCCTAGACGTGGGCGGTGTGGGTGAGCGTGGGCGGCGCTGTTCCGGCCACTCAAATCTCGTCCTCTGGCCTTCGCGTCGTCCTCCAGTTGGTGGCATGTCTTCTGGCTTCGGCGTCTCTCTCTCCTCTAACACGACCGGCTCTTGTCTAGCCTCTTCATGGTCGGGTCCTTGTTCGCTTAGCCAGGCTCTTACACGTTGCTCCACCTGTTCAGACGGCTCGTCGTCATCGGGGCTGCTTCCATCCTCTGCAGCGGCGACGTCGGCGACGAGTTTCTTCTTGATAAGTTCTGCCTCTATCTGCAGTTCCTTTTTACGGAGAGCGGCAAGCTTCTCTTCCGCCTCATATTGTATGCGTGCGACGACACTCGCTGTCGATCGACGCGACCTAATTGAAATAGCCTTCTTCCTGGCTAGTGTTTGCACTTCCGGAGCTACAGGTGCCTTGCTAGTACCTGGTCTCGGTTTTAAAATTGTTTGAAGCAGATCTGCCCTTCCCTCGGTCGGCGGCGGCTGGCTCGTGGCGGCAGCAGACGGCGATCGTGGCGGATCTGGAAATCTTCGCGGTTGTTGTTGTTGTGGTTGGTTCTCCTCGGCCCCGCTCTGACTCCTTGTGATGACCATAGTTTAAGTTAAATGTTACGTTAAGTTAAATCCTCAAATCAAAAATTAATCTTCAAATATTCGTCTTCAAACTCCAAAAATCTTCAGAGTCTTCACGACTCTTCAAGAATCTTCGGTAGGTTTTTCCGGCGAAAAATCTGCGAATCCTTGCTTCCCTCTTCCTTGGTGTTGTCTTGTATCTTCGAGTCCAATCTTCTAATCTGAGTCCGTCGATCCCCTGTGTTGAATTCCTTTCTTCCAAAATTCTATGTTCGGCTTGATAAATTTTCTTCAAAAAATTTTCTATGTCCTTGGCTCGGTGAAATTATTCTATGTCCAGTGTTCAGTAAATTTTTCTAAGTCCGGTCTTCAATAAATTTTTCTATCTCCTTGGCTCAGTAAAATTTTTCTATGTCCGATGTTCAGTAAATTTTTCTATGTTCCGTCATCAATAAATTCTTCTAAGTGTCGTCTTGACTGTTTTCAACTGGTATTGGACTTCGAAATTTTCTTCAATCTTGAATCTCGGATCACACGCGACTAACTCACTAACTTGCAATCCGGATCGCAAGGACCACGCACTACTGTATGGGACTGTATTTTTCCACTAGGTTTTCACCGCCGGCTCTGATCAGACTCGAAGATAGCAAGGTTACACCGATTCGGGCAGAGCTGGGGCGTATAAAAAATAACACTGATTTGAGGAGAACATTTAGCACGATAAGCCGTTAGCTTACCTGGCTCAGGGCAATGCCGTATAGGGAGCACAAATGTACTCTTCTAATTTTCATATAAGCTATCTCTCTCTTATTTCTCTATACGGCTATTTTTCCATAATTTTCCCTAATTTCCCTTTATTTCCCCTGAGCCAGGATAAGTGAAACGCATAACGTGAAATTCTTTATTTACCATAAAACAATACATAATCACACAGTTTACATAGATACTTAGTAACACATAAGCAAAATTACAAGTATAAGAAAAACCATATATTTTTCACCATTATAATCTAATTTTCTCTAAAACCATTTACATTACTGTTTACCTAAACGTTATTTACTCTAGCCACTAATTTTCCCTATGTACAACACTAATTTTCCAAACGAAATAAGCTACGGTTAAGAAATTATAAAGAAAATAAACTCGTGACTTTAAAACAATTATTTACCACTATTTTAATGAATTTAACACTCAGGTACAACACTTATATTCACTATTTTCACTCTTAAGAGTTTATGTGCTATTTACTCACAGTTTTTAGAAACGTTTTAAAGCACTGATAAGTGTTCATTGTCTTTAAATTCACTTTTGTTGAGGCGAGGCCGCTGTCCTTAACAATAATGTTACGGGCAATTTGATAAGTCCGGGCACTATTAATAATGGCCGGTCTCTATTCATAATGCCCGTCTCAATCGGGCAATGTTACGTTAGTAATATAATATATTCTTTGGCAATGTGATTAAAACAATGATTAATCGCTTTACCCGGCCATTATGAGTAATGCCCACCCTGTCTTGGGCAAAGTAATGAAATAGGTGAACTGTAGTGTTTTTGTTTATTATTTAAATGAAATTAAACTTACATAATTTCCATGAAAAGTTAACAAAAAATAAACTATTGAACATGATAGTAGTCAAAAAATAAACAGTTAAAAATTTAATAACATCAGTAGTTAGGTACTTACTTTTATTTTGATAAAAATATTACTTTAGAACAATAGTTCAAAAATTAGTAAACTGAGAAAAATCAACTAAAATATCTAATAATTAAGGACTGTGCAAGATAAGTTGTTATATTGTAAATTTCAGCATGACACAATATATTATACCTACCTAATATTTTGTTAAATTATAAGGTAGGTATAATATATAGTATAGTAGAGAGAGATATTAAAGGCCATCGAGAACAGAAGAGGAAAGATGTTAGGACATTTGATACGGCACGTTAACTTTATTAGAGCAATAATTGAAGGGAAGGTAGAAGAAAACGTGGAAGGCCGAAAAGAACTTTTATGGACCAGGTGAAGGAGAAAGTGATGGTCGTGTCGTATCAGGAGGTCAAGAGACGGGCGGAGTGTAGAGAGGAATGGAGAAATCTCCGCCGACAAGAGCGAAGCTCTTAAATTGGAATGGAATAATATATGGTGTATAGTAGGAGTATTTATCTACCTTCCTTAATATCTTCAAACTCTTCAACTTTCCAGATTTATCCTGTCGGCATTCGTCGCCTTCTGAACTGGGTGAGACAGCACTACGGGGACATAGAGATGTTCGTGTCGGAGAACGGCGTCGCCACGAGCGGGTCCAATCTAGAGGACCACATCAGGGTGGACCATTTGAGGAAATACATGGAACAGGTTGGTCAGCTCAAAATTGAAGTCCTGTTTACGTTTAGTAGCCTTTACTTAGCTCACTTTGATAATGCCTTTAGCAACTTTCAGCAAGTATGATGTATGATACTCATCTGGGAAACAAAAGAAAGTATTTTGTCTACCTACATAGTATCAACTGTTTACACAGAATACAGAACATCCAGAATGGGTGTTCGATCACATTTTTACGCAGTTAACTGTAACCGAAACCATGGCGAAACACCGCCCCGCCCGCTCTTTACATTACTTAATCTTTACACTTACAAAACTAATCGCGTTATTATGTTACGACAGTTAGGTATTCAATAAAAATTAATTGAAAAAAAATTGGGTCAAATATACCGTTATTCTGTGGCAACATATTATGTGTGGATAGCCACTCCAATTTGGAGTAGGCGTGACGGCTTCACTTTCAAGTGCGTTGACGGTTTCTGGATGATTTCTGTATTCTGTGGCTGTTTAATACCTACACTAGATTTAGAGATGAGACTATTATTGTGCAATGTGCACGATTGTTGCTAATACCTACTTGACATATTGTGTGCTAGGTACTCCTCGCCATGGAGGACGGAATTCGAGTCATCGGCTACACCGTCTGGTCTCTTCTCGATAACTTCGAGTGGTTCGAGGGATACAGGTAAGTTGAAAGATTTGATTGCATTTTTTAAATTCTATTATAACAGAATGACGTAGGTCGATGCTGCTAATTAAATCTTGCAATAATACAGTTACGATTCTGGTATGTTAAAACTGCTAAATGGTATTCTCATAATAACTTCAAAACAATTGATTGGTCCAAACTCCAAAAATCAGTTTATATGATACTAGCGACCCGCCCCGGCTTCACACGGGTACAATAGTATGTATCTGTATAATCTATGGGTACAATACTGATACTAATAATGCGGGTACCTTACTCATAGATCTAAATTCCCTACCTACCCCCGCCTTGGTGACGCCCACTTCGCAGCGGGCCGTGCAGCAGAAATCGTAATATTTTAATTTCGCCATAACTTCAAAACCAAACGTCCAATTTTAATCATTCATAGACCAAATATTATCTACATAAACTGTTCTTAGTGATCAAATAATTTATTTTCATAAGGATTAATAGCATGAATAAAATAAACGCGTTTAAATGTAGTCCAAAAAAAATTCAAGATTTCTAAATAAAAAAATGGTTGTTGTGCCTCACTCAATATAGATAGGTATAGTGTGTCGCGGACTTTTTTGTAGATATTTATAAGATCTACAATTAATTAGAACATTTTACGGTTCTATCTTTTATAGTTTAGGCAGCGTACGCAAAATAAGTAACTTTTCTGGTTGATTTTTTACACCTTGTGTCCGAAAACCCCAAATACCTTACGGAACCCTATTTTTTTCCAAAATAAAATTTAGCCTATGTTACTCGTGGATAATGTGGCTTTCGAATGGTGAAAGAATTTTTGAAATCGGTCCAGTACTTTTTGAGCCTATTCATTACAAACAAACAAACATACAAACAAAGTTTTCCTCTTTATAATATTAGTATAGATTATGGCGGACCAATAGCCTAATTGACCTAGTTTTTATTTATGTCCTAAACGCTTCATAATTGTTTTATTACACAAAAAAATATTACATTAGTTTTAAACCTAAAAATCTACAAAAAATATTTTAAAAATACACTTTAAAAAGCCGCCGAAAACACTGTTTGCCATGTTGGTTGATAGATTATATTGTGTGCTGTGATGTCATACTAGTATTTGTAGTCCGTAGTTGTCAAATGGCGATGTGACGTCCCGTTTGACATAAATGTAAATATAAAGTTAAGAATTTTAGAACAAACATGGAAAAGAATACAGAAAAACCATTTTGAGCTGATTCCATGTACCATGGAATTAGAGGAAACAAAATACATACTTAATTAATGACTTTATAAGATGTTATGAACTATTAATTTACAGAAACACGTTCCGTTTCACTGCTACGTACGTGTTTAGTGTGTTTGTGTCGTCACATTCTTTCCGGAAGTTACTTCGAGGTGTTTTCATCAGTAGAAATTATAAAACAATAATACATAGGTATTTTTAATTTTTTTTTATCAATCTTAAGTTTTTAAGTTATGACATTGCTAGAATACGTTTTCTTAAGCCAAGTACTAAAGGAAATACTCTTTCAATGTATGAAATTAAATATAAGTCAAGTACAAGTAGCCTACTAGCGCCACAATCCTGAATCGCGCTATCGAAGTTTTCACAGTTTGACGCTATATATGTCACCGAAAAATTGTAAAAACAGTTAGATTGTAATATATTATATAACTAGTGAAATTGTAAAATATCGAAAGACTGCGGACCCGAATATTCTGCTCATAAATTTAACACATTATTTTTCGTTACATCTATATATATAATCTATATATATAAAAGAAAGTCGTGTTAGTTACACCATTTATAACTTAAGGGGCAAATAGCCCCTAAATCGCTCAGTTTGAGTCCTAACTACTCCGAAAAATGGGAATAAAAAAATTCAAAAAAATATACATTTCACACTTCAATCCTTCATCTTTAATATCATCGTTAATTTTTTTAATACGACGAAGATTAATATTAAATAAATTAAAATTAAGTAGCCCTGTTTTCAGATTTCTTTTTCTATCTACTTACTACCTACTACGGCTATAAAGATGGTTCTTTTACAAAAATGTGAAGAATATATTTATCTAACATTTCATCGTTGGGTTTTTCGAAATACCGTTTTGTTTTCAAAATATACGTAAATAACTATTATTTTGTGAAAATATTTGTAAGCGGTGCGTGCGCGGGCGCGCGGGACAGTGAGCCGCTGACTTTCGTACGAGGAGGTTGTGTCACTCTCCGCGGTGCCGCTATTTCGCAATCGTTTATTTATTTTACTCTTGAAATAATAGGGAACAACATGCCGTAAAAAATAAATTATGAAAACCTTAGCGAGCACTCTGCCTGCGATAGAATGAAAATGTTCGATCGTTGAATGTACTTTTTTGTTCCTTCAACTTCTTACTTGAAATTTTAATAATATATTAATATAATATTATATAGTGTATATTATAGTATAATATTTTATTGTATATGTACTTGTAAATTTCATAGAAAGTGTATAGTTCTATTTCTATGACGACCTTTGGGCTCAGTTGGTTGAGCGTGTCGTTGCTCAAGCCGGGGGTCGCGGGTTCAAATCCCGCCGACGGAACAAAAAGTTTTCTGTGTTCCTGGGTCATGGATGTGTATTAAATATGTGTATAATATAATAAAAATCTTAATTATGTGTACCAATAGTATAAAAGTATTAAATATACTTCCGTTATCTGGTACCTACCCGTAACACAAGTTCTTCGAGAACTTACCACGGAATCAGATTGACGTGGTGTGACGCGTCCATAGATATATTATATTATTTCTTTTTTAATTGTCTATTTAGTATATCAACGCTTTGAGCTATATAGTATATGAGGTAAAAATGCCTAAGCGACATTTATTTATTTATTTAACACACATACAACTACTATTACAGACAAAATCCAATTCGATAGCGTAGGAAAGCAAATTCATATTTTATAATAATATAATACATATTATGATATTTCCAGTTTAAATAATAATAATTGATAAAAAATAATAATTAAAGAAATAATAATTAAAAAAGACACATATGACGCATAAATTTAGTAAACTTTATAGAAGAGTGATTTAAAGTTAAAATTTTTAGAAAAAAAAATCATTAAAAATCACAAAATAGTCGGATTTAGATGGTTTTAACATACATCTATATATCAATAAAATACAACGTGTTTCTTATTTTTATAGCAATTTTTGATATTAAAACGAATCATATAGCTTTCGAATTACAGGCAGTTTATGTCGCTTAGGTAAAAAAGTCCTAATTCGAAAAATAGGTAAAATTATCTAAGCTATCAACGAAAGTTATGTAATAGCAAGTAAAATTGCCTAAATTTTATTTTAAAGGTTTTCAGCAACTTGTAAAAATAGATAAGCTATAGACACATTTTCTGTAGTAACAGGTAGAAATAACTAATTCCAAACAAAAAAAAATTATAGGAGTATTCATCTAAATGGCCTAAGAGTTTACAAAATAAAACAAGATAAGTTACATAAATGTTGCTTCCATTAAGAATTTTCTACGGCTAAAGTTATCTTAGTAAATTTATTATTCAATGACATTGTAAATTTTTGCTCCTAACTGACAATATTTTTCTTCTTCTTGTTTATAAAAATTAATTGCAGTTACTAAAACGAGCTAATTTTGATCTTGAAATAATAAAAAGTATAGAAATATAAAAACTCAAGGCCTAGGATTGCAGCCCATTGCTTTATACTTAAGCTGCGGTCCCATTCCTTGAGTTCTCTCTTGGTAGTGCTGGGAGATATTCCAAATACCGATTCTGGGCATGACACCGTGACACAATTGGCCCAAAGCCTACCCAGCTCATCCGCGGTTTTGTTGCCGGAGATGTTGCCGTTGCCTAGAACCCATACTAGACTGATGCTGTTGTCTCGTCCTAGCATGTTTAGCGTTTGAACACAAGCCATAACTTATTTAGATGAAAGAAGAAGGGGCAAAAAGTACCCATCCTTGTAGCACTATAAGACATAATATATCAAATGAAAGGGCTTAAAAAAAGTGTCATTTTATTGTATGACGAAAATCCTCTAAACCATGGGAGAAAAAGTTAATGAGGGTTAAAGGTTAAAAAAGTTAAAAAAATAATTCTGTATTATTGCACCGTTTCATAGTGTTGCTACTATGGAACAATTTTTGGAAAGTAATGGTATACACTAAACTTTAGAAAAGTGTTATATTTTGATAAACTGCCTCATACTTTGATGAAATGTATGGAATGATAATAAAATACTAAAAATAAGCTTTCCTCAATTTTTTCGCACATAATTACTTCTGGAAATTGTTTCTTACTTGCAACGCTATCGAATGGCGCAATAATACAAAATTTATTTTTTTCCTAATTTGCGGGTTTGAATCCTGGCCTGGAAAAGTGGTTTATGTAAAATCAAATAATTCAGATAAAACATTAAAATACATATAATTAAATAGCAAAAATAATTTTCAAACGATTAGGTACAGAAAAAAAAGAAGTACATGGTAAATTATACTTCTGGGCGTTGTAAAAGAAGTCAAAAAAAATTAGCAATAGCGATTTAGCCCTACGGAATATCGAGTCCGACTTGATGAAAACTTAAACTCTTGAAACATGAAAATTTTTAATAACTCAATTTTCCTAGACAGGATTGGAACCCATAAATTATGAAAAAAATACATCCTTTCAATAGTATCGCAAGTAAGAAACAATTTCCATAATGTGCGACAAAATTGAGGAAAGAGCTTATTTTTATCATTTTATTATCATTCCATACATTTATCAAAATTTATCAAAATATAACACTTTTCTGAAGCTTGCTGTATACCATTACTTCCCAAAAATTGTTCCTTATTAGCAACACTATGAAATGGTGTAATAATACAGAATGATTTTTTAACTTTTTTTCACCTTTGGGTTAAAACTTTTTTCTCCCATGGTTTAGAGATTTTTCGTCATACAAAAAAATTACACGCTTTTTAAGTCCTTTCATTTGATATATGTCTTGTAGTGCTACAGTAGTGGGGACTGGATCCATACAAAAATGCCCCTTCTTCTTTCTGCTGCTGTCAGTGCCTTCAGCGCAGTGTGATTGTTTTGATAGACTGCGCTGAAAGCATTGACAGTAGCAGAAATATCATCTAAATTATCCTAATCTTCTCTAAAAGATTAGGATGTTTTATGGACAAGGACAATCTGTAGGCTCTGTATCAGATATCTTCATCTAAACTGATTCAATTTAAGTCTCTATAACTCCTGAACTTATGAAGTTTTTTGGACCGTTATAGTTTTCGTTCAAAGTTTATAACATGGATTACCATCATGAATTTTCCACATTTTCAGAGCCAGCCGTTTGGCTTTTAGAGGGGGGACGCCGTATTTTAACAAGAAATGCGCTTAAAAGTGGAATATCGCGCAAACGGAATGTACGTACATCAAAATATAATCTCAGAAACCTCTTAATGTTCTTAAAATATCTATGTACCTAATTATATCTCCCCCTTTCGTGTAGGTGTACCCAAAAATTATCTTCATTTATTTTAGCATTGTGTTGACGTGATAAATAAACTTACCCATTCAAAGTTTTATATTTCAAGCACCACCGTTTGGATGGACAGACGGACGGGCGGACGGTCGGTCGAACGGAAGGACATGACAAAACTATAAGGATTCCGAGACATGAACTACGGAACCTTAAAAAAGGAATAATAATGAAACCACGCCGATTTCAGTGACTGTTTTTTTTTAAACTGTTTAATTGAAAATAGACCAGCTTTAGGAGCTATTTTATTATGTCCAAGTATGTGCGCAAAGTTTACTCCCATAACCTAGTATATTGATATTTACTACTACCGACAGGACTAACTAGCGAAACATTAGGCGCATAAATATAGAAATATATTTAGCAATGTTTGCGTTCATTTATGTTCCCACACACTATTAATTTAATACTTTAAGTTACATTTTGTCAGTTTTATAAACACTCAGATCATTTAGCTATTTATTCCTGTCTATAAATTCATACGTATTGGAATTTATTGATACTCATGCGACATTTTTGATTTCGTATTGTATCTTAGCGACGTAAGATAATATTTTGGGTACAGGAAAAAATTACATTTTTTTTCGTCATTCTTGAACATTTCAAAAAAAAAGGTATCCCCTTTTTTCGCATAATTTTAATTGTCATAATTTCATTTGGCATACCTCTCTTGGCATAATTTTGTTACGCATACTATAACTTTGGCATACTTAATGGTTTCTTGGCATACTACATCATTAGGCATAAATATAATTTAGACTAATATTTTTTGTCCTAATTTAATGAGGCATAACTCGTAAGGCATAATTTTTCTTGTCATAATAATACTTTGATATAATTGCTTTTTGGCATAAACTCGTTAGGCATATTTTTTGTCATAATAAATTCAAGAATTCTGTCACAAGGTACAAATATGCATAAAATGGAAGGACATAATAAAACACGGATAAGGTAATTAAACGCATATTTATATTTATGCTTTTTAATATTAAGCATAAAATATAATTATTCTTAATTAATATAATGCGTAAAAAATTATGCCCTTTATTAAGTATGCCTAACAATTATTATGCTATTAGTAATTATGCGAAAAAAAATTAAGCTAAGAAAATTATGCCAAATGAATACTATGCGAAACTACTATTAAGTCAAATGAAATTATGCCAAGTAAAATTATGACATATGATTTTATGCGAAAAAATAGGGAACCAAAAAAAAATATCTAACCGACATACTTAAAAACAAAAGTTTGAAATAAAAATATCTACATAGCACGAATAGTTATTGTGTCAAATATATAAAACTATCTTTACGCCAATATTGTTTTATTTCACTGTGGGTAAAATTCTACAAGTTGCACTTTCGTAAAATAATGGTATCAAATTAAATGCACTGTAAGGACAATTCACAAATAATTTGTATGAAGAAAATGTACAAAGTGTCCACGAAAAGAATTTTTAAACAAGTAAAAATATTTTTGTGCAAACAAAAAAAGTAAAAACATAAAAATAGACTAAGTTGATTTTTAAAATTCTTCAAAATATCCAAGTGATTTTTTTTTTTATAAATCGCTTTTTGTTGGCGCTTAGTGAACATAACATTCATGATTTTGTATAAATTTCACTATATCTAAGCGACAAAAAAATCGTCGTAGGAAGACGACGATTAGACCAATCGACGCAAAAAAAAATACAAACTCATTGATATATAAACTCATTTTCGGTATTTTTGTCGCTTAGGCATTTTTACCTTTCAAGCGTCGATATGAAACTTCTTTTTTAGGAAAGCGAAAAAACACCTAGCGGATATTTTAGTGATTCTGTCAATAGCACTAAGTATTGCATTTTGGTGGGCGTAGAGGTGGAAAATGAAATCAAATATGATGGGATGGAAGCCGCATTGCCTACCAAATAATTTCCAGATTTCGGGAATAACCTCGACCGGCTTCTACAGAAGAAGGAGAAGCGGCTAATACATTCTACGTTTTTTCTTTGCTCATAGACCAGAAATAAATTAATATTTTCAAGTTGCATTTAAATCAATCCTAAAGTCGTTTAAAAGGGCCGTTCCTCAGTTTATAATTTGAGTCGCGGCGCGGAGATCGCTAGCGCTGCGGGGTGTATGCGGGTGGCGCGGCGGGAAGTGTTAGGCCACGCCCGAATCTGTGACGTCATCTACGTATATTTTCGCCTTAAGAACGGCTGAACCGATTTGGCTGAAAATTGGTAGGGAGGTATCTTAGAACCAGGAAAAGGACAAAGGATACTATTTATCGCGGGAAAATGTACGGTTCCCGTGGAATACTGTATTTACGCTTTTACGTAAAAACTACTTAACCGATCATCATGAAATTTGGCAGATATAAAAAAGACTACGAGGAAGAACATAGGTAACTCTTTATTGCATAAAAATGTACGGTTCCCGTGGAATACTGTATTTACGCTTTTACGTAAAAACTACTTAACCGATCATCATGAAATTTGGCACAGATATAAAGTAGACTACGAGGAAGAACATAGGTTACTCTTTATATATATAAAAGAAAGTCGTGTTAGTTACACCATTTATAACTTAAGAACGGCTGAACCGATTTGGCTGAAAATTGGTAGGGAGGTATCTTAGAACCAGGAAAAGGACAAAGGATACTATTTATCGCGGGAAAATGTACGGTTCCCGTGGAATACTGTATTTACGCTTTTACGTAAAAACTACTTAACCGATCATCATGAAATTTGGCAGATATAAAAAAGACTACGAGGAAGAACATAGGTAACTCTTTATTGCATAAAAATGTACGGTTCCCGTGGAATACTGTATTTACGCTTTTACGTAAAAACTACTTAACCGATCATCATGAAATTTGGCACAGATATAAAGTAGACTACGAGGAAGAACATAGGTTACTCTTTATTGCATAAAAATGTACGGTTCCCGTGGAATACTGTATTTACGCTTTTACGTAACTACTTAGCCGATCATCATGAAATTTGCTATAGATACAAAGTAGAGCACGGGAAAGGACATAGGCTACTTTTTATTGCAGAAAATGTACGGTTCCTGTGGAATACTCTATTTACGCTTTTACGTAAAAACTACTTAACCGATCATCATTAAATTTGGCACAGATATAAAGTAGACTACGAGGAAGAACATAGGTTACTCTTTATTGCAGAAAATGTACGATTCCCGTGGAATACACTTCGACAGCGTTCCCGTGTGACTTGACATAAAACATCAGTCCCTATAAAACGTGGTATAACAAAAAAGAACCAGACTCGAATAACAACAATGACATTGAAATGACAGCTATTTAATAGACGTATGGATGACAATTTGATTTTTGTAAGAAATTAATATTAAAACTATTTCTATTAAATAAATAACAATCATAATATAATGATGGAGCCATTGCCTATCTCAGAAAGCTAAGTAATTTTGTCTATGAATGAATGGTTGCAAATTTGAGTTTTGAAATAAATATTTAGGTGAATTGAAGTGAAGTGAATTTTATTACTAATGCCGCGACCAAGACGATCGAATCTTTCCCGACAAAGCCATAACGCAAGAAGGATACGAAACACTGCAAATGAAAGGACTGAAGAAGAACAAGAAATTGCACGTGAACAGCGCCGCGTTAGTATGGCTCGAATTCGTACTACTCAATCACAAGAGCAAAGTGAGGCAGCCCGTGAAACGGCTCGGTCGACAATGCAAAATCGTCGAGCGAACAACAGAGGTCAACAAATAGATAATTTGCGACGCAGAACAAGAGATTTATCAAGTGCTGATTTGAATCGAGCAGCGTTTCGATACGATTGTAGCAATGATTACAGCTTGCATCCTAGCGTTTGCATTGGGCGAATGGACGCTGTTTGCAAGTATTGTGGTGCATTAAAGTTTTCCGGAGAAACGCTAGGATTATGCTGCCTTAGCGGCAAAGTGAAATTACCATTGTTGACTCCGCCACCTGAGCCATTGTATTCATTGCTTTGTAGCGAAACACCAGAATCACGCCACTTTCTTGCAAACACTCAAAAATACAATGGTTGTTTCCAAATGACGTCATTTGGGGCAGATATTATCGAAGAGCGAGGATTTAATCCGACATTTAAGGTATTTATTAATACGCTTTTATAAGCCTGGGTTGTATGTATGTATGTAATGAAATCTTTGAGAATGATTTTCACCAATTTACAGAAATAATATATTTGCTAATTCTAAACTCTACTCTCATGCGGTTCCTGGGTATCCGGATGTGCGTTCTACTGATGCTCTTGGTCGTATGTATACAGTTCATCCAAAGAATGATGAATGTTTCTATTTGCGGTTGTTGCTGGTAAATGTGCGTGGGCCAACATCATTTGAGACACTACGGACTGTTAATGGTGTAATATTCCCAACATATCGTGCTGCATGTGAAGAACTGAACTTATTAGAAAACGATACCCATTGGGATACGACAATCGCTGAAGCCATTATCTCTGCATCTCCAAGTCAGATACGCACATTATTCGCTATCATAATTTCGACATGCTTTCCATCAAACCCATGTAACCTGTGGCACAAATACAAGGATAATATGTCAGAAGATATTTTACATCAAATTCGTGTCACTTCCAGAAATCACGATGTTGAGATGAATGAGGAGATACATAATCGTGCTTTACTCTTGATCGAAGATATGTGTTACCTCATGTGCGGTAGTTTATTAATCAGGTTAGGAATGCCAGCGCCCAATCGTGAAATGAATGACGCATTTAATCGAGAATTGGAACGGGAACGTGAATATGATCACCAGGAATTAGATTTAGTAGTTAAAACGAATGTACCCCTGTTGAATTCCCAACAAAAGGAAGTTTATGATACTTTAATGAAGGCAATCGATGATGGAAATGGTGGTTTATATTTCCTAGATGCCCCTGGTGGAACAGGTAAGACATTCCTCATGTCAGTAGTTTTAGCCACTGTTCGTGCGAGATCCAACATAGCGGTTGCAGTTGCTTCTTCTGGAATAGCAGCCACATTGTTAGAAGGATGCCGTACGGCTCATTCAGCCTTAAAATTACCGTTAAATCTTCAAACTATTGAAGAACCAACGTGTAATATTACAAAAAATTCAGCAATAGCCAAAGTTTTATCGGCATCGAAAATCATCATCTGGGACGAATGCACAATGGCACATAAACGTGCATTAGAAGCACTAAACCGAACATTGAAAGATTTACGGAATGACTCGAGATGTTTTGGAGGTGCAATGATTTTACTGTCTGGCGATTTCCGCCAAACACTGCCAGTAATTCCTAGATCTACGGCTGCCGACGAAATAAATGCTAGACTCAAATCGTCGAATCTATGGCGCTATGTCAAGAAACTGCAGCTGACAACAAACATGAGAGTTGCATTGCTTAATGATACATCTACTGAAGATTTCTCTGAGCAATTGCTGACTATCGGTAATGGTCAAGTACCTGTCGATGAATCGGGCGGATTGATATAATTTCCAAATAATTTCTGTAATTTTGTCTCATCAAAAGACGAACTTATCAACAATGTATTTTCAGAAATTATTTCTAACTACAAAAATAATGAATGGTTGAGTGAGCGAGCAATTTTAGCGGCTAAGAATAAAGATGTAGACGACCTGAACTATATAATTCAAAATAAGATCATTGGAACAATGCATTCATTCAAATCTATTGATTGCGTCACAAATGAAGATGAAGCCACCAACTATCCAATTGAATTTTTAAACTCCTTGGATGTGCCTGGCTTACCACCACACAATTTACGCCTAAAGGTTGGCTCCGTAGTAATCATGCTTCGAAACATAAACCAACCAAAACTGTGCAACGGTACGCGTTTGGTTAGAAAATTGATGAACAATGTAATTTACGCGACGATACTGAAAGGAAAATTCAAAGGTGAGGAAGTTCTCATTCCGAGGATCCCGATGATCCCAACCGATATGCCGTTTGAATTTAAAAGACTTCAATTTCCGATCCGTCTTGCATTTGCCATGACGATCAACAAATCACAAGGCCAATCCTTAAAAGTTTGTGGTTTGAATCTAGAACATCCATGTTTTTCCCATGGTCAATTATATGTGGCATGTTCACGGGTCGGAAGACCATCTGCGTTGTTTGTTTTTGCGCCTGATAAGAAAACAAAAAATGTCGTGTATCACAAGGTACTTATGTGAAGAGCAACCTATCTACTGAAATGCAGAAACAAGTACAAGTAGTAAACAGTAGTTAAAGAACGTTTGTGTGCAAAAGCCTATTATAAGGTCAATGATTTTATTGACGATCGCACACCCTGGAATAGGATGGCCACTTGCAAGGCTGCTTCTATGTACTATATAGGTATTATGTATCTGACTTTTGTTAATATTATATATAGATCTAAGTTTTCACATTGTAAACAACTTCATTTATTTTAAAAAAGAACAATTTTCCATCTTTTTGCTAAAAGATGGCCCCGTGCGAGTTTCTTACGCCGGTTCTTCTCGCCGGGTTAGTTCCCGAACCGGTGGTAGGCATCAAGTAGGGACAATTCTTTAAGCGTTACTTTGTAACCCATATGAAAATAAAACTTTTTTGATTTCGATTTTGAATAATAAATGATTAATGTACTTCTTTTTTTTTAATAAAAAAATTAACTTAAAAAATTCGAAAATCTGCTTATTTATTGCCTTTAAGGCGGAACAGAGTTCGCCGGGTCAGCTAGTTATAAATATAATATAGAGTATTAAACAACATCTAATTTCATCTAAAACGCTTATAAGTGGGCTCCGGCCTGACCGAGCATACCACCTCGCTTGGTCGGATCTTGATTAGAGATCTCTCTTTGGGGCTTCCACTATTTCCACAATATCAAGACGATTAATTTATAATTCATTAAAAGTAAAATGAAAGTTTAAGTTAAATACGTTAATATTGATGATTTCGCACTAATAAGTTTCAACATAACATTTGTGTTTCTCGTTTACTAAGAAAAAAAAAGAATTTGCCAAACCAGCGTGGTGGTCTACCTCCTCAAGTCCTCATATTTACGTTTACTTTTTTACCCGAGTGGCGAGCATGGTCGATATGATGATGATGAATTTACAGTGCCAAATTCGGTCTCTACGAGGTGGATTACGAGGACCCCGCCCGCCGTCGCCGGCCGCGGCTGTCGGCGCACCACTACGCCTGCATCATCAGGTACCGGACACTGGACTACCCGCAGAGCTGCGTGCAGGAACGACGAAACGGACAACGGTGAACGGTAGATTTGTGATTTTTTTGTGTTTTTTATTAAAATAAATATTAATAGTAAAAGTGAATGTTATTGCTAATACTTAGCTAGTAAGGAGTAGCATCTCAAATTTCCTACGCTGATACGAAAATATCGATGGCTTAGAGAAAACATGTTCTAATTACAAAAATTGCGATTTTTACTTTTTGACTGAAAACTGTATTAATTGACGTGCTCTACCGTTTGCACTTACCCACGTATCGATATTCCATCTCTTTCTATCAAAGAACCAGTGTCACGGTTGTATTAACTATTAAGTAAGCTTAGTTTATGTTCAAAAGTATTAAAATCTTTTATTTTTACTAATCTGCTACGAAAAGTCCATAAGTGATTTAAATATTCCCTCCCGCTGTACTAGTTGACGCACAAAAATATTAAATACATTTATGACATGTAATCTTACATATTACAGACAATCCAAATGTTGTAAGTGCCAAGATAGAAACAGAGAGAGAGAGTTACGTTTCGTATATTACTGTAGGGGAAAGAGAGAGCATTATCTTTCTCCTTTTCTCTCATAGCTAGTTACGTTTCGTTTAAACGTAACTAGCTATGTTACAATTATATATGTAAATATCACATCACATACATAAATAAACATAATATATACACTCATATAGATTAAGCTAATTTTACTTCATAGTTTTACTTCAGTCATGTGGTCTAAGTAAACTCATATTTTTATTCTATTTATGATATTCAATTAATCTACGTGCCTATCAATTAATTTACAACCTAATTGGGACCACGATATTAACACAATAATTGAATATCCATCACGTGATGTTGTCACTGAGCTAAATATATTGTATATTTACATTTTAGGAAATCGTTAGCCGAATTAAATAATTCAATCTATCGTCTCGTAAATTAATAACGTAAAATGGAAATATATTTACATTTTTGTGTATGAAATTACTAATGAAAGTAATGAAATATGTCGTCGCGTGAGTTAACAAAATTTGTTTGCGCTCGAGCAATAATCCTGTGTGCTTATTACGCCAAAACGGATTTGCTTTGAGTTCCTTTCCTCTATTTGTCGTACCCGGCCCTTTCAGTGATCGTATGTGAAATTGATTTCTATACGATATTAGCGTCCTTAGACTTCGTGTTCGACAAAAAACCTCCAAGGGCTTTTACAAACAAGACGTTTAACGGAAAAGCGATAAGCAATTTTAACACAGCCGTAGCAAAAGAAAAACGTTTTTAGTGTTCTTTATGTTTCAGCTCTTAATTTTTATTAATTCAGAAGTAATATAAATAGATATGAATTCTCACATTTATGTGACATAATTACTATCATGATAGTATATTTTTACTCTGTGATGCTATATCGTCCATGCCACTGTGTGCCACATATAGAAATGCGTGTCCTCAATGTTACGTAGGACTAAAATATCTACCATACCTACCCTGTAAGTTAGTGGCGAGGGTTGGTTCTCCTTCATAGGGAAGCCCTGGCCTGTATAATAGGTAAGGATTTGGACGAGGGTCTTCAAAGGGTAAGTGGTAAGTGATTAGTGGAACCGATAGGAGTGGATCTATAAAAATTAAATTAAATTACTTTTATTTCAGGCTGCATAGGCCCATATTATCAATACCTTACAGATATGTAGTGTGTGTATCACCTCCCTACCTATATATTACAATGTAAGTTGATTTAAGAGTTAGTTAATAAACATTATTCGCGAAGACAACATCTTTCTTTAGACTCCCCAAGCCTGCACATTGCATGGCGACCCTGCCAGTGCTGCCCCGTGGCAGCGCTGCGCAGATGGTACAGTGACAATTATAATATTGAAAATAAACTATAAAATGTGATGTGAAGAGTGTACTTTAAATGCAATAACTCAAAAATGTGAAAAGTGTTAAAACAATGAACTGATTAAATATACTTATGTACTGTAGGGTTAAATAAATTATTAAGTAAATAGTGTAGAGACATAAATACAAATCTGTAGTAACAAGTTCTACAATAATAATAATAATCATAAAAATAATTTGAGCAATAAAATATATATAATGACTTTTAGTAAAAATAAATAAAATAAAGTGTGCACAAAAATATATGAACTGAGAAATTAAATCCAAAAAGTTGCAAGATGAATATTGTAATCATAGGCATGATGAAGAATAATAATAAAAAAGGCTAAACAAAAAAAAATAGATACAGAAGTTAGGGTACAAAACGAAATATTGGTCATCAGTTGAAGACAAAAATTTTGAAGATATTTGAATGAAGATCAGCAGGCAGCTGAGAGTTGTTGGAGTCATAGAGGAGATGGTGAGCAGGCAGCCGGGAGTAGTTGGAGTCAGATGAGTGGGAATGTCGAGCAGGCAGCTGGGAGTTGTTGGAGTCAGATGAGTAGAGATGGTGAGCAGGCAGCCGGGAGTAGTTGGAGTCAGATGAGTAGAGATGATGAGCAGGCAGCCGGCAGTTGTTGGTGTCAGATGAGTGGATATTATGTAGAGCAGGCAGCCGGGAGAAGTTCGAGTCGGAAGTGGATGCAGCCGGGAGATCAGTGAGCAAAGCACAGAGATAAGAATAATTGGACGTCAGATTTTTTTTTCTAGGCTTATTACGTAACATTTTCATAATTTTAGAATTTAAAATTAATTGAACTATTCTACAAATTAAAAATGAACCTGTGTACTTATATCAGTATCTTATGGTTATAATAAAAATAAAAATTAACGTGTGTTAACATATTGAAAATTTAGATGAATTAATTTATAATAAAATTTAGCAATATGGAATAATATACAAAAGGTTACAAAATTAATAAAAGTAGTAAAAAGATAAGCATTTTAATGAACTATTGAGAATAAACTAAATTTAAAATGTAATAAGTATACAGTACTCAAAAGACGTAAATAATTTGATTTTTAAATGGAGAGATATAATTTAAGTGTCAGATTGGTTTGTTGAAGTTAAGTTAAAATAAAATCCCAAAAGCATATTGTGCAAGTACAAGTAGGTAATATTGATGTTTATTTAATTGTGTTGTCGTTTAAAGTTATTGGAAACAAGTATTCTGATAAATATCATTTTTTTGAGTAATTTTTTCAGATCTATTGAAAATGTATTGAATTATTGAACAATAATTATGAATAGCCAACAAAATTTGCAAATATGTAGGTTGATTGGTATTACATTAAAATGGTTATTGCACTTTTAATAACAGGCTATTACAATTTAGTATATAAAAGAGTATCGGCTATGAAAACATTTAAATAAATTAATAATGTAAATTAAAACAGTTAGATTTAAATTATCTAATGTCAAAATAAATTAAAATTACATCAAATAAAATAAATAATTAAAGATTACAATTTAAAAATTTTAGTATGTTTACAAATTGGTAATAATTTTAGGAAAAGTTTTTGTAATTTCATTAGTTTCATGTGACTTTTAAAAGTTGAAATTAAATTATAATGTTATTATCTTGCAACTTAAGCCACCCCTTGTAGGTAGGTATTAGTGATGTGCCGGATATCCGTATCCGTATCCGTATCCGCGGATATCCGAGGCAGAAGAAAGATCCGTATCCGTGTCCGTATCCGTTACTATTTGGCGGATCTTTTACGGATCTATTTATCTTATTCATATTAAAATTATAGATGAATTATTTAAATTAGTGATTATTAATTAAGGTAGCGACTAGCAATTAAATAAAAAAAAAAAAAAACTATTAAATTCATTACACATAATATTCTTGAGGATGTTTTCTTTGTAAATGATTTTTAAAGAGTTGTGCTTTTACCCTTACGGGAATACTTTCCATCGCAAATTTTACACTTTGCACATTCATCATTTACTAACACAAAATAATTCCAAATTACTCTACTAAACTTCTTTGTAGTCTTTTTTTTTAAACTCATGTACCAATACCAAACAAGCGTTATTTATGCTGTCCAGTGTCAACACACAAAACTATAAACAAAAGAAAAGAAAGAACCACCGTGCAATGCAAGTCGAAACATGTGTGAAGGTCGCGCGCACCGACATCGACTGCGTAAGAAAGTTAAGATCCGTATCCGTATCCGTATCCGCGGATCTTGACACCAAATATCCGTATTGAGATCCGTATCCGCGGATATGCATTTTTAACGATCCGGCACATCACTAGTAGGTATATTTGGTACCTAGTAGAAGTTACCGTATTTAAAAAGGAATTTTTGGCTGAAGACAAGATTATTATAATATTGTAAGGATGTAATCGTAATACGAAAGTGAACTTTGTAATAAAATTAAATAAATGGGTGTTGACGATGTGTAAAGATATTTTAAGCAAATATAAATAATAATATTAGTTGTGACAGAAAGAAAACTTTAAAGAAAATAATATGAGTTAAAATAATTTGTGTCAGTTATTATTAACTATAATTAGTATTAATATTGAAATTTTAGATATTTGAAAAAGGGAATACATAGTAACTCATTACTAACTAAATATTTTACGCAGTTGGTTAACGCAGGTAGGTAAGTTCCCACAGCAAACAACGCCTTTGCTGGGAAAGCGTCAAATATCCGCGGTGCCAGCACAGCATTCGCGCAACGAAATGTAAGTAGATACTATTTGTTAATCAAAGCAAACAACGTTATTGTACAAAAATATGTATATTTTTTTAAAAGATTTTTAATTTACAATACATAAAAATTCGTCATAAAATATGTCAATTTTGAAGGTTAATTTTTAAGGTATTATAGTATTAGTTGAAAAAAAAAACAATATATTTCAGATTTAAGATTCATGTTAAGTATTATTTAAATTCATTTCACGAAATTATTTTTATTTGAAATAAGACTGAAAACGAATAGTGTGTTTTAAAATATTTTGGTATGTCACTTAGAAGTTAGAGGTATTTTTTTTTTTCGACATTTAGTTAAAATAGATAAAAGTCCAGAATATTGAAGTAATTAAATTTTGTTAAAATTTTGATATTGACCTCTTATCGAGAAAGTTCGTTCGGTATTTTTAGTGACAATTAAATTCTATATTAATAGTACGTAGATGGACCACCCATGTCCATGATATGAGATCATCAATGATTGGTGTCGAATAACATATCATCTCAACTTTACATGCACCATTTATGGTACAAATCAAAACAGCTACGATGATAATACGATGCATAAACTTAAGCAATATGCATCCAGAAGTGTCAAGTAAGCATGCCATATTTAGATTGGAAAGATTGCATGAATTTACACGTGCACAAGATTGTGTTGCAATTTGCAACATCAATTTTCCTTAAGGACGGTTAATTTTAGTAAATTTAAATAGTAATAATAAAAAAAATCTTTGCAAATATTTAGTAAAAGAATTAATTTAACTTTTTTTATTACCTATATTTAAAAAAAAAAGAAAAAGTAAGTAAACCTATACATTTGTTTTTACTACAATATCTACATAGGTAGGTGCATTATTTTTGTTTTGTAATGCAGTGACTGAATAAAACACAACCTTTTAATATTTCTAAATTAATATGAACTCTGGGAGTCATACTTTATTTCAGGCTAAGGATTAAAAAAAAATAGGAACCTAATAAAATATAATTAATTAGTAAATTATACGCCGTTAACTCAAATAATTTATATTAATTTAATTTATTTTGTAATAGTAACTTTAGCTTTTCGGAAGGTAAAAGTAGAGTAAAAAGGTTTTAATAAAAGTAATTAGTTGCTTAATATACAGAAAAAAATTTATTAAGATGTTATGTTGCTATGTATTCCAATCCAATTCAATTAAGTTTCGAACATACAAATTAATTATTAAATAAAATAAAATAAATAGTTTTTATTTCATGGTTACTTTTAAAGTTATAAAAATAATATAATTTTATTATAAAGTATATTAAAGGAGGAATCGGTAAAAAGAAAGGACGTGTAAAAATCTCAAAACGAGACAATTATTTCTTAGAAATGTATTAAATTCTTTTTAACTACTTTGTAAGTTGATTAGCTACATTTTCTGAGATTTTATACTGGATATGACTTACATGGATTTATTTAAAAAATATTTACGTTCATACGAGATATGACGTAATATTATTGTGAAGAGAATTAGGAATGTGTTATTTAGTTTGTAACATAGCTGTAGTCTATGTAGGGATGTAAAGAAAAGATTATTTTGAAATAAGGATTTGGGTTTAAGTTTTATAAGAAGGTATTTGATTGAAATTGAACAGTTACTAGGTAGAAGGGATGTGTCGATGTTTGGAATGTCTAGTAGCTGTTGGCTTGATCACCCAACAGTTGATGGATATTTTAAATATTGAGTGCATCAAAATTATGGAATTGGTTATTTTGTAAGGAATTTGGGTAGGTTAAGGTGAAAAATGCCATAGTGCATTAATTAAATACTAGCTAAAATGCTATGTATGGGTAATAAATAAAATGCTAAAAGCATAAATAATAAAATACGCAAGGTAATCCTTCATTCGATCATGGTGTAAACGAGATTTCTCTGTGAGAATAGTTGGAGGTCAAGAAGCCTTAAAACAAACCCTTGGTATTAAAATATGGTACAAATATGGTACAAAAATAAAATAAATGGTACTTAGAGCATGCTCGGCGGGAACAATCCTCCACTTAGTAAAAATGGTTGGAGACATATTATTATATTGTGTTGGTTAGTCTTAAAATAGGTCCCGTTAAATGTTGAATGAATAAATAAAGTATTGTACCAAAATAAAGTGCGCACATGAAGTATTAAAATAAATAAAATAAAGTACCATAATAATAAATACTTTAAAGTCGACTATAAATAAAATTATAAAAATGTATACGAGTAAATATTAAATATGAATAATAAAAGTGTATTCTATTATGATTTATGAAAAAG
The DNA here is from genome assembly GCA_905404095.1 of Glaucopsyche alexis. NCBI lineage: Eukaryota > Metazoa > Arthropoda > Insecta > Lepidoptera > Lycaenidae > Glaucopsyche > Glaucopsyche alexis. The sequence continues at coordinate 31,707,775 of FR990043.1, read as the reverse complement.
CATGCATATTATGAAAATAATGATAAATGAAAAAAGGTACCTGATGATGTAAATGTAAGTGACTGGCCAGTCCACTAATCAAGTGTATTAGTAAAAATAAATGTAAGGATATTATGTGAAATGAAATGACAAAGAAAATGAATATGAAAATGTATTGACTTAATATAAGTGAAATTAGATTATATATATTTTTTTATTAAACTGAAAGAATAAATTAAATAAACTAATGATATTGAGGAGTTAAGGATTATTTTTTTGTTAGGAAATGTGAAATATCTACTTAAATTAAATATTATATAATAAAAGATTAATTTTATTAAAAACAATTATGTAACCATGTAAAAAAAATCTTAATTTGAATTTAAGTCAGCAACTTAGTTTTGGTATTACCGTTTATTTTAATTAAATATATCGTCAACATCCCATATCTTAAATTAATATTAAAAACATGTTTTACGAATTTTAAATATAAATGACACAGATTTGTATTTATTGTTATAAGTTGGGTATTAGTAGGAATATATAATATTTTTTTATAAAAAGTAATTAAGGAGGTTTTAATGTTAAGTTATTTATAATGAAAAAAAAAAAATGTATCCAATTTGTTTTTTCAAAAATAGGGGGGAGGTGTAGTGTGTGTATCACCTCCCTACCTATATATTACAATGTAAGTTGATTTAAGAGTTAGTTAATAAACATTATTCGCGAAGACAACATCTTTCTTTAGACTCCCCAAGCCTGCACATTGCAGATAGATATGAGCGCCGCGACGGCGCGCCGCCGCCGCCGCCGATTTTGCCGCGCCGCCGCCGCCGCGAAAATACATCGGCGCGCCGAGTGAACGAGAGAAATAGTCATAATGTGTAATTTCAGTCAGTAACTATGAGTATTCATGTTATCCAAGTCATATATACCCAATTACTCATATAAGCCATGCTTTAAACGAGGAGAACATCCACATAAGTGACACCTATCGCATCGAAAGAGTTCTACATAAAAGATAACTATAGGTCTACCAGAATCTGATGGCATTTAAAAAAAAATGTGATTTTTATATGGCAATGTTAAGTATGACCCGTCAAATCAAAGTACGTGATCTGTCAACCGCTGCTAAAATTTTGTGATTATGTTCTTGGAATTCGTTGTTTTTGTGAAAATATCCAAAAAGGCAATTCGATCTCAAGCGAGAAATATTGTTTTCTATGTCTATAGTAAAATACAGAAAGAAGAAGGTGTAAATCGAACTCAATCTTTTAATTTAAAGCTCGTGGTAGAGTTGACCGGTAAGTTAGAGTAAGTTGTTTTGATACTTTTAGTTTTTTTATATTTCCTTAGGTAATTATTGTGACTTCTTTAAAGGTATTTCCAGTATTGATATAAGGTGAATCGTAGCTGATGGCACATCGAATGATGGTTTGTTTTCCATGCCTGGTAAAAGGAGGAGAGGAGGAAAAAAGAAAATCAACATAAGACAGTTTCGATTTACAGTTGATTAGGAATAAAGTAAACGAGTTCTATACAGATCGGAAGGAAATTCCAACATTAAATAAACTGTTGCCAATTTAATTGTATGTTATTCGTAATAAATAAGTATATAAAGTAATTCACTATTGATTTATTTTTCATAACATATTTTCTATATTATTAACCTCTTATTATAATATAATTTCTATATACATGGGTATAAGGACATTCTTCGTACAGTCTTATTATAATTCATGTTTAATAATACTAAAGATATAATTAAAATTTAATCAGTATCAAGATCGTTTAATCCTGTTTCCCCAGTATTGCACACTACAAAATTTTATTTCCCTATTTGCCATGAGATTCTGGTACACCTATAGAAAGGCAGATCTACTGAATTGATGGAGCTAGTAGATCGAGATAGTAGGTAGCATTGATAAAGCCATTGAGGATAAGAAGTTTGCGGTAAGGGCCTTCCTAGATATTGAAGTCGTGTTCAGCAAAAACTCAACCAGAGCTATTACCCTGATAGCCTGGCTTCAAGAATTACTATAGAGTGGATCAAAGCTACGCTTAACAACAGAGCAGTGTCATAAACTATTATGGGCTTGACGCTTAGGAGCAGGTTGACCCCAGGGACGCCCACAGGGAGGGGTGGGGTACTGTCGCCGCTGGAGTGGTCCCTGGTAGTGAATGGGCTGCTAAAAGAACAGAATAATAGAAGTTTCTATGCTCAAGGATACTGACGACCTAATATAATAGCTCTCCGTACCGATTTCGGTGATGGTGGTCGATATTATTGAAACCAGGCCAGCAGTTATTATTATAGTCCGACGTTTTACATACCCATCCGACGCATGAATCACCTTTCTTGTCATACAATCAGGTGATCAGCCTGCAATGTCGTAACCAACCTTAAAACCAACTTTTTTTTATTATTCCAATGCGGGAATTGAACCCACGACCTATAAGTCGAGAGCCAAGCTGTAATCCGACCTAGCGATAATAGTGGTGGGCAAATGCGTGTCAGTAGTCACTGGGCTAAAGCAATCGGGTGCAAAATTGGTGCAAAGGGGTCAAGCTAACAGTCAACGCTAATAAGACAGTTTTGATACCTAACACCAATAAGAAGAGGAAGTTGAAGGGACTAAAACCCCTAACGCTCTTCGGAAAAACTACCACGTTTTCACCTAGATATTATGGGACTTACTTGTAATAAGCACATCGAGGACATTATGAAAAAGGCTAGATGTGCTCCAGGACCACAGTCCTGCCCAAGACTTGTCAGCTCTAAATAAGGCCTTCCGTCGAAGGCAGCATTGCCTTGCTTGGTTATACACACAGCTATAGTGAGGCGATTGTCACATATGCGTAGTGTGGTATGCCACACTGACATAATTTGATTCACGGACATATCTAGGAAAGACAACTGGGATGGTGCTTGACTACGGGGGCGTGCCACCTACAGGCAGATATGCTTGTTTGAGAGATTTTGCACTGTGTTTCAGGCTGAGATCTCCGCTATTATTGGTTGTTCACTAGAGAGCCTACGTAGTCAGTTATATAAAAGGCCTTGTTGCGGACTAATCAGCACACAGTCCTGAATCGCGCTATCGGAGTTTTCTAAGATCGGCGATATATATATATATGTCAAAGACTCCATCAGGATAAGATGGCGAACGGTTGAAATATTCCAAGTTTAGATATTTATTACAATATTATCGAATAGCCCAAATGCTGAACGATCAGAAACGTGACAAGTTCGATGCCACGTATTTCACGACTTCCGTATTATCCTGATTCCTGAGCTTTTTATAATCCAGTCATTCCCAAATTCAGGCCAATAATACCCCAGTCTCCATGACAACCCTTATTTTTTCTATCACATCTGTCATTACTGGCATCGAACAAGTCCAAATAGTAAAACTACTTGACGTCTCCAATCAAAGACAATCTTAGCTTTAACACGCTCCGACACGGCCATTCTGACAATTCGCACGTCCCTGTGCGAAACAAATCCGTTGACACTCCGACAAGATCACCCTGGTGACTCTGAGATCCTTGTGTGAAGAATATTTATGTGCATCAACGCTCCGACACGGCTATTCTGTCCATGCACACGTCCCGGTGTGAAGCGTCTCACGTCTTCGTTTCAAGTTTCTGAAAAAAAAACATTTGACAGCACAGTAAAAGGTTCTCACTCGGTCAACCTGACCTCGGAAAATTAATAAGAACTGCTTTAATCCATGGACATAACATTTAATTTTATCATATTCTAACACATCAATACCTCCCTCCTGTGTCAATTACACTCTAATTAACATCCTTCATCTAACCTCTATCTAGTGTTCTCAGAGTTAAGTTTTAATTTACATTTTATACTCTCAGATTAAACACACATGAAGTATACAGATACAACACAATATCAACCATAATCTTGCTACCAAATAAATCATGACATGCTTTACCACACACTTCACACTTTACATGTACCAATCTCAATATCGAAAAACGATGCTGTTATATTCCCATCATGTACAATACAAGGCCACCTCCCTCCGGTGCACCTCACTACAAAAAACCACTGGGTTGCCTCCCTCCGGCACCCAGTCACAAGGCCACCTCCCTCCGGTGCACCTCACTACAAAAAACCACTGGGTTGCCTCCCTCCGGCACCCAGTCACAAGGCCACCTCTCTCCGGTGCCTACTCTCGTCAAGTAATGGGCTGCCTCCGTCCGGCACCCAATCACAATCCTCGCTCGCAATCCACAGTCGCAATTCGCATCCGCAATCTACAGTTGCAATTAACAGGTGCAAACAAAAATATTCACAGTTTACATCTTTTAACAAACAGTTTACAATGTACTTCAAAATCTTAATGTCTTTTGGACCGCTTAGATTATTACCGGATTGAGCGCGCCGAACATCTTGGTGAAATAACTAAACCTACTATTAAACCAAAAGCCAATATCATTTTACTTTAGTGCTAAACAGAGCAGTCGTATTGCATACACGTCACGAACTTTTAACAAAATATTTTTGCATTTAACTTTTTTAATAAATACATCCAGAAGCAGAGACGGGCGAGCAAAAAAAAACATTGACCGAACCGGTAGCACATTTACAAGAAATAAATAAAGATTTAGTGCCTCACATGACTATCGACTACTTTAAAAATTATTCCACATAATTCGAAAAAAAAAAAAAAAAAAATACTGTCGCAAAAATGTTAGACCGGGCAACCCGATCGTCTTTGTTTTAGGCTCAAATTGTAGCTGACTAAATTGTCCAGAGGAATTTTTCGCAAATTTTGAAATAATTCTCCGTTTCCAAATTATCGCGCTCCAAAAATATAAAAAAGAATCTGAATAAAATTTAATTTTTATTTCACTGTTTCAGCCATAACTTTTTTCGTTTTTTTTTTTTTGTGAATACGCGTCCTTTGAGCTTTTTTTGAATATCATATCCTTCACAACTCTCCGAGATATAAGGGAATCTTAGTTTTTCATGAAATCGGAGCTTGCACTGGAGCGAACGAAAAGAAAGTTACAATGTCAAAAGTATTTCGTATTTTTTCTAGCTATACACACTGCAATTAATGTTGAAGGGTCAGGTGTTTCACAATACTCCCGCCGAATGTAAGCAGTTGTAACTTGTTACACTAAGTTAACATAACACATATTAGGACGATTACGCTAAAGATTGATATCAATATAAAACTTTTGAATTTTCAAAGTTTCTGATGGAAATTATACGTTTCTTTCTCATAAATTTAATAATCGTTTGGTCGTAAGCAACTTTGGTGCGTTTATAACGAACGACAAGGGTATTCAACTCGAGGTTCATTTTCACGTTTACAGATGAGCAATCGGATTGTTGATGGAAAATAACCATAGCCGTCGCTTTTATTACCATACCAAAAGACTCATAAATGCGTTGCTAGTCGTTAAGATAATCTTAGGTCTCCTGTCGCACAATTTTTAAGTATTTTTGGTTTTACCTAAGTACCACAATATTCTAGGCAATTTGATTTTAGCATGTGTAACAATATACATTCGAAGCCCACAAAGTAAACCAAAAGGTCGATTCTACTAATCAAATTCCGTAACAGTACAGTTACGATCCAGTCCTGATAATATATTAAAACTGCAAAAATGGCACTCCCACAAACGTCTAACCAACGTCAAACCCGTTTTGATTGGGCACAACTCCAAAAATCAGTTCATGACGTCAAGACTAGTCATCCACAACTCAACAAAAGCAAACTAAAAGTGTAAGTCAACTACGAGAATTGGGGTTCAGAATAACTGATAGTTGACACAGAGATGACTGAATATACCAGTAGTGATAAACCTCCTCCTGACATTTCATAAGCTTACTTCTACATCTGTTACTTTCTGGTCGATATCCTTTAACTTCATTGGAAGTAACTGCAATTTTAAGTCCACGGTTTTAATATGCGCAAGTAAAATTCAGGCTTCTGAAACTTTGCCATTACTTTCTACTTAAAACCTTACCGATCAATAATTAATTGACAATATTTATAAGATCAAATAGCTCATAAATATCAAAAAAAAGTAAGATCAGGACAAAGATTGGTGATTTGCTTTGATGTCCGTTTTCGCAAACTAGAGTATGTATGTTGTGTCTATATGATGACGTTGCCATAGGTTGACATTTCCAGTCAGGTTCAAGTAGTTCATTTTTCTGAAGGTTTGGGGGCCGTTATACCAAATACTCCATAGACCTTAGGAAAACAATTATTATTAGCAAAATCGGATATTGACTTTTCATTATGCCTGCTTTTTCTTAAAACAGTAACCTATATTCAGAAGATAGATGATTCGTCATTTCGATATATAATAGTAAAAAAAATTTAGTCATTCGTATCGTATCGAAATAAGTTGTTATTTCTTTGTTCTAAGTTAAACATTTTTTTCAATGGCTCGGCTCTGATCACTAACATTCCCAACGCTGGGGCTCGGATCTCTCATCAACTGGAAGTTGCATCAGTCTACTACGCTACCTAATCACAGAACGCTTATTACGGAGAAGAATGTCGACCTCATACAAAAAAAATTGGGACCAGATAAGCGCTTCTAGTGAGCTGCCTCTTCAAAATTTTAACCGCCTTCCAACAAAGGAGGACTATTTAATTGATTATATCAATATGGCGACAAATTTAAGATACGTAATCATAGTTTAAGATATCGTTAAATTCCTCTTTCGAATACATTTTGATATTCCAACAAAACCGATTAACCATCTCCATAAACTATTCATTAATACTGCAGAACAATATATTCATTTTTTTTTTCTGTTTCTTTTTTTTTCAAATGGGGCTACGTTAATGTCATTTAAGTTGTTTTAACTTAATCGGACTGGTGACTGCCATTTGGCTAGTCTTTATGGTACAATATATTAATCATTCGTGAGCCTCATGTACATAAGTCTAGCGTTTTCGATGGCGCAAGGCAGAAGCGACATAGTGTCATCTGTTGTGGTTTTAAGTAGCTTTTATGTAACGTTAACCCTGTAGGACAGAGCGATATATTGAAATGTCGCCATTCTCGTTGCACCGAACTGCCCCCTTGTACCTAATACTAAAACCAAGAGAGAAAATAATTTATGCAATCAATAATTATCTGTCAAAATAAAATCATCCCAAAGTACATACGTATCATTCCAAATTAATAAACAATTTCACTTGGTTAGATAATAATCTAGCGCCTGACACATGAATTTTCAACTACTATCTTAAAGTATCATGCGAATTCTTATTGCAAAGTTAGATTTTGACAAACGGACAAAACTGTATTTTCAATTTGATCCAAAGGTTGCGAAGTACTATAATTTTATGTTCGTTTTAAATATTCTTTTTATTTTGGTCTCATGAAATCAATTATGAGTTATTATGTACTCAAATAAAAATGTCATTCGTGAAAACGCGCAAGATCACGCTCCTTCTATATCATAACAAAGATTACTTAAATTTGCAAAATTTAACAACTATGTCATACATTCTTATAGCATCATCTGCAAAATAGCAGTACACTGTAAGAACTAAATTATTACACTCATGCACATCGTCTCAGACTTCAGCAGGCTACGCGTCGCTATATAAGTAGGTAGGTCCACACATATGCAGTCTTTCGATACACAAACTAGTATCTAACCTAAATCTTAGTTTGAGATGTGCTAACTCGCTTAGACCATGAAGCCATTAGCATCAAGAGAAGCAACATCTTATATGATCTTTATTAGCTAGGTAATTTCGCTATGTGTATCAAATGAAAGAGACTTCATAAACAATACTAGATCAATTCTACCAATATTTCGAAAAAAATATCGTAATGGAAGGAATACGCTCACCACAGTTATTGAGTGTCCAAGTTGGAATCTTTATGCCCAATATATTATCATTTACCAAGTTAAGAGAGCAAAACTGCATCTGCCACGTAATTTATCGTCAATTCCCTCCAAGTATGTCAATACATAGTGTCCTTGTCTCCCGCTGTAAAATAAAAATAAACAATACATGACATATCTCAGAATTGCTATTAAACTAGCTTTGATGTTCTGATGCAGCTAAACGTCTTTAACAAAACTTTTCCTCATGCAGGACAATCAATTGACTTGTGTCCCTATCAACCACAAACAAAGCATTTGCGAGCAGTGTGTTGACCACAGGATCTTATATTCTCTAGTTTTGGCTTTCCATCTCTTATGTTTGTTATTATTATATTTTTAGCGATCAATACAATTCAACTTCAACTCAAGAATCTTGTGTTCTAAGTCTCCGCTACGGATTAAGTGTACCCAATATCCTTTGTAATTGGAATGTGAATGCAGTCTGATTATTTCATCTTGCTTTTACACCATGAAGATTCACCCATGCTAAATGCATGTAATACACTCTTCTGAACCTAGTGTCATTCTGATCGGTTTCGATCTATTAATCTAGGTATTACTTTCGTCGGACAACTTTTAGTTTTCTCCACGTTTTGGGCTCTACGCATTTGTTCATTTGCGATTTAAGCAATTTGCTCATCCTGCGTGTCATGCTCATTCTGCCCTTTGCACGTTATGCTCCGAAGGGTCTTTCTATGTGGGTCGTGATGTTCATACCAGTTCTGATGTCAAAGACTCCATCAGGATAAGATGGCGAACAGTTGAAATATTCCAAGTTTAGATATTTATTACAATATTATCGAATAGCCCAAATGCTGAACGATCAGAAACGTGACAAGTTCGATGCCACGTATTTCACGACTTCCGTATTATCCTGATTCCTGAACTTTTTATAATCCAGTCATTCCCAAATTCAGGCCAATAATACCCCAGTCTCCATGACAACCCTTATTTTTTCTATCACATCTGTCATTACTGGCATCGAACAAGTCCAAATAGTAAAACTACTTGACGTCTCCAATCAAAGACAATCTTAGCTTTAACACGCTCCGACATATACAACATCTGAATACTAATATAGTGGGCTTCGGCCTGATCGAGAATAGCACCTCCCTCGGTCGGAGATCTTCCTTTGGGGCTTGCCAACACATTCCCACATTGGTGACCCTCGACAGTACACGCTTCCTTCTGGACAACGTCACCACCTTTCCGCACCACGCCAGCCAGCTTCAGCCTCTTCGGGTACCTCGACCACCAGTAGCAACGCAGCGCGGCCTGGTCGAACCCTCATCGGCTTCAACGGGCACTCTCACTACACAGACCGGTCAGCAAGCAGAGCATGAAGCACCTCTCCTGGTCAGCCCACGTAGCTACAACGATCAGTAAGCAGAGATCGCGGCACCTCTCTTGGTCGTCACACGTAGCTACAACGATCGGTCAGCAAGCAGAGCACATCTCTCCTGGTCAGCACATAGCAACGGCCCGCACGGCAGTACTCCAAACTCACTGGAGCCCATGCAGCAGCAGCAACAGTTCCGACTCATTGGAACTCTCTGGTACTGGCAACTCAAGCAGAAAACTTAAAATTCGACCTCCGGTCTTAGGGGGGAGTGATGTGGCGGACCAATCAGCGTACAGTCCTGAATCGCGCTTTCGAAGTTTTCTAAGATCGGCGACATATATACAACATCTGAATACTACTACAGTGGGCTTCGGCCTGACCGAGCATACCATCTCGCTCAATCGGAGATCCCTTTGGGGCTGCCACCTATTCCCACAGCTTCGACGTCAGTTTTTGAAAATGTGGACGTTTATAAAACGAAAATAGAAAAAGATAACAGTGATTACGGTCTTTGGAATCAAAGCACAGTTAACTGCCAATTCCAAAGTAGTTCCTACTTTGGAATTGTATTAAAAATTTTAAAAATCCCCGACACAAAATAAACTTTAAAAACTAAACAATAACATTTTTAACCTAATATAATTATTATCGTCACATATAATATTATGTAAGTTGAAATATTTTTATTTTCCAATCGTCGCCTCGTCGGGGGACCGCTAAAGTTTATAAAGTGTTTTTCCAACAACGGATATGTAATTAATTGTTACGAATTACATTTAGATACGACCGAATTTTTTCCCGGAGTAAATTCTTTTGTTGCAATCTGCGACTACACCTCTTTTTCTCATATAACGGTCCCCCGACGAGACGACGATTGAAAAATGAAAATATTTCAAGTTACATAATATTATATGTGACGATAATAATTATATTAGGTTAAAAATGTTATTTTTTAGTTTTTAAAGTTTATTTTGTGTCGGGGGTTTTTTAAATTTTTAAATTTTACTTTTATTTTGTCATTTTTAAAGTAGGTGTTAATAATGGTTACCTTACCATATACTTTCAATATCATTGAAGTAACACGGTACCGAATTTAGAATCGATAGGACATATGGAAGATATTCAGATCCCCTCATCAACTATTAAAGAACTGATAATCTTCAAACGGCTAATCAGGTCATGGTTACCTTACCATGTTCTTTAAATATCGTTGAAGTAACACGGTACCAAATTTCGAATCGATCGGACATAAGAAAGTTAGTCAGATCCCCTCATCAACTAGAAAAGAGTTGATGATCTTCAAACGGCTGATCTTCCCACCACCAATTTTCTCATCAAACGAAGCTAAGAACACTCTCGATTAAGTCATCAATATTCTCTTACAGTGCGCTTTCATTTGAGACCCCACTCGAGTATATTTGCAGACATTCAGTTATTCTTCCCCACTTTCACCCCCCACAACTTTTAAATTGCTGAACCGATTTTCATGCAACATGTCTAAGAACACTCGCAGATAAGTCACCTTTAATACAAAGAAAACTAAATTGAAATCGCTTCATCGGTTCGGGAGCTATGATGCCACAGACAGACAGACAGACAGACAGACAGACAGACAGACAGACAGACAGAACGACAGACAGACAGACCGACAGACACGTCAAACTTATAACACCCCTCTTTTTGCGTCGGGGGTTAATTATTACGTTGTCTTTTTCATCACTACAAAAAGTGTCATAAATGTGTCAGAAACAAAATTTAACCGAATAAATAAAAGTATTTTTACAGCTATGAATGAATTACACTTTTTTTACTACCAAGTATATAAACTTCAACCTTTTCAAGGTCACGCCGCCGACGCCGCCGCCGCCGACCCAAAAAAGCCGGCGCGCCGCCGCCGAACCCATCGGCGCTCATATCTAAATACAGACTAATATACCACCTCGATGTCCCCACGCCACTACTGTACATAGGTACCCCGTATTATAACTAGTCTTAGGCTGCGTCCCTACTAGAGTTTTTTATTGGTCACTACAGAAAAAATAGCACTGTAAATATAACTTTACACTAGTATTATGGAACTAAAAATCGGAATGTTAAGTTTTAGATTTGAGTTTTGACAAATGTACACGATATATTGTATTAGCACCGTAGCCTAGTGGGTAGACCGTTTGGTTCACACTCGAGAGAGTGTAGGTTCGAATCCCAGGTTGTGGCGTGTACCAATGAGACTTTGTCAGATCTCAAGTACATTATACGGACGCTCTAACGGTGAAGGAAAACATCGTGAGGAAACCCGCACATAGTTGGCCCCAGACGTATTGACTAGTTCATTCCTCTGGACTAGGCTGACTATGTTGTGAGAATGCCGTATGTGCTTGGGCAACCAAACGACATTTAAAAACCAACTGTCCCAGGCACTACAGTATTTCAAGAGTGGTTACTTCACTCGGAGAATACTGTATAAAACATCCATTAACGGATGCAAAGGCCTAAGTTTTTTTTTTGTATTAGCGCGCTATATTAACAGTACTATTTTTTCAACTGTGACAGTGGCGGATCTACAGATTTTTCGAACCGGGGCAAAAACTTGATATACTTGTATATTTGTTCGATATTTTGAATTCTTGTCTCAAGGATTTGGCCGATTTGGCGCCTCCATGAAACTGCCGCCCGGGGCAAGTGCCCCCAGTTGTCCCCCCATAGATCCGGGGCTGAATTGTGAACCCAAAAAACGTTACGGATACAAAGTAAAACAAAAATCAATTTAAAATCTTTATTTGTTCTAAGTTCAGTGCACATTCCATGTCGCCATCACCAAGACGATAATAATAATATTATGATTGATATTATATTTACTCTATATTACGGTAGTATTAAATTAATTATACAATTATTTACATACAGTTGGGGATGCTCTAATATTAATTACTTAATATAATTTAATATATCGTTGTTATGTGAAATACTTATCGAAGTTTACGGTAATACCACTGTCGCTCTTGCCCTAACCTATAAGGTTAGTTAGGGCAAGGGTGGCCAAGGTAGGGACTTCAGTTTTCTTTCCGGGTCGAGTAAGGATGATTTATGGGTAACACACTGCCCAAACAAAAAAAAAAGATTGAACTAAGAAAAAAATATAGTTATGATAAAAAGTTGTCGGCGAATCAATACCGACAGAATACACGGTAATTAAAAAAAAAAACAAACAACGTTTGTTTAAAGTAATTAAAAAAAAAACAAACAAACACACTGCCATACAAAACGTACGACCTGACCATCCTAATCCAACTGGGAAAAATAATTTGCAATAACTGCCAGCACATCGCAAGTTTTAAAAACATAATAATTATGCGAATTGCGAAACAATTATTATATAGCATTTCGCATAAATTATTGATTACAACATCTTATCCTATCTATGTTTGCATTTATAATTTCAATAATAAAAGAAAATGAAGGCAAAGCAGCTATTTTAACAAAATTTTAAAGCAGTAATAAATGAACAACTCTCATATTATAATTCTACTCATATTAAAATACAACACTGCACCGTAGCGTAGGTATTAAAAATGGTTTTCATTCATTCTTAAATAAAATGAGCATATCAAATAGTTCTACTAAATAATATGTTTAACAGAATGTTGCCAGCGTTTCTTGCAAAAAGAAAACTATGTTCTGTCAGAACTTTATTTCCGAGAGAAAAGAAGCCTTCTTATTAATTCACGCTTTAAACGATTTGCGCGCTAAATTTAATTGAAATCCATTTAGCAGTTTTGATTTAATTCACATATCCACACATCTATATCATATAACAAACTTTTTGCAGTTACAATACTATTTTTAATTTATTGATTGTTTCCTTCAATCAACGACTTATTATTTAGACTAGAAAGGTGAATACTTTTCTGAATTATCTTATAGATATTAAAATTACCTATGGCAAATAAAATAAGATTCTGTCGTACTTACCATGTGTATATAAATGTGTGCTTATTTATAACAATACTTTATTTGTTCTATAATATTATGTAAGTAGATACTATTGTAATATTATGTAAGTAGATACATTGGAGATTGTGATTATCGTAACAATTTCATAAAATAAGTGCATTTTATATAAACATTTAGGGCGCGTTCCACTGCGGCGCGCGCGACACACGATTCACACTCCATAATGCTAAGTGCGTGGCCAACTGGCGACTGGCGTGTCGGCATAAGGGTGCCCGCCTACATCCGATAATCGGTGACCGATTTTTTGTAGGAGAAAAATAGAACATACTGATTGTAATAGTGCAACGCACACGCCATACGCAAAAGTCGGTCAGAAATAAAATCGGTGCATCTCAACCGATTGTCGGTGAAAAATGGAACGTCCGGAAATGTAGGTATGTATGCGTTAACGCACACTGCTCACCGATAGTCGGCCGCTTGCAGTCTACTACTCCCTCGAAAGCTACAAAGTGACGGCCGTGTGCGTTGAGTCGGTCACAAAATCGGTCATAAGAATCGGAGGAAAAATCTGCCCATTTATCGGTCCTACAAGAAGTATGACGTAAGCGGGCGGCACCCTAAGGGGGATTTTTACTGGTGACTAAAGCCGCACGACTTTTGCCGCACAGCTAAAAATCGACTAGGTCTAGCTAGGCCATAGAGAAATTTTGTTAACATAAATGGTGAGGCGACTTATGAATAGACTAGACAGAAAATCAACCCGTGTGAATTCTCCATTATCAACACGTATGCCTCGTGCGTCTCGTGCGTCGCAATGGAGAAACGACTTCATTTTGGCGTGATGATATATCGGTAGGTACGAGTATATTTTAAATAATTTCTTTATGAATAACGATCTATTAACATGCAAACGTGATATTCATAGACAAAGCTCGTAATATATTACAACAAAATAGGTACATAATATTAATTATTATTAATAATAAAATTTATAATAATTTCTTATGAACAACATCAAGTAATATTTACATATTATGTATATTACTATTGTAGGATATACCTGGTCCTTTATAATCCCTATGATCTTCCAAGATCCGTCACTCTACATAAAAATTACCTAAGAAAGCTTAGATGTTGAGAGCTTTTTTGACTAGAAATAAATCAAACTACTAACCTAGGTATAATTAAATATTATGAAAAGGGAATTTTCACTTCGGCACGTCAATGTAGTAAGCAGTATATAAATAAATATTCACGTCCATCGTGAGCGTTTCGCCGGACAGCAATGACCCATGTTCTATTGGTGTTCCGCGGAAAAAAACAAAAAAAGGAAGCAAAATGGCGACCGCTAAGCTTTGTATAAGCAAAATGGCGGAATATGTTAGCGGTATTGAAGTTTGTAAATGTGTTCTGGCCGATAATCTCTTTTTTTTCTTACAGCGCTAGCAAGCGTTAACAAGCGCTTTTTTCCGCGGAAACCACGCGCCGTTGTGTGAACACGCTTCTGGACCCGACCTTAACCATTGTGTACTGGGGCCATAACAAATTATTACAACAGTCAAACTGCTTAAGAATAAGATAAAAATAAAGATTCCCTGATAGTACAAAATGCAACTTGTACAAAATAATTTTATTGTTTCATAACTGCTAGGCGTTCTGAAACGTTTTTTTTTAAATCTACTTGCTCTGTATGTTGTTCCATCTAGTCTCAAATTTAATTTTATTATTAGACACTTTTAATTAAGCGAGACAGCAGTTCATTTATCTTGCAATAAATTTTGAAGAATCGATAAAGATACAGGAGCGGTTAATAGACCTGGGAGTAGCGAATCTTGGAGCGCTTCACGAGCAATTTTGTAGGCCGTTCAATTGACTAGATGTACTTTATACCTACTTTTACGCTTATTTAATAGCTAAGGCTGGGACTACACGATCCGGAGTCCGGCGGGCCGGGAAAATTCAGAGCACTAAAAATAGAACTCTGTGCCAATGAAATAGAGCTAAAAATCGAACACAAAAGTATTGAGTCAAATGTCAACCAATGTCAAATCGATCCGCGACTCTATCAACTCTATTTTAATAACGCAGAGTTCTATTTTCAATGCTCCGAATTTTCCCGGGCCCGCTGGATTCCGGATCATATATTCGTAGCCTAAGTGGTACAGTATAACCATTAAAGTAATGCAAATGAAAATATTATGATATAAATTTTTATAGTGGGGCCACGAAAGCTTACAGAAACAGCGCTGAGCGTCGCGATATTGGAGGTTGAACGTGGCTATGATTTGTCCTAATTCAGGAGGCCTAGCAGGAATGGAGAAGGAGGATAGCGGCGTAAACGTAATGTTTACGAATGAAAGGACACGTTTGATTTTGGGCCAGCTCCAAGTACACCATGTGGTTGGTGTACATGGAGCTGGCATAGAAAAAAAAGGGAATCTTTATGAAAATTCCCATAGGTATTCCCTATTTACTTACATAGGTAAATAGGAAAAAAAATATGGGAATTTCATAAAAATACAAAAAAATAATTTTGAAGAAGGGAAAATGCGTACAAAAATGATTAAGTATTTGAAAAGTTTTTTAATGCGATAACCCTATTTTTAGGTCGGCCATGGCAGTTGCTTTGACATGAATTTTGACGTAATTGACAATTTTAGGAAGAGACGTATTCTTGAACTTTATACGTCTTTCTTTGCCAAAAATCATGTCATTGTCAAAATGACATTCTTTGAATAATTCTGATCTGATCCGCCATGTTTTGTTTTACGTTGTGTTGCTCTCCTTGCCGAAGTTAATTCAAATGCACATTGAAATGAAGTGAGATTAAATATAATAAAGAATAGGAAACGGTTACCATATTATTATGTAGCTACATTTACTAAAGGGTACATGGTGCTGGCCCACGCCTCATATATTTCTAAAACATCTCCTTTGTATTTGGGTGCTGTGAGCTGTCATGGTTATGACAGATTTTCATACAAGTAATTCTCATTCGATAACGTTACGTTTACGCCGCTGTCAAATGTTCCTGCTAGGCCCACTTAATATTATTAGTAGATTTTCTGTAATTCAGAACTACTGATCGATTTAACTCTTCGGCTACTTTCCAGCAGCCGAAACGTCGGGAAAAAGAAAAGTGCACCGCGACAAAATCCGTAAGTGTTTGAAACAAGGTTATCGTTTGTTTAACCGTTCACAAAAAACGTTACAGGTAAAATGTAAGCTAAATATGTACAGTAGGAATTGTATTATCTAATTGGAAATTTGACTAAGTCGTTGTCTACATTACGCCAGGTTGATGTTGACGCCCACGCCGGTCACGAAGTCGTCCCGGATCAGCGGCAGCAGCGCGGGGTGCCTGGAACACCATTGAGAAGAATATACTTAACTAGCTTTTGCCCGCGAGTTCGTCCGCGTGGAGTTCGGTTTCCAATTTTCCATACAAAATTTAAACCCCTTTTTCACCCCCTTAGTGGGCGAATTTTCAAAAATCCTTTCTTAGCGGATGCCTACGTCATTACAACTATCTGTATGCCAAATTTCAGCAAAATCCGTTCAGTAGTTTCGGCTGTGCGTTTATAGTTGAGTCAGTCAGGTTTGCCTTTTATATATTTAGACTAGCTTCTAGTGCTAGTTCAGCTCAAATAACAAATTACTACGTAACTTTCATCAAAATCCGTTCAGTAGTTTTCTGTGAAAGTGTTACAAATATCCATCCATCCACCCATGCATCCATCGAGAAATCAGGCGCAGGACCAACTTTTTACATGCCCATCCGACGGATGGATCATCTTTCTTGCCAGACAATCAGGTGATGAGCCTGCATTGTCCTAATCAAACTTGGAGACAACATTTTTTGTTGTTCCAACGCAGGGATCGAACCCACGACCACGACGATGAGTCGAAAGCCGAGCTGTTAGCTACTGGCCTACAGAGGCGTCACTAGGCACCAACTTACCCAGTACCCAATACCCATACCATATTGCAATGACTCTCTGAATTATTGAATCGAATACAGTACACAATCTTTGAAATATTTGTATAGTTCATTCGTAATGTTTGTTTTTGTACATCTGCGCTGTAAGAAAGAAAGTAGTCTGATCCCTTGAAATCCCATCATAAGTTAAAGTGAAATAAAATATATATTTACCCCCTTACTAATAAAAATTTTCACACTGTGTATACAGGCGTTTTAAGATTTCTACTACTAATAATCATTTTTTTGACATTAGGCCAGGATAGCGATGTTGTAATTTCCATACTAATTTATTCCACGCCTATACTAGGCCATACCCTAGTTTAAGCGTGTTATAAGGACAAGATGGCGGATTTTCAATTCATCAGCTGATTTTATATTCTTTCGAAACTCGTTAGCGTTCTATTTCTAGTACCTAACTTAAGAGTTGGACTACAATCTACATAAATATTGATTCTTAGGCTAGGAAATTATTCTTGCGCCCGGAAAAATACAAATGTATAATGATCGTGATGATCCGTTATTGTTGTATTTTTGGTAAAAGACAATGACCTAATTTCATCAATTTCAATCCTAATATTATGTATAATTAACTGTTCTTACTAACGTAAGAGAAGACAGGGCTAAACTAAGTAGTTAGAAGGGTTCTCAGTAGTGCTATGGGATTCAGATGAGGGTCTTCAAAAGATAGGTAGGTAAGGAGTATGGATACTACCTTATACCTATAACACTACCTAACTTTTATACAGACTAGAGCTTCCCCCGAAGGAAATGGAGTTAGACCTATTGCGAGTTGCAACCTATCAATTATACAGGCTAGGGCTATCCCCTGAAGAAGAAGAACCAGCCTTGTACATAAGGTTTGGTAAAGTCAATTAACTTATTTAAAATCAAGGATCTTCTGTGCATAATTATTGCTAATTATGATCTACTACTTACGTTAAGATGTTTAGGCAGAAATATAACATCCTAATCTCAGGCGTAGGTGACCCTTCGCCTAACACAAAACTATTTAAAGAATTATTTTTTTGCCCAATTTTTTTTTCTGTATATAAGTGTATTTACAGCAGCAGTATACCATAAGCCCAGAAGATCCATAATTAATTTTACTAAAGCTTATTATTATAGTAGAACTACGGAATGCCAGTAAATGAAATTTACTGAATTTCAGTGTTTTGAGATTGCAACGACAATCTCTACAATCTTTAAAGTACAAAGTACAAAGATAAACGCTCAAAGTGTGCAATTATTATGTTTAAAATGCGAGTTGCGATTAATCGATTATAGTGCATACTGTAATCCTTGTAAGCACCATAATAATGTAGCGTTGCCATAACATCCTATGTACCGACCGGGAACATAACAGTGAATTACTAAAATAATACAAGTAAATGAAAAATGTGATATTTATTACCAGTTAACTTTATAAGGAACCTTTATTTTCTTCAAAAAATAGCTTACAAATATAAAAATTAAAAAACAAATATGAAATCAAATGTTCTAAATGAAATATTAATTTGTATTATATACCTTATTCAGCAGGTCCGGTTTACCCATAATATATTTATGAAATTATGAACATGTCATATTAAAATTAAATTTGCACTGTATTATACTTTCAACCATGTCTACTTGAAATGCGCCAGCCCAGCCACTACTTGCCGGGCTGTGCTGTTGCTGTATGCATATTGACGGGGACATTTTCTAGATTAACCGGGACAAAACTTTCAAATTGGTGACATGTCCCGGTATACCGGGACGGATGGCAACCCTACCATGATAGCAACTTGCATTTTAAGTACAATTGAAAATATGAAACACTTTTAAGATTAATTACATATAATTATTATAGATAATTTTTGATACTATACTTTCATTTTTTATTGAAATCGAGCTCATCCAACTATTAACTAGCTTTTTTGTTGCAATGCAACCTATAATATACTTACTTTTATGAATTAAGTGTCCATTGACATTAATACTTACGGCTTACCCAGCTATTTATCATACAGCTATTAGGGTGCAGCTTTCTAGCTCTGGTTTGGTCTGTGCATTGATATATCAGTCAATCAGCTTTGCCTTTTATATATAGATAGATAAAGAGACACAAAACAATAAACATCACATTATGTGATAGACAGTTAAAAACATAATACTTAGGATACAATACCTACAATCAGTCAGAAAAAAGGAAAAATATGCATTACATAACCCATTGTGTATTCTTGGAAACATTTGGAGTAAATTAAAAACCAATGAAAGGCATTATATTTTCATAAATATGTTTATTAATAGTTGGACACTTCACAGATGTTCGCACATACCTTATACAAATAACCCTTTTGTTTGTAACTTTCTGTGTTTTGCTTGTGTTAATTACAACTCCAAACAATCAGAAGTTATCAGAGTTGATGTTCTAATTAGAAAACTCCAGTTTAGCTGAAAATTAAAAATCTCAAGAAGACAAAAACTGCAGTCTCATTAGAAAATAAATTACGTCTAGGGATGCTCGCATCGAAAATCGATGATCATCGATGTTAGATGATAAAACATCGATGTTTTATATCGTATCGATATTGCATTATTTAAAACATCGTAACATCGATGTTATTGACCCATACATAATCGAAAAACCCAAAGTTGAAAAACTTGCGGTAGTATATTTAACCACTATTGCGACATAAACGCCATCGGAGCAATTATTTTCTAAGGCTGGTTCAACCCTATATTTACAGCGCAACAGGTTAAAAGGTTCTGCGCTTTCAAAATTATCATTTTTACAGTCAATTATTGACAAAAAATATTGGAACTTATAATGTGCTCCTCCTTATATCTCCAATATAAAATTTCTATGTTTCATTAAAAAAACATGTGTTTTTTTTTTATAATTTACTAGCTGATGCCCGCGGCTCCGCCCGCGTACGTACAGTAACCCACCTGAACCTTATATGTCTCGCGATAAAAAATAGCCTATGTCCCTCCCCATGGTCTACTTTATATCTCTGCCAAATTTCATAATCGGTTTTGTAATTTTTACGTGAAACCGTAAATTCATAATATATGTAATCTAGAACCTGAGAAAGGACATAGGCTTCTTTTTATCACAGGGAAATGTACAGTTCCCGTGGGATACTTTATTTACAGTACCATGTTAAAACTATTAAGCCGATTATCATGAAATTTGGCATAGATATAAAGTTGACCACGGGACCTTTCCGTGAAACCGTAAATAAAGTATCCCACGGGAACCGTACATTTCCCCGCGATAAAAAGTAGCTCATGTCCATTCCCGTGGTCTACTTTATATCTATGCCAAATTTCATAATAATCGGTTTAGTAATTTTTATGTGAAACCGTAAATAAAGTATCCCACGGGAACCGTACATATAAGGACATAGGCTACTTTTTATCGCGGGGAAATGTACGGTTCCCGTGGGATACTTTATTTACGGTTTCACGGAAAGGTCCCGTGGTCAACTTTATATCTCTGCCAAATTTCATGATAATCGGCTTAATAGTTTTAACATGAAACTGTAAATAAAGTATCCCACGGGAACCGTACATTTCCCTGTGATAAAAAGAAGCCTATGTCCTTTCTCAGGTTCTAGATTATATTATGTGTACCAAATTTCATTTAAACCGGTTCAGTAGTTTTGGCGTGAAAGACGGACAACCACACACACACTTTCCCATTTATTTTTAATATTAGTATGGATGTATTACCAATATATATTATACGGCCGTGAAGACGTTTGTACAAAAACATCGATGTTGCCTGACATAGATGTTTAGAGCTCGATAAACATTGAACATCGATTTTTAGCTATCGATCTCATTATTGATGCCAACATCGATGTTTTTGCAACATCGAGCATCCCTAATTACGTCTTGTGACATTGACAAGTGTCATTGACAAATGTCAATTTCAATGACAGTTTGACAGTTTGGCAGAGGTGCGTTCAAAAATGTTAGTACCTTATTAAATTTTGTGGAACTATTAATATTTACAAAATTCACATACTTAACTAATTGAAACTGATTAAAAATGTGTAAACATCAATTTTGTATTTAATTAAAATGACGAAGTCCATAATAACGTACATTTTATGTCAATTTTTGTCATCAACACGCGAACATCGGATACGTGTTATTTGCGTGTTATTCAATTCCTGAACGTTTTTCTTTGAGTCTTCTGTCTATGGTGTGTAGCGTGAGTATAGTTATACAAGGTCTTGAATATCTTTATTAGTAGTCAGCTGTTTATGCGCTTTATATCGAACGTATAACTTATACAGCGAGTTTAACTATTCTAACGTTATACCTCATTTTAAGATTTCTTTATTAGTAAGGCCTTTAAAGTTCGAGTTTACAGGATGCCTACCACCACCATGTGGAATTTAGAGCTGAACCGAAAATATCAGATTCCGGATAGTCACAGGCCTACCATGTAACCAATACAAACTTAGGCTAAGTTGGGACCACAATTTGATCCGGATTCGAAAGGCCGGGGAAAATTCAGAGCATTGAAAATATAACTCTGCGCTAATGCAATATAATAGAGTTCAGCTCTATTAAATTGCATTAGCGCAGAGTCAAACACACAAGTGTCAATGACAAATATGACAACTCTATACTCGACACTTCAATTTTCAACTCTGTTGTATAAGCATAGAGTCCTATTTTCTGTGTATTGTGTGAGTGCTCTAAATGTGCCTGGGCCCGTTAGATTCCGGTACACATAGTCCCAGCCTTAGGAGCGGGAAGTGCGGTACGTACTCGTGCGGCGCGGGCCACGCGGGCGCGTGCTTGTGCGTGGCGGCGCGCGCGCGGGCCAGCAGCGTCATGACGGCGCGCTTAGTCGGCGACATGGCGGCCCGCGCGCCGCCCAGCAGGGGCCGCTTGCGCCCGCTCGCGACCGCCACTCCAGCCCCAACCGCACCTGCGACGTCACACTCATTAACTTTCGGGGTAAATAAAACCTGCAATAATACAATAATTACAATCAAGTCCCGATATGATACGCTCAAACTGTCGAACGGTATTCTCGTAAACGTTAAACCAACGTATAACGCGTTGATTGGTCGAAGTTTATGATAACAAGTCGCTTCACTTATAATACAGTGAAAGTGAGATAAAAGTCTACTTCAAATACGAGAATTGAGGTTCTGATAGATAAAGCAAATCAAATCAAATAATTTATTGCAAGAATGTGGTATACCGTATACATGAGGTCTGCCATCAGAATGGCGTGTGCAAAACATACGAAACGTAGGTGAAGCATACGGCCGTATACTGGAACGTTAGTTAAATTAAGTGACACTCAAGTTACAACTTACAAGCTGTCCTTGTCATTTCGGCTAGAAGAGACAGCGAAAGCCTGTGAATAGGAGAGCTCTTAGTTTTGATGAACGTTTCGGTATTCGGCTATTAGGGCTTTTCCTGAACAGTCTAATCAGCAGTTACTAGATAATAATCATTGTTGTTATATATTAAGTAATACTCGTATAACATACATTACATATTGATATTATGTAAAACACTCAGCTAGACAATTTAGTGTCAAAGTAGTGTCAATTTAAAATATAAAAATGAATTGCAGTTCCTTTGTTTCGCTAAAAGTTAAAATTCGCCTAGATCTTGAAATAATTATGAAGTTCAGGGAAGGTTTTGACGTTGACACTTGACGGTGACAAATATTGGAAAAATTGCGATGAAAATACGAAAATCGACGTATAAAATGTTCCACATTGACTGTTTCTAACGTGTTTCTACCGTTCCTACCGTTTCGTCGTGTCGGTAGCGTTAACTAGTTATTTATTTACTCCTTGTTAGAGTTGTGTCGAGACAACTCATTCAGATTGTTGCAGAAGCGTCCTCTGCACGTTCTGATCCCCACGGGCCGCGAGGGACGGTAAAAGATCAGTCAAAAAGTAGCTTCCGTGACCCGTGTCCCAAAGCTTGTATATTATTATGTCACCATAAAATTGTAAAAACCGTTAGATTGTAATATTAACTAGTGAAATTGTAAAATGTCGAAAGACTGCGGACCCGAATATTCTACTTATAATTTAACACATTATTTTTTATTTCATTTTAAATGTATAGCAAAGAATCTATCGACATATTTTTACAATCCCGCTAGTTATATTACAATCTAACGATTTTTACAATTTTACGGTGACATATACAAAATGAAAATTAATTTACGAGGCGTGAATAAACTTTGATAAAACCGCAAATTGACAGAAATTAACAAAAAATCCGATTCACAAACTTCTAATTGGGTCAAACCGAAATAGAAAATTGGTAAATGAAATCAAATCTGGAGGATCTGAATTTATTCAACTTCGTCGGCTACCTTTGACATGGATTTAATTAGGGAAAATATTATTGATAATATCATGGACCAATAAAACTAGATTTACTTATTTCATTAGCCGATGGACCTTATTTAAATTTTTCTCTCTTTTCGTAAATAAGATTAATTTATTCATCGTTTATCTAACTCAATGGCGCTTGTAGGTCGGGAGAGGGTAGGTCGCTAAGTGACTGATGCTTATATCAAAACCCATACATTTTAGATTTCAAACTTCGTCGTCTCTGAAGAAAGGCTTCTAGTCTTCCAAGTTCTTAGATTTCGAACTACGTCGTATCTGAAGAAAGGCTTCTGGTCTTCCAACACGTAGAAATGTCCAAATCGCAAGTAGTCGTTAATCGTAATTCGTAGCCAACTATTATCGACTGTAAGAGCAATGTGTTGCTTAAATAGTGTTCAGTTTACCTTTGAAAATACTAACTTTATATTTTCCTTCAAAATATAAACGCTAAAGTCGTTTTAATTTGTGTTTATTTGAGACCTTATTGCAGTACGCGTAAACGGGCGCGCTGCATGCAGTAGCGGCACGAAGCAGCACGAAGCGGGTTATTAACATTTTAAAATGCATCCAGTACACTGCAGTGGCGAAGGGTTCCTATAACTCCATTCCTATCGGCTTCCCTTACCGCTTACCTTTTGACGACCCTCATCCAAATTCCTACCTATTATACATGCTACGGCTTCCCTATGAAGGAGAACCAGTCTTCGGCTTCCCTTTGAAGGAGAACCAGCCTTCGCCACTGGTACACTGCTAGTATAATACTCTAAAGTTGCACATCACCTGCAACATTCGTAATTGTAATGATCCCGTCCACTCGGCGCGGCGCTCGAAAACGTTACATTACACGCGAATGCTCGCCAGTCAGGGATGAAGTATTGTAAATTGTAATGTATTATGTAATGCTCAAAGTTAAATCTATAACGTTAAATCACACGTGAATTCTCCAGGTGAGGGAATCACCTTTAGAGTTATCGCACCAAAACGATACGCAACGTAGCGCTGAATTTTTAAAATATTGATTTAAAATAGAACTTTATTCAGTACACAAGAATATACATTTCGGAGGAGTTCTGTGATAAACACTGTGACCTATAAGATTTCCTAACGGATAAGAAGAAAATACTTCAAAAATAAATATTTTATATACGTCAAGTGTATACGCATGTACTAACCTACACAATATGTATTTACCTCAAGCGTATACATTTACCTGAGGCGTATCGCCTATTACAAAAGACGATGGGCTTTTGTTACATTACGGAATAAAAAAAATCGAGTAACAATTTCAGCAAAATAACACGCAGACAAAAGACTAAAGGAAAGATTTTATGAGTAATTCAAGTCACAAGCGATGTGAAAAGTCTAATAACTATGAATATCTGTTGAATTTTTTTGGTCTGACTATTATTATAGTACTTAGAGCATTGAAGTAATTACTCAATAGATCCAAAAGTATGTGCTATTTAATATGTTTGTTGTTTTCCGCTTCTGCAGGGCTGAATGTCATTAAAATTGCAAAATGGTATTCTCATAAACGTCATACCAACGTCGAACCCGTTTTTACTAGGCCAAACTCCAAAAATCAGTTTATGATACCACACAAGACGACTTATTTATAATTCAAAAAAAGTAAAATGAAAGTGTAAGCTAATTACGAGAATTGGGGTTCAGGTTAAAAGATATTGAATTCAAGCGAAAAAAATATATATGCATCCTTAAGGGTGCGTTTACGAATTTGAGATGAATGAGCACCCAACGCACACAAAGCGTCATCTGGTGGCGTAAGTGGTATCAAAAACAGTCAATAAGAATTCTCGATTATTTTTCTGTCACCACGCGGCGTTTGGTACGACTTTTTGACACGACAAGGACCGTCACCACTCGACGGTCCTTGTCGTGTCAAAAAGCTGTCAGATGTCATGAAACTAAAAACCCTCATTGGCTGTTTTCATCTCCCTCACTTCATCTTGCCTTGTTTGTAAAAATAAAAGTAAAAAAACCAACCACTTTATAAAATCAACGCGTATTTTTCCGTTTAGTATTTTAATTGTGAAATCGCCGTCTCTCGTAGCTTGCACCGCTTCCGCTTTTCTCATTAGGGTGCCCGCCCACGTCATACTTTTTGTAGGACCGATAATTGGGCAGATTTTTCCTCCGATTCTTATGACCGACTTTGTGACCAACTTAACGCACACGGCCGTCTCTTTGTCTGTAGCTTTCAAGGGAGTAGTAGAGTGCAAGCGGCCTACTGTCTGTGAGCAGTGAGCGTTGCTCACACTGATTTTCACTGACAATAGGCAATCGGACAAATTTTTTTTTATTGCATAAATGAATAGTACTCTTAAATATGAGTAACTTCTCAGAAGAAACCGTATATCAAAAGTCAATATTTTCAAAGGTACAGCGATTTGTATAAAAAATTTCGCGAGCCTCCTAAAAACGCTCCATACTAAAATCGATATACACATGACGTCACTTGAATATGAAGTAGTATGAAGTAGTATATGAAGTATATGGCCGCAGGAATATATTTGTAAATATCTCCGATATTTGTGCGTTTAAGTTCATACTTACCATAATGAATGTTTTTGTATATGATGTGAGTAAACTAATGATGTAGGTTTTGTTTACCAATTTCGCAAAAAAAAAAAATTTTTTTTTGGTATAAAGACTCGAAGAAATTTTGTATACAAATCGCTGTACCTTTGAAAATATTGACTTTTGATATACGGTTTCTTCTGAGAAGTTACTCATATTTAAGAGTACTATTCATCTATGTAATAAAAAAAAATCAGTCCGCTTGCCTATTCGGATCGGTCGAGATGCACCGATTTTATTTTTGACCGACTTTTTGTATTATTTTTTAATTTTTTTCCTACAAAAAATTGGTAACCGATTATCAAACGTGGGCGGGCGAGACCGGCATTTCTACCACAAAGCTGTCATAGCTAACGTAATCACTTGATTTTAACTGAAAAATCACTATTAGGAAACGTTAAGCATATTGGAAAATGGAAATAGTGATTTGACGGACATAACATATACTTAAATGGTTTTTAGTGGTATTAAATTATACCTAACCAGCAGAGGCTATCATAACCATCATTACAAATGTGAGCCAGTCTAACTAGCGCGTTTCCGGCCTCTAGTTAGAATGTGTCAGGGTTAGAGAACTGTTGATGAATGGCAATATCACCAGAAAGTCTCTAGCAAGAGTGTGTTAGAGGTGTGGTTGAGAAGGTAGAAAACTTGACGTACATGTATGAACACAGTTGCCATAGTTCCGATGGATAGCTAGAGAAAGAGAAGAAGAAAGTCAAAGAGGATCTACAGAAGGAAGGAGCGATGATGAATTAAGGGAGCTATAAAACAGACGTACCGACCTTGCGTCGCCAGAGCGTGCACGGCGGCCGGCTTGACTCCCCGCAGGGCGGGGTGGTGCAGCACGCCGCCCAGCACCGGGCTGCTCAGGCCCAGGATGTCACCGCCTGGGGGTTAGTGTTAGTTCAGGGTTAATACGAAACATTAATGATTTTGTTAATATCGATGGAGTTGAGGTAAGATGTAGGTGTATGTACAGTAAGGCCTTTGGGTAGCACATGTTTAATAGATTATTATGTTACATAATGAATGTGTTAGGATATATTTTTATTTTGTAAATAGAAAGCCGATTGTTTTTATGATGATCTTTACCTAACATTATAGAGACAAAGAGGTCTAATTCATTTAGTGCCAACACCTCTTAAAGTTAATGTTGATTAAGTATCATGTTATCTCTCTTGTTTTTCGTATTCATGAAAGTGAAGGCATGATATTTAAACAAACATAGAACACTAACGGTCGTAAGTGAAATTTCGACTTTAAGAAATCAATAAATAATTGAAATAATCTTTAGATAAAAAGAATAGGTTTTAAAAAAGAATAATCATTATAAGAAGTATCGAAGAATATTATTATATTCTTTTGCTTGAAGGAACAAGTATTTCCTTTGACAATTTGACGTTACTCCTGAGACGCAAGCTGTAATATTTGAAATGGAACAAATAAGCAAATAGCCTGAATAAACAGTATAACGTTATGATAATATACATGTTGTAGTTTTGACGTGAGGAGAACTTCGCCGGCCCGCAGTCGCAAACTACCCTGACGTCAGAACTTCTGACTGCAGAAGTCAGAACTTGTGAGGTTTCAGCGCAAACAATATTCTGACGTTACCCCTAACTCCCTTATTGGTTCTGATTCCGTTTAGATATTATATTCAGTCTAACGCAGGTATGGCTTTAGACTGAGAAACTAATTTTACTATCTAGATTTATTATACAGCTTAACTTAACTATGAGCTCCGTAGCCTAGTGGGTAGACCGTTTGGTTTGCACTCGAGAGATTGCAGGTTCGAATCCCAGGTTGAGGCGTGTACCAATGAGACTTTTTCAGATCTCAAGTACATTATACGGACGCTCTAACGGTGAAGGGAAACATCGTGAGGAAACCCGCACATAATTGGCCCCAGACGTATTGACCAGTTCATTCCTCTGGACTAGGCTGACTATGTTGTGAGAATGCCGTATGTTCTTGGGCAATCATACGACATTTAAAAACCAACTGTCCCAGGCACTACAGTATTTCAAGAGTGGTTACTTCGCTCGGAGAATACTGTATAAATCATCCATTATCGGATGCAAAGGCCTAAATAAAAAAAAATAACTTAACTGCATTAATTAAACGATTTGTTAAATCTAGATGAAATTTTTAATAACTTACAACCTTATTTAACTGTAATTTATTTGAAAGTTCTATCTCTCAAACAACAATTAGTGTACTCATCAAACGGTATAGTTGGCAATTTATATCTACATAAATTGCGTTTGATGTTTTTGACGATTTTGACCCACCGCTACTCTTTGGTGAGACATCGCGAGATTCGCCTCGTGAGATTTTTCAATAATTTCTTATTGTGTATATATGAGTTGATTTATTTAAAAAAAAAAACACAATTTACTTTATAACTTTTATTAAGACTAATACTTGAGATTAATCTAACAAACATAATATTTCAGATTTGTTATTATATATACACAATTGGATTTTCGAAACTTTTTGATTAAATCTAATTTTCTGGCATTTTGAGACTATTTTTGCGAGAAAAAATTACGTGATATTAAGTGAAATCAAGGCTTGAAATTTGAGGCTCTCCCCCATGTGACATTTGATGAGATTCGACTTTCTCCCAATACCTCACGTAATTTGTAGGCGCCCTCATATATATCCAAAGAGTTGAATAATTGATTCTTAGAACATAATTATTAGATATTTTGTAGAAATTTTTGTCATCAGACTTTCTTATGTTATACTACTAACTATACCTATCCCTCAAAACCGTAACTTATTTCGCAGATATAAGCTAACAAGACACTAATTACCGCACTCAGAACAGAATTCTCAATGAGCTTCCAAGGACCGGGTAATGTATGATGTATTACCAAGTCCTGGTGTAATCACGTTAGTTCTAATGAAGTCAAAGTGTGAAAGTTCGTGTTAATACTGGATCAGGTAGCGACTTCCCAACTACACTATCATATTTACAACTTCTATGAGTTAAAGTTTTCGACGAAGTGTTTTCAAGTTGAATTTCGAGGTGCGCAGCTTTGAAGTCACATCTACTGATGTGGGTAAGCTGCAACATTATCGGCAGACGTTAGTTTTTTTTGTGTTTTGGATCAATGATTTGTTGAAAATCCAACATATTTTTTTCTATCACACACATGAACAGGCTTTTTGACTGATTTTATTTTGTAACTTGAATGAATAATTATCCAAAATGTGATTTAGTTCTCAGAACAATCAGTATATTAAAAATCAATTTGTTTACAGAATATTGTTTACAGAAGTCTTGTGAAGACGCTTCATACAAAAGCTGCGAAACCTATGACGTCACTTGTTACTAAAGTTGTATGAATTCTAAGGGGTCGCAGGAACATATACTAATATTTCCGAAATTTGTGCGTTTAAGTTCATTACTTACCATAATGAATATTTTTTAAATGACCTAAGTAAAGTAATGATGAAGGTTTTTTACTAATATAGCAAAAATTGTTTGAACTTTTTAAATGTGTGAATTTTTAGATGTGAGATTACCCTTATTGTGCGGTTTTGACATTTCACGCATCTCAAGCATAACTAGCAGTTGTACGTCAGCTACCAATTACTAGAGGCACAGTAATCCTGTCGCGCGGTCGCCATTTTGCTTACGTATTTTTGTTGGCGCTGTTTTTCGCGGAACACAGCCAATGGCTTACAATTTTTCCACACAATCATGCACACACCGTATGCTTGTTACAGTGCAATGAAATCGATAGCTAACTATTTAGCTATTTTTTTTCCTCTTTCTTTAATCTGTGGTTATATAGTGCAAACAGTCTCACCGAGTATGGAGTTCTGCGTCAGTAAGTGGTGTGTGGGGGGCTGCTGGATGACGCCGCCGCCGACCAGCATGCCGTGACCCGCGTGACCAGTCGCCAACTGAAAACAAACATGCTCATTAGAGGGTTAAGTTAATATATATAACTCCCCACACCGTTTTCGGTGACGGTGGCCGGTTTCATTGAAACCAGGCCAGTTACGCAAGAGTAATTTTATAGTGCCCAAGGGTGTGCGCAGTACACAAGAGCACTCTCTTCTTTTACTCTTATATTCCAGTGGGACGGATTATAGACACGATTGGCGAGAGATCAGGCGCAGGTCCGACTTTTGACATGCCCATCCGATTAATGGATTGTCTATCTTGTCAGACATTCAGGTGATCAGCCTGCATTGTCCTAACCAAACTTGGAAACAACATTTTTGTTGTTCCAATGCGAGAATCGAACCCATGACCTCCGAATCGAGAGCCAATACCTTTTACCACTAGACCACGGAGGCTGTTAAAGTTAAGATATTGTATTATACAGCAATGACAACAGACAGGATGATACAGAACTGATGTCTTATTCAAGTAATAATTTGTTAAATTAAAATTAACATTTATGCACACCTTCCTCTACATAAACTTTAATTCACTGATACAATTTCATAATTCTCCGGTTGAACAAATCTGGTGAGACTATAGGAAATCAATGTTTATATTACGATAACGATTTCAGCTAATAAACTTAACAACATAATCACATTTATCATCTTTAATCAGACACATTTGTAATCCCGTTTCATTCGTAAGCACCACTCGACAAGGGCTGTTTTTCCCGTATTCAGCATTCTGCATCGGAATAACAATGAAGACAATATCTAGATGAAAATAAGATGTTGTCAAATCTATACCTTCAATAAACAGACAATATTATACTGTACATCTCGAAACAGCCGAGGATGAAATAATTATATTTTTATCATGACCAAAATTTTATGTGGGCGAGGTAAGAAGGTACATTTACCGAGACCCTAGCGGCTCCACCCGCGTATACTAGGTGTAACAAAAATAAGTGATAATGCTTAAGGGTGTGTTTGTTTCCTTATAGAGAGTTCACTGTGAAAGTAGCAGCGCTGAATGAGCAAATTTTTTTTTCACTTTTGTATGGGGAAACTCGCGACGCTGGAGCGCTTTCCCATACAAATCGCAAAAAAAAATTGCTCTTTCAGCGCTGCTACTTTCACAGTGAACTCTCTATAAGGAACACAAAAACACTCTTAAGTATTATCACTTATTTTTGTTACACCTTGTATATATATAACGGGTATCTCGCGGAAATACTGTATTTTTCCGTGATAAAATCTAGCCTATTTTTCAATACAGAGCCTGAACTACTACCACACCAAATTTCATCAAAATCCTTTTAGTACTTTTTACGTGATAGAGTAACAAACATCCATCCATCCTCACAAACTTTCATATTTATAACATAAATTAGTAGGATAGGGTTTATATTAAGTATAAAGAGTGAGCGAGTAAAACATTTTTCTCTATTTTACCGCCATTTATTATATTAGGTTCATAGTGAGTTCAGAGTGACGCTGGACGGTCCCCTACCTCGCCTACGCCTCTGATTTTTATGTATTTGCATTTTAAATAAATGGTCTGTTGGTGGAAGGTTGGTGGATAATGGATATTGCAGTAAGCGCGGCGCTAACTTTACTGTAGCTGCTGTCGGCTATTTTTGTACCTGATGGTGGGCGGCGAGGTGGTCGGATGCGGACGTGGGCGGGGAGAAGTCCCGCGCGCCCACGTGATTCACGATGCCCGCTGGTAGGGTCGCCTGCGCGGGCGCTTGTACGGTGGGCAGCTGCAACAATACCATAACTCTGACACCTCTGTAATTCAGCACACAAAATGTTATCATCTGATTGCCGATCTATCGTTAAATATTCTCTGACTTGTCGAGTCAAAGGTGACGGTCAAAAATTAGCCCAAACTACACCTACTACCTACACAGTACACAGATCAATTTATACAATGCATTACACCAACGTTCTTAATATCTTTGGGACTCATCGTTTATTTTTTTCATACAGGTTTCACGTTTGTCTTTTCAATAATTAGAAACTGATTGATTTTGGATTTAATTCTTACTCATAACTTCTATACCTGGCGTATTTCGAGGTAGCTCTTTTGTTGACATTAAATATACTAAATAAAAGTGTTGCTGTCGACTAGGTTTTTTGTGTATACATTCTGACCATGTCCTTTTTAAAGCTAAACGTCAGTTACAATCTATCGTAGGTAGGTATTTATTCCCTTCAGTTTTTAAATCGAAACAGCTACCAGCATTGAATATTAACTATGGTATTAGATGCAAGTCTAAATAAATAATAAGCCAGCACTTTGGAAGTACAGCTTGATATTTCACAGTCTTGTATCTTATTAGGTATCTCTCGGAAGCGGAGCTTTATCCGTTTATATTATGATCCGCAAGTTCGGCGCAAGTTAAAGCTCACTAATTTCGTGTTGTAAGTTCCAAATCGAATTGTTAGGAGTTGTTTGGTGTCGAGTTGTCCCGGGATCACGCGGTGTATTCGGGTTGTATCGGGTTACTAATGATATTATAGAGAAGAAATATTTGTTTGTTTGTATTGAATAGGCTCCGAAAGTACTGGACCGATTTTGATAAAATTTGGTACATAAAAATGAATATTAGAGGCTAACATAGCCTTACCCTCTAGATTTCCTTGGGAATACCTGAGATCATATTATCTAAAGGCTCACTTCCGTTTTAGCAGCACTGAAGTTACAGTGGTGGTGGAATAGGCCTTGCAATAATATACAATAACAAATATTTGACTAAACGAATAAATAATAATTGATGAGTCGTCAATAACATGCGCATCATTAATACGTGTTAGCCCCGCTACACACGTAATGATAAAACTGCACAGTTCGGTTAAATTAACGGTGTAAATCAGGCAACTTCTTGGCAGACATTGGTCACATACCTAGTGAAAAATATACATAAAAGCGGGCCCGGAGCCACACTTGTAAGATAATTTTGCACTTTGAGAGAAATTAAAACTGTAAAATTATTTATTTTTACCTCACAAATACAGATGACAAAGAAGCAATGATGTCAAAATGAGGGAAAAACAAAAACTAGAGCACAAAGACTCAAAGTACTAAAAATAATTTATACAATATGGAAATTACGATGATTTAAAAAAAATGTGACTGAGCCGCGGGCAACGCAATGCCTACAACTGATTTAATCGAACTGTGCAGTTTTATCGTTACGTGTGTTGCAGGCATTATCCGGATACTGTTCGTTGTGTGGAGTTAATTAATGATGTTTGTACCACGGGAACATTCTCCTCCGGTACAGATGCCGTAAACCTTTTATTCTGTTTATCGGAATGTGGAAATAGCTTTGTTTTTGTTTTGTATCAATCAGGTATTGATTTAGTCATCATCACCACCGAGTAAAATACCCGCCGCTGGGGCTTGGGTGTATTATGAGAATGGTAAGGACGTGATTAGTTCACTACGCTATTATGAGAGTGGCAGACCATATAAGCCTTCGAAGACAGGTATTCATAGCAAAACCACTTGAAAAATACAGCTTAAGTGTACAAAACACATCCTACTACATTTATTAATGTTAAAGCTTGATTTAGGATGGATGTATGGATGTTCGTTACTCTTTGACTAAAAAATTACTCAACGGGTATTGATGATGTTTATTATGGTAGTAGTCTAAGCTCTGCATTAACACATATGCTACTTTTTGACACAGTACAGCATTCCCGTTGGATACTATATTTACGCGTGCGGAGCCTCGAGTAGTACACGGAAAAATGTACCTACGGTTTCTGCGAAATTAACTTTTGCGCGCACGAAGTCGCGGGCAACATCTAGTAGCCAATAATAATAATACTAGCCTTTTCTAATAGCTCCGCACACGTAAATATAGTATCCAACGGGAATTCTGTACTGTGACAAAAAGTAGCCTATGTCAGGCCTGTCTCACTCCCCGTGTAGGTATAGAAATGCAAGTACGTGCGGCGCCCCACTAGAGCGGGGAATCAGTAGGGAATCACGCGCGGCCGCGAGTAGTGAGCGACGTACGCGCGAGATTTGTTCGTATAACGTATTATTTATATTTTATCGTATTATTTTAAAAATGGATAAAAAACGGCAAAAAGATACTACTACTAATAAAAAGATACTGTGCAGTATTTAACTGTTTGAACAATTATTACGATCCAAATTTAAGTTGTTTTTACAATAGAATAGAAATATTTTACTCATAAATAACAATACAATGGTAACACAGTTATTCTTAGTTAATGCTAAAATAGTTATAAAAATATTTCTGCAAAGGTTACCAGCTCAGCAAAAGCTGTGTTAGCCATAAAGACTAATACGGCGCTGGTATTCAGATGACCAATACATTTTGAACATTAATTTTACTTACAAAGTGGTTCCGTGCTAACGAATGAGGAAAAATTCAAATAAGTAGGTATTTACTTAAAATATTGTTAATAATATACTTATTGCAAATGCATTCCGATCTATGTTCTTAGGAAAAGCGGTTCAGTTTAACTGTGACCACTAGCTTGTAAAATATTCGTTAGTTGGTTGGGTATAATAAATATACATATGAAGCTGAATTTATGATACAAACTTTATACAAGTTAGTGACGTTAGCCCATAAAATAATATGTTTCTGACTAATGGTAATTAAATAAAAATATAATGATGCTAGCCCTACACGCTGTACTACACGTCTACTTAGAAACACCTCGCGCATCCGTTAACGAAATATGAATCGTAGTTTACAGCGTTAAGGTTGAAATTCGCACGTTGAACAACTCTGTAGGCATCTAAACCGGTTCGCATTGATTTCCGCCACGAGTGAAATTGCACCTTATTACTGGTAAATAGAGTTTTTATTGCCTAGAATGTTTTATACGAGTGAATCCTCTTCACTTGTGATATTAATTACTCTTTGCCTATGTATTAATAATCCAGAGCTTAGACTCTGTGCTACATTTCATCAAAATCGGTCCATTAGTTTCAGAGCCTTTCCAATGCAAACAAACAAACAAACAAACTTTTCCTCTTTATTACATTAGTATAGATTATAAAAATCATCTGTAGGTACGTTTCATTACCACCATAAGTCCATCAATAAGAGAGATTGTCTTGGTAACTAATGACAGATCGTGGTCCGTGGATTGGTTCCTATTGATCGCTCGTAATTACGGTCCGAGTGAAATTACTATGGGAGATTGATGGTGCCTCTTTCAATTTGTTGTTACCGTGTGGCTTGTACGATTATGTGTTGAATTCATAGATTAGTAATTATGTGCCTCGATTGATCGTATTGTAGAAATGTGCGTAATACATACAACAAAGTGTTTTGATTCCATGAAAACAAAAGGTTGGAGAAACGAAGGCAGTAATCACTATGTTTTTAACTGTTTTATAGTTAATTAAAAGACGATGACGACGACGACGCGCATAATACGCTAGTGGTATAAGACAGGGGTTAAAACTCTAGCAGTCTTATTAATAAAAATTGCTTATTCTTCTCTTACTCCAAAGTTACACCGGGAGTAGTTAATTCTAGATTAGTCACAGAATAGCTACGTGTTAATAACGGTATTAATAAATACGAAGTAGGCTCGGAGTAACAATACTATAGTTACACTGAGATTAAGGTGTATGTTATGGCAACACACATGAAAAGAATGAACAAAATGAACTAAAATGAATGAAATGTCGATTATAAAGACACTGACAGTTAGCTTAATTTTGAAATTTGACACTTTTATTTGACAATCATAACTATCATATTATGTAAATTCTGTATTTCTCTTGTTGAAATCAAAATAGTGGTTTTAGAATTTGTGCTATTTTATATAAAATGTTATATTTATATAAAAAGGGTTATTGCGAGATTTACACAATTTCACATGCCTTATTAATGGTAATATTTCTTCAATTCCTTCTATCATTCTCAAATCGTCAATGAAATAATCTCTATTCATTTTAATCCATAATAATTACAAAATCAGACACTAGTAAGTACTTGAACGAACACCAAATATATATGAAAATATATTTAGATTATGTTTAGTATATATATCTTAATAGAAGTTGGAAATACAATACAAATCTATGCTTACTCAAGCGTTAAACCATGTGGCTCCGCGGAGTAACTTTTACTCCGGGAGTAAATTTTGATTAGTTAACTCCGTCCTTACTCCTAGTTTATTAATACCATAATTGCCTAATCTTTGCGTAAGTCTTAGAGTAAAGTTGTTCTGTCGCTAATCATAGTTTATTAATAAGGGGGTATGGGTTGAACGTGGAATAAGCTAAATTTATATGGAACATTAATAAATGAGGCGACCGTGTCGCGCGACCGGTAGGCTTGGCCACAAGACTGGTTGAACTGGAGAGTGTGAACACAAACTGGTTTGTAGGTCGCGGTTTCGCGTAGTGGTCGCTAACGGCATTCTCACAACACAGCCTAGTCCAGTGGAATGACTGGTCAATATGTCTGGGGCCAACCATGTGCGGTTTACCGTTAGAGCGTCCGTATAATGCACTTGAGATCTAAAAAATTGTCATTGGTACACGCAACAACCTGGGATTCGAACTTGCACTCTCTCAAGTGCGAACCAAATGGTCTACCCACTAGGCCACGGAGCACTTACCTCCACAGTAGAGCCCCGATAACCTGGCTACTTTCAACCGGGTCACCATGTAGTCTTATAAGTGTCTTTAGCTCACCCTCTGCTTGTGCTGCGTGCCCGCAGCAGCAGCGCCTCCTCGCTCCCACTGCGCGAGGAGTCTGGCGGCGTCTGGCGGCGCGGGTCACCATGTAGTCTTATAAGTGTCTTTAGCTCACCCTCTGCTTGTGCTGCGTGCCCGCAGCAGCAGCGCCTCCTCGCTCCCACTGCGCGAGGAGTCTGGCGGCGTCAGGCGGCGCGGGTCACCATGTAGTCTTATAAGTGTCTTTAGCTCCCTCTGCTTGTGCTGCGTGCTCGCAGCAGCAGCGCCTCCTCGCTCCCACTGCGCGAGGAGTCTGGCGGCGTCAGGCGGCGCGGGTCTCCATGTAGTCTTATAAGTGTCTTTAGCTCACCCTCTGCTTGTGCTGCGTGCTCGCAGCAGCAGCGCCTCCTCGCTCCCACTGCGCGAGGAGTCTGGCGGCGTCAGGCGGCGCGGGTCACCATGTAGTCTTATAAGTGTCTTTAGCTCACCCTCTGCTTGTGCTGCGTGTCCGCAGCAGCAGCGCCTCCTCGCTCCCACTGCGCGAGGAGTCTGGCGGCGTCAGGCGGCGCGGGTCACCATGTAGTCTTATAAGTGTCTTTAGCTCACCCTCTGCTTGTGCTGCGTGCCCGCAGCAGCAGCGCCTCCTCGCTCCCACTGCGCGAGGAGTCTGGCGGCGTCAGGCGGCGCGGGTCACCATGTAGTCTTATAAGTGTCTTTAGCTCACCCTCTGCTTGTGCTGCGTGCCCGCAGCAGCAGCGCCTCCTCGCTCCCACTGCGCGAGGAGTCTGGCGGCGTCAGGCGGCGCGGGTCACCATGTAGTCTTATAAGTGTCTTTAGCTCACCCTCTGCTTGTGCTGCGTGTCCCGCAGCGGCAGCGTCTCCTCGCTCCCACTGCGCGAGGAGTCCGGCGGCGTCAGGCGGCGCGGGTCACTCTGGGACGACAGGATCTGCATCTCCAGCATCTGCTCTTGTCGGATGTCGTCGTTGTAGTCCTGTTGAAATGTTTATGAAATATAATGAAAAGGGAATTGATAGAAATTGACATCAATTGTTATAGTGGTGATTTCTTATTCCGTCTGTTAAGAAATATATTATTTTGTGTCAAGAATAGAATCTATGCTCAAACATTTACCTATGCGCTAGTATTTGGAAGTTAACAAATTTAAAACGAAGTGCGAGTTGGACTCGCACACGTAGGGATGATTGTAATTTTTTATTATATGAATGAATAGCACTCTGAATGAAAATAAAGTTTACAAAGGAATAGTATAGCAAAAAATCGATAATTTCAAAGAAACTGCCAAACGTTCGAAGCACTTATGTGTTTTGTGAAAACCACGCAGAGGGGAATTCTGCTAAATAAAACCTGCATTAATACAATTACAATCAAGTCCCGATACGCTAAGACTCTCAAGCGGTGTTTTATCAACGTTAACACAACGTGAAACGCGCTCTGATTAGTCGCAACGTCATAAAATCCGTTCATGGTAACAGCTTTACTTTAAATCCAATGAAAGTAAAATGAACGTCTACTTTAACTGTTTTATATGAAAATTGAGGTTCAGAATTCGTGGTACAATGTGACTGACTACACTCGCGAGTTGCTACGAAATTTATAGTCACAAAACTTTTCATAATACCACATTGTTAATATATCCGTTTTTGTGTTCATGTTAATGTTCATACTTACCATGGTATGACTTTTTATATTTTGATGTAACTAAACTAAATATTTAGGCTTTTGTAACCTAATGTTGACAAAAATAATTTTAGTTTCATCTCCAAAATATGCATTTATTTGAAGCGCAGTTTTTTTCTTGGTCCATACTGTCCTATAGCTGGGCAAAAGCCAAGGTCTTCAAAGTTTTGGAGATTGGACTCAAATCAAAACGCGTTTGACTTTTGTGAGAATACAATTTAAACCATAATAATAACTCCCCACACTGATTTCGTGACGGTGGCCGATTTGAAACCAGGCCAGTTACGCAGGAGTAATTTTATAGTGCCTAAGTGTGTGCGCAGTACACAAGAGCACTCTCTCTTCCTTTACTTAGGCGCAGATCCGACTTTTTACATATCCATCCGACGCATGGATCATCTTTCTTGTCAGACAATCAGGTGATTAGCCTACATTGTCCTAACCAAACTTGGAAACAACACTTTTTGTTGTTCCAATGCGGGAATCGAACCAACGACCTTCGAGTCGAGAGCCAATGCTCTAACTACTAGACCACGGAGGCTGTTAACCATAACGAGACTGCATCGACACTGTATTATTGTGAGATTCAATAAGCAGAATCAACCTACAGATAGGGTACCGGAATATTTTAATAATAATCAAGATTAATTACGTTCTAGATTTTAATTTGTGACGTGTGTCCGACCGCGTGCAGCAAATGGAGCTCCTCTGATTTATTGAGATCGCCAAAGTGATGACACGGTTGGATAAGATTAGAAACCGCCTATTTCCGTTGGTATAAGTTTAGAAAACGTAAGTATTAAAAGGACGATATTTTGTGATACTGTGTCAACCCTTTAGATCGCCATTTTAAGAAAACCATGTTTAATTTTTTTTTTAATAGTGCAGGCGCAGGTTTTTATAGGTAGTTGAGTGTGCAAAATATGAGGACCGAATTCCACCAATGGATTTAAGTTAAGAAAAGGTCCAAAATTAATAATGCGGATCTTGCCGGACAAACATTTGGTCAATTTTTTTGACCTCTCTACGCTTATTTCTTGAGTACAATCTATAAAATTATTTTAATGATTATTTCAGTAGTAATTTATATTTTTAGGGTTTCGTAATACTCAAGGAACCCTTGTGGTTTCGCTCTGTCCGTCCGTCTGTCTGTCAGTCTGTCTATCTGTCTGTATGTCTGTCCGCGCCTCTAGCTTCTGTAATTATGAATATAAATGGATTTAATTTAGTATACTTCAAAGTGGTTTATAACTTGGTACCCCTGGCATTTCTTAACTATAAGATATAGAAACTTGTAAGTTTCCATGCTGATAGAACATGCTAAAAACTCTTTATGAAAATTATTGTGAGCGAAATCGGACAGTAACTTTTGAAGTAAGTCGAAGAAAACCTATTACGCGTTGATAGTTACAGAACCGTCCTTAGACACGTCGTGACGTTCCTTCTTGGATTTGAAGCCGCGACCACTAGCTTATGCGCCAACGCACTAACCACTGAACCACAGAGATCGTCAAGCTATTAATGTTACACTCTGATTTCTCGAAATACAAATCGTGTAGAAGATTTATTTGCTAGATTTGGCGATAAGATCACGTTTTCGCAACCGCGACAGATATTTCAGACATCCTCTGATTATTATTTACGTCACATAATATTATCC
The DNA here is from genome assembly GCA_905404095.1 of Glaucopsyche alexis. Taxonomy (NCBI): domain Eukaryota; kingdom Metazoa; phylum Arthropoda; class Insecta; order Lepidoptera; family Lycaenidae; genus Glaucopsyche; species Glaucopsyche alexis. Next base: position 31,667,687 of record FR990043.1, on the reverse strand, counting down.
TACGAATAATATTGTACTACCTAAACTTGTAGTATGTGATATAATGTGCGTTTTAAACTTTTATTTATTCGTAAAAGTGTAATATAATGGTCAATGCTTCATGGAAGCTTGTGCTTTTTTTTTCAATAATACAGTGCTGAAGTTTTTTCATAATCAGCGCCGTAGCAGCGTAGGTGAAAAGCTTTTACAGCGTATTTGCGGTGTGTTGATTACAACGGACAGTTACATTCAACGGCAATTTTTCCATCACAAGTATTAACTTGTGATGGAAAAATTGCAAAGCTCTACCGCATTGCATTGGTTTGAATAACTTGCATTTACAGAGGGAAAATAGTCTGTTATTTAACAAGGTGTTTATCATCATCATGATGCCCATAATCCCCATAAATAGCTGATCATAACCCTTTAGGGGTCCGTAGTTCACGTATTCGTTTCGTCATGTCCGCCCGTCCTCGGCTTACATACCAAACAGCTAGTGCTAGAAAGATGAAACTTTGTATGGCTATGTGTTTTACCACGCCGACAAATTACATAAATAAAATATTTAAAAATATTTTCGGATACCTCACCTACACGTGAAGTTGCAGACTTTTTTTCTCGCGTCTACCTCACAGCATTTGAAAACATAGAGCGGTTGATAAGACGAGGTTTGTTTTAGGTTATCCGTTTGCGAGATATTTAACTTCAAAGCCCATTTTTTGTTAAAATAGGGAAAATATAGGAAAATGTGAAAAGATTCATGATGGTAGTCCATTTGATGAACTTTGAAAGAAAACCATAACGGATTAGATTATGTAATAATTAATCAAAGGTTCAGGAGATATATAGACCTAACTTGTAAAATGTGCTTACTTGGAAAACATCATACAAAAATAGCATAATAATAAACGAACGAATGAACGTGCAAAACGGAAGTATAGTTATTGAAGACTTGAATCGAGAATGTCGCAAATGAAATACCTCACCCAAGTGGTCGTTAAGTCAAGAGTGTTCTAATATGCACAGGAATGCTCCTTAAGTGAATTTTACTTTGTAACCGGTCCACTGATTACCTCAGTGATGAAAAGGTAGAGAGACAGTGTTATTTATTGTATAATTTTCGTTTAACCATGTACCAGTTTTTGATTTTTGCAGGTTTTATTTAGCAGAAGTGACCCTCAGTTGTGTAAATATATTTTATATTAATATAGGGGTTACAATAATTATACAAGGTATTATTCCTATCTTTCGGGCTATGTGCTGGACTAGTGACACATATCAGCACGCGTAATAATAAACCACTGGCACTGTACAAATTGTTTCTTTCTATGGAAGAATAGATAAAATGACAGCTTGAAATGACAAAGAAAATCTGTCATTTTATCCATAACGATATTAGCTATAGATGTTGCCCGCGACTTCGTGTGCGCAAAAAGGGATCCCGCAGAAACTGTACATTTTGTCGCAATTAAAAGTAGCCAATATGCTTCCCCGTATCTGTACCAAATTTAATCAAAATTGGTCCAGTTTTGGAACCTATTCGATGCAAACAAACAAATAAAACTTTACTCTTTATTATATTAGTATAGTATATATTAGTCAGTTTGCCTATTCTTGTGTAGGCGAAACCCATTTCTACGGTGGTCATGCTAAGCGTTCTCTCACTCGCTCACGCGCGAAAGACGCGTGTGTGAAAACGACACCGCGCGGACTGAAACAGGATTATGATCACAAATAGTTATGTGAATTAGGCTTCAGTGGGCCTAGCAGGACCATTTGACGACGGCGTATACGTAACGTTATCGAATTGTATGAAAAACTGTCAAAATCATGACAGCGCTTTTGCCGCTGTCAAATGTTCCTGTAGACCCCTGGAGACCAAATCACGTAACTAAAACGTTTCGAATCGTGCGAGTGCATGAGCATAAGACTGAGACTGGAGCCGTACTACAATTTGAACATTTCTAATTACTAGACTCCTTTCCACTTACTGGCACGAGGAACCTCCTCAGCTCGGCCAGCGCGTACGCGATACGCGCGTGCGCCTCGGCCGGCGTGGCAAACGCGCTGATTTCCACGTGCAGTTCTTCGGAGAGGTGCGCGAACTTCGGGTCACCAGACACACGGAGCTCTTCTTCCTGAATAAGGTCATATCGTTATTAACATGATTGTGATATATAGCACCTGAAGGCCAATTCTCGTAACTATTTGAGATTATAATCCTGTTTCGGTCCAAGCGTTGTTTCACTCGATCAAGCGCAATAGACGCGCGTGTGAGTGCCGTATACGACACCGCGCGGACCAAAACAGGATAATCACATTTGGGCTCCTGGTGGCGCTTGGATGCGCTTGGCAGCTAAGTGAGCGGAGATAAATGGAATGTGGAGACTGGCTTATGCTTGCTTTGTATGTAAAAGCATGAAACGCCAGGTCAGACAGTCTACGTGGTAAGTGATAAAGTGACGCGTCTCCAACCGATTGTATAATTTCAATGTTAAACTTCTGGCAGCCGTTACCAGGGGGCAATTCTTGTAAATATTATGGGTTAAATTCCGTTTGGGTTTTCCGGCTGTCCCGTTCACGTGCGTTGTTATTGGCGCGTACGGAAAGGATTCACCGCGTGAACCGAAATAGAATTATATCGAAAATATTTAGTTAAGAGAATAGGGAATATGCATTAAATATAAAAATAGCTTTAAACATAATAATATGATACTAGACTGAAAAATAAAGGAAATGGCGAGAAAAATTTCAATATCTGAAGTTACGTAGTCTCACGCCGGGCCCTTGAAAGGGGGCGGGGAACCACGGTCAGGGGCTCGATTCAATATCTGTTGATAAATGAGCGAGATATGAGCGGTCATAGTTTGTAATCTATCTCTCTCTAGCAAAACGAAATTTAGTATAAACTTTCTATGAAAGTCGTGTTATGTGACGTCACGGTACACGTCTCTCTGTCTAATAGACTACTTTAAACGTTCATATCTTCGTTATTTTTAATGATATCAATCTAATCAATCTAATATTTTATCATGCGGTTTACTAAACAAGATAAATCTATAAAAAAAATGTGCATATTCCCTATTGGGCTTCATGATTTGACGTATTTACCTTAATTTACAACAACAAATAGAATAAATCACAAATAGCACGTAATTAGCTCATAACCGAAATAATTGCCTGCTAGTGACCATAATTAAAATCCATTATCCGTAATCCACACAAAAGGAATAGCTAAACATGGCCGCACTTCATTTTGGGCGGAATATGACGTCATGATGACGTTTAATTACTAGACTAAACAAAGAGGAATAGGTGGAGTTATCCCGATATAGTTTATAGTACTGACCACAAACGAGGTCAGTTTAAAGGCATTTTCAAAAGTATGCTTTAAAAGTCGGTTTGACAAGAACGATTTAGTGATGGGAAGTAAAACTAGCTCGTAAATAATATTTTACTACGCAGTACTTTTGCCTTTTATTTGATGAGGTCAGCAAATAAGCAAATGGATCAAATGATGGTAAGAAGCGTTATTTCACGCTGGTATTCTCCGCGACCGTATATCTTACGACATCTTATCATCTTACGACATATATTCTTACATTCATCCATACATCCTCACAAACGTTCTCATTAAAAATAGTAACAGGATATGTTTCGAAGAATGACCCGTCTAGGCGTCTACAGTTATTTTCTATACATAAATGATGTCTAACCTTTTGCCTGTCCTTCATGGAGCCCCGACCGAGCACCGCCATCTTGCACATGGTGTCCTCTTGCAGCCGCTTCAGCGAGTTGCCCTTGGGCCCCAGAAGCTTACCCACGAAGTTGAACTGAGAAAAAAAAATACATTTTAGAAAATACTTGCTGCTACCCGCGGCTCCGTCTACGTAAATATAGTATCCCTCGGGAACACTGTACTTTTTCGTGATAAAAAGTAGCCTATGTTTTCCAGAGCCTTAACTACGACCATACCATATTTCATCAAAATCCGTTCAGTAATTTTGCGTGAAAGAGTAACAAACATGCATCCATCCATACATCCTCACAAACTTTCACATTTATAATATTAGTAGGATTTCGATTAGTAGGACAAATAAAGTAATGCAATAAGTAGCTAGTAGTAGATTAGTAATAGTAAGAAAATGTATAGGGCTAAGTGTCAATTCACACCAAAATGAGTACGCAATATGACGCTGGATTTTTAAGGTGGCTATTTAAAATTGAACTCTATTAACTACACAATAATTGTTGCAGTGTGACCTGACCCTTAAAAAATATTTCTCCCCAAATTTTACCCCTGATTACTTATACCATTGACAGGTCTAAGAGATAATAAGCTAGAAAGAAAGGTTATGTGTTTAACATAAAGACTTACGCGTGAATAACATAAAACTAACTTGTCTTAATCTGATTTCACTCCCAATACATTTTCATATCCCTGGCTATATACACACACATTAAAATATTTTAATAATCAATTATTTGTATTACATAATAATTGATTAATAAGGAGTAAACTCTAAACATCCTGTCCCCTAGTAAACCCCCGTAGATATTTTGGGGGGTACATCCCTAAGTTGGCAACACTGATAGCGTTGTACGGCCTAACCGCCGGACTGCTCTACACACGCACGAATTTGGTACGGAGCGGATGCGGTCCGATGCGGACAGCGGCGAGCTTCACGGCGTCGAGCTTCACGGTCCACTGTACCGTACCAAATCCGTGCGTGTGTAGCGACACCAAATTCGGTCTCTGGATATGGTTCGCTGTACGCTCCGTACCAAATTCGTGTGTCTGTAGATAGCATTAGACCACAATTCCGCCGTCTGTGGATTTTCGATTTTCGTTCGATTTTCAAAATTATTTTTTTGATGTAATAGTTGATAGGGTATAAACTCAAGTTGGTCCCATTTTGAAAAAGTGTTGACCTGATGATGGGATCCATGAGGAATCGAGGGAACTCCTCGAAATTTATATGGACAGATATGGTGATTTCGACTTTTTCTGAAGTAGTCCAAGAATATGCTACCAAATACCTCGCTTTTGCTCTAAGGCATACCTGGATCCAAAAGTACAGAACAGAACTCCTGACTCCTTATAGATACATGTTTGGGGATTTCGGCGTTGTTTAAAGAACTGCAAGCATATTATGCAACCATGTCAATTAGAGTAATCATCATTATCACCACCACCATCACATCATATATCATTACTTAGAAAAGGTACTTCCCATAGTATTTTACACCAACACTAAGTATTTGAACATTACCCTGCCGTTTATAGACCTATTTGCAAAATTATTTTGATGTTGTGAAGGGTATATCTCGAAATTGAACTTTTAGTCACTAAAGTGGAAACTTGATGATAGGATCCATGAGGGATCGAGGGAACTCCTCGAAATTTATATGGTCACATATTATAGTGATTTAGATTTTTCCTGACATAATATAAGCATATGCTACCAAAAAAAAAAATGCACCAAGGTGTACCCTAGATCCAAAATACGCGTTTGGAAATTTCGGCAATATTCAAAGAACTGCAAGCATATGCCACTATGTAACTCACAATAATCATCGTCATCATCATCTTATTTACTATTGTAAATAAGATGATGACGGAAGCTTAGCGCGTATTCAACAATTATACACTCGATTGTTTATTTAAAATGTTCTTAGAATGCTTTAATAATAATAATTTAACAGATATCACTAAAAAATGTAAAATAATTACCTATTTCTATAACAAAAATTAAACCGACTTCCAAAGTATAAATACACAAAAAGTATGAAATAAAACTTATTTTCAAAATAAGTCCCCCTTTAAATTTGGCTAACATTTTAACTAGGTATTTCTCTACTCAATCTGCTTTATTTTTAAGTCGGTACCAGCAAATATGAACGTGAGTTCTATAAAATATTGTAGGATATCATTTGGGCTGGTAAATACTTCAAAATTAAGAAGATTGAGTAGATAAATTGTTAAAATGTTAGCCAAATTTAAACGAGGAATTATTTAGAAAATAAGTTTTATTTCATACTTTTTGTGTATTTATACTTTGGAAGTCGGTTTAATTTTTGGTTTAATTACTTTATAAACTTGAAATATTAATTTCGTTAGCAAAGTGCGGCTAGCATATTCAACATGCAGGTTATAATAGTAAAAATTGTGGGCGCTTTATAACCGGCGCGCGTGTTTACCGAGCACTCCGCGCCGCGCTGTTGACGCTCCCCCGTGTTTTACAATATTCAATCTAGATAATGAAAACTATGGCCAATATATTGAAAATTTTATACATTTTAAAGGGGTATAAGGTTTGTATAAGTTTTACATTGGCGCCTTAGTTCCGGCTGCAAAAAACAATATACAAATCTTATCTCTCATATAATCTCTATAGGTCCGGAAATACTGCTGGTGACAGTTCGTTCCAGAGTTTTATAGTGCGCGGCAGAAAGTTACGCGAGAAACGCACGGTGGAAGACTGCCACTCATCAAGGTGATGAGGATGGAATATTTTTCGCGTGGGACGATGGCGAAAAGTTGCAGGTGGTATGATTCCGAACAATTCCTCAGAGCACTCCCCGTGATACAACCGATAGAGGATGCAGAGTGAAGCTACATCTCGGCGTAATTCCAAGGGGTCCAAGCTGTTTGAAACATAATGACAGTCAATAATTCGAGCGGCCCTTCGTTGGATACGATCCAGAGGGAGCAGTTGGTATTTTGGTGCTCCTGCCCAGAGATGAGAACAATATTCCATATGAGGCCGAACCTGCGCCTTGTAGAGTTGTAGGCGTTGGTCCGGACCGAAGTACTGTCTCGCTCTGTTGAGAACACCAAGCTTCTTCGAGGCTAACTTGGCCTTACCCTCTAGATGATATCGGAACTGGACTTCGCTCGATATGCTAACGCCAAGTATTTCAATGCTAGGGGAGATGGTTAAAGATGTGCCCTCAAAACGAGGATGTACGACCATAGGTGACTTTTTAGCGGTGAACGCGCAGACTTGTGTCTTAGCGGGGTTAAATTGGACTAAGTTACGTCTACCCCATTCAGAGACTTTCTCCAATGAATTCTCTATTTTAAACACAAGTTCGTTTCGACTCTCGATGACATTTAGCCGAGAAATATTAGGGGAGCCGGTATATACAGCATCACCTGTACTATCATCCGCATAGCAATGAATGCCGTTGGTCTGTAACATGTCATTGATATGCAGTATGAATAGGGTAGGCGATAGCACACAGCCCTGAGGGACACCAGCATCAACTGACTGAGTTTCCGAGCATTCGCCGTCAACTACGACCTTTATGCTTCTGTCTGCTAAGAAACTTGTGACCCACTTGCATAATTTCTCGGGCAGCCCGTATGATGGAAGCTTTGAAAGCAGCGCTTTATGCCAAACCCGATCAAAGGCCTTCGCAATGTCCAAACTAACAGCCAATGCTTCTCCCTTCGACTCAATTGCCTGAGCCCAACGATGAGTTAGGTACGCCAAGAGATCACCAGCCGAGCGACCCTTACGGAACCCGTATTGTTTGTCGCTTAGTAATCCCTGGCCGTCCAAGTATCGAAGAAGCTGGCCATTGATAATGGATTCCATTATCTTTGAGAAGAGAGAGGTTATGGCGATTGGTCTGTAGTTGGAAGGATTTGAGCGATCACCTTTTTTGGGGATCGGGTGCACCAAGGCTGTCTTCCAAGAAGCCGGGACGATGCCAGAGAAATAGGAGAGCCGAAAAAGGCGCGTCAAGACCGGAGCCAACTCTGGAGCACATTTTCTCAACACAATAGGAGGGATTCCGTCAGGCCCACTCGACTTTTGGATATCAAGGGAACGGAGGGCTTTTCGCACTGAGCGCTGATGAAACCGAATATCCAACATGAAGCTCGTGCATCGCGGTATGGTCGGCGGTTTCTGCCCCCCGTCATCCAGGGTCGAGTTAGACGCAAAGAGCTTGCCCAGAAGATCGGCTTTGTCTTTTGCGTCCTGGGCTAACGATCCATTTCCTACGTGTAGGGATGGTAGGGTTGGCTTGCAGAAATTTCCCTCAATAGCTTTGGCCAGAGACCAGAATGCACGGGTTCCCGAGGGGAGGCGCTCGAGTCTCTTGCCAATTCTATTAACGTGCTGTTTCTTTGCCCAAATGATCTCTTTCTTGAGGGACCTAGAGGCATGGTTGTACTCCATTTTATATGTGCTGGTATTTAAATCCCGAGTAGACACTGCATTGGCCCAGGATTGGTAAGCCTCCTGCTTCCGGCGAGAAGCTTTTTTGGAGGATGAACCAAACCAGGGACGAAATCTGCCGCCAGTTGGCACTACAGAGGACGGAATGAAAAGTTCCATCCCCTGCACTACCACATCGGCAACAGAGTTGGCAGTGTTGTCGGGATCATCCGGCGAGAAGCACACGTGCCCCCAAGGATAGGATGCAAAAAACGACCGCATCCCATCCCAGTCTGCTAACTTGTAGTGCCACACACGACGGTATTTAAGAGCACGCTGTCGTAACACCGTCGTGAGTGGCACAGAACTCCTGACAAGGCAATGATCCGATGAACCAAGTGGAGCGGTTACGGATATTTGGTAGCCATCAGGATTTGAAGTCAGCAGAAGGTCCAACAAGGAAGGATTCTGACCGTCCACATCTGGGATTCGCGTAGGCGTAGTAACCAGTTGTGTTAGGTCGTTCGCAAGGGCAAAGTCGCATACAGATCTCCCCGCATGATCAGTTTTACTGGAATTGAGCCAGTCGGCGTGGTGGGCATTAAAGTCGCCAAGTATTATGATCTCTGCGGATGGGATCTGCCGCTGTACAAAATCTGAAGCAGCTTGCAGGTGTTCCAAGAGTCGGTCCGTCTCGGTGTCACCACTATGGGACCTATATAAGCACGCATAGACGCGAGGGTGGTCGTCGCAATCTATGCGGAGCCATAATGTTGACAGGTCCCTGTCCTCAAGATTGCTGAGGCGGCGAGAGCTGATATCATCTCTGATATACACACACACTCCAGCTTTGGGCAGAAAGGAGTGCTCGAGATAATACCCTGGGTGGGAAAGGTATGATGTGTCACTCGGAGATGATTTCTGCGTCTCGGTTAAAAAGAGCAAAGCCGGCTTTGCCAGACGGCAGACCTTGAGACCAAGGTGGTAATGGATGGCATTAAGGTTGGAGTGTAATCCCCTGATATTACAGAAGTCCATGCCTAATATCGAGGGGGGTGCCTTTGTGTGTTTGCTCTTGCCCCGAGCAGATTGTAGCGCAGTTTTGCCCTCCCCAGAATACGAGGGGCAGCCTGGACGTCCACGCTCAGTTCCAGGGGTCCCTGAGCATGGACGTCCAGAGAGGGATTCTCCAACGCAGTTGGTACCCTCCTGGGGTAACAAATTGTTTTTCAACTGCGGCATTTCTAGGGGGGTAGGGGAGCACGTGTAATATTATCCGAATGAAATATTTAACCAAACACTAGGCTACAATATTACATAAGTAATAGCAGTATGCTTAACTAAACACTTAACATTTCCTGTCAACTCTAACTACGCATAGACATTAGACACTCGCGTACAAATCCAAACTTTATAAAGGCGCCAGTACACAACGGCTTATGTTGGGCCCATGCTCAGCAATGCATAAATGTAGGCCACGATCACTTGGTGTTCAAACAAGCGCGCATGGCTCATTGCTATCCGGCGAAACAATCACGATGGACGTGTACTTCCATCCCGCTACGACCGCGGCTATAAAATATCGCTAATCGAACTAAACAATGGGCTACTGTGTACATCACGATACGCCACGGTTCCCTTGTAGTGTGCCAAAAAACCGAAAATTTTCCTATTGCGCGCCACGATGGGCAATCATCTGCCACTGTGTACAAATATGTACCAATGTCTCCCTGTGCACAATGGTGTTGGCGTGCAGTGGGTCAGCATAGGCCATTGTTACTTGGTCTACTTGAGGATTTAAGGAGTCGTTAAAACGTGGGAGATGCACCATACCTTGGCACGAATGGGCCGGTTCGACCGGAAAGATACGACGGACTCACAGAAAATCGGCATAAATAATGCATGCATTGTATTTCTCCGAGTTAGTGTGGTTATCGGAGGCCGAGGGTTTGGGAGTTTGAAGACCGGAAACGCAAGTTCGTAACACCAGAAGAGTTACAAGTACTCTTCCGGTGTTGCGAGTGTCCATGGGCGGCGGTAATCGCATACCATCAGGCTATCCACTGCTTGTTTCCAGGTCGATTTCATAAACAAATTATCATTAAGCTGAACATACGCGCCGCATTTAAGGCGCTCTTACCCTAGAAATACGCTTCTTTCAAAAATTTTTTGAGACGAATGGATACATTTTAGTGCAGCAAAAAAATATATGTTAATTTTGATCATATTTGCTAGGGGACCTTCGTTTTCAAAACACGTTATCTGAACATTTTCTCGATAAAAAAAAAATCATAAAGTAACCATTAAAATAGAAATTCTTGGAGTTGTAACTGTATTATTTGTGAACAAAAATGAGAAAATTATTTGCAGTTTCGTAAAACATAATAAAAGGAAGGGAATTGTTGTTTTGATTTTTCGTATAGAATGTGATATTTGTTAGTATTAATTTATTTCAATGATAAATAATTCGTACGAGTCGAATGAAACATCGCGAAATGGCGACCTGTCATTCCTTCTCTTTCATATCTATTGAATAAGACAGTACCGGCTTAGGCCTCCTGCTAATGAGACGTATGTCAAATTTTTCCCCTCTTTTCTGCTCAAAAATTATTCGAATTTATTGTTGAAAGTCCGTTCAAATTTATTTTACTCCGACTTGACCTTTATGTCGTCTGCATAAAGGTCAAGTCGGGGGTAAATATTATTTCTTTCGTCGTGTAATACTTATAAGATATGCGTAATTTCGCTATCAAACGCAAGACGCTCGGTAGCCCTTTGGCTTTTTGCGTTGTTGCGACCAATTGGTCTCGGGTTCGAATCCCAGTCAGACGATTTTTTTTTCTTTTTTTTTTGTCGCACTATAAAACTCCGAGCAATGCTTGTTTTCCCAGTAATAAAAGTATATGGTTAAGTATGTACTTATTTTATTATTAGTTACTTTAAGTAATTGTTGTAAATATTAGTGTATATTATATTATAAAAATATGAAAAGATTGTATTCGATGAATGTCCAAATTTTTAGTCCAAAGTTTTAAGATGGAGGTACAAAAACTCTTTATAAGTAGATAGATACTAGGGAGACCGAGCTTTGGTCGTAGTTTTAGTACAACGATAAAAATTAATAAAAAATAAATAAAAAAATATTAAAGAAAAACGAAGACATTATAAGAATCACAAAAATAATATTTATCTTACCGGGATTTGAACTCACCACCAAAAATCAAACGACGGTACGCAAACCGAGCTGCCAGTCAGACTGACGTAAAATAACCGAAATTATTAATATAATTTATTACACGACGAAAGAAAAAACATATTTGATTCAAAATTGACAACATTGGTCATTGATTGACAACAGAATGAGTAAATATACCTAAATATTATTCTGTTGGTTTGTAAAGTTTATACATATAATTATAACAATTATTATAATCAATTCTAATTCTAATCACCATGAGCAGATATTAGGAACATGTATTCAGTATTCTACGTTTATTTTTTACTAGCTTTTGCCCGCGACTTCGTCCGCGTAAAGTTCGGTTTCCATACAAAATTTTAACCCCTTTGCTACACCCGTAGGGGGCGAATTTTCAAAAATCCTTTCTTAGCGGATGCCTACATCATTACAATTAACTGTATGCCAAATTTTAGCAACATCTGTTCAGTAGTTTCGGTTGTGCTTTGATAGATGAGTCAGTCAGGTTTGCCTTTTATATATTTAGACTAGGTGTTGCCCGCGACTTCATGCGCGCAAAAGGAAATCTCGATGGAACCGTACATTTTTCGGCAATAAAAAGTATGCCTATGTGCTTCCCCGTTGTCTATTCTATATCTGTCCTAAATTTCATCAAAATCATTCCAGTAGTTTCGGAGCCTATTCAATGCAAACAAACAAACATACAAACAAATATTATATTAGTAATAGATTATTATATTAGTAATACTCTCTGTATTATATTAGTAATAGATTAAATAAAATAATATTTACAATTAATATGATGTAGCCGAAGAGACTATTTGGTTAAACCACAAATGTCAGAAACTAGGTACTACCAAGGGTACTACTTATTTGAAATTGTATTTGTTTTTGCTGTCAGATAGCCGAAGTTTCATGTATATTATATATTCAGGAATATTTGATATTGAATTTTATTGTGTATTTATGTATCGTATAAAATCAGTCGATAAAATTTAGATTTGTGCGACGCGAACGAAGTTGCGGGCTTTAGCCAGTTTAGATTTTGTAACCGTTGAAAAATGCGAAATATATAAAATTTTGAAATGTCGTCCTAGGAAGAAACGTCAATGTGTGTGATGTCATAATGTGTATTGTGTAATGTGTTACATGTTGTAGTGCATATTCCGCAGTACCGACCGCATATTATAATAATATAGCTATCCCAGCAAACTTCGTACCGCCTTAGAATTAAATTTGTTGACGTACTGACAGCAGCGCCACCTACCAGGTCCAATTGCAAATCTAATCCATTATCGAATCAACCTGAAGACACACAAAATTTTTCATTAAAATCGGTCCAGCCGTTTAGGAGTTCAGTGACTAAATTGAGCTTTTTTTAGATTTTTTTTACCCTTTAACTACTTACTAAAAAGCTTAACTTTCTCAAATCGCAATGGCTAAATTTGGCACAAAATTAGGAATTAGACTTCTTATATTTGACCTAGACAGAAAATAGACATTTTGAAATATAATATTAAATTGTAATGAGATTTGAACCTAGAGGCTATGCTTTGCTTTAGGCGGGCAAAATACCGCTAGGCTATGAAGCACATTACGATTTTATCGAAATTACGCTTTTGTACATTATAGACACATCACTTTGACGTAAATCGCATGAAGCCCCCCGCAGTAACGGGGGCGGCACGTCCCCCACTCATCTCCTTCACCCCCTCGAATACTTCACAGTTGACTACTCACAGCGCCTTAAACGGCGCGTACGGTGCGGATTAGTTGCGTGAACGGATAACTTATCTTTCGAACACATGGACGATGTTGAACATAAGTTTTTCTATTCATCAACAATTAAATTTATTAAAATGTGATTTTTGACACTGAGCTACCCTATTGCTACTTAAAGCAAATTCGAAAAAAAAAACAAAACAGCCGAATATACCAATAATCGCCTCCTTTTTGGAAGTCTGTTGAAATTAAATCAGACGCATAGGTAAGGCGGACGCGGTGCGGCGGTACGCAGACATTATTATTATGTGCCTTCACTCTTCAGTTATAAAGAAACCAAAAGTTGGAACTTCCTTCCCGGAAAATCACGGGTACCGAGGGAGCTGTGAGCTCGTCAAACATTTCACTTTACCTCCCGTGAAATAATACGCGTCTGGAATCCGGGAACGCTGCCAAAAATTCCCTTAGTTTTTTAACAATTTTTAAAGTTCTTTTAGTTTTTAGAATATTTTACAGCAGCAAATTGTTGCTGTCACCGGGTTGTTAAAACGTTTTTTGGAAACAAATCGGTCCGCTTCACTAAAAGTGCCGAAAGGCTTATTGAAAAAGCGACAAAAAATAGATATAAAATGAAATATTTCAATGCTTTTTTTTAAATGCTAGTTTTAGGAATTACTTAATATACTCCATATAACATTAGGTACTCGTATTTTATATAGGTACTAGTGAGCGCACTTACATGCGTCGGATGGGCAAGTAAAAAGTCGGTCCTGTGCCTGATCTCTCGTTAGATGCCTTAATAGTTGCCTCGTTAGCCCACAAGGCTGTGTGCTGTCACCTACCCTGTTCATACTGCATATCAATGATTTATTACAAACCAATGGCATTCATTGCTATGCAGATGACAGCACGGGTGATGCCTTATATCCCGGCCACGCGAATATCTCTCGGCAAAATGTCATTGAGAGTCGAAACAAACTTGTCTCTCAAATTGAAAATTCATTGGAGAAGGTCTCTGAATGGGGTAGACTTAACTTAGTCCAATTCAACCCCTCTAAAACACAAGTTTGCGCGTTCACCGCTAAAAAGTTGCCAATGGTCGTATGTCCTCGTTTTGAAAGCATACCCATAACTGTCTCCTCCAACATTGGAATACTTGGTGTTAACATATCGAGCGAGGTCCAGTTCCGATATCATCTGGAGGGCAAGGCCAAGATAGCCTCCAAGAAGCTTGGTGTTTTGAACAGGTCAAAGCAGTATTTCAGTCCGGTCCAACGCCTACAACTCTATAAGGCGCAGGTTCGGCCTCACATGGAATACTGTTCTCATCTCTGGGCAGGGGCACCAAAGTACCAGCTTCTCCCTCTGGATCGTATCCAACGTAGGGCCGCTTGAATTGTCGACTGCCATAGTGTTTCAAACAAGCTTGACACCTTAGAGCTACGTAGAGATGTAGCATCGCTCTGCATCCTCTACCGGTTATATTACGGGGAGTGCTCCGAGGAATTGTTCGGACTTATACCTGCTGCAACCTTTCGCCACCGCTCCATGCGACAAAATAATTATCATCCTCATCACCTTGATGAGTGGCAGTCCTCCACCGTGCGCTTTACCCGAAGCTTTCTGCCGCGCACTGTAAAACTCTGGAATGAACTGTCGCCAGCAGTATTTCCGGACCATTATGACCTGCAAACCTTCAAGAAGGGAGCGTATTCCCTCCTAAAAGGCCGGCAACGCACTTGCAACTTCTCTGATGTTGCGGGTGTCTATGGGCGACGGTAGTCGCTTTCCATCAGGTGATCCGTTTGCTCGTTTGCCACCTAGTTTCATAAAAAAAATAATAATAATAATAAACAGCAACCTAATATGATATGTCATTCCCCGTACCAAATTTTATTCTTATTACACCAGACATCTCAAACAAATTGAATTTGTCAATCCGAAAATTTGTATTTTAATAATTGAAATAACCATTCATTAAAATACCTGTAGATTGTATCTGAAAATTCAAGTCAATTACTACTCTGTGTAAAGGTCCTCTCTACAATCGGTATTCATGTCCAGTTGTTAAAACTCCAATCAATGATATACAGGATTTATTCTTTAAATTATTATAATAACTCCCCGCACCGATCTCGGTGACGGTGGCCGGTTTCATTGAAACCAGGTCAGTTACGCAAAAGTAATTTTATAGGCCCAAGTGTGTGCGCAGTACACAAGAGCACTCTCTCTTCCTTTACTCTCGTAATCCAGTGGGACGGATAACCGACACGACTGACGAGAGATCAGGCGCAGGTCCGACTATTTACACGCCCATCCGACGCATGGATCATCTTTCTTGTCAGACAATCAGGTGATCAGCCTGCATTGTCATATCCAAACTTGGAAACAAATTTTTTTGTTGTTCCATTGCGGGAATCGAACCCAAGACCTACGAGTCGAGAGCCAATGCTCTAACCACTAGACCACGGAGGCTGTTAAATTATTATAACCATATTATAACATGTGTCTCAATGGCCGTTTCTTTCGCTAGTAGGTAATGCCCAAGCACGGTGTCTATCCAAATGTCTTCATGTCATAATCAACTAATAATAATTATTAACTATTATTAAACATTAAATCCTTTATAATTATAATATGTAAACATACAATTATACGTACTCATAGAAATCTAAATATATAAAAGGCAAACCTCACCCACTCACCAACCTGACTCATCAACGCACAGCCGAAACTACTGAACGGATTTTGCTGAAATTTGCCATACAGAAAGTTGTAATGACGTAGGCATCCGCTAAGAAAGGATTTTTGAAAATTCACCCCCTAACGGGGTGAAAAAGGGGTTAAAATTTTGTACGGAAACCGAACTCCACGCGAACGACGTTGCAGGCAAAAGCTAGTATTTTATAAAACCTTCAACAATAAGCTTAGCTGTATTATCACAATACTCACTGATCCTGCTTAATAGGTTGGGGGAAAAGTCTTTTCGCATTATAGTATGTATGAACTTGTCATAAAATATCTTGGGCTATACCAATTGTATCTGGCTGATTTTGGTATCATTAAAAAGTTTTAATTTTACAGAAGACAATTCCAAATTCAAATTAGGTAAATTTGAGATTTTCATTTGTTTTTCTTATTGTTAAAATGAGTGATTCTTATGAAGAATTTCGATACATTTTAAAATTTTGTTACAAAAAAGGTAAAAATGCAACACAAGCCGCGAAAAAAAATTGTGATGTTTATGGACCTAATGCAGTATCTGTGAGAGTAGCGCAAATTTGGTTTAAGCGTTTTCGATCCGGAAATTTTGATATCAAAGATGCACGTCGCTCTGGTCGCCCTGTTACGGACAAAACTGTTGCCATTTTTGAAAAAGTGGAGCAAGATCGGCATATTAGTAGTTACGATGTAGCTGAAGAACTGGGGATTGACCACAAAACGGTTTTGGCGCATTTGAAAAAAGCTGGGTACACAAAAAAGCTCGATATTTGGGTGCCTCATGAGCTCACTGAAAGAAACCTAATGAACCGTGTACTCATTTGTGATTCTTTATTACGACGTAATGAAACCGAACCATTTTTGAAGAAGCTGATAACTGGTGATGAAAAGTGGATCACGTACGACAAGAACGTGCGAAAAAGATCGTGGTCAAAGGCCGGTCAGGCTTCACAGACTGTGGCGAAACCCGGGTTAACTCGCAACAAGGTGATGCTGTGTGTGTGGTGGGATTGGAAGGGCATTATTCATTATGAGCTGTTACCGCCAAGCAGGACCATCAATTCTGAACTGTACTGCGAACAACTGATGAGATTAAAGCAAGAAGTTGAGAGAAAGCGGCCGGAATTAATCAACAGAAGGGGTGTGGTTTTTCACCATGATAACGCTAGACCTCACACATCTTTAGCCACTCAGAAAAAATTACGGGAGTTTGGCTGGGAGGTGTTAATGCATCCGCCGTATAGTCCTGACCTTGCACCTTCAGATTTCCACCTGTTTCGGTCGCTGCAGAATTCCTTAGGCAGTGTCAGGTTGACATCACAAGAGGACTCCCAAAACCACTTGTCGCAGTTTTTTCATCAGAAGCCCCAAAAATTTTATAGCAATGGGATCATGTACCTACCAACAAGATGGCAAAAAGTTATCGAACAAAATGGCACCTAAGTATATACTTTAGTCACTTGTAAATAAACTTTATAAAAAAACCTTTTGAATTTTTATATTAAATGCGAAGAAACTTTTTCCCCAACCTAATATAATTAAGCAGCTCTAAATTTAATTGAATACTAATCTATGAACAATGACATTACTCTGAGCTCTGCTCTCGTCCGCAGCGGATTGTCAAAGCCATAATGAGGCTCGATGCCACTCCACCATGTTCAGGCCCGCGGTGTACGCCGGAGTACTCCTTCCTCATAATACATGCACGCTGAGATACCGTCAGCAAACGTGTATGACGATTGAGGAGGGTCAGACAGTTGAAAAAATTGTAAGTGAATAGAAAAATAATATATATTTAGGGTCAATTCCCATCGAAACGAAACGATACTTGATACGATTTTTAACCGACAAAAAAAGGAGGCGGTTATACATTCGGCTATATATATTTTGTTCCTTTTCCGCCGTCTGTGGACCGATTTTCAAAATTATTGTTTTGATGTAAAGGGTATAATCCCAAGTGGGTCCGTTTTCAAAAAAGTGGTGACCTGATGAAAGGATCCACGAGGAATCGAGAGAAGTCAAAATTTATATGGACACGTATTATTGTGATTTAGACTTTTTCTGAAAAAGTCCAAGCATATGCTATCAAAAGTAAGATTTTGCACATATCTTTATTTCAGATATCTTAAAAATACAGCGCCGCGTCGAGACACGTCGCCGTGTAAACTGACCCTTACTGAACATTTAATGTTAAATAATAAAAGATGTAAAGTAGATTACATAGACAAGAAATTTTGTAAATATTTTTTAGACTTATTGTTTTACGGGACTTAATTTGCTAGCCGTACCTACAACTGCGAACAGATTTAAAAAACCCATAGCAACTTCCGACCATCAAGTACTTAGTCGATTAACGTCGATTTTGTTGTTTGGCTAATCTTTATTCTAAAATAATTTAGTTCGTCCAAGGAAAGAATTTAGCATTTTATTAGACCATGAAGTAGAATAATAAACAACATTTTGTTTACAATTATAATTTTAAGGAATTCGTAATTTCACCAGATGTGATAATTATGCATTGAATAATTTATCCTATTTTAAACAGCAGCTTTTTAGGCGAGAACAGACGCGTATGTTTACATTATTCTAATATTGATTGAGTGCTTGACGATGAATTTCAATCGGTTCACATGTTCAAGGAGATCGGATTTGATCGTCGGATAAACATACTTCACACGTCTTACTGAGCTACACTTGTACACATACACTTATAGAGCTATACACTTGTACACATACACTTACAGAGCTATACACTTGTACATCTACACTTGGACAAGCTCCCGCCGCGCCGGTGCATTCAGTTACTCCCGAGTTACGTATTCATGTCTTATTTATTCAAATTTATTTCTTCCCGTATTGAATTCGAACAGTTGGTCAGTTTGAAGCTGCCAGACATTTCTCTAGGAGATTGTTGTCGAGGGATTTTGAATTTACGTTGTACAATAGAAATATTTTTCTACTAGCTTGAGAATTCGCGTAGATTCTTTCCATACAGCAAGAAGTGCATATTTTCATGAGAAAAAGATAGCTTTCAATTTCAACTTATATGAACTATATAAATTTTCTTAAAACTTATATAGTTCATATAAGTTAAGAGTCCCGGTTCAAGTATTTTAAACTTATTTCCCGTAAATATAACGTAACGTTGCTGATATTGTGTACCTGTTCAAACTAATGAATGATAAGACAGATACTCCTTCTCTAACAGAAGAACTGCAATTAGCTGTTTCACGACCAGGTAGCCTTTGATAGAAAAACTTTTATTTTGCCCTTGTCTCGTACTAACTATTGTCAGCACTACCGTTGTACCGTATGTTTCGATTATAATAGAGTTAGCTTAAAACAAATGATATATTTCATTCATCTGTTCGCTGTTTAAAATAATACCTATTTACTGAAAAACTCGTAATTTTTATTTACGTTTTCGTCATTGTAAATGATAGCGATACCTATCTGAACCTATAGAAAACATAGGTCATACACCAGTGACACTACTGAAACATATTACCTACTATTTAGTTGCGTTTGGCTGGTTTTGTAAACCTAATAAAAAAAAGCGAAATAGGTACTTATCATGGTGCTGTTATCTTTTTTATCTTCATAATCTCATAATTTACTCCAAAATGGCACAAAAGAAGAAAATAGGGATAAACCGTTGAAATTATTTGTTGAAGGTCGGGAAATGATGACAAAGGTGAAGTGGTGGACATAAGTAAATTTGTCCAGGGTCTGATGGCCAATCACAGCACTCACCCGACGTGACGTCACGTCACGCGTGTGATTGGAACGAATCGATTCTGACAAATAGAATAATGAGAAAGAAAATGCGACTGATTATTATTGACAAAAAGTCTAAATATTGAAAAAGATATTAAATGTAACATAATAATATATAATTTATAGACGCTTTTACACCACGTCTATCTGAGGGTAAATTCTGCTAAATAAAACCTGCCTTGATACAATTGTAATCAAGTCTCGATACGCTGAAACTGTCAAACTGAAAATACAGAATGCATACAATACAGAAAACTTTTTTGTGCCCTGGCGGGATTCGAACCCGCGACCTCCGGCGTGAACGCCAACGCGCTAACCACTGAGCCACAGAGGTAGTCAGTGTACTGTTTCTATTTGTACCCGACTACGGCGAAGCCTTTTAAAAGGAAGGGTAATGATTTTAGCAGTCTATGTATGTATTATGTATGTATGTTTCTTTGTTCCATCGTAGCGCCTAAACTATTGATCCGATCTTAATAAGTCTGATGTTAACAATTTCGTAACAATAGCTTGGGTTACGTAGGTTTTATTTTTCATGTAGACGGGTAATTATTTTTTATAAAAAAATATAGTTATTTATGTATGTTTACTATCGACCACTATTTAGCTATAGTTGTTGCTCTATTGGGAAAATCACACGAGTCGCTCTTCAAGGAACGAACTATTAGAATCCACCTCGCTAGACTACTGCGGGTTAGCATAATTATGTTTCAAGCTTTTTTCAAAGAGTTTCAGAAACATTTATATAGATTATTAATTCATACATTGTTATAACAAAGCTCACTGTGAACGTTTTTTTAATACATTATATTATGACAAAAGGACGTAACGTTTTTTAATCAAACCGAATACATTAGTTTAATTCTCTTTAGCCCAGAATGTTCAGCGGCGTGATTCCCGCCGCGCTATTGTTACTGAGACCAGCCTATTATTATAATTTATAACTCGTACTAGCTGTTGCCCGGGGCTCCATACATACATACATACATACAATCACGCCTATTTTCCGTAGGGGTAGGTAGAGACCACTTCTTTCCACTTGCTACGATCTTTATATACTTGTTTCGCTTCGTCCACTTTCATTCTTACCGTCCATTCCTCCTCTTATAGAGCTCGCCGTCGAAAAAGGAGCTCATCGAGAACAAGCATTGGACCACTGAGGGTCGCTAGAGGCCCTAAAGCTTGATATAAAACGCCGGTCTGGCGGTCCTAAGCCTGGCAGATTTTTTTTTACTGACCAAAATGTGTGAAGCTTTTTTGAGTAAAAAGAGCTCATAAGAAACAAGAAAACTGTTGTTATACACAGCTGTGCGCCAACTAGAAACCGATAAAAATGCAAGTCTGGCAGTCCTACTCTTGACCAGTTTCCAGCCAGACCGCCCTGAACGTGTAAGAATTTTCAGTAAAAATAGTTCATAGATAACAAGGTCAAGATAAATGTCAATCTGAGGGCCAATTCTCTTAATTAACTTTAGACTATCAACTTACCATCAATTCATTATAAATTTATCATCCTGTTATCATAAATTGACCGAAAGACGGTATTCTACTACACTATTTTCGTAAATTTAAAATCCCAACACAGTCATTTTGCAATGATATTGACTACAATTTATAAATAAAGCGAGCACAAAGCATGTATAAAGACAGCTGTTGCTTGACGTTTGTACGATCCAGTGTTGCCAATTATTGTCAGTTAAGGCGCGTCTCCTGCTCGTGTTTTTTGAAACAATACACAAAATCATCGAATTTGGGGCATGGCTATGCACATTTGTGTACGCATACACGATTTTTTCCTCTTCTGAGACGGACGGAAAATTATTTCCCGCGTTAGAGAAGGGAAGGCAAAAAAAGAGATTTTTGCGTAAAATAAATATTTTTATGTCATGGCATCCCCACATGTCAAAGTGAAAAAATATCCGGCTGACGGATCGGTTCGAGTCAAGTTGGAGTTAAGTTTATAATCATACGAGAATACCATTTTCTATGGATAAGTGGTTCGCTCAATCTATAATCAAGCTGTGATACAATGATATAATCGCATCGCGGTGTCGTTTGACGTTTGTTTGAAGTCTAGTTGAATACCATTTTGCTGTTTGATAGGTTCCGGACTGTATCGAAACAGTAACGAAGTTGCATTATTGTTGGATTAAAATAGCAGAATCGACCTTCAGTTTGTCTCTGTCGTTTTCGTCGGTCTGGCATGTTCAAACGTGGCCAAAACTCAGCCAGACCGGGATGAAGGTATGATCACAAGAGGTGTGATGCTTAATAATAGGTAAATAATGAGTAATTTGCACTTAATGAAGCGTGATTTATATAGATTTGTGTATGTATTCTTTCCGAATTTAAAATTTGCTACCCTATCCTACCTACCCTAAAAATTTAAATTTTGTATACCGAAACGTCTACTTTTTCTTTTATACTAAAAGTATAAAAGAAAAAGTAAAGTTGAAAATTTAGTGTTTTTGTAGTACTTTCGAATATAAAAATCTCTTTTTTTTATAGTGTTTAATTTTATTTATAGGTATTAATCTTATCCAAGTTACAAGCTTATGTAGTTTGACAAAAGTTTGAATGTGAGATGCATAAAAATATGTTTTTGGTATACAATATAATCATAGTTTTTCTGCTATAAATGAATGATGCAATCGCGCGAGTTTGTAAAACCTCGGTTACACGGTGCGAGCTGGCGTGCGAGCTGGCCTGATCTGTTACTGTAATATAGCTACTCGCATTGTGTGGCCACATCATAGGAGTTACTGGCATGTTCGAGTCAGTAGTTCGCATCCGAGTTACCACGACATTTTTTGATATTACTCGTCACTCGCCTTCTTTCACCACGCAAATGCACACACATACACAGACTTATCACATGAGAAGTAAGAAGGCACACAGTCGCAGGTGTCACTCATATATGCTCATACATATTCACATACTTGTCACATGAGAAGAAGGCACACAGTAGCAGGTGTCACTCATATATACACACACATACACAGACTTATTACATGAGAAGTAAAAAGGCACACAATAGCAGGTGTCACTTATATATGCACACACACACATACACAGACTTGTCACATGAGAAGTAAGAAGGCACACATCAGCTAGCACTTGTGTGACCGGGTGAGACGAGTCAAGCTATTGTCACATCAGTAGCTCGCAGTGTGTACGATCAGCTTTATGGAGTGACGGTGTCGCCGTGTTAATTGGAAAGGAATTTGTGAAACCCGGTGAGCGCGATGAAATTCTGATAAGCAATTTACACTTGAATTAGTTCCTTCACCAGCTTACTAACTCACACCAAAACTAGTGCCTTAAATTAAATAAGGGTTAATCAGGAAGTACATCGTATAATAGTTTAAAGTAGGCATGATCCATATATTTAAAAAAAGTTTTAAATTAAAAATGATATGTGATTGTACATAATAATTAATAGTGATAGATATGAAACTATGGTACTATGAAATTACTACACACCTTATATTTTCAGGTTATTAGATTGAGGCAGGTGTTGATAAAAAGTAATAAATAAAGTCGCGTGGCAGGCAGGCCGGGGGGGCAATTCCGACAGTATTCATTTCGAATTGGGCCCTACCCGAGTTATCTTATTTGTAACTGCATACCTTCAGCTGGTAATACACTTGAAGGAATATAGTTTTATTTTAATTTTTATTAGTTAGGATTTTTTTTATCAAAAAAGTATGATACTTTTTCGCTACTTATTGAGAAATACTAATGTCATCGACGCGAAATAAATATTACGGACAGCGATAAATAGTAAACCGTAATAGTAAATAATTAATTAATCGTGAGCAAGTTTAAGTATAAAACGATTTCGATATTTGCCAGGTGTCAGGCTACAGAAACGCCGCTACGTATTTCGTAGCAGTGCTACGCGCCGCCTCATACGTTTTTGGTGGTGACAGCCAGGCGTCTCGCTACAGTGTTCCTAATTCCTACGTGGTCTCGTAGCAGTGCTACGCGCCGCGTCATACGTTGGTACTTTTACATTGAATCACGTTGTCCCATACAAACTTTTCCTTCCTTTTACACCCCCTTAGGAGTCGAATTTTGGAAAATCTTTTCTTATCGTATGCCTACGTCATACAGAGAGCATAGCCTTCAAGTTTCACACTTTTCGTAACGCTCTCGTCACGCCTTCTCCAGCTTACTGCCCAAGTCAAGCGTGCGTAAAGAAGTTTTACTTCAAAAATAATAATTTTCATTATATTCTTTAAGAAGCCCACCTAATAAGTAATTAACACTGTTTAATATTATGTAGTTTATTACGCTGTTGCAGTTGGTACCGTACTTATTAAGTATCGAATTATAAATTCGGAAAAATGTTACATGGCTACTGTTTGTTGACTCTAATAATAATAATAATAAACGAAGCTCACCTCAGTGTGTTACCTGCGAAGGGTCGGTGTAAATTCGCGCCATTTCTCAGCGGGTCGGAACAAATGAGATCGAAACGTGATGATCCATGTTAACGCGGCCGAGGGTCGGGGGGTGACGTCGGGAGGGGGGGAGGCATTTGTCAAACTAACCGGCTGCTAGGTCATATCATTAGGATTTGATAGGCGCACGTGTGGCCAAGGTGAGTGTGTATATTGGGCACTTTTGAAACGATTTAAAAATATTTAAAGTTCGTTGCAACTTATGGGTTGTTATGGGTAGCGTAAGAATGGAATTTAATGCAGCATGCATAGACATATTATTATGCTACACGTAGTGGGTATTAAAGGCATCGGCACGTTTTTGATTAAAGTCCTTAAAAATAGGTGGGAGAGAGGTAAACAAATGACTTGGCTGGCTTTCGGACTAAGAGGTGAGTTTTTCAAATTATCTCTAATTCCAGAAGTAAGTTGACGTAAGCTTGCGATTGTTACGAAGAATCATTCTGCCGCTTAGGTTTCATAAAACGTGTTGTGTGCTCAATTAGTATACTTAATTTTATAAAGACACAATATTAATCGTATGTCTGTTTGCATTGAATAGAATTCGAAGTTACTGGACCGATTGTGATGAAATTCGGTACAGATTTAAAGTAGACTACGGGGAAGGACATAGGAAATTTTTGATTGTCGAAAAATTTGAGCGCATAAAGTCGCGGGCAACATTTAGTTTATTATATGATGCTCCTTAGTATCTAGTTATATCCTTATCCTTACTATTCTTACTAATATTATTAATTTGAAAGTTTGTGAGGATGGATGAATAGATATAGATGGATGCATGTTTGTTACTCTTTCACACAAAAAGTACTAAACGGATTTCGATGGAATTTAGTATGACAGTAGTTTATGCTCTGGATTAAAACACAGAATATTTATTATCCCGAAAAATTAGATCCCATGGGATTCTGTATTAACGCGGGCGGAGCCTATTAATTGAATTTGGCACAGATATAGGGTGGACCACGGGAAAGGACATAGGATACTTTTTATCGCAGAAATAATTACTGTTCCCTTGGGATACTGTATAAAGTTAGTATTAAGATGTTCCTCACCTTGGGATGGTCCCGCACGGGCACGACGACGCGCACGCACACCTTCACCGGCTTGTCGCGCGTGATGTCCAACATACGCCGCTCACCGCGCCATTCCCCTGCAACAGAAGTGATGATGATGAATATTTGGTTCAACTGCTGATTTAAGAGTGCGCTAGTCAACGTCTCGAACACAGTAAGGCGCGCGGGGAAAATGCTTGTTATTTCACCTAACATCGGGGAAAAAAAAAGATATAAACATAAAATAGTAATCTATACATAATATAAGAGAAGCTATAGTACACACATTTATACTGCCTTGTAAAGTATTTTAGAAAAGGCGTCCTCAAATAATTGTCTCAAATCGACAATCCGCTGTTAGTGTTTTATAAAAAACTATATATAATGTTTTTGTCTGAAATAAAGTTATCCCAGTTGCTGAACAATCAAACTGTATCGGTATGTGCTTGCTTTTTTATTTTCATTCTTTGTTTGTTTTTTTATTTACGGTCAAAGTTACGCTACAAATCCGATGTTTGGAGGCCTTTATTTTCTAAACTCATTAAAATTTTAGAAATATAAGCACATACCGATCTAGATAAGTGTAATAAACATCGATATTACGCTAAAATTAGGGTCTACAATGTTTGACTTTAGAGTAAATCACCAACAGTGTTTGTATGGAGAAAAAACCGACTAGTGCAGCCTTAATATGCATGCTTTGTCTGTGACGTACCTCCGACTCGAATCATCAAGAACGCTAGTTTGGACGCTCATCATCAAGAACGCTAGTTTAGATCGCGACAGCGAACCGGAGTTACGGTAGGGACAAAAGAAAATGTTTGGACCCAGCTGTAGGTAAGGTTTAACTAGCTTTAGTCTGTAACTTTGCTCGAAAAACGCACGTCCTAGCCTAACATAACCTAGTAGAAATCCCATAGAAATAGTATATATTTCCGTAATAAAAAGCAGCTTATTTTTCTTATTTAGACAACTTATATCTGTGTATCAATTCATATTATATTTTATGGTTGAAATACTTACGTGTGTGCTTGCGCAGTGCGCATGTTTTATCGGTGCTGTTATGCGATTTCATCTTATACCTACCTGGTCAAGCGGCAACCTGTCCGATAGTACCTACTAACAATTTCTGTACAAAAAGTACTGATATTCTCATTTACACATTTACACACTAACCAAACACAATGCGTACTAATGAAACAACTTGAACACGCACCTGTGATCACCAAATACCGCAGGTTTACTTAACGTTTGAAAGCGCTAAGTAAAGTTTTTGATATCTAATATCTTATAATGAAACCTTGTATTATTTATGTCTTGCCTTTCCCCGATATTTCGACAAATAGAGGCGCTAATTAGAGGCTTGATGTTACAGCTCAGTAAATATCTAACTATATATTATATAGTTTATTTCTCGACACAGTTGCCGCTGCGCAAAATAAACAAGAGGTATAATTTATTTAACTTGTTTAGTGATAATTAATTAATTTATTTAGTGGTGACAGGGGTACGTCTTCTTATTTATAATAGCCTAGCCAAGAGCGTATCAGGGCATGTCAAAGGAGGGTTCCGTAACTATCAACGGAAAATGTTTTTTTTTTAATTTTTTTCAAAACTTACTGTTTGGTCGTTCAAAATTATTTTCCTAAATGGTTTTTAGCATAATCTATAAATAAGCATGAAAACTTACAAGTTTCTATATCTTGTAGTTTATAAAATATCTATTCAACGATATCTCTTACGATGGGGTAGAATGAAAAAATATTTTTCATCCCCACTTCACATGTACGTATGGCTACCATTAAAATATAGAATTATCAATATTTTATATACCAAATTTGATCCATTTAATAATATATTCATAATTACAGAAGCGAGAAGCGCGCACAGACAGACAGACAAACAGACGGACAGAGTAAAACTACAGATCCCTAAAAATGGATTGCAATTGCACGAGGCTTTATCTTCTAAAATATAAAAATGGATTGCAATTCCAATGTCTCGCTAAAACTTGTTAACGTCTGGACTGAGTTAGCTTATTTTGGTCTTGAAATAATTGTGGAAGTTCAGGGAAGGTCTAAAAGAAATATTGGAAAAATTGCAGTTTATAGTTAAGACAGAACAACGTGTGTCGGGACAGCTAGTTCATAATAATAGCTAGTTCATTTATATAAGGTTCGGTAAAATCAATTACGGATATTTTGGGCATATGATCTACTGCTTATGTACAGACGTTTAAGCAGAAAAATAATTGTCATACTCAAAATTTTTTTTTCTTTATATGGGCAAGCTTGCGTTTTGCAGAGAGTCATCCATACATTAGATGATTTTTTACTTTGAATATGACAAATATTTTTTTGACTAAACGTTAAGACGTTTATGTGTTAAGACTTAAGATACAAGCAGTGAATTATGTGCCCGAAGTATCCGTAATTGATTTTCGAAGACGTTACATTTATGGTTAATTATCTGGAAACAACAGTGGAAACCTTTCTGACTATACCATAGCAAACAGAACTGACATCCTCCCTAAATGGCTGACATTAAATATTGATGCCTTCCGGTACACATTACACTCATACCCGGCAGTGAATAATTGATTAGACAAAACTACTAATGGACAGGGTATTAATTTGACGACCTCTGTGGCTCAGCACATTGGCGCTCAAGCCGGAAGTCACGGGTTTGAATCCCACCAGGGAACAAAAAGTTTTCTGTGTTCCTGGGTCACGGATGTGTATTTAATATGTATATTATATAGTAAAAATCTTATATGTATAGTATTTAATATATTCCGTTGTCTGGACTATCCGTTGTTATATCAGCAGTATTAAATTTTAATCAAGTAGGTATCGAGTTGATATCTTTTGTTAGGAAAGACCACTATTTACCTTTATTACTCACTATTATCCTAATAGTCCTATCATGCAATTGACCCAGAACTTCTTTTAAATTCTATGGAGTTTTCAAGGTGCGAAACATAGGCGTAATTAATTAAAAACAAACTCTTCAGACATTTGAATTTCGAATAGAATTACTAAAGAACACAGGTTTTCGCGCTGTTTAAAAAAATCATGGAATAGTGCTTGAACTCTTGAGCTCATTTTGATTGACAGCGGCCATCTTGGCATCTCCGCGACCAAGCGAATGTCCTGTAGAGAGGTAACGACCTGTCTACATATCCACGTTACGACGGCGAAGTGGCACGGTCCATGCCGTATGGACCACGGTGCGTCGCGTTGACGTAACTACACGACCACATATTAAAGAAAGAATAACAGATAAACAGTTACATAGCTTTCATTGCTACTACAAGCATACAATGGCTGAGTTCCGCGGAAAATAACGCTAACAAAAAAACGTAAGCAAAATGGCGACCACTGGCTGGCATTAAATAAGCAAAATGGCGGATTACGTTAGCAGTATTGGAGTTAGAAGACGTGTCCTGGCCGATAATCTGTTTTTTTTTTCTTTAGCGCTAGCAAGCGCTAACAAGCGCTATTTTTAATGGAACACATCCATTGTGTCCACGATTATGTGAGAAAATTGGGAGACATTTAAAGGAACGTCAAAAATTTCCAATATGGAACGATTTGGATCATTTTATGAAAGATGTTTCTCTGTAGGTACATACTGTATATTGTATCTATGTCATCGAAAAATTATAAAAACTGTTAGATTGTAATATAACTAGTGAAACTGTAAAATGTCGAAAGACTGCGGACCCGAATATTCTGCTTATAATTTAACACTATTTTTCGTTAGATTATAAATATATGGCAAAGAATCTTGCAACATATTTTTACAATATCATTAGTTATATTATAATAATCTAACGTTCTTTACAATTTTACGGTGACATATATAATATTAATATACGCCGGATCGCCGTGGCTTGTAAAATTTTGAACATTTCGCGCCATTCTGCGGTACCGGTACCGTGAACTAGCACGACGCGGTAACGCACCGTGTCGCGACGTGACGCCGTAGAACCGAGCTGTTTCACGTCGTCGACGTATCGTGGAAACGTGAACAGGGTCTAAGAAGGTTCCTTGCTGTAAAACGTGAAATATTCATCCACATCGCGGATTTAAATACGACGAATGCACTCTTGACACGGATTTCTGAATTCATTTCGCGAGCGCGGAAATTTCAACA
Organism: Glaucopsyche alexis; assembly: GCA_905404095.1. Classification (NCBI taxonomy): domain Eukaryota; kingdom Metazoa; phylum Arthropoda; class Insecta; order Lepidoptera; family Lycaenidae; genus Glaucopsyche; species Glaucopsyche alexis. The sequence continues at coordinate 31,638,445 of FR990043.1, read as the reverse complement.
CATTTTAAATGCACGTTTTAATTACTTTATTACTATTTTAATCCGCCGTTTTTAATTTTATTGGCGTTCAAACCCAACTGCGTTGTTGAACGTTTTGTATTTTAGCTCAATTTGTGATTTCGTGATTTAATTTCGTTATTAATAACATGACGACCTCTGTGGGTCAGTGGTTAGCGAACCGGCTCTCAAGTCTGAGGTCGCGAGTTATTCGTATCCCACCGAGGGAATAAAAAGTTTTCTATGTCCCAGGGTCATGTATGTGTATTAAATAATAATAATAACTCCCCACACTGACTTTGGTGACGGTAACCGGTTTCCTTGAAACCAGGCCAGTTAGGCAGGAGTAATTTTATAGTGTCCAAGTGTGTGCGCAGTACACAAGAGCACTCTCTCTTCCTTTACTCTCGTAATCCAGTGGGACGGATAACCGACACGACTGACGAGAGATGAGGCGCAGGTCCGACTTTTTATATGCCCATCCGACGCATAAATCATCTTTCTTGTCAGACTGCATTCGAGAACTTACTACGGGACCAAATTGACATGGTGTGAAAAAGTCCATAGATATTATTATTACTATACTGAAAGTATATACTTCTACTACTACATAATTGACTGCAAAGTAATTCTTTTAACATTAAATTATAGAGTTCAACAAAAGCTATATCTAAGAGGCATAGAGATATTGATTTTAAGGAGACCCTCTCCTGACAAAGAAACTACCTTACAAACCCGTAGGTAAAATATGACTAATGAAAAGTTTACCTACAATAAAATGCAATGATAATATCAATAATAAGCAACATAAATATTCAAAACTAGATGTTGCCTACGGCTCCGCCTGCGTAAACACAGTATTCCAAAGGAACACTGTACTTTTTCGGGATAAAAAGTAGCCTATGTTTCAATCCAGAGCCTAAACTACTCTCATACGAAATTTTTATCGAAATCCGTTTAGTAGTTTTTGCGTAAAAGAGTAACAAACATCTATTCATCGTAACAAACTTTCACATCCTACTAATATTACAAATGTGAAAGTTTGTGAGGATGGTTGGATGTATGTATGGATGGAAGGATGTTTGTTACTCCTAGGTTCTGCAGTAGTAGTTTAGGCTCTGGATTAAAATATAGGCTACTTTTTATCCCGGAAAAGTACAGTGTTCCCGAGGGATACTGTATTTACGCGGGCGAAGCCGCGGGCAATTGCTAGTTTATAATTTTAGTAGGATCCGTGGTCTAGTGGTTAGAACATTAGCTCTCGACTCGGAGATCGTGGGTTCGATTCCCGCATTGGAACAACAAAAAATTTTGTTTCCAAGTTTGGTTAGGACAATGCAGGCTGATCACCTGATTGTCTGACAAGAAAGTTGATCCATCGGTCTATTATAAGGCCTTTTCTGGCCCCCTTTTTAAAAAAGGATTTTATTTAAACACTAGGAAAATAGAAGTTACAAATTAGAAAATAGAAGTTACTAATTAAAACACGGTTTGGATTTAGAACACGACCGTCATGGATTTGGAATGGAAAGAGACTGAGGAGGGACGGTGGAGGATGTTTATATAAAGGGAATAGGATTGATGACTACAGTGGAAGGAATATGGATATGACTTAGGTAAGGAATATAGGGAACATTGGAAGGATATAACACCTCCCCGGCCAAGACTAAACTTCGGGGTTAGATTCCGAAGTTTGGTTAGATTGGGGGGTAGGATTGGGATTTGAATTAACAGGGGTAGAAGTTTTGAGAGGATGGAGTCTACATTTAGGAGTAATAGGACTAAGGTTTGTATTTGGAGTATTTAATGGATTGGGATTTTGAGTATCTGGTGGATTGGGATTTTGTAAGTTAAGGGTTATTGGAGATAAGAGTTGGGATTGACGGTTGTGTTTCTTTATTAAGGGATACAATCTGAAAACAACATAACATATAACAGTGATAATTAATATTAAGGTAATTATTGAGTAATGAGTCTCGTATCTAATTATTGGATGTTTATTAATGATTTTATCTGCCTCTTGTGTTAATGATTTTAGTTTTGTTTTGGTTTCCAAAGTAAATGAATCTAGATCTATATTCTCATAATTGATAAGGGGCTCATTACTTTTGGTTATTTTAAAGTTATCCAGAATGCAACAGGAATCATTAATTATATTAAAATCGGGTTGGACTACTACTGAATTTATCTTTATGACATTAGAGTTTGATATTAATTTGGTACTTTTACAATATGCGGAACATCCTGTTGGTAGGGAAAGAATACCTGTACCAATTATATTCAGGTTCAGTGTAGTTTGATTTATACATTCTATATAGAGCTTATTAGATTGTGTTTGTACAAAAATCCAGTTATTATTAGTAATTTCTTTCCATACATCTAAATTACCTTCAATAAAATCAGTTTTACATTGATGCGGTACACCTTTTAACACTTTAGTTATAAGTTCACTTTCACAATTTGGGTTGGCGGTGGTGGAATACACTGTCGTTATGTCGCACACGTAGGAGCCTTGATCTATTATCGCGCAAGTGTGGAGTGACTCTAGTACACAATATTCTGATTTAGAATTATCAATAGCAATATATTTATTTGTAGGTATGATATAACTAAATTGATTGGGTTCAACATTATAATGGGGAATAGGCAATGCTATGCTGTGATACAGATCATAAACACTTGGTGATACTAATGGTATTCTTAACACAAATGTAACCTTATTATTCAAACTGAAACTTATAACTCTAGAAACATTAATTAACTTAAACATATTACTTAATTCTATGTTTATATTACTTAATTCTATGTTTACAGGAAGTTTTGTAGTTCCAGGCAAATATCTATAATTATCAAGCAGTTCCTGGTATAATACAGTTGGAGGTAAAATGGCTGGATGTATGATATTTTGACTGCTAAACATTATTGCATTTATTATGTCTTCCAATTGAAAAGACAATGTTAGCATGGCTGCTTCCAAACTATTCAAAATTGAATTGATCTCAGTTTTCAAATATAGTTCGTTGATGGTTGTGGATGTACTTTTTAACTTAGCTGCCAGATTATCAATAGCTTGGATGAGATTTGCTTCATTAGTTTTTACTTTATGTAGTGTATAGTTAAATTCTGTCAGTGTAGATGTTGTAATTAAAATATTTTCTTTTAATAAAGAACTTAACTGCTTTTGATCATTTTGAATAGTTTGAATTGCGTTGTCATATTTTACTGCGTCGTCCTCATCCAGAGTTCCAAATATAGTTTTGGAGAGGGTTCCAATACCACCGAACCACGCTCCTCGTCTGGCTCTATTATTGGTCAGGTGAGATATAGATGAATAATCGGAAACTAAGTCATTGTATCTGATTGTTAGCGGTTCTAATATATTGGAACATTGTAGATTTATTTCGTTTTGTATTTCCATCTGATTACAGGTGAAGCGTAATGTGCCTAATACAGAGTTGAGGTTTTTTAAATGCGGGTCTATGAATGATATGTCACGAGGAGTCACCACGTCGAGGTATCCGGTTCTTATTTTAACTTGTCCAATTGGGTCGAAGTATATACCAGGGCTTGATTTTATTTCCTTAACGTAACCTTGGTTATCCGTAGCCCATGCGCTGCAATTAAATTTAAAACTATATTACTATTCTAATCTTTAAACTAAAGTATATCGATATGAATTCGATGAATTTGTCTTATGATTACGTATCTATATAGGTTTAATACTATTTTTTTTTTTTATATATAATGAAAATATTAAGTACTAATTAGACTCGTTTGAGTCAGTGCTGAGTTTTGAACGTCAGCAGGTTTGATTTCATCAAAATGATGTTTTACAATAATAATGTATATAAAGTTAATACTATTTTCAAAATAATGAACTTATTAAGCACTAATTGGACTTGTTTGAGTCGGTGCTGAGTTTTGAACATCAGCAGGTTTGACTTCATCAAAATGATGTCTTACATGACGTCTATTTATTAATAAAGACAAGGTGTGATTTCCATGAATCTTAACTACCTTGTAGGGCCCTTTCCATATAGGTGAAAGAGCTTTTCTTAACCTAAGATGATTTTTCAAATATACAAAATCACCTACTTTGTATTCTACTGGGTGAGTACGCGAGTCATAGTAATTTTTTGATGTTTGTTTTGATTTCATAATATACTCTAGAGCATTTTCACGAGAGTGCTTCATACGATGTTGCAGCATCTTAACGTATTCAGGGTAGGTTGTAGATGAAACGTCATCATATACTGATGTTGGGATATATGGTTTATGCCCAAATAATAACTCATAGGGTGAGTAGTGTGTTGTTGAATGAATAGCGGTGTTATATGCTAATATGGCTGTATAAACATACCGCGGCCAATTATCTTGATTTTCGTTAATGTATGATTTAAGATATTCTTTTAGAGTTGAGTGTGATCTTTCTAAGGCACCTTGAGTTTGAGGATGATATGGGGACGAGAACAAATGTTTGATTTTAAATAATTCACATGTTTTATTGAATAGTTCTGCGGTGAAAGGTGAATGGCAGGCTTCTATGGGAACTTCGTACAGCTAATAAAATTTCGTGTTTTGAGATGATTTTAGTCTTATTTGGTAGCTAATGTGATAGATAAGAACTTTATAAATTCTTAGATTTTTAGAACTTGGGACATAAAAGTTATAGCCAGTTTTAATTTTTGAGGTTATGTCAATGTGTACCAATATACTTGTTGTAAAAGGGTACATAAAAGATGTATTAGTCATAAATTCAATATTGTAGATTGCTAATCGTTACCTTTTAGCGTTTTACGTTACTTAAACTAAATAAATTGAGATGAGGTTCGCACCCACTCAGTGGGACGTAGGGTTACCAGGCGTCCGGATAAAGCCGGACATAGTAAGGTTTTTAGTTTGCGTGTCCGGCCAAAATAAACAGTGTCCGGCTTTTATTAGGCTTTTTATATTTTGCAAACGATGCCAATGAACAGGCATTCGATTTATTTATATATAATATAATGAGACAAAATACTTGAGAATATAGGGTATTCGCCCTTATTACCCAAATGTTTATGCATCCCACTGGGACGCATTAGGACATAATATTATGTATAAAGTATAAAGTGGACTGCAACAATTCGATAATGATGAAGTTTAGTAGTGGTAGCGTCATGCTGCTAGTCCTGCAGTCAAAATAGACAGCCACAACCGGGGAAGTACCACCATTTCATAGAAAAACGGCGTGATATAACAGCTTTAGCTGTTGTGTTTCTATATGTTGAGTGAGAGAGCCGGATACTCAAATTCCTCTTCCCAATCCTACCTTACCTTTCAATCCTTACCATTCCACAATCCTCTTTTTCTTTCTATATCTCACTTCTCAAGGTTGAACGCATTTGACTCTGACCACCAGGCAGTACCTATAATATATTTGTTTGCTACCTTTGTAGTATAAAAAAAGGTTTGGGTATAGGTAATAAAACAACAATTTATTTTTTAAGGACATTATAATTAATTTATTCTTAATACTACTTCATCTAAGAAAGGGGCAGGTCGGGTCATACCCTCATGGCGAGCATAGCTTAAATACCAAATAATACTCATAACGTGTGAGCAGCATCCCACTGTTCTTAAGCCTACAATGCAGTTACAGCAATAGCTTTTGATTGCATCCCGACCATTCATGTTTCTTTCAGTAACTATAAATACAAAATAAGTTTTAGCAGAAGAATGGCGGGACTTTATTTTAGCTCGAAGCAACATTGGATTTACTCCTTCTAAACCATTTATTCTCTCTCTGGATACCTCTAATTTATATATTCCATAGAAGCGGAAGTGCTCACCCACATATGAACGGGCCTGGCGAATTTGGTATACACCACAAGCAAATAATATTAATTCCTCCATGGATAGCCGAGGAAAAGATATGGTTGTCGCATCTATGGGTACAAACCAGGAACCGCGCCTGTTTAAATTATGTTCCATAACCAACTCTGAAATTGTGTTGATTAAAAACAGGCGCTCGTATATAATTGTAACAAACTGCTCTGCATTATTATTTTCTGCAAATGGCAAAGAAAACGCATTCAGAAGAGCAGCTGCTATTTTAAAATCAGTCATTAGATTGCGACAACCACGGTTAAAATATTCATGACGGAATATTTTAAAATCCCTCTTAAAACGGCCATTTACAGCTTCTACTACCCACCTGTTTATCGTCACACAGCGTGATTTATTGCCTTGAAGGGTAGTTAGCTGTGATTGGCCATCTTCTTTAGATTCAGGCATATGAGCTATGTATCCTTGTTCATGTAGGCTATCCATGCAGTCACGAAAACCTCTATCTAATATAAATACATCATTTTCATTATAAAAATCATTGAACTCGAATTCACTTAATAAACTATTCATTATGGTCGCATCATTTGTGGTTGCACTATATGGTCCGCGTACATCTATAATATATCCATCAGAAGCACAGAGGATAAACGGTTTCAATAAATTCCTGTATTTATGTAAGGAATATGTATCCTTTTGAAATAAATAATTACTGCTTTTTTGCGTATATATATATGTTGCATCAGCTATTGTGATTGCTGGTTTTTGTTCAGCTGGTGCATCAGGCTCACCAAAAATGTGATCGGCAATATATGAATTTTTTTCTGCCACCTGCTCCCTTCTTATATGGGAAAAACCAAGAAATTGTGGCACATAGTCCGTTAACAAGATATTTCTTGCTGCAGACATTAATGTTTCAAGAGTCCGTCTAGGTACATTAAATAAGCATGAAAGTCTATCTCCAGAATCACCAGTCCTTAATTTGCACAATAAGGTGGTTAATGCAAAACTACCCCGATGCATATTCCTAAGCCTGGGCGTTGCTTCTAATATTTGTTGATGTTGTTGTTTACTTAAGCCTACAAAATATTTCACTTGGTTATCGGGGTAGTTTTGAATATTCTCATATGAGATATTACGAAGTCCTTCCATTAATATAAAAATGATCTCTTCAATGTGTTCTGCAGTAAAATTATCGAGGCTATACTCAGCAGTGTATAAATTACTGTAATCTGCCTCCTGTCTATGTAGAGAACAAACACGAGCACCTCTTGGTATAAAATACTGGTACCTAATTAATACTTCTCGCCTGGTTTCTTCAGGTACAACATTTCGCTCTGGATTCATGCATTCTTGAAAAATGCAATGTCCTGGTGTTGCAGCTGCTCTTCTTATATTGGACAACACAATATCGTGCTGGGGTCTATCATTTGATTCTTCTGGAATATGTGACCTTATATCTTGAGCTTGGTTCCAGCAAGCTCCACAAACTTCATTCATGGATGACATCTGTAAATAATTCATTTCATGAGATGGCCATAGATATCAAAATAACATTGATAAAAAACAAATTAACCACTGACATAAGTTCATTAAATACATACAAATCTAGTATTAATACCTGTTGCTGCTCCAGCAAACGAGCAATGTTTTCAGGATTCCACTCTAAATCCGAAGTTGTGGTGGCCAGACTCTGGCCGCATACAGCACACATTAAAGCTGAATAATCATCATCAATATGATCAGGTGCAGAGGGTTGAATGTCCTCAACTAGTGGAACTATCCTAGTTCTCTTAGCTCTCAACCAACAAGGCACACAAGCTTCATCTTCAGACCGAAGCTAAAATGAAAAATATAATTAGAGAAAAGCTTCTATTGAATCAGGTATGACAATATGGGAAAATAAATTATTTTATTTCTTAGATCAATAATGAAATAAAAGTGATAATACTGATGGTACTATGTATTTTTATACCTCTCGTGGTTGAATCCAAGAAGAAACTGTAGAAGCCACTCTTTGTTGTTCTTCATTTGCCCCTTCAATTAAAATCCTGCGTCGATTTGTTCTTAGTATGGATCGCCCACAAACAACACAAATATTTTGATGGCCAACCTGTCTGCTTGGCATATTTTCAGAAGATGCATGATAAGCAAGCTGCCAGCATGCATGGCAAATATGATCAGTAGGTGTAATCTGGAAATAATGTTAGTGATTAGGAGTTATGTTTAACATTACATGTAGTATTCTGTGGTTTAAATCGCAAGGAAAACATTTCAACATTTAAAACTTGTAAGTATTATATAGAGTTCGTTGATGCGAAATGTTATTTGTAAACTATGTACTTACATATCTAGGATATGTCCACAGTCGAATAATGTTGACGAGATCTTCACTCTCATTGCTTAAAGCGTGCCTTCTTAATCTGGACAAAAGTACGTTGCAATTAACACATTGCAAACTCGCCATGTTGAATAACAAGACGCACGTACACACTAACAACACAGTTAATTATTAATAAAGCGTCCTTTCGCGAAATCACTATCAAGAGATAAGAGTAGGTACGGAGGAACAGGTGCTCAACGGCTCAACTCAACGTAAAAACAGCCAGTTATTTCGCTAAATTGTTCAGATGTACTCAAAAGCCACAATCCAAAACAACAGCAAAGAACTGAATTGACAGATATGATTTTCTCTATCAGTCAATAAATAATTGCCTGAATAAAAAAATATCGATGACAAAAACATTCGTATCGTTAAATTGTTAACTAATGTGTTTTTATATTATATTTTTGTATTTTTAATTATAAAATAAATAAGAGTTTAATTATAGTTGATGATAAATGTTTCTAAATGATTAATTAACACTTTGCTATTTGTTATTTTACATATGGCAACTTCCAAAAAATATAACTGCGTTCCGTTTTACCATTTTTTGACGTCAAAACATTTAAATGTTTTTATTGTTATTATTAATTATTGCGGAGTTCTAAAAATTATTTACCTATATCAAAATAAATGGCTCAATTGTCTTAATAAGTTGTACAAATTCTATAAAGAAACAACAACAAAATTATGCTGTACGGATCCTGCCTTTCTCCTTTGTTCCCTGATCTGTTAGTATATGTTTTGGAATTTCAAATAAGGACATGCAATGCACGAGACACTCACTAGTTTCTTCAGCAGTAATGCTGCGCATTGGGTATGCTAAGCTGAATTTGGTGAGGTCATCTTGCATTGTCAGAATATATTTTAACTTTGCTGTGCCGGATTCGGGAAGAGGTCCTACCACATCTATAGCTAACCTCTCGAAGGGTGCTGTGGAAGTAGATGTTATGATCATAGGAGCGCGGTTAACTTTGCGTAGAGCTTTATTTGTTTGACATGACGGACAATTTTTTATGTAGGCTTCAATGTCACTACGCATATTTTTCCAGAAGTATTTTTCTTTGATACGGCTTAGCATTCTGTTAATTCCTAAATGTCCGGCGATAGGTATATCGTGGTTTTCTTTAAGAATTTTCTGAATTTCGGTTAAAACGGGATAAATTATATTGTTGTGATAAACGTGGATGGAGATATTTGTTCCATCAAAGATATGGCTAAGCATATTAAATATTTTGACGAATGAGAGTCTATCAAATGGATTTCGGAAATCTGTTATGCTAACATCATTGACAGTTGGGTAATTTAGAATTATTTGATCTCTTATAGTTTTAAGTGATTTAAATATATCTGGGTAAGTGCAAGTATCAAAATGGTGAACCTTTGTAAAGAGGAAAAGGTAAGTTTTATTATTATTTTCAAGCGGTAAGTATTCAAATAATGTTCTTTCTAATTTTTCAAAGTCGTCACGTACTGGTGCTGGACAATTATTAATTATTTCTTGGACGTATGGTATGGATTCATCCATATCGATTGATGTCGGGATTATTACTAGTTTTTGGGGTCCTTTGAGAGGATCCTCGTTGTGCTGTATTATACGCGTGTCATTAGACTTATTACTTAATCGTAGGAATTTAGAATAAGACTCATCATTTTTATTTTTTTCAGGTTGACTTGGCTGCGGAAGAATCGAAGGCGAAATAGGATCAGAAGAGCAAGAAGGCGGAGATAAGGGTGATGGAAGACTTGAGATTTCCGGTATGTCTGGATTATCTACTATTTCAGGTTCACGAAGAGGCGATGGACTCAGATTCAGCGGAGGGGGAGTGTGTAAATCAGGCTCTGGAATTTGCTGACTTGTACTAGGTCCTAACTCTAGAAATTCATTTTCTTGTAAGTTGAGGTCCGCGGGTGTTATAAGCTCTTCAGGATCAAAGGATGATGGGGAAATAAGCAAGTCCATTAAATCTCGGTCTAGTGTGTTTGGATCAATTTCTCGATTTTCAGGATTTAAGGAGGAATCATTTTCAGGTAAGATAGGATTAACAGGATAGCGAGAAAGTGCGTCGGCTGCTGAATTCAATTTTCCTTTTTGATATACGATATCATATTCGTATTCTAAGAGTTGGAGACGCCATCGTTGCATTTTGCTACTTGGGTCTGTATGATTGAACAACCACTTCAATGGACGGTGGTCGGTTACAATGGTAAATTTGCGTCCAAATAGATATGGTCTGAATGTTTTGCAACCCCAGACTATGGCTAACAGTTCCTTTTCTGTTGTATTATAGTTGATTTCGCACTTATTAAGAGTTCTTGATGAATAGGCTATTGGGTGATCCTTACCAACAGGGCCTTGGGATAGAATAGAGGATATTGCATGATTAGAGGCGTCGCAGGTGAGATTAAAGGGTTTCGTGAAATCTGGATATATGAGGACAGGAGCAGTTAGGAGTTTATTTTTTAGAGTTTCAAATGATAGTTGATGTTCATTGGTCCAGTTGAAAGGAATATCCTTTTTGAGAAGTGATGTAAGCGGCTTTGAGGTTTTTGAAAAGTCAGAAATGAATCGTCTGTAATAAGATATGAGCCCTAAAAAGGATTTGATGTCCTTTGGACATTTAGGAGTTGGAAATTCTTGAACAGCCTTGACTTTATTTGGATCAGGTTTTAGTCCATTTTCTGAGATAATGTGCCCTAAATAGCCAACTTCCTTTCTCAAAAACTCACACTTGTCTGGCTGTAACTTGAGATTAAAGGAGCGGAGTCTTTCGAAAACAGCAGTTAGGTTTTGTATATGAGTAGGCAAATCAGGGGAATATATGACGATGTCGTCAATATAAACAAAACAACGTTCTCCCTGAAGGCCAGTGAGGACTTTGTTCATTAAGCGTTGGAAAGTTGCTGGTGCATTCTTTAATCCGAATGGCATCCGAGTAAATTCGAAGTGACCTTGTGGGACACTAAACGCGGTTTTGCATGCATCTTCTGGCGACATATTGATTTGGTGAAAACCAGACGCTAGATCGAGGGTAGAAAAGTATTTTGAATTTCCTAGTTGGTCAAGAATTTCAACTATATTAGGAATAGGGTAAGTTTCACCAATAGTAATGTCGTTGAGGCGACGGTAATCGATTACTATTCTCCATTTTCTTTGACCTGAAGCGTCGGTTTTCTTTGGTACTATCCAAATTGGTGAAGACCATGGAGATAGAGACGGTTGGATGATTTTCTGATCAAGCATTTTGTTAATTTGTGAATTTACTTCCTGTTTGTGTACTTCGGGAAATCTGTAAGATTTGACATTTATAGGTTGGTCGGAAGAAGTACGGATTTCATGTTGGATAGCATCGGTTGAGGTAAGTATGTCACTAGGTAAATGGAAAACGTCGGAGTATCTGGAGCATGTTTCATATAGGGCGTTGCATTCTTCGTAGTTTAAATGTGAGACCCGGAGTAATTCTAAAACTTCATTGGTTTTGTCTAAACAGGGTTTATTAGAGTAGTTAATTTGATTGGGGTGAGCTGCGTAGTCGACGGGATACAGGGTAAGTTGAAGATCAGAGTTAAGGGTAACTGGTTCCTCAGAAGTATTGAGTATAGTTAAATTTATTCTTTTATTTTCTTTTACTTTTGTTAAACAATTAGATACATATAAATTTTCACTCAGATGTTGGTCGAGGATAAGACCTTCCTTTAATTGAGGATTCTTAACTGAACATTCAATGACCATTTCGGTTCTAGGAGGTATAATATAAGCAGGTTCAAAGAAATGTAATTGTAGGAACGTGTCCTTGATATATAGTAAATTTTTATTATAGTTAATACTGCAATTATTATCATTCAGCATGTCTGATCCTATTATACCATCGTATGGTAAGTTTATTTCATTTATTACATGAAATTTATGAGATATATTAGATTTTGGTAATTTAATTTTAATTTTGAGGTGTCCTTCAGTTTGGATTGATTCAACTGAGGAATCAATACCTTTTATATTGATAAATTCTTTTTCCAATTTAGGTTTCTGAGACAAAGAGGAACGTTTTATTAAACTAACGGAAGACCCTGAGTCGACAAGCAAGCTTAATGGAATATTTGATATGGATGTTTCGACTAACACATGAGGTAATAGAGTTTTTGTTGGATTATTTGTTATTTCGAATACTTTTAGTTCTGTATTACTTGTAGTTTCGTCTGCAGATTTAGGAAATTCGGTGACTGGGATATTGGATTTAGGAGATTCAGTGGATTCAGCGACTGCAATTGTGGATTCAGAAGATTTAGTAGATTTAGCAGGTTTAGTAAATTCGTCGACTGCAGTTGTAGATTTAGGAGAGTTGGTAGATTTAGTAGGTTCAGTGACTGCAATTGTGGATTTGGAAGATTTAGTAGATTTAGTAGAGTCAGCGACTGCAGTTGTAGATTTGGTAGATTTAGTAGATTCAATGACTGCAATTGTAGGTTTGGGAGATTTGGTAGATTTAGTAGATTCAGCGACTGCAATTGTAGACTTGGGAAATTGAATGTATTTAGTAGATTCAGCGACTGCAATTGTAGGTTTGGGATATTGAATAGATTTAGTAGATTCAGCGACTGCAATTGTAGGTTTGGGAGATTTAGTAGATTTAGTAGATTCAGCGACTGCAATTGTAGATTTGGGAGATTTAGTAGATTCAGTGACTGTAATTGTAGATTTGGGAGATGTAGTATATTTAGTAGATTCAGCGACTGTCATTGTAGATTTGGGAGATTTAGTGGATTTAGTAGATTCAGCGACTGTAATTGTAGATTTGGGAGATATAGTATATTTAGTTGATTCAGCGACTGTAATTGTAGATTTGGGAGATTTAGTGGATTTAGTAGATTCAGCGACTGTAATTGTAGATTTGGGAGATTTAGTGGATTTAGTAGATTCAGCGACTGTAATTGTAGATTTGGGAGATATAGTATATTTAGTTGATTCAGCGACTGTAATTGTAGATTTGGGAGATTTAGTGGATTTAGTAGATTCAGCGATTGTAATTGTGGACTTGGGAGATTTTGTAGATTTTGTAGATTCAGCGACTAATTTGTTAGTTTGCTGAAATGGTCTGGTGTCTGGTACCACATATTGTCCCGTCCGACACCGTAACGAGACAGTGTTCAGTTTTTTTGTGTATCAACTGTGTCGTAGCCTTCTTCTTCAGGCATTTGGACACTGAAAGGGTCTTGTGAGTTTTCGCCAACATAGTTGGTGTTAAATTGGATTGGTCTGATTCTAGGGTTGTTAGTAACCTGATTTATTCTGAACCTATTATTGTTAAACTCCCGTTTGCGGCAGTTTTCGATTGTGTGGCCAGGGTTTTTACAGTATCTACAAACATTTGTTTGAGGCATAGGAGGACGGATACGTTGAGTTTGTCTAGATTGTTGGAAACTGTTTTGTTGGACTGGCGGCGTAGGAATTTTCTTTTGAAATACCATATTTTGGATCTTTTCTTCGCTTAGTGCCAGGTTTATGGCTTCGTTTAGGTTTTGAGGATCCCTACACCTAACCATGTTGGATATGCTGGGTTTAAGTCCTAATAAAAATGTATGTAATGCTAGATCTTCCATAGAAGCTATTCTGCCCGGAAGTTCCTTTTTGAATTTGCTTGCAATTGAAATTTCAGTTAATAATTTGGAAAGTGATGTCTCAATCTTAAGTGAGTATTGATGTATTGGTTCATTAGGTAACTGCTTACAATTTTGTAATTCAGCTAGCAAATGTGTGTAATGTTTCTTTTCGCCAAATTGTGTTTGCAAAAATTCCCTCAATTGGGGCCAATTACTAAATTCTTTTATGGAAACTGCTGTTTCTGCTTTTCCCTCTAGTTGTGATTGAATAAATTTGAAAATTATATTTTTTTGATTTTCATTGCCTAAACTAATCGCGTTGTCGCAATTTGTTATAAATGACTGAAGTTTATCGCGAGACCCATCAAAGGGTTTGATGAATTTAAATAGAACACCTGTAGGAATTGCGTCATTATTATCTTCGGTAGCTGCGCGTGTATTTGAACAGCAAGGAGTTTTGCTTACCACCTTTTTTGACCGTGTAACAGGGCCAGACGGAGTAGGAGGTGGTGGACAGAGACAATCTTTATTGGACTCGTCTTCGTCCAGCACGACTTCTGGTTTTGGACTCGGCGCTCGACTCTCAGACATTATGTATAGTACAGTATATAAGTAATCTTAAATTTAATATACCTACTTAACTTAATCTAGAAATAATATATCAATGCGATCAATGCGCCTTAATCTAGATATTTTATATCAATGTTACATCGATGTACTAGAGTCACGTCACTTACTGGGACAGGAATGCGGCGATAAGGACGGCTCGTATAAACATCCCGTCGGCGGCTGGACGTTCTCGGAACCCGAAGCGCTGCGCTGGACCCGGCGGGATTGATTTAATATCAATCTTTGACTGCTCCAAACTTCGGGAACCACTGATTGTCGCGTTTATTCGCGGACAGGCGGGTTGTTTAAGGATTTGATTTGTCACGCACAGTTTTCGTATATAATACAGGTTTTCACAGATTTTCACGGATTTAGTAGATTTGCACAGACTTTCACGGGGATTTAGCAGATTTTACACAGATGTTCACGGATTTAGTAGATTTTGTACGGATTTTCACGAATTTTAGTAGATTTTGTACAGATTTTCACGGATTTAGTAGGTTTTGCACAGATTTTGTATGTAACACAGGTATGCACTGATGTTCACGGATTTGGTAGATTTTGCACAAGACACAGGTTTTTGGAAGGATTTTGAAATATGTACTTAGTTCGTGAGACGTACCTGGGGCTTTTACTATCCCCTTTAAGCTGCCACCATAAATATTATAAGGCCTTTTCTGGCCCCCTTTTTAAAAAAGGATTTTATTTAAACACTAGGAAAATAGAAGTTACAAATTAGAAAATAGAAGTTACTAATTAAAACACGGTTTGGATTTAGAACACGACCGTCATGGATTTGGAATGGAAAGAGACTGAGGAGGGACGGTGGAGGATGTTTATATAAAGGGAATAGGATTGATGACTACAGTGGAAGGAATATGGATATGACTTAGGTAAGGAATATAGGGAACATTGGAAGGATATAACAGGTCGTATGGGCATGTAAAAAGTCGGACCTGCGCCTGATCTCTCGCCAGTCATGTCGGTCATCCGTCTCACTGAATTATGAGAGTAAAGGAAGAGAGTGCTCTTGTGTACTTCGCACAATGGCCTGGTTTCAATAAAACCGGCCATCGTCACCGATATCGGTGTGGGGAGTGATTAGGTTCTAACGATGATCTCTGCCTATTTGAGTCTGTGTAGCGTGACAAAACATCAAACGCAAAGTTAACCGCCCAATGTCCAGCAAGGCATTAGCCAAGTGAACCGACGCGCGATGGCAAATTTGCTTTTGAATCTCTCAAAGCCAAAGAGATTGACCAAAACGTTAGATGCCAACTCAAACAGCGGGCAGATAATGTGAGCTGGGTTCGTTTGTTTTGGGGCCGGTGCGAATTATGAGCGGTCGCGAGGGGGAACATATCTTATTGTAATACTAGCTGTCCCGACAAACGTTCTAAAGAAAAAAAAAGAAGATTTTTTTCCGCAGAAATATTGAAATTATTATTCTTTCATATTACATATAATAAGCTCATTATAGCAGCTCAACGACAAATACCTCACAGAAAATCAGCGTGAAATAATGCTTGCGTTGTGTTTCGCCGAGTGGGTGAGGTTACCGGAAGTCCATGTGGAGATAAGGGATTTTAAAGACCTGGGGGGCAATTCTGCTAAATAAAACCTGCATTAATACAATTACAATCAAGTCCCGACACGCTTACAC
The DNA here is from genome assembly GCA_905404095.1 of Glaucopsyche alexis. Lineage (NCBI taxonomy): Eukaryota > Metazoa > Arthropoda > Insecta > Lepidoptera > Lycaenidae > Glaucopsyche > Glaucopsyche alexis. The sequence goes on along the minus strand of FR990043.1, from coordinate 31,622,372 downwards.
TCTCAAAAGGTGTTTTTATGAACCAACGTGAACCTGATTGGTCGAAACGGCATAAAATCCGTTCACGGTAACATGTCACTACATTTACAAAACTAATGAAGTAAAATGAAAGTCTACTTAAATACGAAAATTGAGGTTCAGGAACGCAAGTATAACTCTGTTGGTGTTGCGACTGCGAGTGTCCATGGGCGGCGGTAATCGCTTACCATCAGGTGATCCGTCTGCTCGTTTCCTGGTTCATTTCATTTCTTCCCCGTAGTCTACTACTTTATATCTATGTTCAATTTCGTGATCGGTTTTAGTAGTTTTTACGTGAAAGCGTAACAACCAAACAAACTCACATTCACGTTTAATATTAATTGACTTTGAGCTCTAGCTCTACATACGACGTCGTATTTAAAGCATGTAAGATCATACTACATTCGTTAGTATTATAACAACAGAAAATAATGATAATATTTAAGTATAATGTAAGGATGAAACCAAAAAAGTGTTAAAAAACATTCTCCAAAAACAAATGTTCAAAACAATCGCTTGTATCTCATACCGAATCCGCTCTAGTTTAAGCTATTCACTTTACATGTTACCCAAAAGTTCCTATTTCTTGGTGCGTAAGGAATATTTTCCTCTGGCATCTGGCATGTAAGTTTCTTCGACTATCGAATTAGCGGACCAGATTGATATGTAATTTGTATATGAGAGCTACGGTATGGAGGGGCAACGTTACTGGGTTAAGGACGCCACTGCACTCAAAACTTCTCGACAATATGCTCCAGTAATAGAATTGGTCTTAATGCTTTAGTTTGAACTGCCCTGATAAACAGGGATAAGGGTTTTTAATTAATTTTAACAATGGTACTATTCAGAACGAGATGTTGTCAGCGACGTGCGTGCATCCCGCGAGAGCCGTAAATTTTGTCGCACTAAAAATTAGTGCATGTTTTTTCCCTTGGCTTTCCAAGGGATAAGATTTGATACGGATTATACTTAAAGACGTTTGCGAGATTCTGATTATATAATTATATACAAGAATTGATTGTTGAAAGTAGTGATGTAACGAATGTCTTTTTTTTAGCATTCGCGAATGCGAATGCGAATGCGAATATCTGCTACCGACATTCGCGAATGCGAATGCGAATGCGAATATTCCATTTTTGTTCATATTTGGCGCCAATTTACATTTACAAGGTTCGTTATGGGTTCGTTACGTTCGTATCTTCCGAGTATTGCCGAGTTCATACGAACTCATCTATGATCTAAATAAAGCGTCATTCATTCCGCTCCGCTCACTCAAACTCAAACTCAAAATTTTTATTTCCATGTAGGATAAGATATAACGCTTATAGAATTGTCCTACATGATGCCTACCACCGATTCAGAAACTAGTCCGGCGAGAAGAACCGGCGTAAGAAACTCGCTCATTTGCTTTTGTTTTCTGATATTCATATTCGCAAAACATTCGCAAAAATTTTGCGAATGCGAATGCGAATGCGAATATACAAAAATGTGCGAATATTCGCGAATGCGAATGCGAATATTCGTTACATAACTAGTTGAAAGTATAACGTATGTCACCGGAGAAGACGTAAGCCATTTTAGTTTATTGTCATTATTATTATTATTTATTAACTCATACCAATAAAAACAAAATATAAAATATAAGACCTACAAGTCTGTTGTACAGTTTGTCTGTAGCATCAATTTTACAAAACTTAATATTATAGACAGAGCATAAAAACAAAACTAATTAGATAACTATAACATAGACGACGACCTCTGTGGCTCAGTGGTTCAGCGCTTTGGTGCTCAAGCCGGAGGTCGCAGGTTCGAATCCTGCCGACGGAACAAAAAGTTTTTCTGTGTTCCTGGGTCATGGATGTGTATTAAATATGTGTATAATATGATAAAAATCTTAAATATATGTATAGTATAAAAAGTATTAAATATATTTCCCGTTGTCTGGTACCTTAAACACAAGTTCTTCGGATATTTAGCACGGGGCCAGATCGACGTGGTGTGAAGCGTCCATAGATATTATATTGAATATTATTATATACTTATATTATATTATTATATATAGATATATAACATTATAAACGAGCTTATGGACGACACACAAGATGACGTAACATTTTCTTGTATGAAGATTTGTTCTGTCAAATGTACCTACGTCATAACCTATCTTTAGTTTTTAAATTCATGTTTTTTATTGTTTAATATTAACCGATTCGTCATCATTTCGCTTAAAGGAATACTTTTAGTCGACAGGTATAAATAGGTAAAATGTCTAACACAATCGAAGGTTGTATCAAAGAAAATATTATCGATGAACATTTTGGTGTGCCTACGTTATCGAAAACAATACGCAAGGAAATCAAAAACAAACAGCAAAAGCCCAATACTCGTTGGTCTGTAAGTGCGTTTCATACTTACAACGGCTATGGTGATGTTCATTTTATGGTATAGGAGGAAAATTAATGAGTAGACACCGGCAAAAATAGGAGAGGATACGTTTCTGAAATTATAAAAATGATTACGCTTACCTACGTAACTTTAAAACTTTAACACAAGAAAATCTGAAAATGTACTATAAAATTTATTATCTGATACTTACAATAACAATTTCTTATGTATTTTACTCAACATAATTTTATGTTGAGTAAAATACAAAAGTTCAAACAAAATAAACTGGCAAAAGATAACAAAACTTCATCTTACGAAGTCGCACGTTGTATGGAAGTCACTTACCGAGTGGTCGTTCATTTTCAATAGATTGCCTTTGATTTCCTTATAGATGGGTTGCTTTTAGATTCGGAAATGGGATTGTTTTCTTTATAGAGAAACTTTGGCAGTTTTGAGGGAAAACTCAAATATTTGGGAACACTATCCGGCATAGTCATATATTGTTATAGTCTTTGGGATATTTTCTGCATTTTGTTTTCCTCGATTCCGGTTAAGCTTATTTTTACGTTTTACGATAATTTCCGTATGAAAACCGAGACTGAAATTGAACTATCAAAATTGCAGACGGTGCGCGGCGCTGTGTACTGTGTTTAAAACGATTTTGAAAATCGAATAAGAATTCGAACGAAAACATTTGACGTTTATAGTTTTTAAAAGTTTTTGGGCATTGCAAATGTTTATTATAAAAGGTCAACCGAGGGTCAACTAGCCTTCAACTGAAAGCAAAACAAGTAACAGTTGAAACGAATAAATTGTTCGTGGTTAGCGGAGTTGGTGTTTTTGCTGGGAACTTGTTCAGAGAAATTCCAAATTAACATAGTTTTGATTAAATTTCAATATGTTTATACCTTCGGTTGTAAGTTGTAACAGTGAGCGTGTGTTTGACAGATTGTGTGGGTAGTCCGAAAGTTGGCGGCTTGTTTAAGCTAGCCATACACGTAAGGGTTTACTTGAAAGGTTTGCCTCTACAGTAATACTTTGTCAAATAAATGTGAGGTGATGTATGGAATCCTGCTTAGTCGTGCAACATACGCTCTCCCGTTTATCTGTACGGGCAAACCTGTCAGGTACACCGTTACGTATATGGCTAACATGGCGCAGCATTTTTAAGATAACTATTCAAAATGAAACTTTATTCAACACAATTTCAAACACAATTTTATTTGCAAGAAGATACATACATACATACATATAATCACGCCTATTTCCCGTAGGGGTGGGCAGAGACCGCCTCTTTCCCGTAGGGGTAGGCAGAGACCACTTCTTTCCATTTGCTACGATCCTTACATACTTGTTTCGTTTCATCCACTTTCATTCTTACCATCCATTCCTCCTCTTACATTCAACGTAGCGAAGCGGCTCTTCATGGGCCACTTTTCACCTCCGCGAGAACGAGACGTGATGGGTGGCGAACCACATCGCCGCCATTTTGGATAATTAAATTATTTTTATAATTATCCATTACGTTCCCACGGATTTGCGGAGAGGACAGGAATAGGAAAAGGGAAGGATAGGTGGTGTGGAAAGGAAGATTGGTAAGTTAGAGTGGGAAATAGGAAATGTAGGATATTACCGCCCAGGAGGGCAAGGGATAGGATAGTAATAGCTAGGGAAGCCGGGGTCGCGTACCCGTATATTATACCACAACTACCGGACAGGTCAGTTGGGATGAGTATCCCATGACATAATACAAGAAGATACACGTTTCAAGCTATCTTAAAAAGCAGAGCCGCGTAGTTTGGCAGTCTAAACTGATCCCTTAGGAATAACATGAGCATCTATACCATCTCTGCTCTTAAGTCATTAATGATAGATACCTACTCACTTTGCATATCGTCCAAGAAAAGTGCTTAAAGTTAATACAGTTACGAAATAGATTTGTACAAGATAATTGAGATGCTCCTCATCTGGTAGGTGTCTCACGAGAATCATTGGTTAGTTCATAATATGACGCTAAGATATGATCACGTAAACTAGCTGTAAATGGGCGGGCGATGCAGCTGATAAGACGAATGAGCCGTTTGAATGGCTTTGTCTGTGAATGGGCGACATTAATCGCTTAGGATAAACAATATGGCTGCTTCTGACGTTGTTTACAGTCTACTTGTCACAACAATTTAGTGCTCAATGGCTCTGCAATCCCTTTACACTGTAATCACTGTAATAAGATATTATTAAGTTATTGTTCGTTCAGGCGATAAATTATATTAGCTCTTATTGCTAAAGCGTTAAGATTCACACTACGTTTAATCTCATAGTTACGTAAATTCCTGTTCAACTCAAACCACAAGTGATCTTTTAGATAGAGATTACAGTAGCCGCCGTTATTTTAACCTGACATTATTTTATATTATTTTATATTTTTTCTTTTTTTAGGCGACCTCAATAAACTTTGTAGCCACCGATGCCGCTTAAATCTCCCAGCAGCACCCTTCGGGGACTCTTTAGTTTTTCAGTAAAAAGAAATAAAGGTATTTGAATGTCTACTCAGTTCGCCTATTTGTAGAGGTCTCGGCCGAATTTACTGTGCCAATAAATTGTTATAGTTTCTGAAGCTCGCGGGAACAATTTAATTTCGTCGTATTTTCAGTTTATGGAAGAATAAATCGTTCACGTCTCTTGACCGGGTTTCGTCCTGTCTTCTCAGAACTTAGCTAAACGTTTCAATGTGTATTTTATCTATTTATTAAACTTAAAATTTGTTTCTATAAAAATATAGTCAAACTAATTCAGTCCTACTTTTAACGTAGAGACTTTTAAAACCTTTCGATGTCACTAAAATATAACATAATAATTTTTACTAACTGCTAACAAAATATGACGATCAATCTCGCTAGTATATAAAAATATTTAAACACTGATTCGCTATTCAATGTTGCCGTTTATGTGATATATTACTTTTTCAACGTATCAGATAAAGACATAAATATTGAATAGATTGTCCGTTGTGAAAATAGTTTAATGAGTAAGAGGGTTAATGATTAAAATTCCAAATATGCAAAGTTGTTATTAAAACAATAGTAAATTCACTTCTGTCCACCAACGGATAGTTAGAACTTTGACTAGTTGTTTAACAACGTCTAATAGCTGAACAACAGTTAAAACAATTACTTATAACTCTTAGAAACGATTATTTTTTATATTTGTGAAAGGTTTAAAAGGCAAATGAGAAAGATCACCTGACGGTAAGCGACTGACGAGTTGCAAATAAGTAAACGTTATAAGAACGTTTATAATTATTTCTTATACTGATTGAATCCTACTACTACGAGTACTATAAATATGCAACTGTGAGGATGTATGAATGGATGTATGTTTCGTAAAATCCAGAGCCTAAATTAGGTACTACCATACCAATTTTTTTTGGTATCGTAGTAATTTAGGTTCTGGATCCATTCGATGCAATAAAATAGGTACCTACGGTAGTAATTTAAGCCCTGGATTAAAACACAGGCTACTTTTTATTCCAAAAAATACAGTATTCCCGATACTATATTAATTACTCTTCTGCATTATTAATCAACCTCGCAAGAAATAACAACAAATTATCAAGATTTTAGAACTAATTCTGTCGAAGTTCAGCACCATACGGGATCGCAGGTGTTCCGATCACAAATATTAGCAATACCTCACGAACTCCAAACAAATTTCATAGGGCCCTGTGATTAAATCATTTTCCAACTTTAGGGTCCGTTCAGTGCCCTTATCTCCCGGGCCCAATCGGGTCCCGCAGGCCCTTTAAGGTCTTTGTTCCACTACACGCGGCCCGGTTATCTGTGGTCTGTTAATAGTTTCCTTTAGCGCTACTATTGTGTCCTTTCTGAATCTGACTATTTCTGAATGGTATTATTATATATTATATTAAAACGTGAAGCAAAATCTTTCAGTATAGCTTTACGATTTTTTTATAGTTTTAATTTAGCCATTATGCTGTTGTATTATTTTTATTACCACTTATTCCGAAAAAAAAATAAGTAAACTCGTAGTAGAAATATTGAAAAAAAAAAAAAAAACAGTTAGCTTAATTCTTTGTAGTTTTTTCTATAATCTCTACTATATTATCCTACTGATATTATAAATGTAATTTGTTTTGAGGATGAATGGATGGATGTATAAATGCATGGATGGATGGATGTTTGTTACATAATATCTATACTTCTACACTCTATACTAATATTATAAATGCGAAAGTGTGTGTCTGTTACCTCTTCACGCTTGAACCGCTGAACCGATTTTTATGAAATTTCGTATAAGTAAACATACTTTAAGTCCCGGGAAAGGACATAGAATATTTTCATCCCGAAAAAGTACAGTGTTCCCGCGGGATAATGTATTTACGCGGGCGGAGCTGCGGGCAAAAGCTAGTCTACAATATGTATCATGTACTAGTTACTACACATTGCGTGACGTGATCGTCTGCAGCTAGTAATTTACCTAACGAGTAGAGTGCTCAGGGAACTGGGAGCGTCAGGTCGCTAGCGGTCTTCTTTTGTCAATTACTTACGCTGTTCTTTATTCTTCTTACCTGTACACCAGTACCCCAAGCAGGAACATTTTGCGGTATCGTTACGTATACGTAAGCGAGAAATATTGTATCAAAACCATGAAAGCGCCTCTAGCGGACGTAAAAGTAACTAAAATTTTCATACATAATTTCTCATATTTCTCGTTTACGTACACGTAACGATACCTCAAAATGTTCCTGCTTGGGGTACTGAATACTGGAACGATAGTTAAATTAGGTGACGCTCAAGTCACATGCTGTCCTTGTCATTTCGGCTATTATGCATTTAGTGAAAAGCTGTTAATTTAATATTAAAAAAGACCCTTCAATTTTATTTATTTGTTTATGTCACCGAAAAATTGTAAAAACCGTTAGATTGTAAAATAACTAACGAGATTGAAAAAATATGTCGAAATATTAATAACGAATAATAATGTGTTAAATTATAGGCAGCATATTCGCGTCGGAAGTCTATCAACATTTTACAATTTCACTAGTTTTATTACAATCTAACGGTTTTTACAATTTTACGGTGACATTATACATATTGTATCAAACTAGTTATATCACTGAACGCTTAATAGAGAGTCCGTATAATAATTCTCGTAAAGTACATAATATGTTTAATATTTCCAGTGCTTATAATCCACTAAGGAATTAAATTCTATTCTCAAATCAAGGAAGCTTTGACATTTCGGTGTACATTTTATTTGTGGCAAATACTTTAAGTACTGGAATAAAATATTTCGTAGAGTGCTGAGCGAAGTATTCACGTAAATATGATATTTACGTTGAAAAACATTTTAATCAAGTTTTAATACATATTTAGCAATGAATACATTAAAATATCAAATATTGAATAATTACTTACCGAAAATAAAATATCCTATGTTTTGAGGATGGTTAATGTATTGTTTTTTGCATTATTTCACCGAGTACTTTAGCATGTTGCTTTGCGCGTCACTGCGAGACACCAGTGCTTACTCGAGTTTTAAGCACTTGTCAAAAGGGGATACACTTTAAGCATTCGTGTTCTTTGTGTAATCGAGATGATAAGATCGGTGCAAAATATATTATTGGCTTGGTCTTGTTGGTAGTGATTAGTGACATATTTTGAGCGAATCCGGTAGTCGACATATATAATAATATACCATAATATTTCATCATAATCTGCTAGCTAGCTATCAGACTATTATAAACTTAGAGTGAAAATAAAAACAATAAACCCTCTAATTCTTTATTAAGTGTTGCTACACAGCGCGTTTTTATAAAAAAAGTTGCTTAATATAATACCACAAAACAACAAAACACTGTGTAAATATAAGTATAGGAAAAAAAATCCGCGAATTAGTTTAGCAAACAGAGCACTCTAAAAAAACCTATTGAAAAATCCGGCCTAAAATTTCCGAGGGTTCTGGAGCGAGACGAGCGCGCTACGGCTGCGAGCGTACATTAACTGTTCTATTTACTAATATTTTATTTAATAATAATTATTTTTGACTAATGAACAAGCACTTAAATTTGACTAGCTTTAGACCGTGCCTGTACCCGCTTAAATATAGTATCCCACGGGAACGTTAATACAGAGCTTAAGCTGCTACCATGCCAAGTTTAATTAAAATACGTTAAGTAGTTTTTGCGTGAAAGAGAAACAAACATCCATCCATCCATCCTTACAAACTTTCACATATTTTCTAACAGTAGTAGGATTACTTAAGCGCCCTGAAAACGACCAAAAAACCAAAACACTCAATAGCGTACAGTAGGGACGACCGAGCTGTTAATAGCCCTCGGCAATAATTTTTCCACGAAAATGACAGACGATGTATGAAAAACGTCGATTCTCGAAATTCATTAGAAATGTAGTTTTATGTACAGACTATGTTTTATGTACCTATATACAAGTTGAGGTCTCTCATAAAATTATAACTTAGCTTATTATTATCTATACTAATGTAATAAAGAGGAGAATTTTGTTTGTTTGCATCGAAAAGGCTCCTACTCAAAAATACTGGACCGATTTTGATGAAATTTGACAAAGATGTAGAGTAAACCACGGGGAAGGATATAGGCTACTTTTTATGGCGGAGAAATCTACGGTTTCTGCGAAATTAACTTTCGTGCGCACGAAGTCGCGGGCAACATCTAGTGCTACTATAAAGCAAATACTATACTAGTATTTCAATAACTGTACCAAATTTCGTACATTTATGTATGTGCATAATTACAGAAATTAGAAGAGCAGACAGATAGAGAGATAGACAGCCGGACGGACGGGCAGAGCGGAACTATAAAGGTTCGGAACCCTAAAAACGTATAAAAATCTTTTAAAAGAAGTCTTTTAGATGTACCTAATACATATTATTTTCACAAAGGTTTCTTACAAGTATTCTTGTCAATAGCGTTCGGTATACGACTGTCTTCCAAAATATCTCTAAACAGAGTTTTCTAAATTTTATAGCAATAAGATAAAGTTGCGGCAACATTTGTGTGAAGTTTCTCCGCCATGAATCGTCAAGTTTGCGGCCGCATGTGGCCACCGGCTCGACTTGCTGAACGATGGTGCAAGTAAAAGGCGGAAGCGGCGAATACTATCAGTAGTATCAATACTATCACCAACAAATACATCTACACCTAGTCACCAATGTTTCCACCTACTTTGATTTTGGATTTTATCCTTGCTCGTATCTTCTATAGGCGTTCAGTGTTGCCCTTTTGGTGACATTAGTGAACACATTTTCAACCATTTCATTGCTAGCGACTCTTGGTCAATGTTGGCCCAACACCTTTTTGTGTCGTAAAATGTAAAGTTTCTAATGAAGATTTCAAATCAAAATATCTTGTAGTTAAATCTCAGTTTTTTTAGAAATATATTTCCAGCGGGATAAAACTATTTACTCATTATGATCGATGTATCTTATTCCTAATTTTACTGGATAGGAAATAACTAAGTACATTAGAGCGTCGATTATCCGAACAGTCACTAATCCGAACATTTGCTCCACGCGAGATTTTTTTCCAACCAAGCTAAAAGTATGGGCAATTGGCAGTCTATGTATGTAACATTCTACTATGAATATTGTATATAATATTGTCATGTATGTTTGGTTCTTCCTGATCTGATCCTTGATCTCCGTCAATAGACTTATAATATAAGACCGGGTCACATATTAAAAAAATATAGTAACTTGTATTAGATGATGGTTACTTCTTTTTACAAGACTACGTTTTCTTATTCTTATTTTTCACTAAAGATATATTATCTTACAAAAAATACATACATTTTATATTTAAAATGTATGTATTTTTTTACTGTAGAGGAAAGTCACCAAATATGTAATAGTATCCTAATATGGAATACTTTCATTTCTCTAACACTATAAGTATGAAACGCAACACTCGACCATCTTCTGTTTCATTCGGTTTACTATCACACTCATACCATCGAGTCAGTTGCGCGAACCCTTCACGTGTGGCAGGCGTGTTTTGTTTTGTTGTCGTGCAGAAAATTTTAAAGGTAAGTAATAAATGAGTATTACCAGCTGTTATGTTTGTATACATAAGTGTTATACTATTAAGTATATCGGTATTATGTTTATTTCACCATTTTGTGTTCTTTTGTCATTAAAATATTGTGACTTGAAAAAATATTTAGAAGAGTATGAACTAGTATAAAAATCCAAATATGGACAGTCGTCGGTGTCCAATGAGTTGATGGACCAAGTACCTTCTGACTCTGCTGATGCAGAATGTATGTTCTGTTCAAGACTTTTTTCCATGGGTAAAAGTGGAGAAAGCTGGATTAAATGCTTGATGTGTGGGCTCTGGGCACATTATGATTGTGCTGGTCCAGAGTTTGATACTTGGATCTGTGACTTTTGCGAGTAATTATGTAACTTCTTTTATTGATCACAATAATATGTTATATTCATTTAATTGATCTCAATGATATTAATGTCCATTTTTGTTATTGTTATGTTAATTGTTGCTTATATTCCATATATGGGTACCTATTCCATATTTGGTTACTCATTTGTGATATTGTTTTTTGTGTTAAATTTTAATTTGATAACTAATTTATTTGATTAAATGCTGTTAATTACTACATATAAATGTATGACAGATTAGTAAAACATTAAACTGATTTCATTTATATAAAGTTTTTTTATTATATCCCAAAAAACAAAATGGTATTCCATATTTGGTGACTTTCCTCTACATTGTGAAGTAAAATGCAGTTCGATTATCCGAATAAACATAGTGGTGGACATAGATGTTCGGTTGTCCGAACACCTATGTGCATTGTGCATTAATTACTTCGGATAATCTTTGTTCTACTACAGCAGTAAGTTTAAACGCTACCGCTCACATTTTGTGGCCCACGTTTGTGTTGGAGCGTATCGTAGCGCTTTACGCTTCCTTGAAATCCTAAGAGATGTGTTTAAGTAAAAGTTTTAAGAATTTATGCGCGGCCGACTGTGACGTCACGCATCTTGTGAGATCTTCTGGTCTGGCAAACTTGGACGTTGCCCAAAAAATTATTTTTTGGTCATGAGAAAAATCTCATGATGTATATGATTATTTACGTACGGTTATTCCGTGTACCAGTGTTAAATTATCTTATTACCTGCAGTTAATGAGGTATATATGTCACCGTAAAATTATGAAAACCGATATATAGTAACATTACTAGAGATATTATAAAATGTCGACAGATTGTCGAATAAAAAATCCTATTTTTCGCATACGCACGCATATTTATGCGCATTATTTTTCGTTACAATTATTATTATGAAAAAGCAAACAAATATGGTGGCGCGGGGCACTTGCCGTTTAACCAATCGGCACGGTAAATATTACAATATTATAACGAAAAATAATGCGTATAATTGTAAGGAGAAATTTTTATTTGACAATCTGTCGATATTTTATAATATCTCTAGCAATATTACAATCTATCGGTTTTTACAATTTTACGGTGACATATAGACCATAATATTAAAATATTTCGGCGACCGTAGAGATATCACCCCAGTTTCCCATATACGGGAAGGTAGAGAGAAGAGCCCACATACCTCCATTTAATGTGATAATAATAATATCTATGGACGTTTCACACCACGTCAATTTGGCTCCGTGGTAAGTATCCGAAGAACTTGTGTTACGGGGACCAGACAACGCGTAGTTTGTTTAACACTTTTTATACTATACATATATTTAATAATATATAAACAGTTTCCGTGGTCTAGTGGTTAGAACATAGGCTCTCGACTCGGAGGTCGTGGGTTCGATTCCCGCATTGAAAAAAAAGTTGTTTCCAAGTTTGGTTAGGACAATGCAGGCTGATCACCTGATTGTCTGACAAGAAAGATGATCCATGCGTCGGATGGGCATGTAAAAAGTCGGACCTGCGCCTGATCTCTCGTCAGTCGTGTCGGTTATCCGTCCCACTGGATTACGAGAGTAAAGGAAGAGAAAGTGCCTTTGTGTACTGTGCACACACTTGGGCACTATAAAATTACTCCTGCGTAACTGGCCTGGTTTCAATGAAACCGACCACCATCACCGAGAACGGTGTGGGGAGTAATTACTAAATTTTATATTTTTATTAAATTAAAGACATATTTAATGACATAGAAAACCATTTTATTCCTTCGGCGGGATTCAAACCCGCAACCGCCGACGCGTTAACCACTGAGCCACAGGGGCGATCCTCAGAGACTTATTTTAGAACAATTATTATGTTGACCACTAAACATCTGACCTACTCCCCTACGCATCATCGCCAAGTGTAATGTAATAAAGATATTTCCGGACTCTGTAATTACCCGGCTCCGGTCGACCTCTTCGCGATTATAGCCCTTATTGCGACCACAATAGAGTCCACAGTGTCATTACAGTAGACCATAATATAATTACAATAGTACAATTTAATTATTTTGCGGCTGTCGGCGTGATGTATGTGTGGAGTATTTTATTATGCTATAGAACAATAATTATTTATACCTTTATTTCCTACTAGATGTTGCCCGGCCGCCGTATTACGTAAAAATAGCGATTAGCACAAATCTTGAAATCATCGCGCGAGAGACGCGCAGTCGATTGCTGAACGTCAAATAAAATCGTATTACCTATGCGATCAATTGCTAATCGCTCGCTGTTGTATTTGAATGCACTTTGCTTCATTTTCGCTTATTATTGCTAACTGACAGTTCAAATCGCTCGCTGATTGCTTTCGCTTTGCTGTAAAAGTCTTACTTATTACAAAAAATAAGACAGCAGTGAAGAGATCGAACGATTGATTGCAATTTATAGTTCCTCGATTGTGCGGTAGAAGCAGTACTGTCGCTAGGTTGCTTCTGCTAGGTTTTTGCAGATACGTAATACGAATTTGCGATTTTTGCGCAAAAATTGCGCAATTTTTGCTATTGCTTGGCTATTGCAAGATACGTATCTTGCAATAGCCATCTACTCTACTACCCAATGGATTTGATGCTTGGTATGATAGTAGCTTAAACTCTGGATTAACATATAGGCCACTTTTTACCGCAGCGAAATTTATGGTTCGCATTATTACGTAACGGTGGCGAAGCGTGTATAGATGCCGATTCCCATCGGCTTCCCTTTTATGTTAGATACATTTCAGTAACTATGACAAATTAGTTAAAAAAAAACTAATTAATTACAGCAATGACTTATATATACCTTTCTTATCGTACAAGCTATAGCGCGATGTAGGGCCGCGCGAGCGCCATCTATGCAACAGACATCACAATGTTACACAATAAGCCGATCAATAAGGGCTTTTCGCATTGTATAAAAGACCTTATTTCGTTCGAAATATAGTTGAAATTTAAATATGCCGTCCTATTGGACGACCAGTTCGAATTTTGAAAATCGTAATACGGTGTCTGAGCGGTTCAGTACCGAAATATATGTTTCAATCTATAATAGTCATTATTGCGTTTGTTTTAAGGTTAAATTTAAACTGTAGGCCTAATGGCTCTTAATACGTTTTGAATGATGAATTAAATGAATGACAAAATATTCTTTATAATTTAATTGGTCGAAATGATCATTCAGTAAGCCGCTCGGATACCGGTTATGGTCTCTCATTGGTTGAAAATCCAAAACATTAGAAAATTCTGCCATTTTTTACATACTGTCGACTGCATATTGTTTATTATGCGTAATTGTAATATTTTGTAGTGTAGACTGTAATGTAAAATAGTATATTTATGTTGTGAAGTTGTGTAGTGTACCTATTTGGATTGTAAATTGCATTATTGTGGTGAGTAGATTAGTGTGTGAGTAGAATTCATTAACTGGCTTTTCCAAAGCCGCCTTTTGTCATTCTCGAAAGACGCTGTTTTATAATATGCATAAAGACCATAGTGGCTTCCCTCTGCGGAAAAACCACCCTTCGCCACTGTTACGTAATAAGCCCGCCGGACTTCGTACGCGCAAAAAGAAATACCTACTGCGCGAACCATAAATTTCGCTGCGGTAAAAAGTGGCCTATATGTTAATCCAGAGTTTAAGCTACTATCATACCAAACATCAAAATCCATTGGGTAGTAGAGTGAAAGAGTAACAAACATCTAGACATCCGAAATACAAACTTTCGCGATTATAATACTAGCCAAACATCCACACATCCTACATACAAACTTTCGCGATTATAATACTAGCCAAACATCCACACATCCTACATACAAACTTTCGCGATTATAATACTAGCCAAACATCCACACATCCGACATACAAACTTTCGCGATTATAATACCTACTAGCCAAACATCCACACATCCGACATACAAACTTTCGCGATTATAATACTAGCCAAACATCCACACATCCGACATACAAACTTTCGCGATTATAATACTAGCCAAACATCCACACATCCGACATACAAATTTTCGCGATTATAATACTAGCCAAACATCCACACATCCGACATACAAACTTTCGCGATTATAATACTAGCCAAACATCCACACATCCGACATACAAACTTTCGCGATTATAATACTAGCCAAACATCCACACATCCAACATACAAACTTTCGCGATTATAATACTAGCCAAACATCCACACATCCAACATACAAACTTTCGCGATTATAATACTAGCCAAACATCCACACATCCGACATACAAACTTTCGCGATTATAATACTAGCCAAACATCCACACATCCGACATACAAACTTTCGCGATTATAATACTAGCCAAACATCCACACATCCGACATACAAACTTTCGCGATTATAATACTAGCCAAACATCCACACATCCGACATACAAACTTTCGCGATTATAATACTAGCCAAACATCCACACATCCGACATACAAACTTTCGCGATTATAATACTAGCCAAACATCCACACATCCGACATACAAACTTTCGCGATTATAATACTAGCTTTTGCCCGCGGCTCTACCCGCGTAAATACAGTATGTGGGATTAACGCGGGCGGAGCCGCTGACTTTTTAAGTATAAAAAGTAGCCTATATGTTAATCCAGAGCTGAAACTTATAACCTTAAAACATACCAAATTTCATAGAAATCCGTTCAGTATTTTTTGCGTAAAAGAGTAATTCCATTCATCATCCATCCATCCATCCATATCCTCATCCTCACAAACTTTCACATTTATTTTTTCAGGTTTTAAAATAATATTTCATTCATGAGAGA
Organism: Glaucopsyche alexis; assembly: GCA_905404095.1. Classification (NCBI taxonomy): domain Eukaryota; kingdom Metazoa; phylum Arthropoda; class Insecta; order Lepidoptera; family Lycaenidae; genus Glaucopsyche; species Glaucopsyche alexis. Next base: position 31,606,702 of record FR990043.1, on the reverse strand, counting down.
GCCACGCTTCGGCACGAGTAGGTCGGCTCGTCTGCATAAATACCACGGTCTTTACAACGTAAAATAACTCTTGCGTCGTGTTTCGCCGTGTAACGTTACCGGAATCCCAAGGGAGTTGGGGTTTTAATGTCCTTAAGCCATCATTCCCATGAGTTCACTAATACAATAGAGCTGAAAATCGTATTATTGAAAAAAATTTAGAATTGGCAAATGTGAGATTGAAACCTTCGATTTTCAGCTCTATTGTACCAGTGCAGTGTAGGATTCTATTTACAGTGCTATTTTTTCTGTCGTGACCACAAAAACTCTCATGGGAACCTAGCCTTAAAACTGCCAACTCCTAGGATTCTAGACTGGAGAACTTTATTTTGACACTTTTTTAATACATGACTGAATATTGCTCTGAAAAATAAGACAGTTTACAAAAGGAATAATATTTACTTTTTATTACTATGCTGGTTATATGGTTACTGTCCATTGCTAAAAGTAGATTTGAGTTGTCGATGACGGATTTGGTTACATTTCTTGTATTATTTTCAGTTAATGACTTATTTCCACTTGCGTTGTAGATCGGGGAATACGGTCTGTAACTTGACCGTTACTAGTTGCGTTTGGGAAATACCTATGTACAAATGAGTATCAAAGAAAAGTTTTAATGGCTAAAATATTACTTATTTTTATTTAGATAATATCACTTTTGTTAATACTGAATAGGTAAAATATTTGTTAGATTATATTGTTACAATATAGCATAGTAATTGTATCTATTCTAATAGGGAATAAGAAAATAAATTTTATTTATGGGTCGCCTGTTCGTCGAAATTCGACCATAAATAATTTATTTTTTTAGGGTTGGACATTATCAGAGTTCTTTTGTCAAATGTTTTATCTCTTATTATCACATTCCATAGACAACATTTACATATTTTATAAATTATGAGAATAACTTGTGTTTTTTTTATATACTTATATCTTGTTTTAGTTTTTTTTAATTGGTTTATTTTTGTAAATTAATACATCTTGTGTTATATTTTATGTGGTAGTGTAAGTAGTCCTTTTAACTGGAATAATTTATTAATTGGAACGAAGTTCCTTATCGCGCGTTGTGACAGGGGGCTAGACGGAAAAAATTCTTACGAAAAGTTGTCACGACACTTTTTGCTAGTCCGTGTGGACTGAGGGACATACTTGAATTTCTCCAAAATAAGTAAGGTCAACCGGGGTAAATGCGTCATATTTCTCGATCACTTCAAGTTATCGCCATAATGTGAGCGAATTGATGGCATTAACCACTTTTTGAAACTCTAGTCCAATATTATGGCTATTCCTGTACAATATATAACGAGTGATTTCTTCGCCGGAGTTTTAAAAATATGTCTTATTGAATGTTTTTTTTTTATTGGAATTTTAGTCGCATTTTCCCCGTTTGGGGCAAATGCGTCTTTGTTGAGTAAATACTTAGTTGCCTAAGCTTTTCACGAGAAAAACAAGGTCGTTTTTTCGGATCAAGGTAATGTGCAAATTAATGACAGTTATACTAGACAAATATAATATTTGACGCATTTAGAGAAAATTTAGTAAAAGTGGGGGAAATGCGCTTAGTTTATATAGACGCATTAGCCCCATACCAAATGCAGATGTTATCAACATTTTACTTGGGTGGTTCGCGCTTACCTACTACCTCTGTAAAAGTACCTAAGCAGATGCAGTTTGGCAAAAAAGTCGTGGCGCCACTTCCTATGCCAAACCAAAAAGTTATATTATTATGGTACACCGTACATGTATAATAACATCTTTACACTACCTACTTGACATCTTTCGTATGAAGAAATAAGGTGTTACGAGTAAAAATAAGTTTAGGTTCATTTAACGACCTTTTTGCTAAACTAAGTATATTATTATTATATATTATGTAGTTTATATAATGGTGAAAGTTTAAAAAAAAATCTGGCAAAATTTATAAAACTTTATTTAATATATATGAGGCACTCGTCAGTCTACTTCGGTATCTCGGTATCAAGGAAATTACGAGATCAAATTGAATCTAACTATAATTGAAAAACTATCTGACATCAAATTGTTATGGCAGTATTTTATAATTGTACTTTTCAATGATATATTATCTACAAGTCTTTTAATATATCTATACAGGTGTAACGGAAAGGGGGTATCAAACTGAAACACTGCTTATGTTGAAGATGTAACAGTAACAGTTAAAAGTTGTTCATGTATTGGTATATCTTAGGTTGATACCCCTTTTTTGTTACATCTAATATACGTTTTTGTACATAAATAAAAAAGTAATACTATTTAAAAATAACCGTAACACTTACACCGGGTAAAAACTGTTACTTACTAAACATAAAAGTATCAAAAATATGGCGTGTTACTTTACTACCAATACTTTAAAAAATTAACACACAAATCTTTATAGTTAAACATATTAATCGACACAAAGATGTACAAAAGTTTTTTAAACAAAATACCTACTTATACTTAGCTTATTCATATCTATCAAAAGTCATCAAAATCACATCTAGATAGGTAATCCACAGATACACAAATATTTTAACTTTAAATCACAGTTAGTTTCAGGCGTAATAATTAAGTCTTAAAAAATATAAAAATTAAAATTTGTATTAATTTGGTAAGGTAGTCAGTCATTAGTATCGCTGGGTGCTCTACTAGCGATACCAATCAAATATATTTGTTTGGTAACTAATGTCGTATTATTACAGATATTCATCGACTTATACTTTTTCTAAACTACTCAGTACTCTTAGAAGATGTAACCTTTATTGAATATAAATCTTCATGATTTAACATTAATAAACAAAACATATTGACATAAAAGTTTATAAAAAATAACTTTTAATAAAAAAAACAATTAATCTTACACCTATGATTACGAGAAGACGCAACATTTAAATATCGACTATTTGTTGATTTGTACGATTAAGCAATAGCTTTATTATGTTATTCATTATAATTCTTATATTATAAATCAACAAATAATCGACATAATCGATGTTGCATCTTCTCATAAAATGTACATCACCTACCTTGTAACTTTAAGTTACTTACATCTTTCAGGAACAATAATAATGTCTTATTTTATAAGACATTATTCTTTATACTATAGTATTATTGCACATTAAATTCATTAAATTTTTCTTTAAAAACAACATGTCCTCTTCGAGTTATTAAGGGGTGCTCAAGAAACTTAACAATGTCAGCGTCGTGTCTGAGTTCCGCTATATCATCAACATCAGGGTAATGAAACGATACCATTTTACTATTTTTAATTTTTCGCAAATACTTTACTTGGGGAATGTCATGATCCAATGAGATTACATTTCCGATGAAATGTTTGACGGTTGTCTTTGTTGCAAATTTAACAATAATCCAGTCACCGACTTGTGGATGTCTTCGGTCAAAATCTGATTCGTCTTCATCGTCAATAATATTGTCTTTCTCTCGCTCTATAAAATTATATTGATTGGGTGTTGCTCCTAGTTCAGTAAATGTATCATCACTTTGACTGCCCTCCTCTTCAGCCAGCTGGATTATATTTTCACAATATGTATTCCAATTTATGCTTGAATCAGAGTCGCTAAGCATTATATTATCACTCTCATTACTTTCGTCCGACGAATATTTCTGTACTTTTTTCGGTTTTTTCTTTTGTCGTTTTTTGGTATTCGAAGTTTTCTTTTTTGGGTCTATTTTTTTCTTCGCCTCCGCCTTCCTTTCATTTTTTTCTTTTTCTTTTCTTTCTTTTTCAGCCTCTCTTTGTCGTAATTGATTCAAAAAATCTTCATGTGTAATAACTTCACTTCCTTTGACTACTTTTCTTTTCTTAATTTTTTGTGTAGTGTCGGCTTTTTTTATGGTGCTAAGTAACAAACTCTCAAACGATACAAGCTCTTCACTCTCACTGAGATACCGGTCTTCTACAACATTAATTATTGGTTTCCCTTGACTTGTACCAGGTAAATGGATCTCTCCAGGGTGAAAAATTATTCTTTTGTATGTTTCGAGTGTTTTTTGTGTGGTCTTTGTTTGGTTTTTCTTGTCACTTTTACTTGTTGATGCATATTTCTCATTAATTGTCTTTATTATTTCTCGAGAACATAAATTCCATAAAGTGGGCACTTGTTTCGTTTTAACTTCATTAAATCTTTTTAAAGCCTGTGCGTCATATTTTTCAACGGGTATTACGTCTTTATTAAGAGGGAAGATGCCGCCTTTTTTAAATCCATTTCTTATTATTTTAGGATCTAACTCTTTCCACACCTGTCCGAGAATTTCACTGAAGTGGTATTTTTGCATCTTGGCTCCAACGTTTAACCGTTGCCATGCTAATACTTTGGCATCCCACCGGTCTTTCATGGATTTAAATACCGCCAAATCTAAAGGTTGTAGCAGATGGCTGGCATGTGACGGCAGTTTTATTATTTCAACGCCCAATTCCTTTGCTTTCTCCAAAACATTTAATTGTACGTGAGTGGAATGGCCGTCATATATGATTAGACAAGGTGACTGTTTACTTACGTGAGGCAAGACTGTCCCCAACATGTACTTTTCAAAAACTTTGGCTTCGATCCATCCATTCTTTGTGGCCGCATAGCACGTACCCTCATAGGCGTTTAGAGACATCCACTGGTCCCATACATTTTTCCCACGATATATGATTAATGGAGGTAATTTATCACCTGCTGCGTTTACTGTGAATAACACAGTAACGTTGTCTTTTCCTGCAGAAGCTATTGTTCGAGTACTTGCGAAACCCCTCGCACCTACAATTTTCGTTTTTTCTGGGTCTTTGCTAAAACTCGATTCATCCAGATTCCAGATTCTTTCTGGACTATACTGTATGTCTAGTTTTTTCAAATATTCTTCGAGCATTTCGAAATATTGTTTGATTATGAAAGGGTCACATGCTGCTTTTCTAGACATTTCAACTGCTTGTGGCTTTTTCAGTGATAGCTTGTTTCGTTTACAAAAAGCAACAAACCAGTCGTATCCCGGTCCATCCTCTTTAAAGGGCGTCGTTAATTTATTTATTTTAACAAATTGGGTTATTAATTTCAGTGTCTCTTTAGATGAAAGACCGAAACCATTTTTTTCCATGGTGTGGAGACTAGAAGCTATTCTTTTTTCATATTTTTCGTGCACTGCTGTCGGTCTGCCTTTGGTTTCCTTAACAATCCCTCTTCTGAGTTTAACCCTGTCTACTATAGTTGTCCGCGGAATATTATATTTTCGTGACGCTTGATATGAATTTAAATTACCATTTTTTACTTCCTCGATAGCTTTCTTTAATGTTTCTAAAGTGTAGGTAGGTTTAGTTTTTTTTTTGTAGTGACGTACCATTTTGATTAATGTCTTACATCTGAAATGAATAATACAAATTATATATGTACACTATATTAATATCAAATTCTGTTTTATAAAGAAGATGTGTATATGCTATGAAATTACCGTAGCCATCAAAATATTATTTGCAGGGCAAGACACGCATTCATCTTCAGGATAGTGATCGTAAATAGTGAAAATGGAGCAAAGTGGACACCAGAAAAATGAGCTCTCCAACATCATTTGAGCATTTTGAATTTTTATATTATCCATAACAAAATGATAAGGGATATTTGGTATTGTATTTGTTGGTTCTCCACATTCAAAACACGACGACAAGACGAAATGAGTATTTTGCCATGGCCATACAAGTCTTTGTTGTATAAAGTTTTGAAAATCATATTTAGTTAAGTGTTTGTCAACGTCCATGTATTTCAATATCACCATGGCAAGTATTAACTGAAATAAAATTTTATCTTCGTATTAATATGTGCGGATATAAAAAGGTTGACTATTTCTATTTTGGGGCAAATGCGTCCCATAGTCGCAATTGCCCCGTAACGGCAGACGCATTTAGCCCAATACAATAATCCTAACCTTAAAAATGGAGTTATAATTATTTCTTCAAATAAACCTATTTCACTTAAAATATCTGTCTATCTAAGAAACTCATTGACTATTCTTTACAATCATTATTGAATAAAATCAGTGAAATAAAGAAAAAATAAGATTAACATGGATTTTTGTACTCACCTCTCGCAGAAACAAGTTGTCCAGACACGTGCAGTTTACAAAATGGCGAAATACTTGAATATGTGAACAACAACACCATCTGTATGAACTTCATGTAAAGTATTTAGTTTAAGCTAATGTAACTAGAGGGCAGAAGTGAATGTAGATAAAACAGTTTTCGAATAATTTCAAAAAGACGCATTAGCCCCGTAGACGCAATTAGCCAGGTTGACCTTATAGCAAGTTTTAGTAGAAGTCTAAAAAAAATTGTAGAACAAATCTGGGAATTTGTAAAGATAGTATAAGAGATACAGCCCTCAAAGTGTGGTCCCTCAGTTCACACACCGCTATTTTTTCATTTCTATTTCGCATTGAACAGTGTGGTGTCGTGACGATTATTTGTGTTGAGTGTATACAGGTTTTTTGTAAATAATAAATAATAAAAAACTTCGTTCCATCCGGGTGTCCCTTGACACCTCTCAAGCTTTTGGAACGAAGTTCCTTATCGTGCGTTGTGAAAGGGGGCTAGACGGAAAAAAATCTTACGAAAAGTTGTCACGACACTTTTTTAATTACAAAAGATAATTTTATTTTTTATAAAAATTAAATATTTACGCGTATACATTTATTATATTGATGTATGTATGTATTTATGTGTGTATGTATGTATGTATGTATGTAATGTATGTATGGATAATATTTTTTATTATTTTTTTATTTATTTATTTAAGATACACTTTTTACCATATACTACAATACGCCAAACTGATCAAGCAGTTTGTAGGCGTTCCGCTCATTCTGTTACACTTACATAGGTACTTATATACTTTTAATTACTTACTACAATAACAAAATACTTTAAAGTTTGCCATGCCACTTACACTTACAAGTTACATTTAATAGGTAGGTATATAGTATATATACCTACGTATTAAATTATTATATAAAATACTTTTATATATCTAGTAGCACGAGATAATATAATATAACATTAGAGACTCCTAGTATTCTAAAGGATACAGATGTATCCTTCAGAATACCAAGAATATTCCAGTGAATATAGGGTTCTAATATTTTATGTTCTAATATCTTAGTTATATATGTATGACACTATTACTTACTTACAGTTGTTAGAAAATCCAAGCATTTCTTTTAATTTTTGTTTTAATTTAATTTTACACTTAATTTTCTTTTCATCTCTTAATAATTTATATTTATTACATAACTTTGGCACTATATACTTTCTAGTCCTTTCCCCATAATAATTTCGGTTCGGATATTGTATTATTATTTATTTTATATATACATGTACAATTGTCTGTCTGTATGTCTTTTTTTTTTTGCTATGGTAAGCTATTGTAAGCTGTGCGGCGTCGCATGTTTCTCTGTCTGTCTCTCTCTCTCTTATAGAAAGCAAGCCAGATATTTTCATCCGGAACTTCGTTCCATCCGGGTGTCCCTTGACACCTCTTAAGTTTTTTTTATTTATATTTTAATAAAAAATATATATCTTTCATTTCATAGACAATGTTGTCTATGAAATGAAAGAAATATTGATGCACTACATACTACTACACTATAATATATCAGTGGAGAGGGCTGGTTCTCCTTCATAAGGAAGCCGTAGCCTGTATAATAGGTAGGGATTTGGATAAAGGTCTTCAAAAGGTAAAGGTAAGTGGTAAGGGAAGCCGATAGGAATGGAGTTATAGGAACCCCTCGCCACTGCTATATATAGTGTAGTAGTAGTGTGAGTTAAAATCTAAGGTAGTATGTTCGTATAATTTTCGTAAAACGGAGTACAAAGTTTTTGCTTTACGTATTTATATAATATGTAATTTATTAACCTTTTAAACACAATTAAAATATATTATAATAACTCCGTGAACAGAGTTTTCTTGGTCCGTCAAACCTACTTACACTTAAACCCCGTTACTAATAAACTTTGTGTAAGCTTTCAATAGTTAAACAGTGTTTTGTTCACGTCACACAAGTGACGTTTATATTCGATTGAAGAAGGCAAAACACAGTGCAACTATTCAAAGCTTACACAGCGTTTATTAGTAAGGGGGATTTTGTTTAACTATTGTAAAGTCCTCTCTGAAATCCTTATTCATATCCAGTGATTAAAACTTCAAATAAATAATATACAGGATTTATTCTCCATAAATTAACTTATTCTCCATAAATTAACATAACATGTGCCTCCATGGCAGTCTCTTGGTAATAATGCCAAACCCAGCGTCCATACCAAACAAGCGACGATACTGATCTTGCATTTTTTATACAAATTGAACATGGCACTGAATATTATTTCTTATGCCTAAGAAATAAACTATAAAATCATTTCATCTCATAACCAAATAATAATAATTATATATTAATGCACATTTAAACCATTCATTGCACGTTTACATATTATTAATTAGAAGTATTTTATGAAACCTTCAACTATAAGCTTACAGCTCGGCCTTCCTGCAAGAAGCGAGTCCCTTCGCTTCAGTTATATAGATAGATAACACTTTATCTACACACAATCATAATATTATAACATACAACAATAGTTAGTAATAGTTTACTAACTATTTTTTTGGTAGTTTCTCTAATGAGAAACTACCAAAAAAACGCTCAATTTAATGAAATATCCCCTTGTCTGTCGAATGCCATCTCATGGCGTTTTTATAAACAGGCGTATCGATAGATGTGCCAAATATATATTTTTAAAAAGCTTGTGGTTTAAAAAACACAGTATGTAAAGGTGTTGTTTTTTTTAATGAATTATTGTAAAACAGTATATCCATTTGTACGAAGAATATAAGAAATTTGAATGAATTATTTTTTTTTATATTATCACTCGAAATATTCGCGTATACTTTCACTTACTTTCACATATTATTACAAAATATTTTAGGGTAAAAGAATATAACTTGTATTAATTCTGTTAGTTTACATTGCACAGATTCTAACAACATAAGTTTTATATAATTATATCTTTCATACAAAATTAGGAAGTTTTCGTCATTTTAATGCGACGGGGCGCTATTTCTAGACCTAGGCCGAAATCTAGTCCGACAGATACAAAATGGACACTTTTTGACAATTGAGAGGTAGAGATATAACAACGTGGTTATATACTCAAAGATAACAACTATGAATTTCTTACTGACTATTGTTATTAAAATATATTTATAACTATTAGGACCACTTCTTCATTCTCAGAAACATCATCGTCACCACTAGTATCTAAATAGGCTACTTTTCGTGACAAAATTTTCTTTGCGCGTATGAACATCTAGTATGACATAATTTACATTTACTTTGCAGTACACTCCCCGATAGGGACTTATTTGAGTAGTAATTTTGAAACTGACCATCTGCATCGTGGGGAATCTGCCTCTCTACTTGCGCTTCCTACTACTATAATTATTTTTTTAATTTTTATTTTTATTCATTTTTAGGGTACCTCGAAAGGAAAAAACGAAACCCTTATAGAATCATTTTGTTGTCCGTCCGAATGTCTGTCAAGACCCTTTTTCTCAGGAACGCGTAGAGGTAAGGTCTACGGTCCTTTAGAGCTGTGAAAAAAACAAACTTCTAAGCCAATGCAATCAAAAGATACAGCTGTTAATGCCGCAAATTTCCGCAAATTTTTGAAGTTCACAAATTCAAAACCAACAGGCTACTTCCCGTGAACTCAGAATCTTGAAATTTGAAATACATAGAGTAACGTCTTATAGCACATATAAAGGAAAAATTACGAAAACCGTAACTTTTTAGTTTTTACATAATATAATAAAAATATTTTTAATAATTTTAAACTTACTACCCCTTTCCTTATGAACGCGTAGAGATATTAAATTGAAATTCATATCAAACACTCAGGTTTAAAGTACATTTAAGGTGTAACAAAATCACTACCGGTTTGTACTGAACCCTCGGCGCGCGTGTCCGACTCGCACTTGGGCGATTTTTTTTTATTTTGTTACGAAAGCTTACAGCAACGAATACAATGATAATAAATTATCATATTAAAAAAAATAAAGTACCAATGACAAGTTTTCACAACTACAAAACAAATAAGCAAAGCTCAAGTTAAGCCCCTGAATGTGTCAAAAAAATATCCATATGTACCTTAAAGTAAAAGCAGTCATAACCACAAACATAATAAACCGAATGAATGTTAATATTAAAATTCAAAACTACACTCGTACACATAATTATTTGATAGTCTTATATTTGTTTAGTAATTAAGATTAATATTTAAAACGGTTTATTAGTTACAATTGAAGAAGGGTATCAGTTAGGAGTCTCCTAATTTTAGGTGGATTTAATGAAAATATATCTTCAAGTGGATTTTCATTAAGGAATGTATTCATTTGAGCGCTTGATCTAAGGATGAAAGAGTTTCGACGATAATAGGTGTTAAATGGTGAGACATAAAAAGGCATAAAACTATGATTACCTAGTGGGAACGTTAAACTGTATCAAATTAGTAAGTCAGGAACATCTATTTTGTTAATAATTTTACATAAGTAGACTAGATCGGAGATGTTCCTACGATAATGCAGGGGAAGAAAGTGGAATCTTTGCATCTAGTACCTATCATAGTCCGCAAGGTCAAGGTGATATTTAAACTGTAAAAACCTAAGAAAACGTTATTATTTATATTGTATACTATAAATATACTTTCTCTATCACTTGTCTATTTTTTTAACCAGCCAGCTCGGTATCCTCAAGTTCGATTATTATTTCGGTCAGAAGCCCATATTCAAAGCCAAAGCCCAAAGAAAATATTAAACTATAATTATTTAGTTAAATTTTCATTTTAGATAAGTAGTTATTGTCTATTCAAATCAGAATGACAATTATCCAAAGTTTCATCTCTTTAAGTTTTACAAATTGTAATCGTTCAAGTACACATGTTTAAAAGAATTTTAGTCTTTAAAATTTTACTAGTGCCTCACGTCATATCTTTATCACCCTATCTTTTATACCGTACACCGTACAGCTGTTAAAAATCTACAGCTCACAACCTTACATCGATTTAACAATTTTTTTACATACCTAGTCGTTCTATTCGATTCATTAGAACAAAAAGCCGTGTGGTGTCGTTGGACACCAGATAGGAACGAAGTTCCTCATTATAAAATTTTGATTTCAAGTTCTATTTGAGGTTTATAGAAATTAATATTAATTTCCTGGGGCTTCGCCTGCGTAAAGTTAGGTTTTAAACTTTAATCCAATATTTTGCCCCCTTGGGGGGTTGAATTTTGAAAAATCCTTTCTGAATTTTCCAAATTTTCTACAGATTTATACACCGTTCGTGTCTCAAATTAGAGCATTGCCGTATTTTTTTCTTCTATAATACTTCTATCTCATAAACGGTGTATCCTATTTGAAAAATAATGAAAATTACCTCCACCCTAATAACCCCGCAACCAATTCCTGTCATATTATGAGAAATACATGTGCAAAATTTCAAATTTCTAGCAATGGTCTGTGCATTAATACATCAGTCGATCAGCTTTACCTTTTAAAACTGTACTTTGTCTCGATAAGAACTACGATCGCTTCCGATATGAACCCTAATAAAGTACCGTTTCTAGATCACAGGTGGCGTTTTACGTAACATTGTTTGCAAAAATATTATTTTTATGTGAAGAAAGTTTGTGTAGGTCACATTATTATTATTATTAAGTGATAATTATAAATACTTATTTGAGTTAAAATAATGTAAAAGTTTAATTCCAATACCGGGAATCAAACGCGAGCCTCCTGGGTGAGAATCCAGGCATCCTTGCCACTAGACCATAATGTAAGATGTCAATTGATCGATCGATCGAATTTTGCTTTTTACTAATACATAAAAATCTTACGGTTTTATTTAACGTTACAGACCCTTTTTTTTTTGCCGACTAGAGTACCTCTCCGCAACGCCCCATAGGAACTTTCATTCCAATAACTAATACTTATATTACTTGTAAGCCACATTAACATTGTCTGCTCTTTAGACATAGGGTCAACATATTTATGGTAAAAGTAGGTTAATAAATTTTTGTCTATCCAAACCGTTGACTGACTCTATTATTGTCAAAACCTTGTTCTATATTGATTCTGTAAACTCATTTAAATCTCATATATGTATAATCTCTTACTATAAGCTACATTAACATTGTCTTATCTTTAGACATAGGGTCAAACTCAATATTTGTGGTAAAAGTAGGTTAATAAATTTTTGTCTATCCAAACCGTTGACTGACTCTATTATTGTCAAAACCTTGTTCTATATTGATTCTGTAAACTCATTTAAATCTCATATATGTATAATCTCTTACTATAAGCTACATTAACATTGTCTTATCTTTAGACATAGGGTCAAACTCAATATTTGTGGTAAAAGTAGGTTAATAAATTTTTGTCTACCCAAACCATTGACTGACACTATTATTGTCAAAACCTTGTTCTATATTGATTCTGTAAATTCATTTAAATCTCATATATAATCCCTTACTATAAAATTGATACAAACAAAATCTGTACCTTACTTCTCTCACTTTTACACCTCGTTTCAAATTCATTTTTTTTATATCGTTCTCTCCACTCTACTCGAACTGTTATGTCGAAAGTACTATATAGTGCTCTTAAATAATTATGATTGATCTCTATCACACTTTTGGTGTTCCATGGTAGACCCACGATCTGGTCTATACGGCAGAAAAATACACCATCCTCACTCCTCATACTCCATGAATAATCAAAACGTTTCGTGATCGACACACTCCATTAATCCCATCCTCAAATCTCGCCTGGAATAGGCGCTCTCCGCCAATACTCTTGAATAGGCACCCACCAATACTCTCTGATAGGTGCTCTCCGTCAATACAGTCCTCGTCTCGTTTCGTCTCGGATCGGCCTCCACCAATCCCCTTACAATTTGTTTCGTCTCGGATTGGCCTCCACCAATCCTGGGATCGGCCTCCACCGATCCCCTTACAATTCTGGTCTCGGTAGCGCTACTCTCCTGCGCCACCCCTGACCACTCACCTCCACCGGCTGATCTAACCACTTACACCTGGGTCGTCCTGAGCAACCGGCAGTAGTCTATTTCCTGACCCTGTCCCAGTAACCTTGGGCTCCCTGGGTATCCCTCTGTATTGCTCCACCGGCTGATCTAACCACTTACACCTGGGTCGTCCTGAGCAACCGGCAGAAGTCTATTTCCTGACCCTGTCCCATTAACCTTGGGCTCCCTGGGTATCACTCTGTATTGCTCCACCGGCTGACCTGACCGCTTACACCCGGGTCGTCCTGGTCAACTGGCATATTAATTTTGGCATTTAATTTCTCACCTAGTACTTTCTAATGGTATTAGGAACTTCCTGACTTTCACTCTCATTTTGGGCTCCCTGGGTCCTTAAATACCCAAAATAGATAGTCGTAATCGGAATTCCATCTGATCTGAAACTGACAGAATACAGCTTAATACCATGTCACTCCAAATAAAAAGAAATTAAGAATCTTAAGCGTTATTCTATATTAAAATTAATAAATCATATATATTGAAGTTCAACTAATAAATGCTCTTTTAAACATAAATACAAATCTTTTGCTCCAGTCGAAAAAACCCATATTATTATTTTGAGTTCTATTTCGATCAAGTTGTCATAACATTTATAAATTATAATAGTCAAAATTATAGAAATAATTATATTACATTGTTACAAGACGAAAAAAAAACCAGATATAAGCCTTAGTGAGATCGATTTTACTCCCCCACATTTCTCTGCAAATTTCATGGTAGGTAATACTTGCAACTGTTTTCGAAAAACCAATTGTACTTACATATTAATAAACAATAATTATGTATAAACAATATCGTCTCGATTAAAGTATCTGATATAATATCATAAAATCGCAAAACCTATTTATTAATAACTAACTACTATTTAAATTATTATTTTAATAATATTATCTCGTCCATCATCATTCTATCTCTTTTGCACTCATATGACGTCATGACTCATGAGCACGTTCGAGAATAAAATATGTATTCCATTTTCAAATTTCCTCCGATTCTCTATGCCCCTTTTTCACGATATGCATCAAAAATTTAATTTAATCCCTTTAGATAATATTACGATTTTTCACTTTACTATTATCTAAGCAATTAATTATAGTTTACCATAACATTAATCATTATGAGGTAGGTAGTTAGGTACCACAAAAACAAAGAAAAATTTTCAAAATAAATGTCGATATAAACAACGATACTTACGTAGGCTCAGAGCGAAAAAAAATATAATTTTCGCCGATCACACTTCTGAAATGTAAAGTCCTCTCTGAAATCCTTATTCATATCCAGTGATTAAAACTTCAAATAAATAATATACAGGATTTATTCTCCATAAATTAACTTATTCTCCATAAATTAACATAACATGTGCCTCCATGGCAGTCTCTTGGTAATAATGCCAAACCCAGCGTCCATACCAAACAAGCGACGATACTGATCTTGCATTTTTTATACAAATTGAACATGGCACTGAATATTATTTCTTATGCCTAAGAAATAAACTATAAAATCATTTCATCTCATAACCAAATAATAATAATTATATATTAATGCACATTTAAACCATTCATTGCACGTTTACATATTATTAATTAGAAGTATTTTATGAAACCTTCAACTATAAGCTTACACTATGCAACAAATTTTCATGCAATTTTTCCAAATAGATAAGAGTAATGGATAAAGGTTTGTAAGTAGGTAGGTACATGTATATTAGTTAGACTTTCATATTATAGAGAGACCGAATCAAATGCGGACAGGACCGCCTTTTAAGCTTAGTGTAGGGTTTTTAACGCCGATACGGGTACGTGGTTTATCTTTATGAATACCCCACTTTAAATATTTATAGGTAACCGGATTACGACTCCGAAAAAACACTGCTTTTAGCTACGAGTTACGACCCTGGAAAGAAAAATTCATTCGCCGCTAAAACAGGCCGTACCTACGCCGTAAAAACAAGTGTAACGCAAAGAAGATTCAAGTTAAAATTCTAAAACAACGGTACACACAGTAGCACTAACGCAATTTGTATTTGTAACAGCGTAAAAAGTAAACATTAGGCCGGGACTATATTGCCCGAAATCCGTAGGGCCGAAAAAATTCAGAGCATTGAAAATTTAAATCTTCGCTAAATACAGTAGAGTTGAAAATCAAAGTAAAAAAATATATCCAGCGATCTGGATTCCGAATCATTATGAATAAGCCTTATGACTATTGCTACTATAGTCGAATCGCAATAAAGAAGGCAGTGATCATGCGTTTATATGTAAAAATATATTAGTATAATTGGTAAATGTGAACACAGCTTAGGAGTCAGGAGGAGAGTAAAATGTTGACTGTACGCATACGCACTGCCTTCTTAACGCGACTAGACTATACTTACATTTTTTCAAGCAAGTCAGTGCTGTTTGTATAATATTTTCACCGTAGAATTGTACAATTGCACAAACAGCTTCATAATACAATCAGCGGCTGTGGTCATATTCCTGTGTCCGCCGTAATTATTGTGCGACCGCACGGCGCGCCCGTAAGCCTGCGGATCAGCCTCCGATGATCAAACGTAGATTAACCATTGATTACTTATTGATGCCGCCCGCCCTTGATTAACATTTACTCATCGATTTACTGCAATAACATCAGAAATATGGTACATGTTTCCTTCGACATGTTTCCGTGTTTTAGTAACAAATGAATTATGTTTCAATAAATAATATATTTTCAATGTTAAGGTCCATATTATCAATCCAAAATAATACCTATTTATAACATACTAGCCGTTCCGACACACGTTGTTCTGTCTTAAATATGAACTGTAATGAATAAATGACTACACCTACCCCTACGATCCATACTTTTTTCAATATTTCTCACTGTTTAAACCTTCCCTGAACTTCCACAATTATTTCAAGACCAAAATGAGCCAAATCTGTCCAGCCGTTCTCGAGTTTTGAGTCCCTTGGAAACGGGATAAAAGTATATTTTGTCCTTCTCTGGTTTTAAGATCTCCCCAGAAATTTTCAGTTAAATCGGTTCAGCCGTTCTGAGTTATAAATAGTAAGTTATTACACGACTAGATTAATTTGAATTTGGGTAAGTAGGAATGAGCGCGGTTTCATTTAAACTTGAAAAACAGTAGGAATTATTTTCTTGTGTTCATTTCGTTACAAAATATAATGATTTTTTAATTCATGAAATAATAAAATTACTTTACGGAATGGTTTTATGTTCTTTGTCAGTAAAGTTACTAACTAGTAACTACACGAATTAAACTATCAAGTGACTTCCATCAACGAATTTGAGTTCATAAACTGTTACGGCGCAAGTGATAAATTGATCATTTCGAGTTGAATGTATCTCGAGTAGGGTGTGATTAGGGCGAATATCTGTCAGGATTATCGCGGACCAGAGATATAGAGAAAAGACTAAACGTCCAATGAACTGTAGGTCCATTCTGCTAATTAAATCCTGCAATAATACAGTTACTTTACGCTTTAACCGCTGAACCAATTTTGATGAACTTTGGAACAGATATTCTTTGAGTCCTGGGAAGGGACATAGGATACTTTTTATCACGAAAAAGTACAGTGTCCGAAGGATACTGTATTTACGCGGGTGGAGCGGCGGGCAACAGCTAGTATTAATAGGTATAGTCTTTCGCGCCTACTGGAGACAACAGGGGATCGGACTACATATGAAATATTTAGTTTCATTAATATATTCAGAAATATTGAGGCATTACTACCTGGTTAATGTAAAAAAATATGTTATTTTATGATACATTTAAAAAGTACCAAAAAAATATTTTTTTTTGCTAAATTGGTAAACAGAACCTACATCATTAGTTTACTTACATCATATACAAAAACATTCATTATGGTAAGTATAAACTTAAACGCAAATATATTCCTGCGGCCGTATACTTCATACACCTTAAACTACAAGTGACGTCACTTGTAGGTCAAGTTTAGTATCCAGGAGCGTTTTTACGAGACTCGCGAAATTTTGTATACAAATCCTGTACCTTTGAAAATATTGACTTTTGATATACGGTCTCTTCTGAGAAGTTACTCATATTTAAGAGAACTATTCATTAATGTGATTAAAAAAAAAAACAGTCCGCTTGTTGCTGCGACTTTTTTTTTTCTCAAACAACTTAAAAGAGATGAATGAAAAAAGTTGCGACGGAAGTAACGTCTCATAGGAAGTGTTTAAATGTCAGATTTTCAGCTCTATTGTACTAGCGCACAGATCTATTTCAGTGCTGTTTTTTCTGTCGCAACCACTATAAAACGCTAGTGGGAACGTAGCCTAATCAGGTTTTTTTTATTTTTCTGTCTTTAGGGAGCAGACGCAACTCACAAAAAGCGTCATCTGGTGTAAGTGGTAGGTATCAAAAACGGTCAATAAGAATTTTCGATTCTTTTTCTGTCACCTGCGGGTCTAAAAAGGCCACTTGCGCAATGTCATCGCAATATTGCTATTTGACACTAAAGCAATTCTGCTTGTAAATCTGTCAAATGAATGCATTTCAGCCAATTTCTGCATATGAATTGTATCCAAATCATATTATGAATTGCAATTCAAATGGCCATTTTACGATCGCTGTCATCTTTCATACAGTAATTCATAACAATAATAGAAAATGAATTGCCAAAACGGCCTTTTTAGACCTGCAGGCGGCGAGTGGTAGCCCGACGGTCCTTGTCGTGTCAAAAAGCTGACAGGTGTCACGAATTTAAAAACCCTCACGACACGCGGCGCAGGAGAGGCGTAGGCATATGATATTCTATTTTAACTTGTAGTATGACACCCTGGGGAGCCGCGTATCAACTTTACCT
The DNA here is from genome assembly GCA_905404095.1 of Glaucopsyche alexis. Lineage (NCBI taxonomy): Eukaryota > Metazoa > Arthropoda > Insecta > Lepidoptera > Lycaenidae > Glaucopsyche > Glaucopsyche alexis. The sequence continues at coordinate 31,588,702 of FR990043.1, read as the reverse complement.
CGAACTTAATTAGGGCTCTGTTTTACATCGGGTCGTTAATTATTAATTCCCAATTTAACTTTTCTCGTTTTATATGATGGAGATTAATTTGTTTTTGCGGTTTACAGCTAAACAAGGCATTTTTAACTCTTGTTTGAGATTAATTTTTTTGGCACGTGTTCGGGTAGCAAAATAATGAATTATTATTCTCTGAGGAATATAATTTTGGTTAATACCCGTTCACATTAAACCCTACCATCCATTGTGCGATGTTATTCAACACAATGCAACCAGTCACGGCAATTGATAGAACCGAGTCCCGCTTAAAACAGTATCCATGGTATTAGATGGTATGGAGGACAAAAGCAATTCATTAGCATACCAAAGTTACATAGTATTCAAACCATAATCACAATCAGATAACAATAACGGAATACCCCTAAACCACGTTCTGTGATGTTAATATAGATTTACGTCGAAATCTAGTTTAATACCACTTTACTATCAGCGACAGACCGACTAGCTTTTATCGGTATATTATGCATGTAGCCTTTCTCTTGAAACACACTGTCTATTAATGAAAACCGTGTTTAAATCTATAAAGCTGCGAGAAAGCGAGTACAAGCGAATACATATTATTATTGTGTTCCGCGGAAAATTACGCTAAGCAAAATGGCGGATTATATTAGCAGTATTGAAGTTAGCAAACGTGTCCTGGACAACAATAACAATTGTTTATAGAAAATCACTAGCATCAATTTCAAAATAATCCCGTGTTTTAGCTCTACCTCAAAAACTCTTTTTGTCATTTAACCGCCTTTTAGTTTGAGCACGGCAGCACTACTGAATGGTAGTCCAGCTGGTGTTGGATTGTAAGCAGCTTATATTGAGATTTGTTTACATAGGTTGCATGAATCGGAGCGGAGTATAAAATTATCGGCGTGTATTTTTTTACTAACCGGTCCGGAAACGGCACGGCAATGTCTTCCACCTGGTTCTGACATAACATTTTCCACTAACCGGACCGGAACGGCGGCCATCCCGCCGTCCCGCCGCCGTTCCGGGCCGGCTAGTGGAAAATCAGTCATTAAAGGTAATGATTATACTTATGGTGACTACAGACACACGAATTTGGTACGGAGCGTACAGCGGTACGCTCCGTACCAGATCCGAGCGTGTGTAGGGCAGTCCGGCGAACATAAGAAGAAGGAGAAGAGTTCACCGTTGTCCGCATCGGATCTGGTCCGCTCCGTACCAAATTCATGTGTGTGTAGAGCAGTCCGGCGGTTAGGCCGTACAACGGTATCAGTGTTGCCAGCTTAGGGATGTACCCCCCAAAATTAGGGAAAATATCTACGGGGGCTTACTAGGGGGCAGAATGTTTAGAGTTTACTCCTTATGAATCAATTTGTATGTAATAATAAAAACATTTTAATGTGTGTATATAGCCAGGGATATGAAAATGTATTGGCAGTGAAATCAGATTAAGACAAGTTAGTTTTATGTTATTCACGCGTAAGTCTTTATGTTAAACACATAACCTTTCTTTCTAGTTTATTATCTCTTAGACCTGTCAATGGTAGGGGAGACCGAGGGGTATTGACACAATTTTTACATTTTGTCTCATATACCAAACACTATTGCCAGAAATGGTATGATATTAGTACCAAACGTTAGGTCATTCTTTACACTTGCAAATGACTAACAGATAGAAAATGTAAGCGTTAAATATTGTGGTAAAAAATCGACTTAACCGCAACAAGTCATCTTGTTTCAATTCCCCTAATACCGAGGTAAAATGAAACAGGGGTCGAGGAGAGTTAAAACATATGATTTCTGTGAAATATTAAGGGCTGTAAAATAAAAGTTTTGATATAATTTAAAGGCATGTATTAAAATTTATCTTTTCAAGCACATACTTTGTTGTTTTACGTATCTATTCACATTTTCTACTGATATATCGCATAAGTAGATAACTACAGTTCTGATAGGTACACAATATGATCAACTCCTAAAGTAGTTAAAAGTATCATAACGTCATTATTCGTAATATTAATTTAAATAACAGTCAAATAAACAAAATGTTTTACATTCATTGAAAATCTTTAAAATAAAATATTGATTTTCAATAAATAATTATTACCTTTCAGTCATTTCTTTAGAATCACAATTAATTTTGATAATTATTTCTTCAAATATTTATGAAACAATAATCTCACAAATATAAAAAATGTAAATAAAAAACAAAAAAACGTCAATCTGCCAAAATTTTGCCAAAGTTACTCGATACTATATCTTCTGCTGCAAAATCATATATTTTGTGACTTGCCATAACTCGGTCAGTCTTTATTTTATGATCAGTAGACATGCTGAAACAAAATAAATAAATTAAAAAGCATTTATATATTGACACAACGTTATTGCTTTTTAATGCGAAAATATTCTGATACAATATTGAAAACAAGGAGATTTGAAACAACCTGTTTCAAATCTCCTCAGTAAGAAAAAACCTCTCAATATTAATTTAACCTGCAATTAAGAATCAACTACACAGAAATCAATTGTACCAAATATATACAATAAATCTCTAGATAATAAACTTTCGAAACCAATATAAATCAAACTAAAATACAATACCCTTATCAAAATATAGGCATGGTAAAAAAACGTAAATAACTTACTTTTCACGATTTTTGTTACATGGCACGCAGAACTCCATAACCGCGCAACCCATGCCACCGACGCGTATTGACAAGTCAGCGGGTGGAGGGGAGTGGTTGAAATGCAACGTTGCGAACTCGCTAACAGTTTTAAGTTCCATGAAATCGGTACTGTTTCAAGTCACCGTTGTGTCAAAACCCCTCGGTCTCCCCTATAAGTAATCAGGGGTAAAATTTGGGGAGAAATATTTTTTAAAGTGTTGGTATCACAACCCGTTATCAATAAATTGCGGGAATCATCGTCGTCGTTTAAAAACATCACTGTAAATAGAACTCTATGCTAATGTAATAGAGCATAAAATCGAACACACGAGTGTCGAGCTTTACGGTCCACTGCACCGTACCAAATCCGTGCGTGTGTAGCGACACTAGATTTGGTCTCCGGACCATTCGTTGCACGCACCGTACCAAATCCGTGCGTGTGTAGCGACACCGAATTTGGTCTCCGGATATGGTTCGCTGTACGCTCCGTACCAAATTCGTGTGTCTGTAGACACCATTACAGATTACAGTCACTCTATAAAGTACAGTCAATCCCAGTTTACTACATCTACATTTAGATGTAGTAAACTGGGATTGACTGTACCTACTTTATAGAGTGACTGTAATCTGTAAGTATAATCATTACCTTTAACCTCTCAGGTGTCCTTATCACTATGCTAATAGCGCTTTTAAATGCTAGCGACAACCGATATTGCACAGATCGCGTTCTGTACGAGCATCTATAACTTGTAACTAATATCTATTCTGTGCTATAACTGAGAGTGAATACACATTACAATGTTTCGCCCAGAAGTCAGAACATGAAACTAAAATGTCCATGGACGTCTGCCAAAGAAATTATGAAGCTCGCGACACCGCTTGAATTGCCTGAGCATAGTTTATTCTTCTTTACGACGTCTAGAATGTCAATGTGCCCTTTTGCAAAGTTCACACTCATCAGTTATTCCAATTGTTCAAACATTCATGTCTAAGGGTTAGTTCACACTCACACGGACGCAGCGAGGCATTTTAAAGATAGCGATTAAATGGAACTTTATTCACTACACAAATAAAAGTTTAATGATAATAATGGTTTTTGATATTTCTACTGCCGTTAGGGGGCAGACGCAACTCACACAAGGCGTCATCTGGTGAAGTGGTATCGATAAAAGCTTTTAAAAACGGTCAATAATAATTTGATTAGTCTGTCACCAAGCGGCGCTTGGAAGCACGATGGTTCTTGTTATGCCAAAAAGCTGTCAGGTGTCACGAATTGAAAAACCGTCATTGCAAGAGCGGCGTTGCGCTGAGCAGTGCAGCACGAAATTTGAAATCTTGCAGTGAAATGTGTATCTTCTAGTGTGGTGAATAAAGCTCAATTTTGAATAGCTATCTTAATAACTATAATTTGATAATAACTTTAACCCGACTACGTAAATTAATTGCCTATGTTACCCGGGCTATTCTTACGAACTTATTGACACTTCATTTATCAAAATCAAATCAGTAATTTAGGGGCTACGGTGAAACACGTGATTTTTGCAGTCTATGTATATGTCACCGTAAAATTGCAAAAATCGATAGATTGTAATATTACTAGAGATATTGTAATAAGTCGACAGATTGTCAAATAATTTTTTTTGTTATCAGTAATAATATGAAAAAGAAAACAAATATGGCAGCGCGGGGCACTTGCCGTTTAACCAATCGGCACGGTAAATATTATATTACAATAAAACGCAAAATAACGAGTAAATTGTAAGAAGAAATTTTTATTTGACAATCTGTCGACTTATTACAATATCTCTAGTAATATTACAATCTATCGGTTTTTGCAATTCACGGTGACATATATACTGCAAAAATCAGTACCCTTCCTTTTAGCTTCGCCGTAGTCCAGTAAAAATGTCGCGTCGCGTGTCACTGTGAACTAACGCTTAGGCGAATCTCTTAAACGGTTTTGTAATAAAAGCTGCTTTGTTTTAAAGGCGTCTGTTCTATTCCTATAGTAACGTTGTTAAAACAATAATGAATAAGCTTTACCTACTCTGAAGTCCTCGCTTTGTTACCTAAAATAATCGAATCAGTTTTTTTATGGCTGCCTAATTTGTGGGAGTTCAGATTGCTGTCGTTTACTTTAGAAAAATAAGATATTACTCAAGATTCTTCGAGAAGGGAATCTCCTAAAAGACCGGTAACACACTTGCTACTCTTCTGATATTTCGGGTGTCCATGGGCGACGGTAATTGTTTTCCATTAGGTGATCCGTTTGTTCGTTTATTTAAAAAAGGATTCCACCTCCTCGTGAACCAATTAGCGCCACGATCCTGAATCGCGCTATCGAAGACTTTACAGTTCAGCGTTATATATTTCGGCCTGACCGAGCATAGCACCTTACTCGGTCGGAGACCTCCCTTTGGGGCTTCTACTATCCTATTTATATTTTCCGTTTAGTTATTAATAGTAAGAGAATATCTAGTAGTCCTAAGAATGTTAATAACATAGAATAAGAATTTGCAGAATATGTTTAAACAGACCTTAAAAAAGCACTTAGTACTTAGAGTGTGGAAGCTTATATTATGCTAATCCAGCTCCTAGACAGTAAACTGCTTGAATTCCAAATTGTATGTAGATCCCTCCCGACGCGACGCGGAGATTATTTCTCTCTTAGACATTGTGGAGCTCATGATGATTATGCCATCTGCTGTCTGCATAATCTAAAAGTTATTTATTTAAAACTAAAACAAATCCATACAAATACTTTAATCAAATTGAAGTGTCCGTTTGTTGTTTTAAATTAACAGCGTTTTATGGAATGCATAATATGAAAGTCTATATGGCACTTGCAATAAAAAATCTATTTTTAAAATATATCTGTCTGTCTATTTATTCCGGCTAATCTCTGAAACGGCTGGGCCAATTTTCACGGGACTTTCACTGGCAGATGGCTGATATTTTATGAAGTAACTCAGGCTACTTTTTTCTTGGGGTTCCGTTTCCGTTATTTCTACGCAAATAAGTAAATATTGTGAAATTTAAGTTAACATAAACTGTACAGCAGTTGCGAAGGCTTGTTCTCCTTCATAGGAAAGCCCTAGCCTGTAAAATAGTTAAAGATTTGGATAAGAATCTTCAAAAGGTAAGTGGTAAGTGAAGCCGATAGGAACCCTATATAGTTGTAGGAACCCTACGCCTCTGCTGCACAGTTGGTTCACAGTAGACGTACTTAGTATGTGAGCGTGCGTCGATTAGGTCGGTCGAGTATGAAGAAGTGGTACTGTATACGTCTACTGTGACCGAACTGTGTAATTTTATCTTAATTTTTCCGCGATAAACCATACATTACCGCGAAACGATACCATACATTTTCCGCGATAAAAAGTACATATTATGATTTATGTCCTTCCCCGTGGTCTACTCTACATCTGTGCCAAATTTCATTCAAATCAGTCCAGTAGTTTCGGAGCCTATTCAATGCAAACAAACAAACAAACTTTTTCTCTTTATTATATTAATATACAAGTATAGATTATTATATTAATATTTAGTATAGATCAAAAGATAATATGGACACCCTACTGAAAATTGAATCGATCAATGAAATTAAGTCAATTTCACGCAAGGCACTAGTTAATAGTTAACACCTTGCTATTAAATCCAGTATCACCCCCGTCCATGCCCTAGAATCTAGATACACCTGTATCCATATTATAGTTAATCTACTAAACGAGAACCAATGTGCTATAGGTGTTTGTTCCTCTTTTACGCAAAAACTACTTACTGAACGGATTTTGATGACATTTAGTATGGTAGTAGTTTAAGCTCTGGATTAAAACACAGGCTACTTTTTATCCCGAAAAAGTACAGTGTTCCTGTGGGATTTTACGCGTAGTTACGCGGGCGGAGCCGCGGGCAACAACTAGTTTATTATAAAAGAAAAATTCTTAGTTTGTATTTTATTTCATTCAAAAATTCGTATCACAACTTCATTGCCTTTAGTCGAAATGAGCCCGGAATTTCGACACAACTGTAACTGACAAAGCTGCAGATAACTGTTCCATTTATCTCTGGATCCTGGACCCTACGGCTACGACCGGGCTTAACTAGATCAACAGACCCAGGGTCACAATAGCCCTCCAGCACACTTCGTTCATTACACTTAATATGTTGCTACAATTGTCTCTGAAATGTCTCCGAATTACTCACTATAGTATATAAACCAGGGAGAGAGAATAATTTATGTAAACAATGACCATCTGTCAAAATACTGCCAAATGAAATTTACGCATGTTATATCTATTTCACAGTACGACCGTTATGCCTTTATCAAATGGCGAAATAGGCAAAACGAGAGTTAGCCTTATGTACCGAGTAGTCCATGCACCCGCGACTTATAACTATTTGTAAAAAACGTCGTCATTCAATCATTTGCCGATTTTTTGCGATACAAATTTGACATTCTTAACAAATAGTTGTTGGAAGATCCGTCTGTCTGTCTGCAGCCAGGCTGTATCTCATAGACCGTGATAGTTCAAATTTCCACAGATGATGTATTTCTAACAACAAATAACTACTAAAAACAGAATAAAATAAATATTTAAAGTGGGGCTCCCACAGCTATACAACGAACGTGTCTTTTTGCCGTTTTGGACGGAACCCTTAGTGAGCGAGTCCGACTCGCTCTTGGCCGATTTTTTGTATTGACAAACTAAAACAATAAAGAAAGTGGAATTTAAATTGACTAATAGCTGCTCATAAACATAACTCGCACTTCAATGGAGCGTTTGTCAGGTCGTAAAATGGCGCGAAACGGCCGCGGCATGTCGCAGACACGCTGTCACTCAGCCGGCTGGCGAATTGCCCAGCTAATTGATTCATGACCGGTTCTGCATCTCAGATACTTTTCTTTCGCGGTGTGGAGATTGAAATCTCGAGAGTCGCGTCACAACACGATTTTGGATAGAACGATCGGAACAGAAATATTTGTCGGAAGCTACTTGTACTTCATATATAGCAACTTGAATTTCTAAAGCGCGGCTCAATATATTTAGATTGCTCTAGGTGTACAAATAATGTGTCTATTCTTTACTTCGAAGCGATGTTCTTTAGGCACAATGAGAGTATTTTTGGATTTTAAATGATGAATGAAATTCGCTTCTGCCGTATGTATTATGTAGTTTATCAATACGATAGCCGCAATTGATTGGTTATCGCGTTTGCGTCATTCAAATATTATGTTAAGGAATAGATAGTTTAAATAATGTGTTTTGATAAACATCACAAACACTACACATTTTTGTATTAAAATAAAAAAGCTTTCGATTTAAACAAAACTAGCTTTAAACGCGCCATTACTGGCAGTAGTTCTAATCCTTGTTTCATTTAATTGACCACACGCAAGTTTCAGTGGCAGTGAAAAACGTTTTATTTGTGAAAAGTTCTCGCAGGCTTAACTGTTCCACGCTGCCGAATAACATCAAAGTATAAACAAAAGAATAAAGACTAAAAGCGTTTCAGTGCTAGCGTTTGTAAGAAGACTAAATATTTTATCTGTTTTTAATTTTAAGTAAGAAGACTAAATATTTTATCTGTTTTTAATGTTCTAGTTTTTGCCTACATCATATTGAATATTACACGGAGAATACATATAATGTTTGTGTCTTTACCCGACTACGGCGAAACCAAAAGGAAGTGTAATGTTTTTAGCAGTCTATGTATGTATGTATGTATGTTTGTTCCACCGTAAAGCCTACTACTGGTCTGATTTGAATAAATGAGGTATCAATAGATCTGTAACACATAATAGCCCAAGTAACATAGGCTATCTTATTTACGTTACGTGGTCGAGTTAGTTATAGTTTTTCATAAAAATTGTAGTTAATAGTAATGTACCTATATTATTTGTTTATATATAATATGTGTTTGTTCCATCGTAGCGCATGAACTACTGATCCAATTTTAATGAATGAGGTGTCAAGAGATTTGTAACAATTGCGCAGGTAACATAGGCTACATAAATTGCAAAGTCGGGTTATAGTTTTTAACTTTTAATTACTGAAAACACTTACCTATTACATAGGATAAATTAGCTTTAATCGGTTACATATTAAACATTACAAATAGACAAAAAGGAACTAGAAACCAACCTATCAAATAAAGTATGGAAAAAAGCATATTTTGTTAAAAATAAACCCTTTTCCTAAGTTTGTAGAATATGTTCCTTATAAACAACACTATCAAATGGCGTATCTAATAATTCAGGGTGTGTCTTTTTTTTTCCAAAATTAATTTACTCTATTCCTGGCTAGGAATAATGGTAATGACGAAGTTTAAGTTATTTTCAAAACCGCGCTCCCAAACTCTTTTAGGGATTAATTAAATTATTCTGTGAAATTATTAGATTTGGGGAAAAAATATTCTGTGTACATAATATATTTGACCCTTATTTAATTTAAATATATTTCATCTTTAAGTAAATGTAGTTTTCTAAATATATTTCACTGACTTAGATAAACATAAGACTAAGCAAATAAACCGCAGTACCTAGCGAGCGAATGTTTTCACGAACTTTACAAATTAAATCAAACTATTAAACTTTGTTCCGACATAAAATAACACAAACGCTCTCTCGAAAGTAATATAAACGTCACTCATACGAGAATTAGGTACTCCCGAAAACATCGCAATAAACATCTCACAAAACAAAGATAATAAACAGCGGAAAATAAACATTAAAACGCAAAAGTAAAACCCATGTCAGGGCTGAAGTTTCATATCGTGATGAGAGAGTAGAGACGTCTTGAGACCGCGCGAGTGCCACTGTAGTCTGTTGCTAAACTGCCGTTCATACAGTCATTATGTGTGGCCCGAGCTGTCAGCGGTTGAAATACGAGACAAATAAGAATTCAGCACTAAAAAGAATAAAACAACAGATATTTCAATAAGGCTTTTTGGGCTTCCTTGCTTAAAGGGTAAAACGAGACGTTACTACTAAGACTCAGCTGTCCGTCCGTCCGTCTGTCTGTCTGTCTGTCTGTCTGTCTGTCTGTCTGTCTGTGTGTCACCAGGCTTATCATGAACTATGATTGTTAGAAAGTAAAAAAAATCACAGATGATATATTTCTGTTGCCGCTATAACAACAAAATACGTACTCGTATACTAAAGAAACATAATAAAGTATATATTTAAGGAGCTACCATACAAGAAACGTGATTTTTTTTCCATTTTTGTATTCAATGTGCGCAAAACTGGCTCGCATTGGCCAGTTTATACTTATTGTATATTAGTTTTGTCTTGCCCAATACATTAGTTCAAAGTAAGTAGTGTTGCCCAAATCAGTCTTGGTCTTGGTCTTGCAGCAAGAGTCTCGCAAGAGTCTCGCAAGTCTCGCAATTACCTATTAGCCTATTGCTATTTATTAAACGTTATTTTAGATATTAGAACAACTTAATATAACAACGTAACGTAATACCTACTCTATAACGTTGTTCTGAGATCTAAAATAACGTTTAATAAATAGCAATAGGCTAATAGGTAATTGCGAGACTTGCGAGACTCTTGCGAGACTCTTGCTGCAAGACCAAGACCAAGACTGATTTGGGCAACACTAAAAGTAAGTATATTAAATCAAATGAATTTATCAAATCTATAGAAAGTTTAATGAAGTGCTGGACACTGAAAGCAAATATTCTTCTTGGATACTCATAAATATTTTGCCCAATAGGTATTGGTTCATAGCTAATTAATGATGGAATAATTTAAAGTTATTATTTCTGATTGCCATAGAAATTTTGTAGTCAAATTTGACCGATGAAAGATTTTCAAATCCCGATAGGATCCAATACTTAGTGAACACTTAGTACGTCATGACTAAATGTTTATCTTCCACAGTTTAACTAAACTACTCGAAGCGAATAAATATCATTGAATTTGAATAGTATATGACAAGCTTCATTTAAGCACTCATAGCTCTTTATTATTTTACTAGTTTCTGCCCGCGGCTCCACCCGCATAAATACAGTATCGCACGGGAACACTGCACTTTTTCGGGATAAAATGTAGCCTATGTTTTAATCCAGAGCATTACCGTACCAAATTTCGTCAAAATCCGTTCAGTAGTTTTTGCGTGAAAGAGTAACAAACATCCATCCATCCTCACAAACTTTCACATTTATAATATTAGTAGGAAGTAGGATTAGTAGGAGTAGAGTGAGAGGAGTAAACCGAATAGCACAGTACATTCAATACCGACTGTATTGTATTTTAAACGTAAAACATTTAAAACAGTGACGTTTTTAATACAATGTATATTTAATTTATTAAAAAATAAATGAATTATCTGAGTATGAAACGCCGCTACGCTTCGGCAAAAGTGCTGTATGCTGTTCAAATCATTCATCAGCAAAAATAAAATATTATAAGTGAGAAGTGAAACAACAGCATTAACGCCATCAGCTTGTCACTCGCGTCTATTACAAAGCAAACAGACTCACTGACTGGAAATTCATATTTGCATCTCGTTCGTAGCATGAATAATTCAGGAGCCGGGCAATATTTATATGACCCGAAACATATCTCGCACCGTAACGTTGCCTTTTATTATTGTATTTGATTCGTTTTTTTTTACCTAATATATTGGACAAGACAGAGTCGGTCTACAATCAGTAAGAAATTACTAAGTCCTTATAGTATAGGTAAAGGGATTGAAAATACTGGAAGCCTTCGTCTAGTCTATAGGTATAAGTAATAATATACTATCCTAATAGTAATATTACTTTCATCGTCCAATATTAAGCTTAGTTGGAATCCAGTAGAATAGAATAATTATTATTATTTAAATAGAACAATTATTATTTTTATTTAGGTATCTACCTGTTTAAAAATAGGTCTAGTATGGGAGAGGGGGCAGGACTTACTTACAGCTTACTTACAATTCTGCATAATAACTTAAAGAATATATAGTTCTAAGTATATTATAGCTAAGTTTACTATACCCCATCTTTTCCCGTCGTCTCTTTTTAAGTTTTTCATATGAAACAAATAACTGTCTGATTGGTAACATTAGAACGTACAAGTTATTAGTAGGACTTTCAATACACTTATCACACTTATAACATTTATAATATAATATTTTAAGCGATTTCAGTTTATAACTGAAATCACTTTTTCTCAACAATAATTTAAACAATATGGCGTCTCATATTGTTATAAGCTAGTAAGTATGTCTCACAACTATCACAACGTTAGATCTTTAGATGCCAGAACGTGAAAAACCCTTACTCCATCTTATGGGCCATCCACATATTACGTCACGTAAAATTTCGACTTTTTTGAACATAATATGTCATGCTTTTTAGTATCCCTGTATCTGTACTTAACATTTCACATTTAGTATGACACCCCCCTTCCCCCATGGGCGGTGACGTAATATTTGGATGGACCCTTACTCCCACTTCATCTTGCCCCATTTTCCCTTACCTAATCTTTTCTTTTCATTTTATATACTCGAAACATTAAAACCAACTTCTTTACGTACTAAAAAAAACTGCTTTTTTCCTAAGATCTACAATTTAATTTTATAGTCTAAGATCCCGCAGATATATTTTCATTAGATATCAAAGGTCTCAGCTGCGGCTGCTGGGGAAGTGCTAATTACGTTGCAGTGTTGCACTAACGTTATTTATAAAAATAACAGAGAAATTCAGCTCTTTGTGTTATTTGCTCGTAAATTGAAAATATTGTTTTATTATAAAACTGCTTGGATAATCTCGTTTTTTATTTACTTTTAACAATTTGCAGGTTGAAATATGCTCGCAGGAGAGCAACATGGCTTATATTCCTTCTTTCATTGAGAGTATGATAGTCAAACTTTTAAGAATTGAAATTTTGTAGAGGTACCTAGTTTCTCTTCGCATAGGTAGGAATTTAAAAGGTAGTTAGATAAATATTTAATTTATACTACAGGTCACCCTGTGGCGGAAATTCGAACATCATTTCATGTTCGTGTTTCATTTTTAAAGTTTCAACTTTTTTATTCGCAGCCTCTTAAATACACAATAAAAATATGTTAATGTTGTTTATGTAATGTGAAAGAAAGATTGACACTAATTGAAAATTGTGTCAAAACCTACTGTACCTATAGAAGTCTTTGGTACCTATCAAAGGTACCTAGGTACCTAATATAATACAAAAATGCTAGTATCAGTGAGGTAGTGTGTTGCTGATATTTTCATTAATAATTTCATATATTTCTAAGCATTATTTAAACAAATTTAACATTTTTGCACGCCTTCCTCAGCACAAACTTTAATTTCAACTTTCACTCTAATCCGTAATCACAATTCTCGTAAAACTGTACTTGAAATTTTTGCTTCAAGTATTAATATAATTATTGATACTTTGTTATAATAATATATAAGAGCTCCGTGGCCCAGTGGGTAGACCGTTTAGATTGCACTAGAGAGAATGCAGGTTCGAATCCCAGATTGTGGCGTGTACCTATCAATGAGACTCTTTCAGATCTCAAGTAATGATATGGACGCTCTAACGGTGAAGGAAAACATTGTGAGGAAACCCGCACATGGTTGGCCCCAGACGTATTGACCAGTTCATTACTCTGGACTAGGCTGACTATGTTGTGAGAACGCCGTATGAGCTTGGGCAACCATACGAATTTAAAAACCGCCTGTCCCAGGCACTACAGTATTTCAAGAGTGGTTACTTCGCTCGAGAATACTGTATAAATCATCAGTTATAATATATTATGTTATGACGTGTTTAAGTATAATGTAAGCGTTAAATATTTATTTATTTATAAACTACATATTTCCCGCGAATTCGTGCGCGCAAAAGTTATTTGCGCAGAAACCGTACAGTTTTCTGCGATAAAAAGTACCTATACTGGCCTTCTCCGTGGTCTACAGTATAAAAGGATCCTTGGTGGCCGGAATAATACTTCACACTTAGTAAAATCACTTTATATTCGTTCACCTTAACACTCGATATAACAATTCAAACACTTAGATTTACTTTAACTGCTATAATTCAACTGCTATAATATCAGTGTATTGACACTCAATATGAATTTGCGCACCTTAACAACTTGGCTGTCCAAAAACGAATGAACTCATCCCAGACCCCGAGCCCGCCATCAAACGTTATAATAAAAAAAAATAACCCGCCAATATTCTCGACTTCCGGTATAAATATTATTCATTAACATTATGGACTTCCGGGACTAAAATAATTATTAATATTATGCACTTCCTGTCTTAACCTGTTAAATTAATGGCATCCGGTCTACGCCGGATGCCTAGTGTCCAAATAATGTTAATGAGTACTATCTACCTGTAAGATTTTTAATAATTGCTTACAACTCGGCCATCCGTTCTGAGACGAGTCCTCTCGTTTATGGATAATCTAAACATACAAAAGTTATAATTTAATTTACTCTACAATTAAAATTATTAACATCTCAAAAACATTAACTAGTTTAATTACAAATACTTAAGAATATAATTTGTATAGAAATTTTACTTAAACTATACATAAATTCATATTCATAACTTGTATACATATAAAAAAATGCTTTATGCCTGTAATTATAATAACTGTAATGAAACTGTAAATCATTTGATATATTCTGTAAAATGTAAATATGAAATACTACTAAATCAAGTGTATAGCAGCCCGTGACCTGGCTGAGCCCGTAACCTGGCACTATACAGTTATACTTGACAAATAGCCCGTGACCTGGCCCAGCCCGTGACCTGGCAGTGTATAAACATACTTGTTAAATAGCCCTAACTGTAAACCATCTGATATTATATTCTGTAAACTGTAAATATGAAATACTATTAAATCAAGTGTATAGCAGCCCGTGACCTGGCTGAGCCCGTAACCTGGCACTATACAGTCATACTTGATAAATAGCCCGTGACCTGGCTTAGCCCGTAACCTGGCGTAACTTTTAATCACATTTCCGATGTACACACCCCAGTACTGATCCCAACTTATTTATAATTCAATACATCAAACTGAGAACAGCCTGTTACCTGGCCTGTACATCAGATAAATTCTATAATACTGTAAACCTTACCTAATACAAATTCTCGTTTTTCTAAAAATGCTTCAACATGAACTATGTTAAAACAAAATATTTATATTAAAATACTACCCTAATATTTTCTGTAGTAAACCATAATAATTATTGAGCAATCGATCGTTTCTATCAGTCGTCGTCCTCTGAATAATCGGATTCTGAAGATGATGGCGTTTGAAAGACCAACCATGGGAAAATCTTATCAATGGCTACGACGGCTTCGTAGCGTTTTCCCTTCCTTGTGATTGGTGTATCCTCTATTACAAACCGATCATTTGGAAGGACTTTCTTAATTCTATAGGGACCCTGGCATTTGGGTTCAAGCTTTTTAGACTGTCCTTCTACCCCAGTATTAGCCTTGATTATTCTTACTAAATCACCCTCAGCAAAGTTAGTTTTCCTTAATTTACGTTTATTCAATCTTTCTCTATCTCTATCTTGTTGTTGTTTAATACGGTCATTCGCCTCGGCCCTAATTTTAGTCAAGTCATCATTTTTAGAGTTGGGTTGGTCGACATTTACTATATCATTTAGAAACCCTTGACATGGGTTTGTCACTGTTCGTCCGAACAATAATTCGGTTGGAGTCTTTTTCGTGATAGCATGCACGGTGGTATTTATGCCTAACTGAATTTGTGGTAAATGTTCATCCCAAACACCGTTAGAATTATTGCTATGATTCATTGCACCAAGTGCGGCCAAAATTGTTCGGTTATATCGTTCAACTTGGCCGTTGGCGCGGGGTGTCGCTACTGCATTATAAACATGTTTTACCCCGATGGACTTAATGTATGACTTAAAATCTCTGCTAGTAAAACTTGTTCCTTGGTCAGTAATTAATCTACTAGGAGAACCGAAAAAACTAATGTGCTCGCGTAAGACTTTTATGGTAGTAGAAGATTTTGTATTCCGCACTGCCGTAATATTAATAAATTTAGTGAAAGCGTCGATGATGACCAGAATGTACGTATTTCCGCGTCTAGTTCGAGTGAATGGTCCCAAATGGTCCGCGTGAATTGTGTGGAAAGGTATGTCTATTTTAGGTATAGGATGTAGTTCACAAGCCAAAGTGCTACTGGGAACTTTGTAATGCGCACAACCCAAACAAGCCGAGACATACTTTTTCACAAAACGCCGCATTTTTGGAAACCAATAAGAAGATCTTATACGTGACAAAGTTTTCTCGTAGCCAAAATGACCCACATCGTCGTGGTTGCTTTTTAATATTTGCCATCGGGCGCCCTTTGGGACTACCCACAGTTCCGTTTTATCATCAATAATGCGATAGACACGACCATTTTTAATTTTATAGTTTTTAAAAATATCAGCTGTTTCTTTAGTTTTTGAATCACCTAAAATGTTAACAATTCTTTTTATTTCATCATCTGACTGTTGATAAGTAGTTAGCCAATCTTCCGAGTTAATATTTAATATGTCAAGTACATGCAATTCATTCTGATCATCCTCGATAGCTCCCCTACTCAGAGCATCTACGTGTGCCATCTTTTCTCCGCACCTATACTCAATATCGCAATCAAACTCTAAAAATTGTATCCACCAACGCGCGATTCGTGGAATTAAATCACGTTTGGTTAAAGTCGTACGTAACGCGTTACAATCGGTCAATATTTTAAATTTAATTCCTAATAAGTATACCCTGAATTTTATTAATGAAGCTATAACCGCCAATGTTTCGAGCTCGAACGAGTGCATCTTTTGTTCGTCTACTGTAGTCTGACGACTATAATAAGCAATAGCTCTAAACGAACCCGATTTATCCTTTTGGAGGAGAATACCCGCTACTCCGAATTTACATGCATCTGTATGCAGCTGTGTTTCGGCCTGAGAGTTGTAAATAGCAAGAACTGGTCTTTCTACTAGGCATGACTGTAAGGTTTTAAAAGCCTGGGATTCTTCAATTCCCCATCTCCACGCAACGTTCTTCTTCAGAAGGTTAGTCAAGGGACGTGCAATTATTGCGAAGTCCTTCACAAACCTTCGGAAAAAACTAGCAAGTCCCAAAAATCTCCTTACTTCATGAACGCTGCCTGGAGTGGGAAATTTAGAAATCGCATCCGTTTTAATGGATCCTGGTCTCACGCCATCAGCGCTAACTTCGTAACCTAGGTAATCTATTTTCTCAAAACAAAAATTACATTTGTTCAGCTTTAGGGTGAGACCACTATCCCTTAATAGAGATAAAACCTCCTCCAATCGAATCATGGACTCTTCAAATGATTTTGCCGGTATAAGGATATCATCCATATACAGCAGCACATAAGACCGCACGGGAGAGTTTTGTACGATTTTATTCATAGTCCGTTGGAATACTGAAGGTGCATTGACAAGACCGAATGGCATCCTACAGTATTCGTATTGGCCGTCCGGTGTGACGAATGCCGTCTTGTCCCGCGAAGACTCAGCTATGGGCACTTGGTAATAACCGGACGCTAAGTCCAGGGTTATAAATAAAGAACTACCTACAAGCATGTCAAGCTGATCTTCAATTCGAGGCATAGGATAGTGCTCGCGAACTGTCTTACGATTAAGCGCGCGGTAATCCACACATAGTCTTTTCTCTCCTGACTTTTTATTAACCAAAACGATTGGGCTAGCATACGGCGAGTTACTTTCCCTAATTATACCACTATCTAGCATCTCGTTGATCATCCCCCTGACTAACTGTCGCTCACTGTATGACAATCTGTATGGTCTATACACAACCGGATCAGAATCAACTAGCTGAATTACCATCTCTGATTCCCTAGAAAAACCTAAGTCACTAAGTCCCTTGGAAAAGCACATAGGGTAGGTACTTATCAAGTATGTTTTTTAATATAGTTCTCTGCTGTTGCGATAGATTATTGCTACATTTTAAGATTGATTCGTCTAACCTGTCCCGAGAACTATGAACGTCAATTTTCCGAATGTCTAAAGAAGTACTTTTCCCTATTGTATAACTACGCGTTATCAGCGTATCCAGGCCAAATTTAATAATATCATTGCTAACATTTTGAATTAATACAAAACCTATACCGTCTGTTAAAATATATTCACCCGGAAGCAAATAGTACTCTTTACCTTTACAACCTCTCAAGCTACCCTGCACATAAACGCGGCCGGTGTAAACTGGATTACACTTCACTGGAATTGCCTTAATGTCACTAGAATTAACAATAATATTAGCAGAACAAATAAGAGGAAGTTTAATTGTGTCATTACGTTGAATTCTTTGGAATATGACATCGGAACCAGTCTTAATTATCTTAATATTTGGCCTTTCAGTAAACGTGTGTCCAATTAATAACGGCGCGTTTAATAGATAATCATCTACAATAAGTATCTCTACGTTTTCTTCTTCAATGCCTTGAATTTTTAGTGTACATAATGTTTTTCCAATCGGACAGTAAGGGTTCCCGCCGAAACCCTTTAACATAGGACCTGCTGTAGAGTCCCAATGCAGTTTCAGTTGCTGAGCGTTACTCAGACGGATCAAGGTGCCTTCACTACCTAAATCTATATAACCATCCAATATGGCGTCGTTAATTTT
Source organism: Glaucopsyche alexis (assembly GCA_905404095.1). NCBI lineage: Eukaryota > Metazoa > Arthropoda > Insecta > Lepidoptera > Lycaenidae > Glaucopsyche > Glaucopsyche alexis. The sequence continues at coordinate 31,570,370 of FR990043.1, read as the reverse complement.
TATAGGCATTTTATATTTTGAGCTAGTATCCCCGAGACCTTCAACCTTTAATATATTTTTACTGGTACTACCCTCATTGTTACCTTGAGTCGTCTTAGAACAGTCAGCAGCTGAATGTCCAATTAATTTACAATTATTACATCGCAATCTAGGCTTAGTGCAACGGTAGAAGGTATGCCCCTTTTCGTTGCAATTATAACACGTAACATTATCAAATTTAGTATCTCTTTGCAATCTATTTTGGTTAGTTGAATTTACATTCGATATTATTTTACTACGCCTATCCTTACTATTTGTAGTTTCACTTGATGTCTTGTCCTGACCAACCTTGACAGACTTTAGAAAATGCAGTACTTGTTCCGGCTCTTTAAATTCCGCTGCCTGTGCTCCTAACCTAACACCTCTGTCATCTATTCCGAATACTAAACAATCAACAGCTCTTTTACCATTTATTTCGCATCTGTTAAGTAGATTCATTTTCGCATAATAGTAAAGTTCGAGTGATTCTCCAAACCGAACTCTCTTTTGTAACATTTCCGTCAACAACTCTGCGTAATTCTGACGAGATGGAAAAGATTCCCTAAGCTTTATTTTCCATCCTGCCCAGGAGTAAAGCAAAGTTGGAAGGCCCTGATACCAGGTCTTAGCAACGCCGGTTAATTTTGGTAGGGCGTAATGTATAATATGCTTATCGTCCCAATTATATATTTGAGCACACTCTTCTACTTTACTCAACCAGGAATCAATCGATTGCTCTTTACCTAGCGGGTCGAACTCGGTTATAACATTGAGAACCGGAAAATTTTCGCGTTCAGAGCCACCCTTAAAATTGTTCACCACGTTGATGAATTTATGAAGAAAATCAAGTTGTGACTCTGCATACCTCGGAGCAACAGTTGGAGAATGTCCTTCACCGGAAGCCGACGAACTGCGGCGTATGCGGCGCCGACTGGACCTGGACTCTCGTCTGGACTCACGGTTGCTGCCGTCTCCTGTGTTTGTCTGCTCATGCCTCCTGCGTCTCGTACCCCGTGACCCTTCGGATTCTCGGGAGCGACTTCGGCGCACACTTGGGCTCTTGTCACGACGCTTGCGCTTTGGCATTTCCGGGTTACCTTGAACGAAAATAAAAAATAAATCAATTTAAATGAAATAAATACTTAAATAAAACCAATCAATTAAGAAGGATTAAATTGCGTCATAATATATCCTGGATATCTGCTCTTATTGGGCCATACAATATATGCTGATATACATAAAACATCTTTCATTTACGTACATGACGCAACACTATTAAAATCTCAAAATATTGGACCAGTAGTAGTATTTTATTTATTTTAGATATATTTTTCTTAAAAGTTATGCTTGGAATACGTTTTGTTCTAACGAGTATGAAATATAGAACATTAACAATTCATCATACCGAAATGTAATATGTATTTCATTGTATTATAATATTTTGTTAATACATGTAATTTTCTTGATTAAAATTATCTTAGTCTCTTGTAAATGAATATTATAGAAGAAATAAGAAAAGAGAAAAAAAAAAACGATTTCTAGAAAAATTATACTAATAAAGTGTGAATATTGATTAATGCTATACGTAAGTTAATTTACAATACGAAAAACTGTAATTTAATTGCATTAACGTACCTTTTGTCGTAGGTTTATACCACTTCTGAGATATAAAAGGATCCTTGGTGGCCGGAATAATACTTCACACTTAGTAAAATCACTTTATATTCGTTCACCTTAACACTCGATATAACAATTCAAACACTTAGATTTACTTTAACTGCTATAATTCAACTGATATAATATCAGTGTATTGACACTCAATATGAATTTGCGCACCTTAACAACTTGGCTGTCCAAAAACGAATGAACTCATCCCAGACCCCGAGCCCGCCATCAAACGTTATAATAAAAAAAAATAACCCGCCAATATTCTCGACTTCCGGTATAAATATTATTCATTAACATTATGGACTTCCGGGACTAAAATAATTATTAATATTATGCACTTCCTGTCTTAACCTGTTAAATTAATGGCATCCGGTCTACGCCGGATGCCTAGTGTCCAAATAATGATAATGAGTACTATCTACCTGTAAGATTTTTAATAATTGCTTACAACAGTAACAAACAAACAAACTATTTCTCTTTATTATGATACTAGCTGTTGCCCGCGACCGCGTCAACTGATGGCGCAACTGATGGCGCAATAATGCAATAATTTAGACCGATTAGCATAAAAATAGTGAGTCAATCTTTAAAAATAGACACACACTGTCGCGGACATTTTTTTAAGATCATTTAAAGAGGAATAATTCTTTACTAGTAATTCGTCGTCGATATGTCATTTAACTTATATTTAGTTAGACAATTGCTGTGTTCCGCGGAACAAAAAAAAAACGTAAACAAAATGGCGACCGCTGGCATTAAATAAGCAAAATGGCGGATTATGTTAGGAGTATTAAAGTTAGCAAACGTGTCTTGGCCCATAATCTGTTTTTTTTCTTTAGCGCTGGCAAGCGCTAACAAGCGTTATTTTCCGCGGAACACAGCCATTGCTTATATCTTATTTATTTATAAACTGTACTTACATTGAAGTCAGTTCGCAAAACCATTTCTTGGGTATCTCAAAAAGAAATAACGGAAGCCTTATAACTTTGTTGTCGGTCTGTCCGTCATCCGTCGGTTAGTCCGTCCATCGGTATGTCATTTTGTCGGATCTAGAGTAGCGTGGCGTGGCTTATGTACAGTAGGCACACGAATGACTCAATCGCCCATGGTCGCGTCAACTGTCCGGGTCGAGTATACAGGGTGTAACAAAAATAAGTGATAATACTTTAGGGTGTGTACGTGTGTGCAATGAGCAATTTTTTTTTCTACTTTTGTATGGGAAAACTCGCGATGCTACAGCGCTTTCCCATACAAATCGCAAAAAAAATTTTGCTCTTTCAGCGCTGCTACTTTCACAGTGAACTCTCTATAAGGAACACAAACACACCCTTAAGTATTATCACTTATTTTTGTCACACCTTGATATGATATCGGTTCATGAACAAACACTACGTCTGTGAACGGATTTTTACATTCAAATTGTTCCGAACTTACCTAAAGGGCCTTTTAAACTTCGATATCCAAAATGTTTGGGATTTAACATAAGTACCTACATCTTATGTGACGTCACTTGCGATGCCTTATGTCAAATCCCATACCTACATTCTGTTTTCAAACCTCGCCTTCGAAATTACTGAATCCATCTTGACTAAAGGCCCAGGTCCTTTGGTCAAGACGCCATCGCTAATTACGATGACGAAGTTAGAAATCAAAAACATATGACATTGACGCACGCTATATCACTTATAGCGAACGTTATTTCAAAAATTAATATCAATCCCATATATTTTCAATTTTGAAGATCGCCATTGTAATTAACGATGGCATGTAGGCTAACGGCCAAAATTAATAATGTATCTATAATCTTAGATTGAATTCAGTCTTAAATTCTCAAACAAAAATTGACGTAATTTGACGTATAGTCAATCTTAGGATCGGTGAAATGTATTGAAATGTTGATCTCAGGTAGCTAAAATGAGATCAAGATTGATTATTAATTTCGGGCGTAAGCCTTCTATAGTTAAACAAGTAGGTATAGAACATTAAAATATTGGTTATTAAATTCGAGTTTGATTTGGTAAATTGATGAAGCCTTCTAAAATAAATGGAAAATCTAAATGCACTTCGGAATTGTTTCAATTTTTATATATTTTATTCAATTAAAATATAGAATTTCTTTTTAAAATTAATATTTTACCTACATGATAACAGAATGATTGTGATTTTCAAATTATGTAAGTGGGAAGACACATGAAAACGGTGTGTAGGTACTGTTTACAAAATAATCTAAGTTTCGATAGTGGGACGACTTAGAAAGAAATTCAAATTCAAAATTTCCCCTATGGGCTAGTTCTGGGTGAGTAAATTTGATTTTGTACCCAATTTGTACCATGCGGGTTAAGCGAAATAGGAAATTGTGTGAAAATACGAAAGGGTACAAAATATTACGAAATGGTATATGTAATTTTTTTTTACAACGGTATGACACATAAATGTACAAAGGCGGACTTAGTTCCTTGTGGAATTCTCTACCAGCCAACTTTAGGGTGATGCATATACAGGGTAAAGTTGGCGCTTTTCTTGTACTGCAATTGAAATGGAATAAAAATAATAACCTAATTACTATCGTAGTGTAAAAATTAAAATATAAAAAAAATCAGTATAAGTAAACAATAAATAAGTATAATAACAAGTTGGCAAGAGTTATCGAATAAGTCGCACCGCGCACGCAGTAAGCGTGCCGTAAGCTTATTCTTCTTCTTCTTCTCTTCTCTTATTGAAATTCGTATTATCATATAAATAAATAAGTGTAAATAAGTATAATATAAAGTTAGCTAGATTTAACGAATAAGTCGCACCGCGCATGCAGAACTCGGATGCTTTTTTTTTTTTTTTTTTTTTTTTTTTTTATGAAATAAGGGGGCAAACGAGCAAACGGGTCACCTGATGGAAAGCAACTTCCGTCGCCCATGGACACTCGCAGCATCAGAAGAGCTGCAAGTGCGTTGCCGGCCTTTTAAGAGGGAATAGGGTAATAGGGGAGGGTAGGGAAGGGAATAGGGTAGGGGATTGGGCCTCCGGTAAACTCACTCACTCGGCGAAACACAGCGCAAACGCTGTTTCACGCCGGTTTTCTGTGAGCCCGTGGTATTTCTCGGGTCGAGCCGGCCCATTCGTGCCGAAGCATGGCTCTACCACGTAAATTTTTAAGTAAATTCCGAAAGCTTTTCTCATAATGAACTTTCAGATTATTTCTCTCCCTTTTAAGGCCCTTTCAAAATATTATGCTAATAAAAAGTGCGCCCTACTTAATGATTAACCTACAATTTATTCAATATTTAAATGAATGTGGCTTTTAAGTGATACTCAAAATAAGTAGGTAGGTGATGTGACTAAAGGGAATTTATTCAGCTTTAAAATATTGGAAAACACTTTGTTTTTGAGGGTTTCTATTACATGTATAAGGTATTTTATGGGTATTTTACATATTATCGGCTAGGTATATTAAAACTCGCCAAGCGCAAGTTGGACTCGCGCATGAAGGGTTCCCTACCATTATCTCTACTACTGTCAAGCATCCACCTATTGCCGTTATAGAAAACGGCAAAAGCAAGGCAATTGTTGTATGGAGCCCCTTATTTCATCCTGTTTTTAGTATGTATTTTTTATAGCGGCAACAGAAATATCTTATCGGTGAATATTTCAACTGTCAAACTATCACGGATCTCCAGATAGATACAGCCTAGTGACAGACAGACAGATGGACAGAGAGCGAAGTCTCAGTTATAAGATCCTGTTTTTACTTTTGGGTACAGAATTGTAAAAATTGTATAAAACAGTTATTAGTAGAAGTATTGAATTTAGATAAAAAAGCAAATGTATAGGCGAAGTAAAACCTTAAAAATCTACCTTCAGTTTCTCGCATACTACTAACATTTTTTCGTTATACCGAGTTCTTTATTTTCTTCATCCCAAAAAATAAAACAACTTATAACTACGACTACTATATTATCGAATATTTTTAACTTACTTCATTCCAGAAGGTAACCAACAAAAAAAAAAACGAAATTGCAACAACCAATCGTCAATCAATAGAATTGAAAAGGAATCTCATAAAGTAGGTCACTCCCGAAAAGTCGCGATAACTTTTATTAGGGCTTAAGGGAAACGTACCAGCGACAGCCGAGATTGTGATGTTAAGGGTCTGACAGATCGACCCTCAGGGCTCGTCGCCGTGACGCGATAAATCCACTGGACTAGGGCTAGAGGGCATGAGTTATGACGATTTGAACGGCTCACGTAAAGGGTCGCTGTTTATAATTCATTCACGATTCACACGTCAATAATATTGTGATTAATACGTTTCAGAAATTGTGTGTATTCTTATTGATTTTATCTATACATCTATACAGATAAATAAAAATGAAGTGTCTGTTTGTAACTTCAAATTAACAGCTTTTCACATAATGCATCTGAAAGTATATTCGGTACTTACAATAAAATACAAATTTTTTAAATTTTTGTCTGTCCGTCTGTCTGTCTGTCTGTCGGTCTGTCTGTCTGTTTGTTCCGGCTAATCTCTGAAACGGCTGGACCGATTTTCACGGGACTTTCACTAGTAGATAGCTGATGTTATAAGGTCTAACATAGGCTACTTATATTTAAGGGTTCCGTTTAAAAAAATAGGATTCCGCTTCCGTCAGTCCTGCGCAAACGAAGTTGCGGGCATCGGCTAGTCTTGCCATAAAAGCGGTGTGAATCGACTCATTCAGAAGCAGTGTTGAGGCGATTCACACCACGGTTCGAATCCTCGCGGTGTGAAACGACTAACGACCCGTATTTTTTATCTTGCCGTTATTATTTTAGTTTCTCCAATGCTTCGGCTACTTCATTACGAGGCCATGTAGTTTGAGAGAAATTTATCTAATCTGCCTGCAGATTCAAACATTTTTGTGTTCCGATTTATGTAAGCGTATGTAGAAAATCGAAGTATTTTAAAGGGGCTACACGAATTGGTTCCCTTATAATTTGCACCCTTTGTTAATTTGTTCCCACAAAAGTTAGAGGTATCTGCTATGCTATGTCGGATTATTTAATCCATACTTCTATATTATAATAATAATAATAATATCTATGGACGCTTCACACCACGTCAGTCTGGCCCCGTGCTAAGTATCCAAAGAACTTGTGTTACAGGTACCAGACAACGGGAAGTATATTTAATACTTTTATACCATACATATATTTAAGATTTTTATTATATTATACATATATTTAATATTACTAATATTATTACTAATATAATAAAGAGGAAAAGTTTTTTTGTTTGTTTGCATTGAATAAGCTTCGAAACTACTGGACCGATTTTTATGAAATTTAGCACAAATGTAGGATAGACCACGGGGTAGGATATAGGCTACTTTTTATCGCGAAAAATATACGGTTTCAGCGAAATTTACTTTTGCGCGCATGAAGTCGCGCGCAACATCTAGTTAATTCTAGTATCTAATAATTTTATAGAACGTTACATTACTATAGAGGCTCGAAATTACTATAAACGCTTCTGTGGTCCAGTGGTTTAGAGCTTAGGTCTCGACTCCGGAGATCGTGGGTTTGTTTCCCGCATTAAAACAACAGAAAAAGCAGGTTTCAGTGAAATTTACTTTTGCGCGCACGAAGTCACGGGCAACATCAAGTAAATCAGAAATTTCAGTAATTCAGGTATCATATACTCACTAACTTAGCAAACACTAAAATTCATAGAAGAGTGACTCTTTTCCGAGAACTGCGAAACCCTAAGAAGTGGTTCCAATGTTCAGACCTTTGAGTATCCAACTATATGGATACTCAAAGGTTCAGACATTCATGAGCGCTAATTCACAGGCGGAACTTTCAACAATTAAGGCGTGTTTTTAGTTTGCCGTGTAGTCGTGTAAAACTGTGCGGAACGGCACAAAGCCAAGTCACCGGGGGCCGAACAATGCCGGAAATCGCTGTTGAAATACGAAATAATTGCTGTTGTTACACAGTGTACTGTGTCGATTCAACGCTGTTTTACATTCGAATACTGTCACACATTTTATAGTTCGGTGTCTTTATTTGTTTTAACAGAGGAATCAATATTGGATAAAAGTTTTTATAATAAACTTAAAGCAAGAAAGGGTAAAGGTCAATTATTAAATTAAGAAAGCTATTAAAAATTATACTTTATTTACTACACAAGAATATACACGTTTCATTGTAAGAGTAGAGTTCGAATGTGTATTTGTACCGCGTTGCACAGCGCATGTGCAGTGTATGACTGATTTCATAATATAAAACACTAGTGACCCGCCCCGGCTTCGCACGGGTACTATACTGATACTAATATTACATAATGTCGCCCACTTCGCAACGGGCCGTGCAGCAGAAATCGTAATATTTTAATTTCGCCTTAACTTCAAAACCAAACGTCCAATTTTAATCATTCAAAAGCCAAATATTATCTACATAAACTGTACTTAGTGATGAAATAATTTATTTTGATAAGGATTAACAGCATGAGTAAAATAAACGCGATTAAATGTAGTTAAAAAAATTCAAGATTTCTAAATGAAAAAATGGTTGTTGTGCCTCACTCGACATAGATAGGTATAGTGTGTCCCGGACATTTTTGTAGATATTTATAATATCTACAATTACTTAGAACATTATATGGTTCTATCTTTTATAATTTAGGCAGCGTACGCAAAATAAATAACTTTTCTGGTTGATTTTTTACACCTTGTGTCCGAAAAACCCAAATATCTTACGGGACACTATTTTTTTCCAAAATAAAATTTAGTCTATGTTACTCGTGGATAATGTAGCTTTCGAATGGTGAAAGAATTTTTGAAATCGGTCCAGTACTTTTTGAGCCTATTCATTACAAACAAACAAACAAACATACAAACAAAGTTTTCCTCTTTATAATATTAGTGTAGATAATATATTTTTGTGAAGTGAATAAAGTTTTATAGTTATCTTAAAAATGCAGAGCCGGGTATCGTCACAGTGTGAACTAACCCTAATAGTTATTATGTGATTCATCTCGACTATGTGATAGTGATGCTTTTAAGACCGTGTTTATAAATTTGAAATAAATTAGCTGTTTTTTGGTCCCTTTTGCGACCAAATGAAACCAAATCCTACAAAGCTAACAATAATTGTCAAAAAATGTAGTTATTAAAAAGGTTTGAAGGTTATTTAGATTTCCATTAAAAGACAGAAGTAAATGCCATCAAAAGGACAAATCGAAAGAACGAAATAGCCATTTCAAAGCCTCTAGTCAAGATGTATTCGTTATTTTCGACGGCGAAGTTCGATAATAAAATATATGGGATTTGACATAAGGCATCGCAAGCTGATGTCACTAACCATGACTTATGTCAAATCACATACATTTTTGTTTTAGAACTTCACCGTCGATATTATCGAATGCATCTTGACTAAAGGCCTAGGACTTTGTAACGATCTGCCTCATTAGACCTTCATTATACCCCACGTGAATATGAATTATTGTTTGACATATCAAGCGATGAACTAGCGGCAAATTTGTTGCTTCAAAGACATTCAAGACAAAGGATTCGTGGAGCCGTGGTTGGTCGAATCTCTCCTCCATACAAAGATACGAGAACCATTAAATCTTTTATTTTAGGGATCTACGACGAACCCTTCCAGAAAACACTTCGACTCGATAACTCGATATAAAATGTTTTCGGTATTTTTTATAAAATGTATTCAGTTAAATTTCACAATTAAGTTTTTTACTCACAAGAAATACTTTAATTAAATCCACGAAAAAAATAAGTTAAAGCCAATGAATCAAGTTAAATTGTAATCAGATAAAGGTTCAATAACGATTAGCGTTAAGACATTAAAAGCTGAGGGGTCTTAGTCGTTACCTAAATTAAAAAGTTACTCAAACTTGACTTACCTGAATTAAAACTTTAATTTTTTCGTTAAAGATTTTTTTCTGAGTACGAATAAAATTATCTTAGGACCGTTCAATTAGCCGATAGTCTTTATCTTTAAAACTTCAACATTATAAAAGAGGTTGTAGGTAACATTTTAGAGAATTTAAAAGTAATTTTGCTTCCTTAAATAATCATCAAGTATTAACTATAATAGCCTAACATAATCAAGAATATGTAAGACTAGCTGATGCCCGCGGCTCCGCCCGCGTAAGTACAGTAACGCACAGGAACTGTATATGTCTCGCGATAAAAGTAGTCTATGTCCTCTTCCGTGGTCTAGGTACTTTATATTTGTGCCAAATTTCATGATAAGTTAGTAGAAGTTTTTACATGAATTTGTAAATAAAGTATCCCACGGGAATCATACATTTCCCCGCGACAAAAAGTAGCCTATGTCCTTTCTCAGGCTTTAGATTATCTGTGTACCAAATTTCATTTGTACTTGTATGAAAGTATATATATTTTTCAATCTGTTTCGTTTCGTTTCGTGAACTTACTAGATGTTTCCCGTGACTTCGTGTGCGCAAAAGAAAATCCCATACAATCAAGTACCCAATACAAATGGGAAACGTGCATTTTGCTCAAATAAAAAATAACCTATATCCTTCCCCGTGGTCTACTCTATATCTGTGCCACAGTTCATCAAAATTGGTCCAGTGGTTTCGGAGTCTATTCGATACAAACAAACAAACTTTTCCTCTTTATTATATTAAGTATAGATACGAATGTTACAACATGGCGGATTGGTGTTTGGTGAGATAACACAGAATAAACAATATCAGTCCCCGCACGCACGAACAACATATTATTTTAGGAGAAGAAAAATATTCACATCTTTCATTACATTCTGTCACAACAAAACTTCCCCCACGCTGTCGGAAAATCTAAGTTTAACTTAGAAATAGAAGAGCCTACATTCAATTTATCAGGTTTTAGGAGGAGCTGAGAGTTAATTAGACATACCTACATACATATAATCACGGCTTTTTCCCGTAGGAGTAGGCAGAGACCACTTCTTTCTACTTGCTACGATCCTTACATACTTGTTTCGCTTCGTACACTTTCATTCTTACCATCCATTCCTCCTCTTACATTCAACGTAGCGACGCGGCTCTCCATGGTCCGCTCGCTAATTAGATATTGAAATTAAACTAATGTACGAATGTTTTAAAATAAGAGCTGATAAAGTAGTTAGTATTTTATATTCCTGTGTAATTTTTCAGTATATTGAAGCGCGAGTGTTCGTAAGATCTCTAAAGCCTACTTAAGTACGCAGTTATATTGAGTTAAAATATCATGCCTTCTCTTTTATAAGTATACGAAAATCGCGAGAGATTACATGATATTTAACCCAGGGTTAACTTTAACCTAGTTAGCAAGTGGGCCTTATACCGTATCGTATTAGAACACGGCTTATCGCAAAACTCTATGTCGCCTCTGCATAATAATATCTACTCCGTCACTAGACTATAAAATTATTTCCTACTGTCCCCTCTGAATCAGCAACTCTTTGCCAATCGTCAATAGCCCTCTGTTTATTTGGCGTTCATGTCGCGAACCTCTAGAAACAATACCCTGTTGATTTTATATATTTTTCCCTTCAAGTTCAACAACAACAAGTTCATTCAATTTTGTAAATAAATACCAAAAAAAAAAAATACCGTATATTTGTAGTATTTTTATAGATTGGCTGTATTGACATACAAATTGTGTTGCATATCTACACTGAATTCAATAATAATAAAATATATACCTATACATAAAATTTCAAAATATAGACACAATTTTTGTTTAATTCTGACGTCATTATATTCGCCTAATTAAAGGTGCGGTCGGAAATGGACCCAGAGTCACTAAAAGAACAACTCCGAAATACAACGGATATATAAAAGTTTTGAGCACAATAAATCCAAAATCGATCACGGTCACAACGACGATTCCGGAAAGACATTGAGAACGCGGTTGTAATGTAAAATGGTTTTGCAAACGAAGTTCGGTTATAACTCTAATACTCCGCTATACTCTAGGACCTATAGTCACCTAGGTGGCTGCAACAGCAACCTAACTACATACTCGTACACTTCCTACACCAACAAATACATCTACACCTACATCTCTTCCAACTATATTAAGGATTTTATTCTTGCTCATAACTTGAACTATACCCGGCGTATTCGGGGGTTGTCCCTTTGGTGAACATAACATATGATTTAAAGTAAACCCATTAGAAAATATTTAATTGCTGTCGACACTAGATTATTTTAGTATTAGACCGGGCGTTATATTATGTAGTTGAGTATGCAAAATGTGAGGACCGAATTCCATCAATAAATTTAAGTTAAGAAAAGGTCAAAAATTAATAATATCTTTAAAATTAATTTCCGGTCAAATATTTGGTCATTTTTTTTACCCCTCTACGCTTATTTCTAAAGGAAACGTATTGAGTACAACCTATGAAATCATTTTAATGATTATTTCAGCAATCATTTATATTTTTAGGGTTATAATACTCAAGGAACCTTTGTAGTTTCGCTCTGTCAGTCTGTCTATGTGTCTGTATGTCTGTCTGCGCCTCTAGCTTCTGTAATTATGAATATAAATGGATTTAATACCTATAGCGCCTGCACTATATGGATTTTTACCATGTCCTTTAAATCAACTCGAACATGGAACTGTGCGGCGACAAAGAGCACGCAGCGCAGAGGGGCCACCGAGCTGCGGTCGTAAACTGGCGTGAGACATAAAACGCAATATTTTATTGCCCGCTCCGTATCACGCACAAATATCACTGGTATCAGATACTGTTACGAGTGATTTCGGCCATTTTAGTTTTACGACTCCCTCTGTCCCGACACCTGACTTTTTCTGTACATACAAAATTTGTTTTGCGACGAATAAAAGTGCTCGTATTTTTAATGCACGCCTTTTATAGCGTCGCGACTGTCATGAAATTGTATATTATGGCACTTAAAAACCATCTGTTTGTGGAATTGGAACGTATAAAATGTTATTCCCTTTTAGACTATAAAGTTATACTAATATCAGCCGCGTTAAAATCTATCAGCAAATGTTAATAAGATATAATCATTTAAAAGTGTATTTTAATGAAAGTCACTTCTTTTATTTTCAACAAACTGCGTCATTTTTGCAAACTGATTCTGAATATTACAATATTTATGTCAACCGTCACCGAATGCACGGTAAGAGCGTTTTCACTATACAACATCCGAATATAGAACGACAACGACCTACGACAACACCATAGCTAGCCGCACATACACCATATTATTGGCAATAATGCTCATATTGACAATAATATTCCTTGTGTGCGGGCCATATTTCCGTTTTTTGTATGTGTTGTCTAGTAGTGACAAAGGACGTGGTAGAGCCATGCTTCGGAACGAATGGGCCGGCTCGACCGGAGAAATACCACGGGCTCACAGAAAACCGGCGTGAAACAGCGTTTGCGCTGTGTTTCGCCGAGTGAGTGAGTTTACTGGAGGCCCAATCCCCTACCCTATTCCCTTCCCTACCCTCCCCTATTACTCTATTCCCTCTTAAAAGGCCGGCAACGCACTTGCAGCTCTTCTGATGCTGCGAGTGTCCATGGGTGACGGAAGTTGCTTTCCATCAGGTGACCCGTTTGCTCGTTTGCCCCCATATTTCATAAAAAAAAGGAGACTGAACATCGTGGGCCAAAATGTAATGGCATGAGGTATGGTTTAAAAAATTCGTAATTTTTTTGACCTAAATTTTAAAGAATCAGCGTAATTATCAATCTGGGAGCCGAGAAAAATAAGAAAGATGTTTAGGTTTCGTGATATCGTTCATTTATTTAATCGATTTCAGTATTATAGTAAACTAGCTTTTGCCCGCGGCTCCGCCCGCGAGAAATGAGGTTTTTGGCCACTCCCGACTGTACTCTAAGTTAAATCTGTATCTTCCTTATCTTACGTTCTCTATTTAATTACTAATTGTTTGTCCGAAGCACTATCATACCATATTTCATTTAAACCGTTTAAACTCTTAAGCTATGAAAGACGTTAAAAAAATATACACAATAGTACATTATCCCTCGGGAACACTATTATATATCTTTTTGAGATAAAAAGTAGACTGCGCGTTTGTCCAAAGCATAAACCACTGCCATACCAAATTTCATACAAATCAATTCAACCGTTTAGCAGTAAAAGACAGTCAAAGTACACACAATAATAATACATTATCCCTCGGGAACACCGCAAATTTTTGGGACAAAAAGTATCCTATGTCCTTTCCCAGGACTCAAAGTATCTCGGTACCAAATTTCATCGAAATCAGTTCAGCGGTTAAAGCGTGAAGAGGTAACAGACAGACAGACAGACAGACAGACACACTTTCGCATTTATAATATTAGTATGGATACTTTTTGCACAAGATGTTGACATTTATAATTAATGTCAATTTTGTCATAGGCCGTTGACGTTTTGACTTTTGATTCTCTCGTTTCGTGTTTTGTATAAATTCTAATGCGTTTTGAGTGCCTTGCTAAATAGTGTTATTTTCAACGACCACTGCTTTAATTATTACAAAATCCAAGTCACAAAACTTGAAAAAAATATTTTAGTCTATGGCTGTCGTAGAGGAAATGCGGCTATTATTATGTACACCTCTATTGTCATTACTAATTGCATAGTAAGCAGACGAACTGTTGGGAGCCTCAGGAGGAATGCTCAGTGCTCATGTTACGTCTGTCATAATATTATGGAAAAGGTTCCATCCAGCTAAGGAGCTGGACGAGGTATTAAGATCATATTGCTCCACCTGGATAATTTCTTCATGACATTTTAATATTTCTAGAAGACGATTAAACTAAATATAGTTTAATCGTCTTCTATTCCTCTCTCCACCTACTGTGTTATAAAAAAACTTTATAACACAGTAGGTGGAGAATGCGTGCGTCTGTGTTATAAAGTTTTTTTCGTTGGTTTTGAAACATAACCTCACTTTCAGTAGGTACACAGCTCGTAACTTTATTCTCAGATTGCCAAAAGTTACACAATTATTAACAAGGCTCTCATTAATCTAAATCTATTTATATATACCATTTTTATCTTATTACATTCTTAGCCCAAGAATGTATGAAATGGTTTCAGTATCCTTTATTCTGTCAATAATATTACACGTGTGCGGCTAGTCTTTCGTGAATCGTAATTGTTCATACATTGTCTTTCATTTGTATAGAAAACAAAGATTGGTTGAACGACATGGTTTTACTACATATGATTCATACATTACACTTATTCATCGGCCATTGGCGTCAGATACTAATAGCGTTCGTACCAATGTTCTAAGCAAAACGTACAAATTCGGCGTACAATTTAGCTGCTCCGAAATTTGCATAATCTCTATATAATTGCTGAATAAAATAATTTACGAGGGAATCCTTTAATATAATACCTGCAATCTAAAACTCGGCATCGCTTTATGGCCGCCTAGAGAGTGGCATTAGCATAAATACCTTCGCACTTCTGCACTTTACGTTATTTATTCTATGGTCCGTCTCACCGGTTTCGTAGACGGGAATATATTATGGCTTGAAAATATTTTCCAAATAATAATTTGTAGCCAGCCCAACTGTCGTAATTAACTTACACTTTCATGAAATGAAATAAAAATATAGTAAGGTACTTTATTGTGCACAATCAGCAGTTACACACACATATAAAATATAAACTATACACAGAACAAGACGAAAGTACACAAATGCAGAAATGCACAAATTACAAAACAGAAATTTCTTCCAGACAACCTTTGAAAGAAAGGATTAAATTGCTGAAGAAGGGTTACTGTGCTTGAAGTATTATATCTAAAATGTATTCATACATTAAAATAAAGTACCTAAATATATATATATATATATATATATATATATATATATATATATATATATATATATATATATATATATATATATATATATATATATATATATATATATATATATATATATATATATATATATATATATATAATACATGCATAAATACATGTATGTATGTATGTATTATTATTATTATGTATAATATTATAACAACTAATTAATATTAACATATTATAATATATGTATATAAAAAATATACTCGTACGATAAATATATACAAAAACTACATAATACATATTATCATGGATTAGAATACAACATACTTAGTACAAGTAGTTACTTTCGACACATACTGAGATAACTATCTTCATTTTACTTTTATCGGATTAAAAATCGTCTTAAATAACATAAACTGATTTTTGAAGACCAATCAAAACGGGTTTGACGTTTATGAGAATACCATTTTGCCGTTTTAATCACTTTTAACATATCGGTACTGAATTGTAACTTTATTACAGCAGGATTCAATAAGCAGACTCGACTTTCAGGTGGCGGCCTAGCAGGAACTTTACGCCTACAGGAATATTCAGATTAGGTGAAATGATTAGGTGACAGCCTCCGTGATCTAGAGGTTCAAGCATTGACTCTCGACTCGGAGGCCGTGGGTTCGATTCTCGCATTGGAACAACAAAAAATATTGTTTCCAAGTTTGGTTAGGACAATGCAGGCTAATCACTTGATTGTCTGATCTCCCGTCAGTCAAACGGATAACCGACAGTTATCCATTTATGAGAGTAAAGGAAGAGAGAGTGCTCTTGAGTACTGCGCACACACTTGGGCACTATAAAATTACTCCTGCGTAACTGGCCTGGTTTCACCAGTTACGCACTCTCTCTTCCTTTACACTCGTAATCCAGTAGGACGGATAACCGACACGACTGACTTGAGATCTGGCGCAGGTCCGACTTTTTGCATGGCCATCCGACGTATGGATCATCTTTCTTGTCAGACAATCGGGTGATCAGCCTGCATTTGTCCTAACCAAACTTGGAAACAACATTTTTTGTTGTTCGTCGAGAGCCAATGCTCTAATCACTAACGGATACTGTTAAATTTTTTAACGCATTAAATAGATGTATTATTTTAATTTTCCGAGTTATCTACTCTGGATTATTTCCAATCCGACATAACATTTCACATTACAGAAATTAACACGTGCAGTCGAAATTCTTAAGCCTATGCAAATAACGTACGCGTACGTTAGTTATTTAATATTTAAAATTGAATACGAAATCAGCCGGTCCCTGTGTATGCACACACCAAATATCCTACGTTTAATTTCATAATGAACATTACGCTTTAATTTTCATGTTTACCTTATATTCATATTTTAGAGAAAGACTTTGAAACCTGCTTTATTCAGGGGTTTGTTTTATCCTAACAGACTGCAATCCGTTTTAATGATGTAGGTTTACAGACGCCTGCAATGCTGTAACCCGCGTGAAATGTGTACGTAATGACTTTATTTAAAATTCCGAGTCTGGGTCTAAAGATTCTATTAATTCAAAGTAATGGGATGAGGGAGAGATCCTTGTGAAACAACTTTTTATGCTACCCGACTTCGATGAAGAGAGGGTTATGTTTTGAATAATGAATGTTTGATTTATGTACATACTACAGTACACCTTGGGTGTTTGGGGAAACTGCGCATTCCATACTGTCACCGCCATATAAATAATATATTAATAGAGAACATCCAGAATGAGTGTTCGATCACATTTGTACGCACCACACTATGTCCAAAACCATGGCGAAACACCGCCCCGCCCGCTTTTTTACTTTTTACTCTTTACACTTACAAAACAAATCGCATTAGGTAATATGTTACGACAATTCAATAAAAAATAATTGAAAAAAAGTTGGGTAAAATATTCCGTAATTCTATGGCAACATATTATGTGTGGATAGCTACTCCAATTTGGAGTAGTCGTGACGGTATCACTTTCAAGCGCGTTGACGATTTCTGGATGATTTCTGTATTCTGTGAATAATAGTCGTCTTACGACTGATTTTTTTTATTGCATAAATGAATAGTATCAGACTCTGTAGTGTCTACCACGCGGTGATACGCCTGAGTGGTCTCCTTTTTGACAATATGGGCATTGCACCACAGATTAATAAATAGTTACTTGATTGCACTACCTACCATCCGAACCACACGTGTCCTCACTTCTGTATTATATTAATTGTTATATTTTGTTTTGGTCGATTTTATGGCAACTTTTTCTTCTATGTTATTATGTTTTTTTTTATCGTAAACACCTAAATTTTGGTTTGAATCAAACCAATTTGATCGTTTACAAGACTAGTTTGAACGGTTTGTCAAACATTTACGGATTTGAAGCTCGTTTGTTGAAATTACATATTTTTGTTTCGTTTGACAGTGAAGTGACAGTGAAACTGAACAGTGTCATTTGACAAAAGGATGAAACGGTTGCATCAAACACGTAAGGCTTGAGTCAAACCGTTTGATCGTCTCGGGGGCCATTAACTCCTTGTATTGCTTGTTAATGTGTAGGTAATGTCTTTATTTATTAATAAATATTTATTATTAATAGTCTTCTTAGATATATTTCAAAGGTAACAAAAGGTGTACAAAAATCAATATTTTCATAAGTGCAGCGAGTTGTTTATGAAAAAAAATGCAAGTCTCGTGAAATAGCTCCATACAAAAGTCGTATCTAACTGTGTCAAGATGCATTCGATAATTTTGACAGCGAACCTCGAATTCAAAAATGTATGAGATTTGACATATAAGTCATGGTTCCCTATTTTTTCGCATAAAATCATAAGTCATAATTTTACTTGGCATAATTTCATTTGACCTAATAGTAGTTTCGCATAATATTCATTTGGCATAAAAAAATTATGCTAAGAATAGCATAATTTTTTTTCGCATAATTACTAAAAGCATAATAATTGTGAGGCATACTTAATGTAAGGCATACATTTTTTACGTATAATATTAACTAAGAATAATATTTTTATGCATAATATTAAAAAGCATAAATATACTTACGCATAATGATATTTAAGCATAGGTACTATTATGTTTACGCATACTTCTTTGAAGCATTTTTTTTTCACATACTAATTAATGATAAATTCTGCTGGATGTGCGAGTTAAGACGAAATAACAATTATAATTGTAATTTTCGACTGACTACAAAATTAAACTCGGACAAACAACACGAACTGCTATTTTAGAACATGCCGAGCTATAACCACGAGCCCAATGCACTTAAGGATAAAGTAAGTTTTGTTTTTGCATCACATAACATTTCGTATTAATTATTTTAAACATGTTAGCGGCTTACCGCCGCAATTTAACCTACTGTTACACATGTTACACTAGGTATAATGAGTGTAATACCTGCTTTTAATGTTTCATAAATATGTGTTTAATTACCTTAACCGTGTTTTCATTACGTCCTTCCATTTTATGCATATTTGTGCCTTGTGACAGAATTACATAAATTTATTATGACAAAAAAATATACCTAACGAGTTTATGCCAAAAAACAATTATTATGACTAGAAAAATTATGCATTACGAGTTATGCCTCATTAAATTAGGACAAAAAATATTAGTATAAATGATATGTATGCCTAATGATGTAGTATGCCAATAAACCATTATGCCAAAGTAATATTATGCGTAGTAAAATTATGCCAAGTGAGGTATGCCAAATGAAATTATGACAAATAAAATTATGTGAAAAAAGAGGATCCCATAAGTCATCGGTGACACGTCGCTTGCAATGCAATACGTCAAATCTCATACGTATTTTCTTTAGAATTTGCCATCGAAATTATCGAATGCATCTTGACTAGAGGCCCTGGTCGACTATCCTTCTGTCTATGATCAGATTTTGTATTTTTTTCGAATTAAAGTTATGATATTTTTATTGTTAACCATTATTTCGTTTCTTTATCTTTGGTTTCTATAGACTCTAAGCTACATTATTCAGCGGCCATTGTTACATTTTACGTTTCTCTAGACTCTAAACTAAATTGTTCAGTGGTCCGGTGATCGTCATAAACAAAGAACGAATTCAAATTAGTAAAGCACTAAGCCTGCAGCGCCTGCACTCCCTGTTCAATTATTGAAGTAGACGTAGAAAAAGTTTGTTCTCACAAATGCTTTCCAAGAACAAAATGTCGGAGGAACATTTATTATTCTTGCGTTTACAACTCGCCGATTCTTGGGTGTTCGGAATAAAGTTGCAGAGTTCAAAGAAGGGTCTTGGATGATAGTTTATGTTGCTAAAAGTACAGTCGCAAGTAGTAAGTATTGAATCTACTGAATAAGGTTATAAGTTTCTTAAACTTATGCAGAATCATGATGATAAATTAATCAAATGAACCAATATCGTAATTTTATTTTACAGTCACAATTTCTTAACAAAAATAATGTCGAATACTTTCAAAATCCCTGTCGTTACTTTCAAAATCTCTATTAGTTTTACTTTGGTAATTTTTTTTATGATATTATTAAAGTGAATTACTTTTCAGAAGCATCTAATAAAATTCCGATTGATCGAAATTTCTGTTCGGATTTTCGATAAGACGTGTAATATAAAAGTAGTAAATCGTAATAGCTAGGTTTAACAACATTTTTATACCTGTTACCTCAGATACCTGTTAAACGCGGTATATAGCCCTGGGCGGAGCTCTATACTTACAAGACCACGTACACGAACCGTACCTGAAACAATTTCAATGTTTATAGAGTAAATCAAATATATTATTTACTTAGGGTGGGAATTGCAGATATGAAAAATATTAAAGTTAAACATAGCAATAAGAGCTTTGATTAATAATAATTATAATATTATATATCTATGAATAAGAGGGTTTAAACGACACAAGCTTTTATACATATAATCTGTTTCTCGGAAACGGCTGCAAATATTACCATGAAATTTAGTATGCAGGGACTTTCGGGGGAGAAAAATCAATCTAGCTAGGCGTTATCCCTAGACACTCCGCATTTTTCAGCTTTATATACATGTTTTTTCCTTCTTCGTGCAACAATATAATTTTGACTCAATAATTATGTCAGTCCGATTGGTAGTTCGGTTTTCGTATTGTGTAAGTATAATTTTTGCTTTGTTCGAAACAAAGCAAAAATATACATACGCAGTAACATTCGAAAACTTGGAATGCGATGGATTTGAATCCCGGTCAGATAAATATAGGTATTTTGTGATAAATATTATTTTTTTAATTTATCAGAACTCTGAACTAAGCTTGGTTACCCGGGTACTAATATAATGAATAGGGAGAACGTCAAGCGGCACAAATATGAGAACCTAAGCGGATATCTCATATTTGAACCGTTTGGGTAGAAACCCTAGGCGCCGGGATCCGGGAACGTGCGGGATCCGGGTGCACATAAGCTTTTTAAAGAAATATCAAAAAAGCTTGCTGAAGCCACCCGTGACACTAAAACTGGGAACTACCTGGCACAATGGATAGCCATTGCTATCCAACGAGGCAATGCTATCATTTTGCTAGGTACTCTGCCAGATGGGGATGACCTAGAGAAGTTTTTTTTTTATTTATAGATATTTTAGAGATAGCTTTATTTGTAGATAGGTCTTTTTTTAGTATTAATTTTTAGTTTATTATCTGGCTCTGTATTTTAAAAGTGTAAATAAAAGGTTTTAAATACAAAAAAAGAAATAGAGATCACTTGACATTAAAGAGGGGCTGTAGGATTGTAATCTCATCTATTATCAAAAGAGCAGGTTCTCAGTCTGCAGGGGCGTGCGCTCCATAAAGGCAGAAATGCAGTGCTTTACTTGAGTTGTCATTCACAGATATTTAAATAAAACGTTCGTACGTTTTATATGACTTTAATTAATAGTAAATAAATGAATAAACAAAATATAATAACTTAAAAACGCCTAATATTTTATAAATAGCACCTATTTGCAAGCATATACAAACATTATTTGCCAGGCGTTTGGCTCAAGCACCGACTCTGCAAATTAATATACCCAAGTCATGCCTTCGCGTACGGCAGTACATTTGTTCGCATGTGTGTAGTAATTTTGGTGTCCGTACACAGTTCGTAAACGCACACACCTATGAATATCCATAGCGGCAGCTCCCGCGGCAGGCTTCGTACTTCGGCAGATGTCGGGAGTAATCGGAAATATAATCCGAGTAAATATAATTGACATTCACGTACATTGATTACGTATGCACATTACGCATTTATGTATTAGTATGGTTTTATTTGCATTAATAGCAGAAATGTATCGTTTCAAAGAGGCCATTTTACAATTTACTTTGTTTACTATTTTTCATTTAAACATTTGAAAGTGTGTATAGTTAACAGTTTATTACTGAGTATAATAATTGAAGTGATTTGCATGTTGATTTTGTGCGTTTGAATATTTTTTAAAAATGTTATTTGATTGTGAGGTGCATACCACAATTGTCATTCAGTGAAAAGATTCAAATTGTGTCTTGAGGTAGGTGTGTACTCGAGTTTTATTATTAAGTTTATTTATATATTTTGCGAATCACATGAAAATCGGCCTTTTTAAAGGCCACATCGGATATCTTGCAAGGGACGTGTTCTGTAACTATCACTCACTTGGATAAGATATTTGAGTTGGCCGAAATCTTGCGTTTATTTACATCGGGATAGTAGTAATCTCAAGTAACCGGAATCTTGAATTATATATGAAGGTGGATTAGGTGAGTAGTTATAATATTTTAGCTTATTATTTTACTTATTAGAATTGAAATTTTAAAGTTGCCGTAGAAGATGTACGTACATGAATAGTAGTACATCTAAGACTTGTTCTGTTGTCATGGTTTCCGACTTAGAGATCCGTCGCTTGGATGTGGCTATGCTAAAAATCTATTTAAAAGAAAAAGTTTTTGTGACCGCATACCCAGTGTCATAAACCTGTGCACGCCGCTGTCAGTCTGACCTGTATATTTGTATATGTTTATATAATATGTCTGAGATTTACCGGGGTTCGAACCCACCACATTCCGAATTTTCGAACAACGCAAAAAATTAACCAAACTGTCAATCGAACTAACATTGTTCATCAGTACACATATCAGTCGAAATCTATACTAATACTAGCTGATCCGGCAAACGTTGTTTTGCGGTTGTATGTATTTTTTAATGCCACATTATAAAAAAATAAAAACACATTATAAAAAAACAAAAAATTTCGTACAAAAATTAAAAAAAATATTTTAAGGGTGAACAACCCTTATTACTTAGGGGTATGGAAAATAGATAGTAGCCGATTCTCAGACCTACTGAATACGCATATAAATTTTGGTAAAAATCGGTAAAGCCGTTTCGGAGGAGTATAGTAACTAACATTGTGACATGGAAATTTTATATATTAGAAGATAACAAAGAGGAAAAGTTTGTTTGTTTGCATTGAACAGGCTCCGAAACTACTGGACCGATTTTGATAAAATTCGGCACAGATGTAGAGTAGACTACGGGGAAGGACATAGGCTATTTTTAAGGACATTTTTATCGCGGAAAAATGTACGGTTTCTGCGAAGTATAGAAGTCGCGGGCATGTTGCCCGCGACTTCTATACTTCATACGTCATGAAAAAATTATTAATAACTTGTTGCTAGTTATTAATATTTTTTTCATGACGAAAGAAGAAACATAATTATATAACTTAAGGCGCTCTTACCCTAGAAATACGCTTCTTTCAAAAATTTTTTGAGACGAATGGATACATTTTAGTGCAGCAAAAAAATATATGTTAATTTTGATCATACTTGCTAGGGGACCTTCATTTTCAAAACACGTTATCTGAAAAATTTCTCGATAAAAAAATATCATAAAGTTACCATTAAAATAGAAATTCTTGGAGTTGTAACTGTATTATTTGTGAACAGAAATGAGAAAATTATTTGCAGTTTCGTAAAACATAATAAAAGGAAGGGAATTGTTGTTTTGATTTTTCGTATAGAATGTGATATTTGTTAGTATTAATTTATTTCAATGATTAATAATTCGTACGAGTCGAATGAAACATCGCGAAATGGCGACCTGTCATTCCTTCTCTTTCATATCTATTGAATAAGACAGTACCGGCTTAGGCCTCTTGCTAATGAGACGTATGTCAAATTTTGTCCCTCTTTTCTGCTCAAAAATTATTCGAATTTATTGTAGAAAGTCCGTTCAAATTTATTTTACCCCAGAATGGACCTTTATGTCGTCTGCATAAAGGTCAAGTCGGGGGTAAATATTAGTTTTCTTTCGTCGTGTAATACTTATGATATATACGTAATTTCGCTATCTGACGTAAGACGCTTGGTAGCCCTTTGGCTTTTTGCGTTGTTGCGACCAATTGGTCTCGGGTTCGAATCCCGGTCAGACGATTTTTTTTTCTTTTTTTTTTTGTCGCACTATAAAACTCCGAGCGATGCTTGTTTTCCCAGTAATAGAAGTATATTAAATTTCCCAGAAAGAAGTAGTTAATTATGTACTTATTTATTATTAGTTACTTTAAGTTGTTGTTAATATTAGTGTAGATTATATTATATTATAAAATATGAAAAGATTGTATTCGATGAATGTCCAAATTTTTAATTCAAAGTTTTAAGATGGAGGTACAAAAACTCTTTATAAGTAGGTACTAGGGAGACCGAGCTTTGGTCGTAGTTTTAGTACAACGATAAAAATTAATAAAAAATAAATAAAAAAATATTAAAGAATCACAAAAATAATATTTATCTTACCGGGATTTGAACTCACCACCAAAAATCAAACGGTACGCAAACCGAGCTGCCAGTCAGACTGACGTAAAACAACCGAAATTATTGATATAATTTATTACACGACGAAAGAAAAAACATAGGTAGGCAGTGATTATTATATATCTATGTAGGTAGGTATTTGATTCATAATTGACAACATTGATTGACAACAGAATAAGTAAATATAATATATATACCTAAATATTATTATTCTGTTGGTTTGTAAAGTTTATACATATAATTATATCAATTATTATAATCAATTCTAATTCTAATCACCATGAGCAGATATTAGGAACATGTACTTATTCAGTAATCTACGTTTATTTTTTACTAGCTTTTGCCCGCGACTTCGTTCGTGTAAAGTTCGGTTTCCATACAAAATTTTAACCCCTTTGTTACACCCGTAGGGGGCGAATTTTCAAAAATCCTTTCTTAGCGGATGCCTACGTCATTACAACCATCTGTATGCCAAATTATAGCAACATCTGTTCAGTAGTTTCGGTTGTGCTTTGATAGATGAGTCAGTCAGTCAGGTTTGCCTTTTATATATTTAGACTAGGTGTTGCCCGCGACTTCATACGCGCATAAGGAAATCTCGATGGAACCGTACATTTTTCGGCAATAAAAAGTATGCCTATGTGCTTCCCCGTTGTCTATTCTATATCTGTCCTAAATTTCATCAAAATCATTCCAGTAGTTTCGGAGCCTATTCAATGCAAACAAACAATCATACAAACAAATAAACCTTCTCTCTGTATTATATTAGTAATAGATTAAATAAAACAATATTTACAATTAATATGATGAAGCCGAAGAGACTATTTGGTTAAACCACAAATGTCAGAAACTAGGTACCTATTTGAAATTGTATTTTTTTTGCTGTCAGTGCAAGTTTCATGTACCTATGTAGAAGGGGAATATTTGATATTGAATTTTATTGTGTATTTATGTATTGTATAAAATCAGTCGACAAAATTTAGCTTTGTGCTACGCGAACAAAGTTGCGGGCAAAAGCAAGTTTAGATTTTGTAACCGCTGAAAAATGCGAATAAAATAAAATTTTGAAATGTCGTTCTAGGAAGAAACGTCAATGTGTGTAATGTCATAATGTGTATCCTACCAAAAACATTCTGTAAAAAACTAGCCAAGTCTCGATGGAGCTGCTTGTTTATCTCTAAAAAGTAATGAAATCTAGACAAAGTCGTGCCAAGTCTAAGGTTCCTTACTGCGATTTCTTTATTATTATAGTTAATATTGTGTGACTTGGCCGTTGAACATTATTTATACGTTAGTGGGTACAAGTCAATTTTGTTTACACGTTATATCTGTTATATCTAATGTAACTACCTATGTTTGTTATGCGAGATAATAGCCCATACTGGTATTGGTAATTGGACGCTAGTGTCTCGTTTTAGGCTGTTGTTGATTGTACAACACATGTATTGGAGCAATGGTGTCATGGAGCCCCTTTTGTACCCTTCAACGGCCAAGTCACACAACATTAACTATAATAATAAAGCGACCTATGCGTAGAACAAAGTCTGATGTGATCATAGAGCAAAAGTGCGTTTTTTGGATAAATGAAATAAGGAATCAAAGCTCTACAGACTGACATTTTAATTTTTTTTTTATCTGGCTTATTTTCGGAAATACAGAATCGTACAATGTCTTATTTGATGTAAGCTCCATGATAAAATGCACGTAGTGTTCATAGGACGGAGAAATTGAGGCGCGCACGCCGCGGGCGCCTCGCACGATCTTCACTTCAGGCGTTGTCGAGCGGAAAGAAGGGTTTTTTGCGTCATGTGTGTGATTTTTTTTCGGTTTGACGAAAATTATAATTTTACTAATTATTGCGTAGGGTAGACCGGGGACAATTGAAACGCGCTATGATTGAAACAACGCGTTTTTTTAGTAAACTAATGTACTTACGGCGTTCAACTGACACTTTTTCGACGCACCGAACATGTCCGAACTTTCTCCAGTACCGTCCGCGTCATCGCGCGAAGCAGTCGTGCACAAATGAGGTTTATTGATTTTTGTCACCTACCGTGAGTTTTTTCAATGTTTTTGATTATTTAATATTTTCGTTATTATGGTAATTTTTGCTGGTTGATTTATTTTAGTGGTTTCTTTGGTTAATTGGGTTTCTTTTTATATAATCGGAACCTCTTTAAATTCAGTATTTATGTCGATAAAATACCTTCAAATGCAAAGTCTCGTATGGGGACATTTGTTACAACAGTATAGGGGACGATTGAAACGTTTCAATCGTCCACGTGTTTCAAACATCCCCATCGTTCATATTATTATATTGTATGCACTTTTATTAATATAATATTATAACTGGCTGTTCTGACAGACATTGCTCAGTGAGTGCACTTTATTCAAGCTACCTACCATCTACTTACGTAAACCTTTCAGTTATTCTATAATATTGATTGATAATTTTAATTCGAATGAAGAAAACGTAAGTAATTATTATCTTATTAATTTTTAGATGCCACGAAAACGTATACTTTCAACGAACAGAAGTTCAAAGACCTATTTGCCTATCAATACGAAGAGGTTTTGGCAAGTAGCAAATTAAGAAAAGCTGCGGATATATTTAATGTGGAACATAAGTCTCTAAGTAGGTACAAGTAAAAAAGAGAATCTGTACGAGAAGACACGCTAATCGCTGAAATTAAAATGGGGTATATATCAGCAAAAAGTTTTCAAGAAGCGAAATAGCAAAGTATACCACAAAAAGTGCCAATATATATTTTGGACTATCGACCAGAGGTTTGAGGAGGTTAGTTTTTATTGTTGAAGAAGGCGCTGTTCAATTAGAATGAATGAAGATATTATTTGTAATTTTTTAATACAATATTTTTTTAATATCTTCATTCATTCATAGAATGAATGAAGATATTATTTGTAATTTTTTAATACAAATTTTATATTATTTTAATGAATAGCAAAAAAACCATATCGTTATGATTGAAACATAGTCATGATATATACCATGAGACATACCATTTTGTATGAAACTATTTTTAATTAGAATGAATGAAGATATTATTTGTAATTTTTTAATACAATATTTTTTTAATATCTTCATTCATTCATAGAATGAATGAAGATATTATTTGTAATTTTTTAATACAAATTTTATATTATTTTAATGAATAGCAAAAAAACCATATCGTTATGATTGAAACATAGTCATGATATATACCATGAGACATACCATTTTGTATGAAACTATTTTTATATTATTTTAGCCATAGTTGTAGGTTCTATTATTAACATTCGGTTACCTTTTAATTATTTATGTTAAATGGAAGCTTTGTATCTAAAAAATACTATTGTAGCTTGAATAATTTCCAAGTTATTTAAAATCTTAAAAGCAGTTTGTTTTTTGTTGAAGCATATTGGTAAATGTGGTCCAAATTTGCCCGTATTTATATGATATAGTTGAAAACTAATTCTATAACATGTTCTAATATATACCAAATGAATTCTTTTTTTTGTTAATTTTTTATTTAAGTGTTTTAATTGACCCCACCTATTGTTTCAATTGACCCCCTAGTGGGGTAAATTGAAACATTATTTTTCCACTTGGTTTTTTTAAATTTGTCGTTTACCTGATACAATTTTACTGTTGCGGGATACTACATTTGATAGCCAGATATATTATCTACAAATATAATTAGTTTCAATTGCATAAATTTATGTAGTATGATCAATACATACATTTAAAGTAAAAGTGTTTCATTTGTCCCCGGTCTACCCTACTAAAAGTATTTCTGAGATGTCATGCTTACGGATAATGCTGGATATGCTTTAAGAAGAGAAGAAAAAGAGCCTGAACGTAGTCCTTATTTTTCAAATAAGCAATATATTTTTATGAAGAACGGTGTATATCCGGGTAAGCTGATTTTTTTACTTAAATTATTCTTCAAATTTAGTATTATCATGCTTTGAAATTATAGTTTTTTACTATTCCGCTTTTTAAGCTCATAAATAGAAACGGGAAATCTATATTCATATAAGACATTTTTTGACGGAAAGTTAGAAAAATACACTTTAGTTCGAAAAGTATGATTAGTTTCATGTTTATTTATTAGGTAAATATTTGTCGTGTTATCAATAAAAGTTGACGTACCAAATAGTTGAGATTATAAGTAATATTAGAACTATGTTGCCGAGTGAGTGAGTTTACCGGAGGCCCAATTTTTCCCTTTCCCTTCCCTACCCTCCCCTATTACCCTATTCCCTCTTAAAAGGCCGGCAACGCACTTGCAGCTCTTCTGATGCTGCGAGTGTCCATGGGCGACGGAAGTTGCTTTCCATCAGGTGACCCGTTTGCTCGTTTGCCCCCATATTTCATAAAAAAAATGTAAGACTAATACTTTAGAATTTCTAAAAGTTTCATGTAAGTATAGGACGTTTTTTACGGAATCACAGAATAGTTACAATACAATTTGTCAGTTCGATATGCAGATGGGACGTTATAGCCTGAATAATGACATCAGTTAGGACGTTGTTCTTTTAAAAATATCGTTAAATATAAATATATTTCATATTAAATAAATAAAAATAGTTTAAAGCTGCGTTACCTTACAATATATACAAATTTGTACCCTACAAATTCGGCGAATTATATAACATTATGATCGACAGTTTTTAGTTCTGTACTGCGATGTTCATTAAACCTTGTATATTCAAACTTTTTCTAATAGCGACGCACCTCCTAATCGATGGATTCTCTCATTAGTAGATGAATAATGAGAGAATTTATGGCCTTCGACCATCAATACTTTCTTTAAAAGCTACTCCTAGTTTCGAAAAATCACCTTTAATACAACTTAAAGACTTAGAAAATTCTGACCATAGGTTCTGATCATCAGTTGATCAAGAAATGTCGGTACTAACTCCTATGCAGTCTCCTGCTGATAGTCATTCCACCTATGACAGCGTTTTCAGGTCCAATTAAGTAGATAGTAGTATACAATTTAATTAATATTGTATCTAGCAATATCTCGAAAGTATAATCTAGAAAAATATCCAAAACCTGCAAGCAAATGTGTGAGTTTTCCTTTTTACCATGCATAATGCAAGTCTATTGTTGCTCTTTTATTTAATTATTTCTAATAATTATTCCAGCACGCTCGGTCAAAAGCCTTTGACCACTATCTAAAAGGTGTTTTGCAAAATGTGATCATATTATGTAACTCTGAAACGGGGTACAAAGTTTGACTCAAACTGGACGTAACTTTGAGAATCGGTACAAAGTTTGACTCAAACTGGACGTAAATTTAAGAATCGGTACAAAGAATACATCGCGTCTTATAAAAATGGTTATCGTGATAAATCACATACTGCTAAACACCTTTTAGATATGTTAAATCACTATAGTGTAAGTACCTGAGGCCATTCCTATAAGGTGTTACAGAAAATATGATAATGTATACATAGATATACACTACCACATTCAGGATAATCGATTTTATAGACACTTGATTGATACTTTAAATCAATCCGAACCTTATTATGACAAAATTGATTTTGTATGTATTATTTCTCCTGAATGCGACATGCTTATTATAACGGGATTATGGCCATTACAATATTATGGTTATTTTGCATTATTTTGGATAAACGTGCAGATACCTCCCCCCCATGTAGGTTAAACTGAACTTGTACCTATCTAATTACATTATACAACATAGCTAGAAAGCTTAGATACAGTACCAAAGCAGTATAATTTATAACTACGTTTTAGAAAGGGTTAGGTGTTAACATATCGAACGAGGTCAGTTCCGATATCATCTGGAGGGCAAGGCCAAGTTAGCCTCCAAGAAGCTTGGTGTTCTGAACAGGTCAAAGCAGTATTTCAGTCCGGTCCAACGCCAACTCTATAAGGCGCAGGTTCGGCCTCACATGGAATACTGTTCTCATCTTTGGGCAGGGGCGCCAAAGTACCAGCTTCTCCCTCTAGATCGTATCCAACGTAGAGCCGCTCGAATTGTCGACTGCCATAGTATTTCAAACAGACTTGACTATGTAGCATCACTCTGCATCCTCTATCGGTTATATTACGGGGAGTGCTCCAAGGAATTGTTCGGACTTATACCTGCTGCAACTTTTCGCCACCGTTCCAAGCGACAAAATATTTATCATCTTCATCACCTTGATGATTGATCACCCGAAGCTTTCTGCCGCGCACTGTAAAACTCTGGAATGAACTATCGCCAGCAGTATCCGGACCATTACGACCTGCAAACCTTCAAGAAGGGAGCATATTCCCTCCTAAAAGACCGGCAACGCACTTGCAACTTCTCTGATGTTATCACTTATGGTAACGGTACGGTACCGTAAGCACTACAGTAATCGCTTTCCATCAGGTGATCCGTTTACTAATTTGCCCCCTAGTTTAATAAAAAAAAAAGTTTTAACTGTTTATAAGTTTAAATTTTGTTTTGGGCTTGATGTATTTTTTCAAACAATATTTATTTTTATGGGCATATCTTAGAGATTTTAATTTTTTTGTAGGTTTTAGACTATGGTAACTAGTATTTTAATTTAATTTTAAGTAAGTCCCTAGTACTGACTATGGATTAATTATAGTTCAAAACACCACCTTTTTGAGATTTTTTAATGTAAATAAACGATTTTTAAAAATAATTATGTATTATAATTCATTTATACGTAGTGTGGATAGTGC
This sequence comes from Glaucopsyche alexis, assembly GCA_905404095.1. Classification (NCBI taxonomy): domain Eukaryota; kingdom Metazoa; phylum Arthropoda; class Insecta; order Lepidoptera; family Lycaenidae; genus Glaucopsyche; species Glaucopsyche alexis. Next base: position 31,539,346 of record FR990043.1, on the reverse strand, counting down.
TATATCAAAATAATAGATTATGATTATTCACATAGGACTTAAAAATGTCGGATAACTCCAACAAAAAACGAATCATATGAATATAGAACCGCGTTTCATTCAAATGTCTCCGTAAAACAACGTAATATGATCACTACGAACTCTCGCTTCTCCGCTGTAAAACGTCCTAGCTTGATATAGAACTCGTTATCTGAGTAAATATAATAATTAGTAATAAACAGTATAAAGTGGTTAACTAGACTAGGATGTCATAATAACATACCAAAATTTCAAAAATAAAAGTCTCACCGTTTATAAGTTATTCAAGTTTTTCAATTCGCAAAACTTGTTTTGCCTCTACTGAAAAGTAGCAATTTTTCAAATCGGACTTTGTTCTACGCATAGGTCGAAAGATATCGCAGTAAGGAACCTTAGACTTGGCACGACTTTGTCTAGATTTCATTACTTTTTAGAGATAAACAAGCAGCTCCATCGAGACTTGGCTAGTTTTTTACAGAATGTTTTTGGTGGGATTTCACTTCTTTTTGTAGAAACGTGGGCTTATTGATTTATGTTACTAGATTTTAGTGTAATTTGTTTATTTAATGTTCGAGTAGAATAAAGTTAATCGTTCGACTATTTCTTCTTGTAAACTTGTATAAGTATAAAAGACAGTCTAGTCTTATCCAGAGTTTTCCTTTAATTTTATTTATATGCGTATTAAAAGCAGAAGGGGAGGCATTCGTCCAGTAGTGGGGCGCTACGGGATAGATTAAATTAGAAGATGTGTCCCACTTCGCTGGATTTTTGCAATGACAGTTGATTTTTTATGTACCAATAGTAGAAGGGGGGAATTACCATAATAACTCTAAATCAGTTGAGACCAGCTGAGGGTTCTTCATCAGATACTTCTGACCTTCGATTTTTGACATCAAATGAAGCGGCCCACCAAGTTGAATATTTTTTGTAAAGGAGGTATGTCGATCTCTAATAGTTTGGTTGGGATCTTGTGTTTTCTAATCAAGGTCACCAGGTACTCTAGATCTTCGATTATCCTAGTTTTTATAGTTTTCCCTTAATGTGGCCATTAAACCCTAACTCTGTACCAAATTTCAGCTCTCTGAGTTTATGGGAAGTACTAGTTCTATTCTGATGATCATGAGTGAGTGACTGAGTGAGTGAGTGTCATAAATGCGAAACCTTGCTTTCGCTTAACTTTGGAGCTAAATTTTGGATTTTAAGTATGTGATTATAGTTTACTGGATGACGAAAATTTTTGCGTTCTGGTCTTATCCAGAGGTTCTCAAATAGAGGCCTGAAAATGCGGCGAAATGGTTCCAGTAAAGAATGGTACGGCAGTGTTTGCTTCGCGCTCGACTTGGCGGGGGCACTGCCGTGCCCCCAGATCGACGTTCTGGTCTTATCCAGAGGTTCTCAAATAGGGGCCTGAAAATGCGGCGAAATGGTTCCAGTAAAGAATGGTACGGCAGTGTTTGCTTCGCGCTCGACTTGGCGGGGGCACTGCCGTGCCCCCAGATCGATTATCCTAGTTTTTATAGTTTTCCCTTTATGTGACCATTAAACCCTAACTCTGTACCAAATTTCAGGTCTCTGAGTCTATGGGAAGTACTAGTTCTATTTTGATGATCATGAGTGAGTGAGTGAGTGAGTGAGTTTCATAAATGCGAAACTTTTCTTCCGCTTAACTTCGGAACTAAATGACCTACAGACTTGAAATTTTGGATTTTAAGTATGTGATTATAGCTTACTGGATGACGAAAATTTCTGCGTTCTGGTCTTATCCAGAGGTTCTCAAATAGGGGCCTGAAAATGCGGCGAAATGGTTCCAGTAAAGGATGGTACGGCAGTGTTTGCTTCGCGCTCGACTTGGCGGGGGCACTGCCGTGCCCTCAGATTGTGTAATGTGTTACATGTTGTAGTGCGTATTCCGCAGTACTTCGACCGCATATTATAATAGTACTAGCTATCCCGGGAAACTTCGTAGTCTTCGTACCGCCTTAGAATTAAATTTGTTGACGTAGTGACTACTGACAGCAGCGCCACCTACCAGGTCCAATTGCAAATTTAAACCATTCTCGAATCAACCTGAAGACACATAATTTTTTTTATTAAAATCGGTCCAGCCGTTTAGGAGTTCAGTGACTAAATTGAGCTTTTTTAGGGTTCCGTAATACTTAAGGAACCCTTATAGTTTCGCTCTGTCCGTCTGTCTGTCTGTCTGTCTTTCTGTCTGTCTGTCTGTCTGTCTGTCTGTCTGTCTGTCCGCGCCTCTAGCTCCTGTAATTATGAATATAAATTGATGAAATTTGGTGCAGTTATAGACTGTGTATAGATCACGGTTTCGGGATTATAAAAAAATAATAATTTTATATTTTAGGGGTGGCTCTTCATACATGTGAAGTGGGGATGAAAAATATTTTTTCACTCTACCCCATCGTGTGGGGTATCGTAGAATAGGTCTTTTAAAATAAAGGTAAGGTTTCATAAGTTACTTTTTTATAAAGTTGACCATTTTCGAGTAATCGGCCTTCAAAGTAGTTGGTAAGTTGGTCCCCCCCCTAGCATTTTTAAACTATAGGAGATAGAAACTTGCAAATTTCCATGCTGATAGATCATGCTAAAAACTCTTTAGGAAAACTATTTTGAACCAAATCGGATAGTAACTTTTGGAGTAATTTAAAAAAAAGCATATTACGCGTTTATAGTTACGGAACCCTCCTTAGACATGTCCTGACATGCTCTTGGTTAGGTTATTTTAGATTTTTTTTACCCTTTAACTACTTACTAAAAAGCTTAACTTTCTCAAATCGCAATGGCTAAATTTGGCACAAAATTAGGAATTAGACTTATTATAATTGACCTAGACAGAAAATAGACATTTTGAAATTGTAATGAGATTTGAACCTAGACGCTACGCTTTGCTTTAGGCGGGCAAAATACCGCTAGGCTATGAAGCACATTACGGTTTTATCGAAATTACGCTTTTGTACATTATAGACACATCACTTTGACGTAAATCGCATGAAGCCCCCCGCAGTAACGGGGGCGGCACGTCCCCCACTCATCTCCTTCACCCCCTCGAATACTTCATAGTTGACTACTCACAGCGCCTTAAATATGCGCAGTTTTCTGGGGATAAAACCTAGCTATTCGATTTTTCTTTCCTAAGCTCAATGTATCATGTAAATATTTCCAGCCGTTTTCGAAATTACGATTATGTATATACTCGTTTAAGGTATAACAGTAATTTAAATTGAACATTTGGTAGATTATTTTTACTAAATACTAAATATATCACCGTTGTTTATTTTTTAGATACATAAAGTTAGTATTTATAGTTTTAATTGAAACCCCTTGTATGGGAAATATGGGTATCGTTTAAATTATTCTAAGAGTATGTCTGCCTGTGCCATCGTCGCTTCTAAAAGCAAATACATATAATATTGATTCGGTACGCTGTTTAGCAGTAGGTATGCATAATTATGAATATTTAATTTAAAATTCTAGTCAAACAATATTTATTTAAACAAGTTATTAAAATACATAAAGCAATCGGTCATTTGCAAATTATAATATAAAATGTATTGGCTATCCAACAGATACCAAAATAATAATTAATAATATCGTGTAATTATTAAATAATGCTTTGGTAATAAAATATGCCGTTAATTAAATTGCAAATTGATTTCATTGGTTTTACTAGATAATATTTCCCTACTTTGTTAAATTCAATATTTTATTAATTAATTTTATGGTCTGTGCTTATAGGGCAAAAAGGAGACCCAATTACTAAGCCCTAACTCTGCTGTCCGTCTGTCTGTCATCAGGATGTATCTCATAAACCAGCCTATAGCCAGACAGTTGAAATTTCACAGATTTTGTAATTTTATTGCCGCTTTGTAATACAATACTGAATAAAATAAACTGAAATAAACAGACAAACAAACACACAGACAAAAATTTCATTTTTTTTATTAACATACTTATCATCTATAGTCTATACTAATTAAAGAAGAAAAGTTTGTTTGTTTGCATTGAACAGACTCCGAAACTACTGGACCGATTTTGATGAAATTTGGCACAGATGTAGAGTAGACCACGGGAACGGACATAGTATACTTTTTATCGCGGATAAATGTACGGTTTCTGCGAAATTAACTTTCGCGCGCACGAAGTTGCGGGCAACATCTAGTTTGCAATAAATTAAAAACTTAATTTTAAATTACAAACAGACACTTCAATTTTATTTCTTTGTATAGATTAGTTTTGAGGGCGATATTTTTTTTTATTTCGATTGAGTGATGCTGTTGAATAAATGTTCTTTAGGTTACATCGATGTCACAGAATATGAAGAGACTCTACTTACGAGCTCGACCGTACCCAATATCTCATCTTCCCTCACATATCACACTATAGCAGGGAATTTGGATGTATTTACTTAGTCCACATTTCGCCAACACCCGTTAATGTTAATGGTTCGTCTAAATATCATCTTTTTATGTCTTCTCTTTCATTAATACGAAGAACGAGGGGGATGACACGATATTGAATCATTAATCAACGATTTACTTTGAAAAGGCGTAGGTGAAATTAGCATTTAGACTTATAATATGGTCAAGTAACGAATTCAGAAATGTTTTTTGTACACATAAAAAAACAAAGGAATATATAATATTGTACTTAGCATAGCGACGCACTACCAGACAACATGAATTAGATGCTTGTACAATAAATATGAATATAATCAACTTACTTATGCCCGTGGCTCCACCCTCATAAATACAGTACTTATCCCACGAGAATACTGCACTTTTAGGGATACAAAGTAGCCATGTATTCATACAGAGCCTAAACTACTACCATATCAAATTTTACTGACATCCGTTCAGTAGTTTTGCGTGAAAGAGTAACAAACATCCATCCACGCATCCATCCATCCTCACAAACTTTCACATTTATAATTGTAGTGGGATAATTAAAGACTAAATCTAGGTAGGTACCTATATGGAGTGACTGTACCAAATTATCGCGACCCGAACAAATAGTAGAATTATAAGGTTCTCACTAATAAATTTTTGTTACCACTTAATAAAAACAAAAATTTAATGATTCTGGAATCTACTGCCAGCGACACTATACTTTAAACTATAAAGTATTGTCCTCTGTAATAATCGAGGTTAAATTTGGACCATCTCATAAAGTGCTTAATAATTGGTGCTGTCACCCTAATATTATTTACAACTGAAAATATATTTTCAAAGCTGTCTTATACTCGTAAATACTTGGAGCACAACGGACAGTTATCCGTAATACATTCATTTGTTTCTGTCCACTTCATAAAAAGCAATTCCGTAGAAGCGTCCAGAACATTACACGGCTGTCCTCGAGTAATTGTGTACGTCGGTCGTTGTCGGTCGTTGTCAGTCGTACAACACAGAACAAGTGTATCGAACAACGGGGAGCGTTGTACACAGTACAAACTGCTTCTGAGAATAACCAGCATTCTATTTTGAAGTGTTTCTCATTAACTCAAGTCAAGCAAACAAATCTTTTTGTAAAATAAAGTAAATCAAAAAAATTGAGTAATATCCGAGCAGTGAGCAGAGAGAGTGAGATGATGAATTATAGCTAAGAACACTCTCGACCATATCATATTTCAAACAAAAATAAATAAAAATAGAATCATCCGTTTGGGAGTTACGATATCACGGACAGACACACAAAAAGTTTTAAACCTTTCACGCAGGGGAAGCAGCTATGCCGCAATGCTAGTGCAGAATAACACTGGATTTAACTTTACCTTCAACAAAATCAACCGGCTAGGTTCAAGGGTAGTATTTTCGTTACGAGTTCAAAGTATTTTCGTTACGGTAATAGAATAGTTAGCGGGGAGCTTAAAGTTACAAATTGCATACGTCAGCTCTATATTCTCACGCAATAGAGAAAATCATGTCCGATATTTTAGAACATACACAGTTCGTACACTCCCAGAACTTCACAATTGAAATTTTCAAATTTAAAATTCGGAGAATGAATAAATTATGTATGAAATGATTCTAAATAAACATGACATATACGAGTAGGTACCTATAGAATACATGTGGTAAAAGTAAAACTTCAAAAATGCACTTAACGTGCCTAAAGCATGCCATTTCAATAAGAATAGAAAAAATAAAATTTGTACACCGAAGGTCATCCACTAAGAAGAAACTTGAATTGGTAAGAAGTATAAGTAGCTTCCATCAGACGGAGTTATAACAATATATCCAAAATATATTGTGATGCGGTCTTGAAATTTCACTTACACCGCCCGTAAAGCAGTTCCACTTCAAAAACTCGAACATCGATATTATTCGAATGTAAACTGCGTGAGAATCGTACCGCACTGGTCCTTCTGCGTGACTCACAACAAACGGCAAGAAACATCTTGAAGGTTCCAGAGACAACCGACTTTATAGAGTTTAGTTCTTTATTTTATAAATTGCTCTGAAATAAAAGCTGTCAGGACATTACGTCGGCGCCGCGCGTGCCTGCCGCCGACACGTGAAGTAGTTTAAACCGATTGTTGGGGCTTTCGAATAACTTTATCGATAAAACTTAAGGAGTCTGTTCGTTTTTGATCTGGGATAATATTGCTGGCGACTGTAAAATTCCATAAAATGTAGCAATAAAACATTTACTGCAATTTTATGTCCTGGGACCATTTGCGTTTAGATACTTTTTTTCGTAAAAGATTTTCAGCTAAAATATATTCCTTTTAAAATATCTACAAAAACAATTTCACCAATAAAAGGCTGACTTTGACAAAGGACGGACCATTTGTTTTAGGTTGCGGTGCACTGAATAAATTATTCTGAATTGGAAATGCAAATCACACAGACCGAGAAAGAAAATTCCAGAAGTTTGTGGAAAGTTAAATGATATTAATTGATCCTAGCGTTACTGTAGTTTATTCAATAGAATGAATAGGTAGTTTTAGTAATTTACTAGTGAATAAGGAGTGATTTATTAGACACCTAGAACTGTTAGTTTTTTTAATGAAATGAACCAGGAAACGAGCAGACGGATCGCCTGGTCGTAAGCGATTACCGCCGCCCATGAACACTCGCAAAACCAGAGGATTTACACTTGTAACTCCTCTGGTATTGCGACTTGCGTTCCTGGTTCTTAAAAGGCCCTCCCTTGGGCCTCCAGTAACCTCACTCACACGGCGAAACACAACGCAAGCATTATTTCACGCCGGTTTTCTGTGAGGTCGTGGTATTTATCCGGTCGAGCCAGGCCATTCGTGCTGAAGCGTGGTTCTCCCACAGTTACACAATTCGAAGGGATCCTGCCATCGAGTGGGATTAAATATGCCGCATATTTTGTGCTAAGCTGTCAATTCGAACGAGTCGATCGTGCGACCGGTGTGTATTATATTTAATCATAAAATATACATTAATATGGGATAGTAAAAAGCAATATTATATAATTGGGTAACCCTACACAATATATTGTATTAATTTTGCGTGATATTGAAAATATTAGACCTGGTATTTTAGTGCAACTAGGAAACATATTTCAACGTGTTAATCACGCATTTCTATCCTACATAAATCTTGCAAACGAGGCTTTTATACGTATTCTCAGGCAGGGCCGGATCGTAAGTTTAGGGGATCCTGGGCTATTACTACTAGAGGCCTACCTAATTACTCAGAGTATGGTAAAAAAAATAAGTCACTAAAATACTTATCTGTTTAATTTAATATTTTTTTTTTTGCATTATCGTCTATTTTTAACTTTCACTTGATTAAGCTAGTCCTTGAATCCACGTGGCTCGTGGCTGAAGCCCAAAATGCCATTACTAGTCTTAGTGGAATATTTGAACATTATTAATCGTCGCTTAACATTAATAACTCCCCCACCGATTTTCGGTGACGGTGGCCGGTTTCATTGAAACCAGGCCAGTTACGCAGGAATAATTTTATAGTGCCCAAGTGTGTGCGCAGTACACAAGAGCACTCTCTCTTCCTTTACCCTCATAATCCAGTGGGACGGATAACCGACACGACTGATGAGGAGGAAGAGATCAGGTGCAGGACTTTTTACATGCCCATCCGACGCATGGATCATCTTTCTTGTCAGACAGTCAGGTGATCAGCCTGAATCGTCCTAACCAAACTTGGAAATATTTTTTGTTGTTCCAATGTGGGAATCGAACCCACGACCTCCGAGTCGAGAGCCAAGCTCTAACCACTAGACCACGGAGGCTGTTAATATACGCTTAATATCGGTGTAAGACAAAGGTAGTTAGATATCCTTATACGCCCTAGGGTAAACTATTACGAGCTAAGCGGCCACTTACATCGGCTTAAGCTGTAAATCGATCAGTTGTCGATCTAAATGTAATCACGAGAAGAGCATTACAGATTACCTAATTTACTAGCTGGCAGCGTGCCTGGAAGAAATTGGCTTCGAAGGTCCTTATATTTTGCTACTTGAATTGGAAATTCCTGTAAAGCTATTCCAGGTCCCGACCTCGATGAGAGAAAATTTTAAATTTTTATAAACTCAGTGTGCTCATATAAGCGTGAGAGCTACGGAGCTACGGCGCTCGTAGCAGCTCGTAGCATCTCGTAGCAGCCAAGTGAGGTTCAAGAATATATTAACCGACTTATGAAAGGTTTCTAAAATGTGTCTCTATTTTCTTTTTGGGTATTTTGATTTCATTAATTTTTGATTTCATTAATTTCCAAAGGCTAAAAATTTTACACACTGGCAGTCTGTAGGACAGTGCCTTTTGAATTTATATTCAAACTTGCCGTAGCTTCGCATGGGTGAAATGTTTTACACATATAAAACTTTCCTCTTGAATTATTCTATCTAGTATCTAGTGTACACGGTACGAGTATTGCTGAAAACTGCATTAAAATCCGTTGAGTAGTTTTAAAGATCTAAGCAAACAGACAGCGGAAGCGACTTCATTTTTACCTCATATTATAGCGAAGCCAAAAGGAAAGATAATTATTTTGGCAGTCTACGTATGTATGTGTATTTGTTACATCGTATCATGATCATATTTTAATGAATCAGTTGTAATAATGGGAAGATAGGCTAAATACTTTTTGCTTGCATCGAATAGGCTACTAAACTACTGGACCGATTTTGATGAAAATTGGCATATTGGGGCAAATTGTACGGTTTCCGCGGGATCCGTTTTTGCGCGCACGAAGTCGTGGACAACAACTAGTTAGTAATAAATGAACGATGCAAACATACTCACCAAATCTAAACTTGAGGGATAAAAATGTATATAATTCCCTATTCATTTCCAACAATAGATACAAATGGCGAATCACCGAAAAGACAAACAAAAGGAAATGTGTATGGGAAATGTTATCTTGGATAATGGCGACATTTTGTGTTTTTGTGAGGTAAAGCACAGAGTAAAAATATATTGTCATACAATACAAACAGAGAAATAAAAGAGATGTTTGATTTTGGGCCAGCTCTATGTACACCACATAGGTAAATAGAAAAAAATATGGGAATATCATAAAAATATTTAAAAAATAATTTGAAGAAGGGAAAATACGTACAAAATTGATTATTTCAAAAATTTTTTAATGCGATAACTCTATTTTTAGGTCGGCCATGGCAGTTGCTTTGACATGACTTTTGACGTAATTGACAATTTTAGGTCGTTAGAGACGTCTTCGTGAATGTCATACGTCTTTCTTTACCAAAAATCATGTCATTGTCAAAATGACATTCTTTGGTTACTTCTGATCTGATCCGCCATGTTTTAGTATATGTTGTGTTGCTCTCCTTGTCGAAGTTAATTTAAATGTACATTGAAATGAAGTGAAATTAAATAAAATAAAGAATAGGAAACGGTTACCATATTATGAATCTACATATACACATAGTGTACATAGTGCTGGCCCACGCCTCATACGTTTCTAAAACATCTGATTTTCATAGAATGATCCAAATTTTGTCAGGGTTGTCACAAAAGATGGGAAAATATTAAACTAAGTCTAGCAGCAGTATACGGTTATTGAGAGAGTATTATTGGTACACACTACAATCTGGCATCGAACCTGCACGATCAAGCGTGTGTCTCAGGGGGTCTATTCACTAGGCCATGGACGCTCTTATTTATAATAAAGCAAGAAATCTTGTAGAAAATGAAATATTTGATAAGTAAAGTAAAATATTTTATTTATTCTATTATTTTTCATATACACAATATAATGTAAAATAACCACAATCGTATGATATTTTATGTCTATACTAATATAATAAAGAGGAAAAGTTTATTTGTTAGTTTGTTTGCATTGAATAGGCTCCGAAACTACTGGACCGATTTTGATGAAATTTGGTACATATGTAGATTAGACCACGGGGCAAAATGTACGGATTTCCTTTAGCGCACATGAAGTCACGTGCAATATCTAGTATGTAATATTCTTATTATAAAGTTTAAGCATTTATTGGACACTAATTTAATATATTGAATAATTTGATATTTGCCGGCATGACAAATAACAATACATCATAATAATTCTCGATCTCACATGATGTGTAAACATGAAATTTGAAAATTTAGACGTACCTTTGACGGGACACAATCTTAACCGGATTCTTCCACTATAATTGCCGTGTACGCGATAGGAGAATTGTGGATACACCGTTAGCTTATAGCAGTGCAATAAAATCGAAAGTAAACTATATGTATCTGTTTTTAGTCCTAGCTTTCTTAATCTGTGGTATAAGCATTGCAAAACGACAAGACGACGGCTCGCGGCCTCAGGGTGACCATTACCAAAATCACCAAAGACATCACAGTACTCTGACATTTTTAACGTTATTAAGGAATAGGGTGACGAAGTTTAACCGGCTCGAATACTCTGGCAATTTCTTGTCTAGTGTTATCTCTCATGGCATCAACCTTAAAGGCATCTCGGCTTAGCAATATTTTATAACTATTTAAATTTACGATTTACACTTTCGTATTTTAGGGATCATTGTATTATGAATTTTATAAAATTCTCATGTCACGGTAGATATGAGAATAGGTTGTAAGCTATTTTTTATACCCCTAACTCAGATCAAATAAAAATTATTTGATCAAATCAAATAAAAATTATTTGATCTGAGACCCCTAAGTGATAAGGGTGGCCCAAACCATTTTTTTTTCTTTTTTTTTTCTTTTAATATTTTACGATTTGACATTAATAATTATATATAACCCTCAATCATCATCCTCCTAAGACCAGTCCCCATTATTTAATAGCGATATTAGTACTACAATCCCCAGCTCTTTTTTTTATAAAACTAGGGGGCAGACGAGCAAACGGATCACATGATGGAATGCGATTACCGTCGCCGATGGAGAGGCCGGCAACGCACCTGCAGCTCTTCTGATTTTGCGAGTGTCCATGGGCGACGGTAGTTGCTTTCCATCAGGTGACCCGTTTGCTCGTTTGCCCCCTTATTTTATATAAAAAAAAAAAAGATGGCCATAGGGGTAACATCAGAAGAGTTGCAAGTGCGTTGCCGGCCTTTTAGGAAGGAATACGCTCCCTTCTTGAAGGTTCGCAGGTCGTAATAGTAGCTCTCAGTAAATAAATCGTTCATATATAACCTGCAGGTTAAAGGTGTTGGTAGTAGGTGAGGTTAGCTGTATATGTATGTAGTAGGTGTAGGAAAAGGCAGTTAAGATAGAAAAACATCTGTTTTATGTACAGCTACTTTTTATGTATAATAATTTCATCAGCTCTATGTAACTAACTAACTATATAGCGTTCAAATACTTTAATACACAGCTTATTTACCCAAGTCTAAGTTACGAAAACTTGAATGAAATTCGGACTACTTGAAATACAGCAAACTTTTATTTTAAATAAGTAAATGTATTTGGCTTAAGTTCATCTCGTTTCGAATACATTTCCAGTATCTGACCGTACAAAACTTTTGGTCACCGTAACTTCAGAAATGAACTTGCGGCTTTCACGAAAATAATATTCAACAAAAAGAATTACGCAAATATTTTGAGAATTTTACATAAATTTGTCACAGAAATTACACCGCCCTCTGCGCTATAAAATTAATTAAATTTAAGTACAAGTACCGAGTTAATGTTCTTACTTTTTCTGTACTTTTATTGTGTTTACAAATTATACTCTTGCTGGTTAATCTCATCATTTCATTTTTCCCGACTACGGCGAAGTCACAAGGGACGGTAATGATTTTGGAAGTCCATGTATGTATGTCTGTTCCACCGTAGCACCGGACTACAGGTCTAAAAGCGGCCAAGTGCTAATCGGACTCGCACACCGAGGGTTCCGTACAAACTTGCAATAAAAAATAATGGTTCCATGTTTATGAAATTAAAAAATTAAAAGTTTTTATTTTATTTTTACATTTGAGTTGATTGAACAAAAGGTAAATTACGGCTTACGATTTATGACGTATAAAAAAACTACTTACTGGATCTCTTTCAAACCCATTTTCGGTGGAAGTTTGCATGCTAATTAATACAAATAAAGTATGCACATCACAAGCTCTGTCGGCTTACAGCCAGCAGACATTTTATTCGTCACATCTGTCGTAAGATAGGCTCGTAAAGCATTTACGGCTGTTTTGTGACCAAAATTAATCCACGATACGTCCTGATCCTTAATAGGCAGGATAAATAAGACAATTAAGTTGGCGGTCGTAAAACTGGAGCCTCCTTTACGTTGGCTGTAAAGTATGCCCGTGCTGTTCGCAAACGAACGAACCAAACGACCCGGGTCGCGCGGTTCACTTAGATCAATCGTTCACTCGTATGAAAAATAATCGGTCGCTAGTTTGGGACATTTTATGATCGAACCATAAGAATGATCTACTCATCGATATACTTATTTATGAGAGTGCGTAGCTCGCGCTTGAAACAAGTAAATAGATTGACATATAAGTCTATTGCTTGTTTAGATATTTCAATAGATTGAACGGTTCAGTAGCTTAATAAGTCAGTACTGATCTGTTTCGCGAACATTAAAGAACGACACATGCTTAGTGTAAAGAGCGGGTGGCCCATCAAGTGATTGTCTTGTTAACATACATGTGGACTGTGAACTTGTGAGATTAAGCGATAGGCCCAAAGGGGGAGAAATATCAGTGGCGTGGAGTTCCTATTTTTTTTTCTATGGACGCTTCACACCACGTCAGTCTGGCCCCGTGGTAAGTATCCGAAGAACTTGTGTTACTTGTGGTACCAGACAACGAAAATATATTTAATACTTTTTATACTATACTTATTTTTAAGATTTTTATTATATTATACACATATTTAATACACATCCATGACCCAGGAACACAGAAAACTTTTTTGTTCCCTGGCGGGATTCGAACCCGCAACCTCCGGCTAAAGCGCCACTGCGCTCACCACTGAGCCACGGAGGTCGTCAAATTATAAAATATAACTCCATTCCTATCGGCATCACTAACCCTTTGAAGACCCTCATGTAAAACCCTACCTATCTGGGAGCACGGTAGTGCCCCGCCAAGACGAGCTAAGCGAAGCGCAAGGGCACTACCAGACTACCTTTTCTCGAAGCGTTTCGTCGATATTTTGAACCCTCATAACTTGGGTTTGGATTATACCAGATACACAAAATTTTCAGGCTGTTCCCAGTAGCGGACTAATGAAACATGTAAAGTTTTGATTATATAGAGCTAATAATTTAGATTTTATTGATATCTAAAAACCCTTGATTTCGTCGCTGACTCATTGATGATCAACAAAATTATAGGGTACTTCCGGATGTCATAGAAAGCTAAAATTTGGTATGTAAGCTAGTTTTAGTACATAACCAACATAAAAATTAACATACTTGGAATTTTTATCCTCCAACCCCTTAAACTAGGGGATGAAAATTTGTAAGAGACTTATCTATGTAAATGTTTATACTCTAGAGGTCTAAAAATTGTCTTTCAAAAAGAAGTGAAATCCCACCAAAAACATTTTCATGTAAAGTGGTGCCAAGACGATACCATATAACTCGCATTGTCAAAAAGCTATTAGATCTCATGTGAAACCAAGCTTCTGACTCTACTGAACTTCTAACTCTTCACGCCTTAATCCTACAAGCCTAACGCCACAAACTCTACACTTTAGTCAAATTATGTGGCTTGGCCATTTCGTCCGTACAAGAAAAGAAAAACAGTCCGTAAATTTTTCACCTTACGCTTAAGTGAATGTATCGAAATGGCCAGGCCACATCTTTTGACTAAGGTGTAGAGTTTGTGGAGTAGGCTTGTAGGATTAAGGCGTGTAGAGTTAGAAGTTCAGTAGAGTCAGAAGCTTGGTTTCACATGAGATCTAATAGCTTTTTGACAATGCGAGTTATATGGTATCGTCTTGGCACCACTTTACATGAAAATGTTTTTGGTGGGATTAATTATACATGGTAGGTCTTCCCTATGAAGGCTAACCAGCCTACGCCACTGATAGATATCCAACAAGGGGGTGGTACTTTCGGTCAGGCTCAGCGATAGTACATTAGAGCTGAAATACAAATACACGAGTGTCAAGTCAAATGCCAATGTCAGATCTGACAACTCGACACTTCCATTTTCAACTCTATTCTATTAGCGCAAAGCTATATTTTCAGTGCTCTGAATTTTCCCGCGCCCGGATTCCGGACTATATAGTCCCAGCCTTACATCTATACTAATATAACAAAGAGGAAAAGTTTGTTTGTTTGCATTGAATAGGTTCCGAAACTACTGGACGGACGATTTTGATAAAATTTGGCACAGATATAGAGTAGACATAGGCTACTTTTTATTGCGGCAAAATGTTCCCGTGAGATTTCCTTTAATGCGCACGAAGTCCCGGGAACATCTAGTCTCATATAGTTTGGCCGGAAAATATCTTATGTCCGAACCTGTCCTGGAAAATCAAGTACCATTGTGTTCGGAAGAAAAGGTGTAAATTGTCAATAAAAGTACCTACTCGTATACCTATAAATCATGAAATTTGAAAGAAATTGTTCGTCTAGCGGACTATAAAAACGTTTTTCCAAGCAGAAACAATTGAAGAGGAATTTTATCAAACACGGAAAGTCCATCAACATCGGTGACCTTAAAAATAAAACATTCCATTAGCCAGGACAAAGGGGTTAAAAGCAAGGTATTCCAGTTCTTCGTAAAATATTGTTAAATATATTCAATTCGCATTTGTGTTGAAAAATGAAATATTAAATAAAACATCAAAAAGGTTTCAAAACCTTTTGAAATCTACTAAAACCTTTTTTAAATTATTCCTTGAACTAAAATCATAATTTGTATTTTATTATATTTGAAATTTTTAACCTACTTATTAAAATTACTTGCTGTGATTTCACCTACTGCGCGTTTGATTCAACTTATTATTTTAACTCGGTTACATTAGGGATGTTTTATATACTAGCCTTTGCCCGCGGCTCCGTCCGCATAAATACAGTATCTTAAAGGAACACTTCACTTTTTTAGGATAAAAAGTAGCCTATGTTTTCCGGAGCCTAAATACTACTATCATCCAAAATTTCATCGAAATCCGTTCAGTAGTTTTTGCGTGAAAGAATAACAAACATCCATACATCCACATCCATCTATCAATTCTAAGAAACTTTCACGTTTATAATATTAGTACGAAATACGATTATGACATTTCGGATCTGGACATGTATACGATAGAATATTAATTTGATACCTACAGTTAAGTAATTATTCTAGATAATATGCTAATTTCGGGTAGTAAAATTCAATTTTGACTCCACATATATTTGAAAAATCAGTAACTATTATGATGGATATTGGATTTCATTGTGGTACATAGGTTTTTGTTTCGGATATCCGATAGTTCCGTTACAGTTAGGGAGCTCCATGATCAAGGATTAATTTAAATAAATAAACGGGATTGAATCAAATTCAAAGATTTCAAAAGTCAAAATAGGCTATGACAGAACAAATCTTCATACAGTAAAAAGTTACGCCATCTTTGTTTTCACCATACTTCAAATTTTAGCCATCATGTTTTCACCATACTTCAATGTCAAAATGGCTCCAAAATCTCAAAAGTGGGGCCATTTAACTGGAGACAGTATTTACCTCAATATGCCTCGTCTATAATATGTATCTATCCTCGTCTATCTATCCTCATCTCGTCTATGGTCAAAATACAATACACCATAGATCGCATGTACACTTCACTCGTCTGAATCCCGGTTTCCATATAAACAAGTTACATTGTAAAAACAAAACATTCATAACTGAAATGAAACATATACTCGAGTTTTCAGCGGCGGAATGAAATTAAAAATGACAATGTTTCGTCGTCGACAAACTCATATTAATATTTTTGGACCTTACTGTTATAGTAATAAGATCGAAATGTGGTATACCGGATGTGGCATTGACTGTACAATGTAAATGATTTACTCCAGTGTTCCCGTATTCCGTTTTTAATTTTATTCGCGCCGTATGCAGCTGTTGCTAAGATGTGTTCTCATTACTGTTGATGGATCACATCAACTCCAGGAGTGAAGCGCGAATATTGTCCATTCTAAATTCTGGCTGTAAAAATTCGTTCGAAATAAATTGAGTATGTACAGGAAAAAGTTTGTGTTGTAGGTACATTTTAAACCTTTCTTAATTGATTTTTTATTCGAATCGTTGCTTTTAAAGACTTTGAAAATAAATTTGAATGCAGAGTTACTGCCGTTACACACGTACAGTACCCCAAGCAGGAACATTTTGCGGTATCGTTACGTGTACGTAAACGTGAAATATGAGAAATATTGTATGAAAATTTTAGTTACTTTTACGTCCGCTAGAGGAGCTTTCATGGTTTTCATACAATATTTCTCGCTTACGTACACGTAACGATACCGCAAAATGTTCCTGCTTGGGGTACAGGTTGCCGGATATCCGGTGCCGGGTAGTCGGTCGCGAGTTGTATGGCCATGTACGACAGCTTTCACACGTACCGGTGTACATGGCCATACACTTCGCGACCGGCTACCCGGCACCGGCTACCCGGCAACCGGAACGTGTGCAACGGCACTTAGGTATGTTAGGTATGAAAGGCTTTTTGAAAATTATAATTTAAAGATTTGTGTATGTAGGAGCACAATATCATATTCTACTAGTATTTTTTATTTCTTTATTGCTAGCTTTCTCGACACACATTGTTCTGTTTCAAGTACGAACTGGAATTAATAAATTACATAAAAATATTAAAAAATATTGAAACCGACTTCCAAAGATAAAGCAATAACATTCTTAAATCACTAAAATAGTTCAACTATAATAATTCTTATTATCCACAAATAATTCTTATAGTCGAAATAGTTCACCTTTTAAATTCTGCTAAAATGTTACTATTTTTCTATTCAATCTTCTTATTTTTGAAGTCGTTATATACACACAAATTGAGAAACCCCATCCTGTGTTTTGGAAGTCAGTTGATAACAGGTAAACTGAACGCATCTTTGAATATTTGACAGTATATTGATAAATTTGAACATAGTGGACAGTTATTATGAGAACATTCAACCGTCGTTTTTAGTATTTTCCTCATAAAATTTTCCAATATCTCTTACCGTTTAAGCCTGGAAACTGAATCAGGTAACTGAACTTCCACAATCATTTCAAGCCTAAAATTAGTCAAATCGGAATTGCAATAATTTTTATACCTATATAGGCCTTACTAATAAAGAAATCTTAAAATGAGGTATAACGTTAGAATAGTTAAACTCGCTGTATAAGTTATACGTTCGATATAAAGCGCATAAACAGCTGACTACTAATAAAGATATTCAAGACCTTGTATAACTATACTCCAGTGTTGCCAGAGCCTACTCAGCCCAGGTTGCCATTTTTAGGCCAAATGTTGCCATCTCAAACCAAAGGTTGCCATTAGAAAAAATCTGTCAAAAAATTCTATAAGATAAAACACTATTTTTTTAAATTTCAAACTCACGTCATAACCTTGGAATGAATCAACCGATTTTCACGCGATTGGCGGCAATCGATGCAGATTTTCATGTCCTTTTGAAAAAAATCGACAACAAAATTTTTTTAGATGAAAAATTTCTGTGTAATTCCGAAAAAACACTTTTTTCGGTTTTATTTCCTTCACGATATCTCTCGAACGAGTCAACCGATTTTGACCGGATTAGCGGCGATCGACGTGGTTTTTCAAGGTTAAGAGCTGATTAGTTTTTTGGAGTTGATCGATAAAGCTGTTTAAAAGTTATTCGAAAAAAAAAACACAGTTTTTTTTCGAGATTTCTTGAAATCTATCTGTCCGAATCGGTCCAAATAGTATTCAAAATCTAAGTTTGACCAAGCCCTTTCGAATGGCGTCAGCCGCAATAAAATCGGTCAAAATTTTCAAAAGTTATAAGACGTTTACATACACACACACACACACATACATACATACAGACATAGTGACACCCTCGCGAGGGTAGGTTGACGAGGACGCGAGGAGGAAGCATCCTGTGACCTCAGAACGTCGAGATCTGATGAGAATTCGATTTTTACAAAACGGGGTAAAACCAATTAGGTACTTCCCTATTATTGAAAATCTTAGATTTTTTTAGCAGGAAGTTAAAAAATGTGTAAGTGCCCATGCATTTAAAATCCAATATTAAAAACATGAAAAAATTAAGATTTTTAAATAGATTTTAAAACAAAAGTATTAGAAAACCACGAGGTAATATCCCTTGCCTTGTACTACACACTGCTCACAAACACACACTTTCTTCCATTTTTTTTTAAGTTTTCATAAAATTACTTTTATCACTAGCAGCTAGATACCTTTTGTTGTAGAAATACGGGTACAATTTGTATATCTACTAAGTAATTATGATATTGTTTTCATTTGGGAATAAAGATGTGTTCAAGATTTTGATTTTGTTCATTTTGATGTGTTCAGTTCTGCGAAAGTTATTCGATATTTTTTTACTGATGATCGCGCGACAAGTCGAAAAGTTGCCAAAAAGTTGCCATTTAAGCCTGGTTGCCATTTGGTTGCCACGAAGGGTCAAATGTTGCCAAAATGGCAACCAAAGTTGCCAAATGGCAACGCTGCTATACTCACGCTACACACCATAGACAGAAGACTCAAAGAAAAACGTTCAGGAATTGAATAACACGCAAATAACACGTATCCGATGTTCGCGTGTTGATGACAAAAATTGACATAAAATGTACGTTATTATGGACTTCGTCATTTTAATTAAATACAAAATTGATGTTTACACATTTTTAATCAGTTTCAATTAGTTAAGTATGTGAATTTTGTAAATATTAATAGTTCCACAAAATTTAATAAGGTACTAACATTTTTGAACGCACCTCTGCCAAACTGTCAAACTGTCATTGAAATTGACATTTGTCAATGACACTTGTCAATGTCACAAGACGTAATTAGGGATGCTCGATGTTGCAAAAACATCGATGTTGGCATCAATAATGAGATCGATAGCTAAAAATCGATGTTCAATGTTTATCGAGCTCTAAACATCTATGTCAGGCAACATCGATGTTTTTGTACAAACGTCTTCACGGCCGTATAATATATATTGGTAATACATCCATACTAATATTAAAAATAAATGGGAAAGTGTGTGTGTGGTTGTACGTCTTTCACGCCAAAACTACTGAACCGGTTTAAATGAAATTTGGTACACATAATATAATCTAGAACCTGAGAAAGGACATAGGCTTCTTTTTATCACAGGGAAATGTACGGTTCCCGTGGGAAACTTTATTTACAGTTTCATGTTAAAACTATTAAGCCGATTATCATGAAATTTGGCAGAGATATAAAGTTGACCACGGGACCTTTCCGTGAAACCGTAAATAAAGTATCCCACGGGAACCGTACATTTCCCCGCGATAAAAAGTAGCCTATGTCCTTATATGTACGGTTCCCGTGGGATACTTTATTTACGGTTTCACGTAAAAATTACTAAACCGATTATTATGAAATTTGGCATAGATATAAAGTAGACCACGGGAATGGACATGAGCTACTTTTTATCGCGGGGAAATATACGGTTCCCGTGGGATACTTTATTTACGGTTTCACGGAAAGGTCCCGTGGTCAACTTTATATCTATGCCAAATTTCATGATAATCGGCTTAATAGTTTTAACATGAAACTGTAAATAAAGTATCCCACGGGAACCGTACATTTCCCTGTGATAAAAAGAAGCCTATGTCCTTTCTCAGGTTCTAGATTACATATATTATGTATTTACGGTTTCACGTAAAAATTACAAAACCGATTATGAAATTTGGCACAGATATAAAGTAGACCATGGGGAGGGACATAGGCTATTTTTTATCGCGAGACATATAAGGTTCAGGTGGGTTACTGTACGTACTCGGGCGGAGCCGCGGGCATCAGCTAGTAAATTATAAAAAAAAATCACATGTTTTTTTAATGAAACATAGAAATTTTATATTGGAGATATAAGGAGGAGCACATTATAAGTTCCAATATTTTTTGTCAATAATTGACTGTAAAAATGATAATTTTGAAAGCGCAGAACCTTTTAACCTGTTGCGCTGTAAATATAGGGTTGAACCAGCCTTAGAAAATAATTGCTCCGATGGCGTTTATGTCGCAATAGTGGTTAAATATACTACCGCAAGTTTTTTCAACTTTGGGTTTTTCGATTATGTATGGGTCAATAACATCGATGTTACGATGTTTTAAATAATGCAATATCGATACGATATAAAACATCGATGTTTTATCATCTAACATCGATGATCATCGATTTTCGATGCGAGCATCCCTAGACGTAATTTATTTTCTAATGAGACTGCAGTTCTTGTCTTCTTGAGATTTTTAATTTTCAGCTAAACTGGAGTTTTCTAATTAGAACATCAACTCTGATAACTTCTGATTGTTTGGAGTTGTAATTAACACAAGCAAAACACAGAAAGTAACAAACAAAAGGGTTATTTGTATAAGGTATGTGCGAACATCTGTGAAGTGTCCAACTATTAATAAACATATTTATGAAAATATAATGCCTTTCATTGGTTTTTAATTTACTCCAAATGTTTCCAAGAATACACAATGGGTTATGTAATGCATCTTTTTCCTTTTTTCTGACTGATTGTAGGTATTGTATCCTAAGTATTATGTTTTTAACTGTCTATCACATAATGTGATGTTTATTGTTTTGTGTCTCTTTATCTATCTATATATAAAAGGCAAAGCTGATTGACTGATATATCAATGCACAGACCAAACCAGAGCTAGAAAGCTGCACCCTAATAGCTGTATGATAAATAGCTGGGTAAGCCGTAAGTATTAATGTCAATGGACACTTAATTCATAAAAGTAAGTATAATATAGGTTGCATTGCAACAAAAAAGCTAGTTAATAGTTGGATGAGCTCGATTTCAATAAAAAATGAAAGTATAGTATCAAAAATTATCTATAATAATTATATGTAATTAATCTTAAAAGTGTTTCATATTTTCAATTGTACTTAAAATGCAAGTTGCTATTATGGTAGGGTTGCCATCCGTCCCGGTATACCGGGACATGTCACCAATTTGAAAGTTTTGTCCCGGTTAATCTAGAAAATGTCCCCGTCAATATGCATACAGCAACAGCACAGCCCGGCAAGTAGTGGCTGGGCTGTCGCATTTCAAGTAGACATGGTGGAAAGTATAATACAGTGCAAATTTAATTTTAATATGACATGTTCATAATTTCATAAATATATTATGGGTAAACCGGACCTGCTGAATAAGGTATATAATACAAATTAATATTTCATTTAGAACATTTGATTTCATATTTGTTTTTTAATTTTTATATTTGTAAGCTATTTTTTTAAGAAAATAAAGGTTCCTTATAAAGTTAACTGGTAATAAATATCACATTTTTCATTTACTTGTATTATTTTAGTAATTCACTGTTATGGTCCCGGTCGGTACATAGGATGTTATGGCAACGCTACATTATTATGGTGCTTACAAGGATTACAGTATGCACTACAATCGATTAATCGCAACTCGCATTTTAAACATAATAATTGCACACTTTGAGCGTTTATCTTTGTACTTTGTACTTTAAAGATTGTAGAGATTGTCGTTGCAATCTCAAAACACTGAAATTCAGTAAATTTCATTTACTGGCATTCCGTAGTTCTACTATAATAATAAGCTTTAGTAAAATTAATTATGGATCTTCTGGGCTTATGGTATACTGCTGCTGTAAATACACTTATATACCTACAGAAAAAACATTTGGGCAAAAAAATAATTCTTTAAATAGTTTTGTGTTAGGCGAAGGGTCACCTACGCCTGAGATTAGGATGTTATATTTCTGCCTAAACATCTTAACGTAAGTAGTAGATCATAATTAGCAATAATTATGCACAGAAGATCCTTGATTTTAAATAAGTTAATTGACTTTACCAAACCTTATGTACAAGGCTGGTTCTTCTTCTTCAGGGGATAGCCCTAGCCTGTATAATTGATAGGTTGCAACTCGCAATAGGTCTAACTCCATTTCCTTCGGGGGAAGCTCTAGTCTGTATAAAAGTTAGGTAGTGTTATAGGTATAAGGTAGTATCCATACTCCTTACCTACCTATCTTTTGAAGACCCTCATCTGAATCCCATAGCACTACTGAGAACCCTTCTAACTACTTAGTTTAGCCCTGTCTTCTCTTACGTTAGTAAGAACAGTTAATTATACATAATATTAGGA
The DNA here is from genome assembly GCA_905404095.1 of Glaucopsyche alexis. Lineage (NCBI taxonomy): Eukaryota > Metazoa > Arthropoda > Insecta > Lepidoptera > Lycaenidae > Glaucopsyche > Glaucopsyche alexis. The sequence goes on along the minus strand of FR990043.1, from coordinate 31,516,579 downwards.
TTGAAATTGATGAAATTAGGTCATTGTCTTTTACCAAAAATACAACAATAACGGATCATCACGATCATTATACATTTGTATTTTTCCGGGCGCAAGAATAATTTCCTAGACTAAGAATCAATATTTATGTAGATTGTAGTCCAACTCTTAAGTTAGGTACTAGAAATAGAACGCTAACGAGTTTCGAAAGAATATAAAATCAGCTGATGAATTGAAAATCCGCCATCTTGTCCTTATAACACGCTTAAACTAGGGTATGGCCTAGTATAGGCGTGGAATAAATTAGTATGGAAATTACAACATCGCTATCCTGACCTAATGTCAAAAAAATGATTATTAGTATAGGTGTACCAGAATCTCATGGCAAATAGGGAAAAAAAAATTTGTAGTGTGCAATACTGGGGAAATTGGATTAAACGATCTTGATACTGGTTAATATTTAATTATGTCTTTAGTATTATTGAACATGAATTATAATAAGACTGTATGAAGAATGTTCGGTGTATAATATAGAAAACTAGCTTTTGCCCGCGGCTTCGCCGGCGTGGAATAGTGTTCTTGGAGAAAAAACTACTTCGGCGAATAATTCTCTACCTACTTACAGCAATATACTACTGATACAATATTGAACATGTTTTTAGGTTTGCCCAATGCAAATTGTTAAAAATGGGACCCTATCACCTCGATACGACATGCGCGACCACTTGATAATATACTTACATAATAAGTACTTGAATATAAATTTTACCATACCTAATCTTATAATATCTTAAAGACTATTAAATACTTAAAGACTATTATTTTAAAAACTCGCATCAAAATCCGTTGCGTAGTTTTAAAGATTTAAGCATACATAGGGACAGACAAAAAAGGGACTTTGTTTTATACTATGTACTTAATATAATGATATTTCATGAAAAATAAATCAATCGTGAATTACTTTATATACTTATTTATTACGAATAACATACAATTAAATTGGCAACAGTTTATTTAATGTTGGAATTTCCTTCCGAACTGTATAGAACTCGTTTACTTTATTCCTAATCAACTATAAATCGAAACTGTCTTATGTTGATTTTCTTTTTTCCTCCTCTCCTCCTTTTACCAGGCATGGAAAACAAACCATCATTCGATGTGCCATCAGCTACGATTCACCTTAAAGTAGTACTGGAAACACATTTAAAGAAGTCACAATAATTATCTAAGAAAATATAAAAAAACTAAAAGTATCAAAACAACTCACTCTAACTTACCGGTCAACTCTACCACGAACTTTAAATTATAAGATTGAGTTCGATTTTCACCTTCTTCTTTCTGTATTTTACTATAGACATAGAAAACAATATTTCTCGCTTGAGATCGAATTGCCTTTTTGGATATTTTCACAAAAACAACAAATTCCAAGAACATAATCACAAAATTTTAGCAGCGGTTGACAGATCACGTACTTTGATTTGACGGGTCATACTTGACATTGCCATATGAAAATCACATTTTTTATTTTTTTTAAAATGCCATCAGATTCTGGTAGAGCTATAGTAGAAATCTTAAAACGCCTGTATACACAGTGTGAAATTTTTTATTAGTAAGGGGGTATAAGAATTGTGTGTGCTATCTATAATAAGTTAAATAACAGTAGAAAGTATAGTTTGAATAACAGCTCATGGCAGTAATATTAGGAGGTAAGAGATCATAAACAAAATTAATTTAAAATTAAAAAATATAAATTAAATCGCGAGTCACCCCTCCATTGCCGAGGAAATTAATTATCTAATACGAAGTAATGAAGACGCTGACGCCCGAACTTGTGTTTATTAATTTTAAATACTTGTGAAGTTCAAACTCGTTAACGCCACCTTTATGACCCGGGGTTTTCACGGGGATAGCTGCTTAAACTAACGGCCTAATAGCTACTCAAACGCTACTTAATGTTAGCGGTCCCCTGAATAATAGGCTGTTACTGTCTCTCCTTGGTAGAACGACAAGACAGCGTGTGACGTAAGTGCTATGTAATTTAAGAAGCCTTTCAGTATTTGTCTGTGAGACGCTTTAATTAAAAAGAAACATGACATGGCACAAATGAAACTTCAGGCTTAATTTAAAATAAAAAAAATACTCTCATTGAGCCTAAAGGCCATCACTTGAAAAAAAGAATAAATAAATCACAAAACCAAGCGCCATTTGTGTATTGAGCCGTATTTTAGAAGGTAAGTTGTTATGTAAAAATTATAAGTAGCTTTCGACAGGTGGTGCTATATCCAAAACGTGTCGTAACTCGTGACGTGATGCAATCTTGAAATTTCACTCTCAACGCCGCGAAAGCAATTTCACTTCAAACTCAACCACCAGTGGAAAAGACATGCGAGGATACCCTAGTCACCAAACACACGCTACGTCAAGACTGCAAAATTTGTCCAGTCTCAGTAATATCTGTGTCAGCGTGTATTCGAAATCAGAATATTGTCAATCGTTTGAGAAATTATTACACGAATTATGTGTTTTACCAGCTTTTACCTCCGGCTTCGCCAGCGTATACACAGTAACCCACGAAAACACTATAGGGCTTCTAGTCAAGATGCATTCGATAATTTTGACGGTGAACTTCGAAATCAAAAATGTATGGGATTTATGCCCTGTTTCGTGATAAAAAAGTTGTCCATGTCTTGCCCAGAGCTTGAAATACTACTATGCCAAAATTCATTCAAATCCGTTCAGTAGTGTTTGAAACAAACATCCATTCATTACAAACTTTCTAATTTATAATTGTAGTAGGATTTACTCTGTCTCCAAACAACTGACAAACTCTATCTCTCCCTTTCGCAGAAAAAGTCAAATAACTATAATTTCGAATGAAACCGTGGCAACGTCCACTCAAAGAAGGCTTCAAAAACCTGTCTAGGTCACGCAACGAATTAAGATCTTTCGACAAAAGTAGAGGGGGTATGCGCAGAAGTCAGTTTTTGGGTGTGTTTGGCGGTAGCGGGCTCGGGCGGGGAGGTGTGGATACGCCGAACGCATGCCGAACGTGGCTGCCGACACGCTATTGGTACGTTAGTAATATACATTCTTTGCTATTGGTCACATGCGCGAACGATCCCCTCCACTTTCACTGAGCGCTCATAAACCGTTGCGCGACCTGTACCTATAGTATAACAGTATAACTTTGTTGATCGAACTCTATAAAGTTTAGGAATAATTTGTCAACTTCCTATATCTCCGGAAGAATTCGACGAAAAAGTTTATATTGGTTTTTATTATTTGAACCTGACAATGGCGGATCGACGATTGATCCGTGAAACTGTTTTTGAAGATAATCTGAACTGTGATAATTTATTTCTTTGAAAGTAGACAATAACATGTCCTGTTCAAAAGTTTTTCAAAAGTAGAGTTTTTGCAGAACGGAGGAACTTGAAATGACAATAATTTCTCCTTCAACTTTACTTTTAATATTATATTAATTTACTAATTCGACGTACATAATAGAAGTGAGTCAGAATGCCTGGAGTTCATAACATACCGAAAGTCGTTAAAAAGGAGCCCCTTTCTGACATCGAACTTTTCAAAAGACATCAAAAGGCTATAAAAACTCATAGAAAGTAACCTAATGAAAATTCTTAACGAGAACGGTTCAAATTTCAAAAATAATAATGAGGGTATGTTTTATGACTTAGCGTCATCATAAAGTTAATGGTGAACATAATAGTAAATAAGGATAATAATTATAGTACATAATGCAATTAGTGTAAAAATCTTATATCTAATGATAAGATGCTGAATGAAATCAAAGGCATAATTATATAAAATACTAACTGTACCGACACACGTTGCTCTGTCTAAAATATAAAATTGCATAAAAAATAACTACACCTACACCTACATCTACAACTGCACCTACTACTAGGTGTATGAGTAGACTCCTGCACCTACACTTACACATACAGGTGTATGTGTAAGTGTAGGTGGTACACTTACTAGATATTGGATAGCTGTTTAAGTGCATATAATATTTTATTTTTACATATCTTTGCAGATAACTATGTTAAAAAAATCGTATACGCTTAAACAGCTATCCAATCAAAAATATAATAAGAAAGTTACTGCAGAGTAACTGTCATATATTTTTTTAAATATAATAATAACAGTAATAATAATAAGGATGCCTACGTCAATATAATGAAAAATACGTGTGCAAAATTTTAAATTTCTAGCCTAGGGCCTGTGCGTTGATACATCAGTCAATCTGCTTTGCTTTTTATATATATATATATATATATATATATATATATATATATATATAATATCTATGGACGCTTCACACCACGTCAATCTGATCCCGTGGTAAGTTCTCGAAGAACTTGTGTTACGGGTACCAGACAGCGGAAATATATTTAATAATTTTATACTATACACATATTTAAGATTTTTATTATATTATACACATATTTAATACACATCCATGACCCAGGAACACAGAAAAACTTTTTGTTCCTTCGGCGGGATTTGAACCCGCGACCTCCGGCTTGAGCACCAACATACTCAACCAACTGAGCCACAGAGGTCGTCCGTCGTTTATGAATATAAACACTGATGTTTAATAAATAAATGTAGATATCTTAACATAGATCTTACTGGTAGACGTTACACTCCATCTGGGATATATTTAAAATGAATAAAAAAAATTATAGTTACTGGATAAAATATTTATAAATCGAGTTTCACGTACCAATTAATTCGTAAATTGCAAACCCACCCAAAGTTTATTATTGATCCAATCAACAAACCTTTCACAGTAACAATCATCAATATTTTGATTGCCAATTATCACACTTTTTCCAGTTATCCTACACTTTCAAATTAAAATAATTTGACAAAAAAAAATTGGGATTTCTAATATTACAATATTATGTATCTATATTTAATTACTTAACTTTATGTTTTAATTTTTTTTATTCTATTCTATTTTAATATTTTGATATTTAAAAAATTAAGAATTGACAATGCACCTGAAAGAAGACAAATGGTATTAATTTATTCGTTTAATAATTAAAACCTGCTGGCAAAAAAGAAACAAGTTTAAGCCACACTCTCGCTTTTTATCATTAGGGGTACGTTCCGATATGCACTGCGAGCACTGCATAGTTCACAGTGCTATCACTATAGAAAAATTCGTTCCGTTATGGACTGCCAGTATAGGCAGTACCCTATGACGTCATAAATCGCCGCCATGTTCTACTGTGAGCACTGGTTTTTTCGAGGTAAGGTACTCGCAGTACTTTGATCATGTGATTAAAAAGTTCAAACTTCAAAATGAAGACCATTCCTAGTTGTCAGTTGAAGTCCATAAAATCAGGTAATAGAGTAGCAGTATAACTGGCTATAAAGGAACGGCTTCACAGTATACTGAATTGACGTCACACAGTACAGTGGTCGCAGTGCATATCGGAACATACCCTAAGTTATTGCTCAATCCTATCTCTATAGTCTATGCCTATGAACATTGATATTGTAAATACTTGATAATATTATTCCAACATGCTGGTTTCGCTCCTGTCGCTCAGGTATACGTTCTCCAAGCGAACACAACAGGGATGTTATGTTAATTAAGATAAGATAAATAACGTGTGGTTACTAGAACTGGTGGTATCATCACTCAGGCTAGTCTAGAGTGATGATGAGTTTTACAAAGTTCCTGATATTTCCATTAAAATACGAGATTGAATAATAATTTCGGTAACGGTGGCCGGTTTCATTGAAACCAGACCAGTTACGCAGGAGTAATTGTATAGTGCCCAAGTATGTGCGCAGTACACAAGAGCACTCTCTCTTTCTTTACTCTCGTAACCCAGTGGGACGGATAATCGACACGACTGGCGAGAGAAGATCAAGCGCAGGACCGACTTTTTACATGCCCATCCGACGCATGGATCATATTTCTTGTCAGATAATCAGGTGATCAGCCTGCATTGTCCTAACCAAACTTGGAAACAACATTTTTTTTGTTGTTCCAATAACCCACGACCTTCGAATCGAGAGCCAAGCTCTAACCACTAGACCACAGAGGCTGTTTATTGTCATCTATTATTTTTATTAGTAAGGGGGTATCCCTTACTAATAAAAATATTTACATAATAGAAAAGCTATACAATGTTTATCAAGTCCTTGTCTATCAAGCGACTATTCCAACGTATAAGACAAGGAAGGATAAAACATTGTATAACTTATCCACTGTGTAAATATTTTTATTTGTAAAAGAGATAATACATAAATTAATGGAAATGTTCCCACTGACTAGACTGACTGACGTTCGCATAGCCGTAACCGCTAATAGTAGAAATATCAGTTGTAATTTATAATGTAGACGGAAGAAATTCCACAAAAAAATATCTAAAATCTGTCCCGATTTCCATGAAATTTAATAACATGGAATAAATAGAAATTATTGAGTACCTACTTATTTTATTGTCTTTTTAAATTGATTTGCTTAGTCAAATATCAACATCTGGTTGGATTACGTTGAATTTTGTCACGCAGTTATTATGACGTAGTAATCCGTTAAAAATGCAATGGGTGTCGCTTGGACACGCAGAAGACGCGCGAAAAGGCTAGAGTCAATGGCCGCGAAAATAGCGCTAATAAAAAACGTAAGCAAAATGGCGAGCGCTGGCGTTAAATAAGCAAAATGGCGGATTATGTTAGCGGTATTGAAGTAAGCAAACGTGTACTGGTCGATAATCTGTTTTTTTCTTTAGCGCTAGCAAACGCTAACGAGCGCTTTTTTCCGTGGAGCACAGCCAAAATAAAAATACGAGTAGGTTGTATGTCACGTTCCTTTCCACGTTTCCACGTGGCAACGGTATTCAGCAACTATGTTATATAATATTTTGGTGATTTATTGTCAAAAGCTTTAATATTCTTCACGTAACGCTTTGGTGAGATAGCCCGTCATTATTTCGCACCTGTGCCCTCAGACACAGTGCCCTATTACAGGAGCCATTAGGTTTCGCACCCTTTTAACCTTCTTTTAACATATTATAAACGAATATTTTTATCATAATGATATCCAAATATAGCCTTTCTTGCGTCCGTCAACGAATCGAAGGGCTGTGAATCCAGAAGGTTGACTCTGCTAATTAAATACAGTTACGATTCAGTCCCGGTATGTTAAAACTGCTAAATGGTATTTTCATAAACATCAAACCAACATACATCTATTGACCACGCAAGTCTCATCGTTTGTATAGAAACAAAACGTGCCATTATTTTTTTATCTACTGCAACTGTGACGTTACAAGAGCGATTTAGTGGTAATAACTCCCCGTCCCCGAGTAAACGATACAAAGGCCGTAGCCGCGCGCCGCGTTTTTTAGCTTTTTAGTTTTCATTTGACGTTTGGCACCGAGAATATTCGAGAGGAAATGGCGCTGAAGAAAGTGAATTTCACTCCTCTTTACACGAAAAGTTACACGCGAAGTACATACACTTGCGTGGTCTAGTCAATAGATGTCTGTGATAAAACCCGTTTGGATTCTTCAAAACTCCAAAAATTAGTTTATGATAATATTATCAAGACGATTCACGTATTTAAATTCAATAAAAGTAAAATTGAATTGTAAGTTGATTACGAGAATTGCGGTTTCACAATAGAATGGGAACGTCGTAGATATTAGGTTAGATATTAGGCAAGCAGCTTGACAAGTAGGATACTAAGATGGTTGGCTAGCGTGTAAATCTAGAATTACGTTTTTGCTTTAAAAATTATTAATAAAATATTCCTCAAATGAGATGTTAAAGGATTTTATAAGGCTATTTCATATTGCTTACAATGCACAGATAAAATTTTAAAGTTCAAACACGCTTCATATCCTTTTGTCATGCAAGACTTTATGTGTATGTCCGGAGAAATTCAATTCATAAAGTTTTACAGTTCGTTTTTACGATAGTCACAAAACTTTTCACTACTGTACCATATTCTATTCGAATTAAGAAGGCAGTGCGTATCCACTATCCGTGGTGTAAATATTTTTATTAATAAGGGAGTGTATGTTAAAATAATCTAAGAATAATAATGTTACAGAGGTACATCAATAAAGCGACGTTACAACCTCCAAACGAGAAGTAATCCCACTTTTCTCCAGCCTGAGCTTAGTAGGTACCTCAACATTCAGGAGCGAACGAGAATAAATCTCGTATCTTTCCTAAAGCAATTTATAGTAGCGCTAGTGAAAATTTAATATATTTTCACACATTTTCAGTCACTGCGATAAGATTTAATAATAAATTACTGGTGTTAAAAGTTTAAATTTTAAATCCAGCTAAGTTTTAAATCTAAGTATAAACTTCAAAAATATTTTTTGCACTTTTACATACCTATAGGTATTTACTACCTAGGTATAGTAAAGTAAATGTATATTTAAAGAAAAAATGAGTTTTTTTATCCAAAACGAACTTTAAGTTAGTAAATTTATTCAAACAGCACCTTGAGCAGAACTTGAACAATTTTCCGAGTGATACTTATTTTGTAATCCGTCCCACATTATGTCAGCTCTATTTATATAAACAAGAGGTCTCCCTGTATTCTAAATTTGACCTTCATATTTTAAGTTTTAAGTTTTAACTTTTTTGTGTGTGGATAAATGAATTGATGTTTCGCGTCCTTATCAATTAGCCTACACTGTATTCGTACAAAATGACCGGTTCCCTCGCAACACTATAAAGTCGCAAAACATAACTACTCGTATAGCAATCTAGTAACACAACACGCCTTGTTAAATGAACATATTCGTTGTCAAAACAACGCTTCTTTGGCGAGTTGTAAAAACAGCGGCGTTTTCAGTTGTTTGCGCACGAGATGTAGCGAGCGACAGGATGCAACTGTAGCGAGGAGAAAATTTTTACAGCTGCAGCAGGCGTTTGTTTGCAGCTGATATTGTTCGTCGTGTGAACACTGTTGTCAGTACAAGATGTTTGTCTCGTCCAGTCACTTTACGTTTTGAATACACAATATTAATTATATCTTTTGACAATGACGATAAAGATGTTGTCATTTTGAATCTACATGAAGATATATATCACAGGCGAGGCTTGTCGGGTTATTGTTAATGTTACTTTATCTATAATATAAATTAAATTTTAAAATACTGTACTAAACCAGTACAATAATTTGAACCCAATGCACCCAAAAATTGCGTTAGCACCTTGTATCGAGATAAATAAAAAAGCCACTATTGACAGCTTGTATATGTCACCGTAAAATTGTAAAAACCGTTAGATTGTAATATTACTAGAGATATTATAATATGCTGACAGATTGTCAAGTACAAATTTCTCCATACAATTGTACGCATTATTTTTCGTTATAATTATTATTATGAAAAAGCAAACAAATATGGCGGCGCGAGGCACATTACCGTTTAACTAATCGGCATGGTAAATATTACAATATAATGAAAAATAACAATTGTATGGAGAAATTTGTATTTGCCAATATGTCAGCATATAAATTATAATATCCCTCGTAATATTTAACGGTTTTAACAATTTTATGGTGACATATTATATAATAATATTTATATATAATTCTATTAACTATACAAACATAAACCTTATAATAATAGAAAGTAGCTGGGCGACCGAGCTTTGCTCGGTGTTTTAGTAGAACGATAAAATAATTAAAAATAAATAACTAAATAACAAGAGTCACAAAAAAATTATCATACCGGGATTCGAACCCACATTCCGAATTACCACATGTGTACTATACTGGCAATCAGATGAGAGATATATTGTTGCACGACGAAAAAAAAAAACACGTAAGTATATTGCTTAAAATGCGCAGTTTCTAAGGGATAAGAACTAGCTAGATCGATTTTTCACCCTCGAATCTCCCTGCGGCCTGCATACTAAATTTCATGGTAATACTTGTAGCCATCGTGTTGTCAAGATACTGATTATATGAGACTAGCTGTTGCCCGCGGCTCCGCCCGCGTAAATACAGTATCCTTCGGGAGCACTTTATTTTTTAAGGAAAAAAGTAGCCTATGTTTTAATCCAGAGTCTAATCTACTAAGATACCAAATTTCATCAAAATCCGTTCAGTAGTTTTTGCGTGAAAGAGTAACAAACATCCATCCATCCATACATTATATTATTACTAGCTGTCCCGACAAACGTTGTTTTGCCTTAACTATGAACTGAAATTTCTCACCGTTTAAACCTTCCCTGAACTGATACGATTATTTTAGTAAAAATTTAGGGTGAAAATACATAATTTTTTTAATGCCAAGTTATAAAAAAATAAAAACAAAAAATTTCGTCCAAAAATTAAAAAAAAATTTAGGATGAACAACCCTTATCACTTAGGGGTATGGAAAATAGATAGTAGCCGATTTTCAGACCTACTGAATATGCATATAAAATTTGGTAAAAATCGGTAAAGGCGTTTCGGAGGAGTACGGTAACTAAAATTGTGACATGGAAATTTTATATATTAGATTATTATTATTGTTATAGATTCTCACAAACTTTCACATTTATAATATTAGTAGGATCGTCTCATTTAAACTATAAGTTCAAGGAGGGTGACGGTAAGGTATCGTGGTTCAGTAATAAAATAGATATTTTGCTTACGCGGCATGCCACTTCGCGGATCTAACGCTTCGCCACTGGTACAATTTCGACAAAGCTCCTGCTCGACAAGTTTCTAAAAATTTTCCTTTTCACTAGGACGCATTAAAAATATTTAAACACTAGACGTTGCCCGCGACTTCGTGCGCGCAAAAATTAATTTCGCAGAAACCGTACATTTTCCGCGTTAAAAAGTAGCCTTTGTCCTTCCCCATGGTCTACTCTACATCTGTGCGAAATTTTATCAAAATCGGTCTAGTAGTTTCTATATGATATAACAAACAAATAAACAAACAAACAAACTTTTCATCTTCATTATATTAGTATAGACAAAGGAAGTAAGCACAACGACGGCAGACGTGGTTGAATTTGGTATTTACGCGAGTATGTGTACGTTCGACTCAGCGGCGTTGTTGAGCGATTTTTATCGTATGCCTCATCGAGCGGCAACATGTTCGATGGCACCTATAGAAAAGTTGAAATTTTTTGTCACGCTACTTAATTTACTAAAGAACTAATCAAATATTTTCCTAGTACGTCTATAACCTTTTCTTCAATAACGCTATATAATAAACTTGTAGGTACCTACAACATGAATAAATCATTCAGTAGCTGGTACGCGAAAGGAACTAAATCCGTTTGAAGATAAAATCATAACTTAACTAAAACAACCAGGAAATCCATCAGTATTGACATCCACCAATCTCGGGATACGAGAAGAAGTGAAAGATTAAAAGGATTCAATCAAAGTTGTCCCCTGAACTGTCAGGAGCACCGCACTCGAGTTTTACAACTCTTTCTATCGCCCTCAGGAAGATTAAACGAAGATATAGCCTGCGGTAACGACAATTTTAATATCGCTGATCGTTATATTCCTTGATACTTATGAAAATCGGCGATGTGCGAGTCGGATTCGAGCTAGAAGTGTTCCGTACCATCTATACAGATAAATAAAATTGTAGTGTCTGTTTGTATTTCAAATTAACAGCTTTTCACTGAATGCATATGAAAGTATATTCGGTACTTAGAATAAAAAAAAAACTTTTTTTATTTTTATTTTTGTCTGTCCGTCTGCCTGTCTGTCTGTCTGTTTGTTCTGGCTAATCTTTGAAACAGCTGGACCGATTTTCACGGGACTTTCACTGGTAAATAGCTGAGGCCATAAGGTCTAAAAAAGGATACATTTATTTGAGGGTTCCGTTTAAAAAAATGGGTTCCGTTTACGTTAGTTCTATGTAATCGAAGTTGCGGGCATTATCTAGATATGTAGTTATCTTCAAAAATGACTAGATATCTTCAAAATTATCTAGATATCTTCAAAAAGGACTTGTAGTATTAAATATTTATATTACCTATTCTATTTTTTAGTATTTTTTGTTAAAGTGGCAACAGAAATACATCATCTGTGAATATTTCAACTATCACGGATCATGAGATACATCCAGACGGATATACAGACGGTGGACAGCTGAGTCTTAGTAATAGGGTCCCGTTTTACTCTTTGGGTACGTATCATTGATAATTATGCATCTTAACATGAAGTGGTAACTGCAGAAGTATTTTTTTCTTTTTCTTTTTTAATTAGACTTTGTATTACAATAGTTTCTTGATTCCCTTTAACGAAGTACCATATTTTCACAAAGCAAATACAAGAGCTATCGACAATTATTTTATTTAATTTCTGTCTGGAATAAGCAATCGATTGCAGATTGCTGTTGACGAAACATAAGTGCGGTAATTACGAGCCCATAGACAATATCGACGGAGCAGAACAGCTCGTCTCCGGTTGTCTCTGGCGGGCAGCCAGATAATGTCACACACCGAATACCGATGTATTGAAATTTAATTAACTCAGAACTGCCGCCACGTGCTAATTATTATGTCAATATTAATTTGTGTGTCTTCTTAGTCTCATTTATTATGTACCTAAATAATTTATGCAAAATAGGCAAGCGGACTGATTTTTTTTATTGCATAAATGAATAGTACTCTTAAATATGAGTAACTTCTCAGAAGAAACTGTATATCAAAAGTCAATATTTTCAAAGGTACAGCGAAATGTATACAAAATTTCGCGAGCCTTTATACCAAAAAAATTTTTTTTTTTGCAAAATTGGTAAACAAAACCTACATCATTAGTTTACTCACATCATATACAAAAACATTCATAATGGTAAGTATGAACTTAAACGCACAAATATCGAAGATATTTACAAATATATTCCTGCGGCCATATAATATACTTCATATACTACTTCATATTCTATAACCTACAAGTGACGTCATTTGTAGGTCGACTTTAGTATGGAGCGTTTTTAGGAGGCTCGCGAAATTTTTTATACAAATCGCTGTACCTTTGAAAATATTGACTTTTGATATACGGTTTCTTCTGAGAAGTTACTCATATTTAAGACTACTATTCATTTATGCAATAAAAAAAAATAGTCCGATTGCCTATTGCTTTGATGAGAAAGTGACTGATAACAAACTGACTAAAAAACAAAACTCAACTACCTAAAAATCTACACTAATAATAATTAATAGTGTAAAGAGGAAATATTTTATTTTTTCTTTATTTATATTTTTTGTTTATTTTGAAAGTCTAGTGGGTAAACTACATCCATGTCGTTACTCATTACGTTTCCGTTTACGGTACCGATATAAATGTTAATGAAATGTATTAACAAATTATGTGATATAGCCGTTATTATTAATGATTTTATTTAAATTTATAGATTGCTAATTTTATTTGAATTAATTTAATTCCCGCGAGATTTAAATTTTTCAGATCCTGGCAACATCTAGCGCTAAATAATTTGTCTTGCTCGCGCATATCACGAATAAGGGAGACAGCGGAAGCCATTACACATAATGTTATTTCCATTATCGCATTCCTCGTACCTCGGCCAGATTAACCATCGATGATGGCCGCATCATTAAACGGTCGGACGAGTTTATGCAAATGGCCGAAGTAATTCAATGTGCTACTCAATTCCTCTCGTAATCGGATTCCAGTTAACTACTGACTTCAATATCGAGAAATGGTCAGTCGATTTGTTAGATCCTATCGTGTGTTTCAGCGAATTTCCACGGAACGATGTTGAAAATCCAGAATCTGGAGTCACTATTGAAAGATAAATTACTTTTCTATTTTCCTTCCTGGATTTTCTTTTTCATTTCTGTTGTTTTAATCTAATCAATCGTTCTTGGAGCTCACAAAAAACGTCGAGGTTATAATATATAAATAAAAAATAAAAAAAACTTTTTGAAGTTTGGCATTTACTCGATTTACGTCGGTGAATCCGCTTGGATCTCGATTTAAATTATTTAAATTGATCGAATGCGTTCACAATTTATTCAGGCAAATTAATTAACGATTTTCCACAAAGTTTTATCTCATTTGGGCTATTCATTTTTAGATCACACTAATAACTGTTTTATGTTCGTCTTCTCTCCTCCAACCTCTACAAAATAATTGACGTATATTATTTTTATGTACTCGCAGTGGCGTAGCTATCGTAGGGCTAGGTGGTGCAGTGCACCAGGGCCCACGAGCTCAAGGGGCCCTCTAGCCTCAGATTTGAAAATAGAGGAGCATATAAGAAAAAAGGAAAAAAAATCTTGTGAGCGGACTCGAGACTCGAGGCTTTTTTTTTTTAATGTTGTTAAATGAACACCAACAATTACAAGACTTCTGATTTAAGATTTTCGGCACATGCGCTAAGCGTCCTCGATGAGCATGTGCTGTTTGTTATCGTTATTTCAGTTATTTGGTATTTGATAGTTAGGATGAGTACGCCCGTAGCACATTGGATCAGCGATAAGCTCACGTGCTTGACGGTCGTGAAATCAATTCGACAATTCCATACTCCACCCATATTAACTTTTTCATCAAGTTTTCATTCCCTCTTGCCTTGCATCAGTTCTCATTTATGATATTCATTGCGATGTTTTCAACTTTCTGGGATCTGGATGCACTACCTATAGTCTATAATAGTTGACACTAGGTCGACAAGGTGTGTCACTCACCGTTGCAATTCGTTTTCCCTGCTACCAGCACCAGCCTTATTTCATCTTTCATCAAGTATCGCCACTAATGTAAATTTCTATTTCGCACATTCATCCATCTGGCAGCCCGCACCATATTCTGCTAGAACTCATTTTCGCTAAATAAAATTCCGATGACAAAACATGTATGATACAGGATACAGGTTGCAGCACAGTGGTATTCGTATAATCTATAATAACTCTCAAACTTTTAACTTGATCGACAATGAAAAATAAAAAACGTTTTTCTAAACTCAGGTTCAAATTGAAGAATGAGCTACTATCTCAGACCAAATAAAAAGATAGACGGACTTCTACGAACAACAAAGTGACGCCGGATTTTTATGCATTGTGTGCGTGAGCCGGTGTTGCCATACTAAATTTTCATTTCCCTAGATATGTTGGCTGAACTTTAAAATAATATCCCACATTTGTAATTTTGTACTATTAATTGGTTTATGGTAATTTTACCGCTTAAAGTTCTTTTATTGTCGCAGTAATTTCGCAAGTTTTCAAAATTATAAGATCCGTAGTTTTCGAGATAAAAATAATAATAAAATTTCGAAAATTGTATAGGAATTCGGCCATGTTAACGTTTCTGTGATATTTACGTTTCTTTTTCATAGCTTTATGTCAAAAAAACTTTGCAGAGCTCTATTTTACGTAAAAGTTGTAACACGACCTCACAAAAACCTGGCGCGAAATAACGTTGTCACAACTCTCCCCAACTATGGAATTCTAAAAATGGGTTACATTAGAACATTCAAAACGTCTTTAAATATGAAAAAACAGAAAGTGATAATTCTGTTTATTATTTATTTATAGATACATTTAGATAAAGGATAGGTAAAGATGAAAAGTTTAAAGAAAAAAGTTAAAACTTTATTATTTAGTAACAAACTTTATTTTTGGCATCAACATACAAATGTTATATTGTACACTTAACTCTAAAATCAACTCCCTTTGTTCATTAGCGATATTAGTAAGGTAAATGCCCCCTATGTCCGGAAATGTAAGGCTCTTCGGATTTTTTTTTATTACAACACTATCGAGAAATAGCGTCAAAGAACTCATGAATTAAAACGCGCAAGAGATTGTGGATTGGACGGGGAATTCTATTAAAAATCGTTTTTTCCCTTTATTGATCTCATCAGTCATCTGTATTATAAATATTCTATATCGTCATGTATGTGCGTCGTTGTTTATTTGTTCCCATTTTCCTCCATTTAATACAGAGATTCTACCCCTCATAGAGACGACGTATGGATTTAACCTACTAGGGATAAGTTTAACTCACTGTTTCCTATTCTTATTCCTATGACTAATTTTAAAGGTCAATATAAGTTCAAGCTACGCGGAAAGAGGGGATGAGGGGCATGGGGGCCCGATTCTTCCCTTATGCACCGGGGCCCTTGTCCACCTAGCTACGCCACTGTGTACTCGTCTCTTAGAGCATCCAACCATGCTCTAAGACTCGTCTATGTACAAAAAAATGGTTACATTTTCTCTGTTAAACATTGTAGGTACAAAGTGCAAAGATCTCAAAACTCAAGATAGGCCGTGGCTATGGGCATGGCTGGTTCTCTTTCATAGGAAAGCCCTAGCCCGTGTAATGGTAGGGGTTTGCATGAGGGTCTTCAAAAAGTAAGTAAGTGGTAAGTGAAGCCGATAGGAATGGAGTTATATGAACCCCACACCACTGCTATGATGTACATTTGATAGAACAAATCTTCATACAATAAAAAGTTACGCCATCTTGGTTTTCGACATACTTTGAATGTCAGCCATCTTGTTTTCACTACTTCAAATGTCAAAATGGCCCCAAAAATCTCAAAAGTGTGGCCATTTAACTGGAGAGATTTTTTGCCTCGTCTATAACATATACGTCTATGTAGTACGGCGTAAAAATCTGCAATTTCTTCAATATTCTTTTGCGTGCAAAACCGAAAACAATTTCATTTTAAATTACCCAATATGCCGTAAAATAGCTTCGTGTGAGACGATCAATCTGAGAGGTTCCAACTTCCAAGGGACAATGGACAATGGACACGCGAACCTCACACGAATGTGCGGCGAATTCCGAAGTGAATTCTTAACCCTCACTGTGACATATTATGACACTGACGACTCGCGACGGGGGGTTACGGCGACGTGAGGTTACGGTGACGACGCGCCACGTCGAAAATAATATGAGTTATCCGACTAAGTATACTAAATGTGAAAGTTTGTGAGGATGGATAGGTGGAATTTTATAGATAACTAGATGTTGCCCGCGACTACGTGCGCGCAAAAGTTAATTTCGCCATAACCGTATATTTTTTCCACGATTAAAAGGAGCCTATATCCTTCCCCGTGGTCTACTCCACATCTGTGCCAAATTTCATCAAAATCGGTCCAGTACTTTCGGAGCCTATTCAATGCAAACAAACAAACTTTTCCTCTTTATTATATTAGTATATAGGTAGATGTATTTGTGCTGCCGCTGAATAGAAGAAAACATTGACTGTGGGAGAGCCACGCTTCGGCATGAATGGGCCGGCTCGACCGGGTAAATACCACGACCTCACAGAAAACCGGCGTGAAATAACGCTTGCGTTGTGTTTCGCCGAGTGAGTGAGGTTACCGGAGGCCCATGGGGGGATTGGGGATTTTAAGGACCAGGAACGCAAGTCGCAACACCAGAGGAGTTACAAGTGTAACTCCTCTGGTGTTGCGAGTGTCCATGGGCGGCGGTAATCGCTTACCATCAGGCGATCCGTCTGCTCGTTTCCTGGTTCATTACATTAAAAAAAAAAAAAACAAATATTAAGGGTACACATAATATAACAAATATACCCATAAAACAAACGTGATTTTTTTGCCGTTTTGTACGGAACCCTTCGTATGTGAATCCGGCTCACACTTGGCCGCTTTTTTTACTTATAATATGTAAAATTGGTAAAAACAACCAATTTATATTAACAAGTTACAGCACAGCAATATCGTTGCTGATATTTCGACAAGTCAACAGGGCAACACGATATACGGGGGCTTGGAGTACGTCGCCAACGGACGATTGCGGTCCCAGGTTGGGCGCCAAGTGCCAAGTACTAGTCACTACGGCCGCAACCTACAGCTTACACTTGAATTTCACGACTCAGAGATTGGCTAGGCTTACCTAATACTGCTTGAACTTAATTAAGTGAATGTTACTAAGGTTACGTTCCTACATATGGTTGGTCCCCGTAACAGTTCTTTGAATACTTACCACAGAGCCATATTGACGTTGTGTGAAGCATCCACAGATATTATTATTATATTATTATTATAAGTATCTCACCTTAGAAAATATCAAATTGTAGCACAATCTTTTGAAGCCCGCATCTATTGAAGTAATTAATCTTGCTTTAAACGGCTTCCAACGACCGCTTTGTATTATTGCTTTGAGATATAATAACTCTAAGCTATTCCGCTATATTAACTTTATTAAATTACATAAATTAATAGTAAAGTTATGACGCTAATACTAATTAAATTATTGCTGTAATTTTACGACGAAATTATTACTGAAGTTAGTTGATTTGGAGTTGACGCAATTTTCATTTACTACCTTTCTATTGCTGCTCTTATTAAGCTGGGACTGTAATATAATCCGGATTCCGGAAAGCTGAAGAAATTTCAGAGCATTGAAAATAGAACTCTGCGCTAATACAATAGAACTGAAAATCAAACACACAAGTGTCGAGTCAAATGTCAATGTCATATATGACATTCGACACTCGACACTTCAATTTTCAACTCTATTGTTATAGCGCAGACTTCTATTTTCTGTGCTCTGAATTTTCCCCGGCCCGCCAGGTTCCGGTTCGTATAGTCCCAGCCTTAGCTGAAAATTTTATCTTCTTAAACCACTTACCCCATTAGTAATAAAAATATTTACACCACGGATACGCCAATCCAAGTTGATGTCTTTGTCAGACCACGGGCCTTTAGTCAAGATGCATTCGATAATTTCGACAGCGAAGTTCGTAATCAAAAATGTATGGGATTTGATATAAATCATCGCTAAGTTACGCCTTATGTCAAATCCCATATATTTTGTTTTCGAACTTCGCCGTCGAAATTATCGAATGCATCTTAACTAAAGGCTCTGATACGTTGCCACAAAAACAAAACCACTTGACAGGCAAACACAGCCAAGAGTCACCCATATATATGAGATGATTTTTTTTACTTGAGTAGGTATGACAATATTTTTTTAGCCTTTAGTCAATGTATATAAGTAGTAGATTATGTACGCAAAATATCCGTAATTGATTTTGCCAAACCTTAGATATTTTTATTAATAATAAGTTAATTATGTAGTATGTGTGATCTTGTTGTATATTTATCTAAACAAAAGCAAAGCTTATTCAATGAACCCACATTTTTTCGGCAATCACGTGAAGGTGAAGTGGATTAGCATTCAGGGAGGAAGACAATGAGATGATGTTAATAAAAGTCTATAAGCTACCTCTTGTCTGCCAACGCCAATAAAAACCCAAATAACCTCCTCGGCGAAATGGAATGTTTCATAACATTACCGTACAAATAATAAACCAAGGCAGAAATCGCAAGAATACCTCGCAAAATATTTGGTCCTGTAAACATTATTATTTCATAAATTCGTCCAGTTTAATATAACTTGCGTCCGACTTTGTAAAAATAGAAAATACATTCCGAAATTCAGTAACTGTAACATTATTTGTTTTGTTTTTCAGGATTCTAGATGCTTCTTTCATTTTTATGGCTTACATTTTTAAATTAATTGTAAAGCCTTATATTTGCTTCCTCTTTACCTAATATTAGTCGTGTAATAATTAAAACTTCATAAAAAACATGTTTTTTTTTTTTAATTTATATGAAATATGGGGGCAAACGAGCAAACGGGTCACCTGATGGAAAGCAACTTCCGTCGCCCATGGACACTCGCAGCATCAGAAGAGCTGCAAGTGCGTTGCCGGCCTTTTAAGAGGGAATAGGGTAATAGGGGAGGGTAGGGAAGGGAATAGGGTAGGGGATTGGGCCTCCGGTAAACTCACTCACTCAGCGAAACACAGCGCAAACGCTGTTTCACGCCGGTTTTCTGTGAGCCCGTGGTATTTCTCCGGTCGAGCCGGCCCATTCGTGCCGAAGCATGGCTATACTACGTACAGAGCTCTACACGTATATTTTAATACTTAAGTACCTACTACGTAAATATGTATTTTCCTCTTTTTAGTAATAAAGTACTAAAATAATCTATGAGTATTTAAATCTCCTTTTCATAAAAATATTAATTTTAAATGTCAATATGCCAATGATATACTGGCCAGTAAAAACATAACTGTCAAAAGTGACAAAGAGTACATTACCGCCAAGTTTGAATTTGGAAGGCAGATAACGGTCACAATACGAAATGTAAATCAAAATCCAATTACAGGAGCAGGTGTCGGAAACTGCCTTCCACCGCATTAACCTCTTTGTCCCACCATTAGCCCGGACATATCCACGCAAATATTCAAATCACGACAAATTCGCGTTTTATTGAAATTTATGGATATGAATTTGGTGTGGTGGCAACACTGAATATCGAAACGTCTCTATTGTCTTTACTATCACGTGATATAATATGTTCCGAGGGCCGTGGGTAAAATCAGTCGTCACAAGAAGATGGATTTGATCGCCATTTCTTAATCATAAAATTATTGTGGTCTATAACTACAATAAACATAATTATAAAAAAAACCCCATTGCTTATTTAATTTTGGCATGTATTTAAACTTGCGACAAAACAATTAAATTTTGGATGTGAAAATACCCAATATTGAATACTAAATTACCAAGTTGGCGAAATAATGTAAGGAACAAAAAATTACTAATCTGGTGACTAAATAATACCACTGAATTTTCCAAACTGGCAGACAGATTATGTTTTAGCGACTAAATAACCATCTTGGCGACAATTTGTGAGTACACATTTAATTTAAGAATAGGCACATATATTTTCCCTGATGTAGGTAACTCAAAAACCATACAAGCAGCGAAAGGAGTGCACACAAAAAAACCATAAAGGAGCGTACAAAATTCCCAATTTTTTATTTTTCTCGGTTTTAGGGAGGTGTGATTATTGTGTAGATTAATTTGAAATTAAAAAATGGCGGATATTTATTTTTCGTAAAATTGATATGGGTGTCGTTTACCAGGTTTTTGGGAGTGCTGGATACGAAAATAATGTCATTTTCGTATCCAGCACTCCCAAACAACGTTTTGAAATTCCAATATGTCAGACATACCTACTTAATTTCATAAAAATAATATGGGTGTCCTTTTATTGGTTTCTGGGGATGCTGATTACAAAAAAGTTATCAATTTTAAATTTCCTTAGTAACTCAACAACCTCATATTTTCTTCATGATGGGAGAAAAAGAAATTTGAAAATACTGAATTTTCCAACATTTCTATAGCTTTATACATCTAGGAATGTATCTCAATGTAGAGCATTTACTATGTTTTTATAAAGATGATTCTATCTCGGAAACGGTGCATCCTATTGAAAAAATAATGAAAATTTCGCCCCCCTTTGAAACCCCGCAACATCATATTTTCTTCATGATGGGAGAAAAAAAAATCGAAAATCCTGAATTTTCCAACATTTCTATAGCTATAAACATCCGTCGTATCTCAATGTACAGCATTTACTTCTTTTTTTATAAAATTGATTCTATCTCGGAAACGGTGCATCCTATTGAAAAAATAATGAAAATTTCGCCCCCTTTGGTTTTTTTAATTTAGTATTCATATTCATTTTCCGAAGATTGAATATTCTCCATTTTGGAAAATGAAATTGGAAGACAATTTTGTAATCAGAACCCCCAGAAACCGGGAAAAGGACAACCTTGTTAATTTTAATAACAAAAATTTACGCCATTGTGGAATTACGAAACCGATTTTATTTTCATATTATTCTGCACCCCCAGAAACCTAGAAAATGACACCCATGACAAAGAAAAACATACTCCAATAGTATCCAAAAATAGGATTTTCCGTAGCCTGCAAATTGAATTTTTAGCAGCCATTAATTTATCAACCAAATCTGGTTTTATAGCTGCTTATATGGTATAATGGTCATCAACTCGGAAATTAAGTCACCAACTTATAAATGTCGGTGCCAATTTTGGATTAAATTTCGCCTCTTTTTATCTGCCGACTTTAGAATTTTTTGTCACCCGAGTGTTTTCGCCAGTTTAGTAATTTAGTCGCCAACATATTAATTCGCTGCCAAATTCAGTAATACAGTATGCTCACGTGCAGCCGCCAACTTATTTTTTGTTCGCTCGATTAATTATATCCCTTTAATTTTTATATACCCAATGTCACTCTCACAAAATGACACCTCTCAAAGCTCAAATGTGAGTTCTTTGGAACTCTTAAAAGCCGTTTAGGCTCTATAGAGTGCCAAAGAAAAATACATACATACATACCTACACTTGAATAACATAACCTTCCTTCTGGCGCAGTCGGGTAAAAAGTAATTTATAGCGCTTTAATTTTTTTACGCATAACAAAAATTATTCACTCCTAGCTTTTTATTAATGAAACCATTTTCAAAATAGTTCACTCTCTAGTTTTGACTAATGAAACCAATTTTCACATATAAACGGTTAGTTAAATTGCCACTGATTGCGGTCAAAATTTAAACTGTTTTCCGAACGGTTTAAACTTTATACGAGTCAGGCTTAATTTGTTATTCGTAATCGTAACAACAACGGCACTAAGTAGACAATTACAATTTACAATAAAATCATTTACTTTATTTAAGAACGCGCTTACTAATTTGATTTTGCGACCAAATTAAACCAAATCCTACTAAACTAACAATTATTGTATGCACATATTTTTTTTTTAACGGGCAATTGGCCCACCACACTTTCCCACCACTGCAACTCCTGTGTAGCCAGGATCGACAGTGGTAACCAACCGCAAAAACCCTTTGATATGATCTCAGGGGTGCCCGGGGGACATGCTAAATCTGTCTTGGAACGCGCAACGAAATTAATCAGAAGATTGTAGGAGGAGTAGGAAGTATTCCAGTTTCCCTCCCCAAGCAAAGCGGGAGACAGCAAAAATTGTTATGACAAAAAAGTCAAAGGGGAAGCACCACGGGAATAACATGTTTTTTTATGACTACAAGATAATGTAATTATATGTTTTAATTTATAATATGACAATTATTACAATGGATTTATGATGACAAAATAGTGTTGCATTGTTTCCAATAGTACTTAGGGGGCGCGTAATGTATGCACATATTATAAAAATTAAGAATTTAATTTTCCATTCATTGTAAATTTTAATACGAGCAAAATATTGTGCTAATAATTTTCCTCTATTGTTCTACTAATATGTTTATGTTTTAATTTCTAAAACAAGATAATTATTCCATCCAAATCAAAGCTTCATACATATTTTCGCGATAAAAAGCAGCATATTATGTGTTAATCCTGAACCTAAACTGCTACCATACCTATTGAAATGCGTTCAGTAGTTTTTGTGTGACAGGGGCACAAACATCCGTCTATCCATCCTTACAAGCTTTCACATTAATAATAAAAGTAACAGTATGGGCCAGCGCATTAAGCGGTAATGGGCACGAAGTATTTTAGCCACGAACCAGGACAATATCCAAAAAACTTTCTTATCAGATAAGTGTAGTTCTGAATTTGTATCGCAATATTGGGGGCGCGTAATGTATGGCCCTGTTTGTCCCCTGTAAATTGCTCCAAGTTTATGCTGAGTGGAGAACATTTTATATTTATTTCGGCGACATTTATCAGGTATTTGATAGTGTGATACATAGGGAAAATTTATAAGTTGTTTAAGTATCAGTAAATCTAGATATACCTTCAATGAGCTTTTGCCGACACCACTAACTTTAAGAGACACCCTTCCTGTTGATTGATATTTAGCTCTGACGATTGATGAAAAACCTTTGAGTATCCAACCATATTGGATACTCAAAGTGAAAAACACATTAAAATCAGTTTAATAGATTTAGAGGCTTATAGAGGTAAGAAACGTTATTGTGCGTACTCTATGGTTAAAGCACAGAAAGAAAAACGAACACATAAAGACAATAGAATATAATATTCTAATGTTTTGCTATATTGAATATATATATTATATGTAGTATATTGAATATATATATTATATGTACCTTAATTTCTAAGTCATGGTTAACGAATCATTTTGCATCTACTTCACCCTATCTCTGCATCACCCTAAGGTAGAAGATGCCACAAGGCACTAAGCCCGCATTTGTACTGATGTTGTGCATAAAGTATAATAAATAAATTAATAAAATAAACAGCTACATAGTTAGCTTTCGATTTGATTGCACTACAAGCACACGGTGTGTCCACGTTTGTGTGGAAAAATCGTGGGCATTTGAAGGAGACGTTAAAATTTTCTTTGGTTCAATTTGGATCGTTCCTTGAAAGCTGTTTCTCCGAACGTAAGTATATAATATTTAACCGACTTCAAAAAAGTAGGTTCTCAGTTTGACTTATATGTTTGTATGTAATATGTATGTATGTTTGTCGACTTCATGGTAAAAGCAAAACAGTAACGAGTTAAAGTTGTGAAAAACAGTATACGATGAAAATACTAAATGTGGTTTTCATTAGAGGGAATAGTTTTGTTGAAATAGGAAAAGGAGCTTAAAACACTGCCACGTCTCAGAAGAGAGATCTCAGCACTTGCAAGTAATCACTTAACATCTGTACAGTGTAAAACAAAGTATGTACCTACATCTACATGCTTTAAAGCAACCTTGCGTGGAAATTTTAACAGGTGTTATTTGTCTTCTGCTAACGTACCCGCTCAGTAGTCTTATTTTAAGTCGGATTTTGTAAGTTTTTATACTTAACTAGATGTTTCCCGCAACTTCGTGCGCGCAAAAGCTAATTTCGCAGACACCGTACATTTTTCCGCGATAAAAAGTAGCCTATGTCCTTCCCCGTGGTCTACTCTACATCTGTGCACAATTTCATCAAAATCAATTTTCCTCTTTATGATAATATATTACTATAGTATAGATGATATAAAAGTAAAAATCAAAAGTTAAAAACTATAACCGCAAATTATATAGGCTCTAGTATGTTACCCGCGCCAATAATTATTACAAATATTATATTGAAATCTCATTAATTAAAATTGAATCAGTAGTTTAGAAGCTACGATGGAACAAACATACATAGGTACATAGACAGCTAAAATCATTACCCTTCCTTCTGGCTTCGCCGTAGTCAGGTAAAAATAATATGTACAAGTGTTTTATTATATAAGAAAAAACATTCTAAGACTTCAACAATAATAATTATAAATCTATTGACTAAATATAAGGCTTACAATATTTTGCAAAAGATGATTCTAGAATCAAGTGGCCAATGCTATTTTTATCGCAGTTAAAATAAATAAACCAAATATGAAATTAACTTTCTGGATTGAATACTTATTTAGCTACCGTGTACTTTTTTCTAATGTGTATCAGACCTTAGTATAGTTCTACATGGGTATAATGAATGCTGTGCGTCACCCTGCCGGTCACCAATTACCCTTATAATATATTTTTAGAACGCCTTCGCCACAGAGGAACCTATACATCAAACATCATTACTGTTATTCGTCACGTGGTGGTTTCAATGGAATTATAAGTATGATTATCACGACCTTTGCCCGGATACCTAGAAATATCACACAAGGCAATGATTATTATCTTTGATGGCCTCTGTGGCTTAGTGCGTTGGCGCTCAAGCCAGAGGTCGCGGGTTCGAATAATAATAATAATAATAATAATATCTATGGACGCTTCACACCACGTCAATCTGATCCCGTGGTAAGTTCTCGAAGAACTTGTGTTACGGGTACCAGACAACGGAAATATATTTAATACTTTTATACTATACACATATTTAAGATTTTTATTATATTATACACATATTTAATACACATCCATGACCCAGGAACACAGAAAAACTTTTTGTTCCTTCGGCGGGATTTGAACCCGCGACCCCCGGCTTGAGCACCAACACGCTCAACCAACTGAGCCACAGAGGTCGCCAGGGAAACAAAAAGTTTTCTGTGTTCCTGGGTTATGAATGTTTGTAGTAAAAATCTTAAATATATACATAGTATAAAAGTATTAAAATATACTTCCTGTTGTCTGGTATCTGTACCACAAGTTCTTCAGATACTTAGTATGGCCACAGTGGCCACATTGACGTATGCTATACGTCAATATAGCCCCATAATGTACATACGTATCTGAATAATTTATTATTATTATTGACTATTACTCCCTGAGTGTTTAAAGTACGGGATGAAAGTTTGCTTACAAATTTGGAACTTCACCGAATTCCATGAATTTAAATATCCAGGCTAATAAATACTTACAAATAGTTTTTGCCCTTTTTAGAGTTCCGTAATACTCAAAATGTTTTAAAGGTATTTTCAAATTAAGGTGATGTTTCATACACCATACACGACATTTTTACAAAGTCAACCATTTTCGAGTAATCGACCTCCAGTGCTTTATAAGTTAGTCCCTTCCAAGCATTTCTAAACTATACCAGATAGAAAGTTGTAAGTTTTCATGCTGGTAGATCATGTTTAAAACCCATTGGAAAAATTATTTCAGGCGAAATCGGGCATAAACTTTTAAAGTAATTCAAAGAAAACTTATTACACGTTGATAGTTACGGCACCCTCCTTAGACATCACACGAATCTCCATTTTCATCGAAATTGGTACAGATTAAAAGTTTTTCCACACAAACTTTGGATTTTGGAACTCCGGTTCAGCCCTTTAGCATGTTCAATAAAATGTATTTGTTTATTAGCCCGAATTTTAAAATTCATGGAATCGGTAAAGTTTTAAATTTTTACTATGCAAACTTACAACCCTGTAACATTAACTTCTAGACTAAATATCCGCGCGTAAATTATTATTATTATAGTATTAGTGAATAAGTATTACTATTTACTACTACTTTGGTTTTAAAATCTAAACTCGGCTGTACAATAATCTGCTGAGCCAATTTGGCCTTAAAAGTCTTATTCACTGCATCTACAGACTAAAATGGTGAACTAAATAGTCTTACCGTTTTTATGTCCATAATAGCCGGTGCCCGAGGAGGAGCCGCTGCCAGTGGAGGAGCCCTGTGGCGCGCCCTCGTCCTCCGCCTCCAGGAGCGGCGTGGGCTCCATGCTCACACCACCATCACACACACCACCTCAAACACTGCACTGGGGAGATCCACCAGGATAACCTGAAACAAGGCGATGTCCGTATAAATGTGTGGGTATGGAGCTAAATAATGTTGGATGGTACATTTATGACGTCAATAATTATTAATCACAGCGCAAATCAGCTACATATCAGGGCCTTTAGTCAAGATGCATTCGATAATTTCGACGGCGAAGTTAGAAATCAAAAATGCATGGGATTTGATATAAGACATCGCTAAGTGACATGTCGCTTACGATCCCATAAGTCAAATCCCATACATTTTGTTTTCGTCGTCGAAATTATCGAATGCATCTGCACTAAATGCCCTGCAGCTGTTCCATGCTATTGCTTCGTTATTTTTAACCCACGACCAAACAGAGGTTTCTTGTAAGTTTGACGTGTCTGTGTGTCTGTCTGTGGAATCGAGCTCCCAAACGGAAAAACCGATTTTGATGTACTTGTTTGTTTGAAAGCTGACATGATCGAGAGTTTTCTTATCGGTAATTCATCATCATCTGCTTGCTCACTGTTCAACAATTCGGGGGTTAATAATTTTTTAGGGTTCCGTACCTCGAAAGGAAAAAACGGGACCCTTATAGGATCACTTTGTTTTCCGTCCATCTGTCTGTCAAGACCCTATTTATCAGGAACGCGTAGAGATATTACGCCGTAGAGATATTATAATATAATTCATATCAAATACTCAAATCTCCTGTTTTTTTAGAGGTGTGAAAAAATGAAACTTCTAAGTCAACGCAATAAAAGATACAGCCGTTTATGCCTTTAATTTCCGAAAATTTTCGATACTGGCAAGGGAATTGAAACCTACAGCGCACTTCCCGTGAACTCAGAATCTTGAAATTTGGTACGAAGCAACGTCTTATAGCACAGATAAAGGGAAAATTGCGAAAACCGTTAATTTTTAGTTACATAATAATATAATAAAAATATTTTTAATAATTTTAAACTTACTACCCCTATCCTCATAAAGACGTAGAGGTATTAAATTGAAATTCATATCAAATAATCAGGTCTATAATAAGTTAGTTCTTTAAGCTGTAACAAAATCACTACAGGTTTGTACGAAACCCTCGGTGTGCGAGTCCGACTTGGCCTGTTTTTTTTTTTTTTTTGATTATCGTGCTCTATTGTTACTCCGACTGTCAAACTCATTTTTTTTTATTTTCTTATAGGTTATCAACCAACACTAACTCTAGAATTGTCCTACATTATGCCTACCACCGGTTCGAAAACTAGCCCGGCGAGAACTACCTTCTAGTAAAAAGATGAAAAATTGTTATTTTAAAAAAATATTTTATTTAACTAAAAAAATATAGTAACTTAACTTTAAGTAACAAAAAATAATGGAAATATTTTGAAAGTTTTCAACTGTGTAGGTTGAATAACCTTATACCTTTTACAAGGTAGAAAAGTTTTCAAAATTAATAACGGATATTTTGGGCATAATATAATGTTTTATGTAATAACATTAAGGCTAAATAAAATAATTAAAAATTAAAAAAAAAGAAAGAAATAAAATTACAATATAGCGCTCTAATGGCGTTGAGATCACTAACCTTTATTTTCTGCCTAAACGTCTTTAAATAACCAGTAAATCATTACCGTATTTGATTTTGAACATCCTTATATACCTAGTTTAAAATAACATTAAAATAAACTATTTATTATTATTATTAATTGCGCGTAATAAACACATACTAGTACACCATTAAGTTCATAAGATAAATCAAGTTATAACGTCTCGTGACTCTCCTTATGCTGCTCCTTATGCTGCTCTAATGAATACAGATGACCATTTTTATTACGAACTAGTATATACAGTGAGTTAGTGGATTTTCTATCATTTTATTGATATTTACGGCGCCTATAAAATTTATAGCCCCTAATAATAAGGGTAAATAATGAGGAAATAGAGCTTTTAGGAGTTAGTAGGTACTTTCTGGTAATATGTATCAAAATAAAACTAAAAATCTTAGGCCTGTTCATCCGTTATTTTATGATTTATAAGTTTTCTCCAAGCGAAGTAACCACTCTTGAAATACTTTAGTATTTTAGCCTGGGACAGTTGGTTTTTAAAAGTATACGACTTTTAAAAACCAACTGTCCCAGGCTAAAATACTAAAGTATTTCAAGAGTGGTTACTTCGCTCGGAGAAAACTTATAAATCATAAAATAACGGATGAACAGGCCTAAGATTTTTAGGTTGCCCAAGCACATACGGTGCGGGTTTCCTCACGATGTTCTCATTCACCGTTAGAACGTCCGTATAATGTACTTGAGATCTGAAAAAGTCTCATTAGTACACGCCACAACCTGGGATTCGAACCTGCACTCTCTCGAGTGCGAACCAAACGGTCTACCAACTCTCAAAAAGAACATACAAAGAGAAATAAAAAGCCTTAAAGAATCGGTCTATGTCCGTTTTTGGAGAGTTCCAGTAACCACCAAACCACAGCCAATATTGCACTGTTATGAATCTATGTGTGTCATTTCTGGGGCCTGAACCTCAATTCTCGTATTTAAAGTAGACTTTTATTTTACATCATTAGTTTTGTAAATGTAGTGATATGTTACCGTGAACGGATTTTATGACATTATGACCAATCAGAGCGCGTTTCACGTTGGTTTAACGTTCTTAAAAACACCGTTTGGGAGTATAAGCGTATCGGGACTTGATTGTAATTGTATTTATGCAGGTTTTATTTAGCAGAATTGCCCCTCGGTATTCATATGCCGTACTTAGCTATCTTCTTGTCCTCTATTTTTTACTTACACATATCTTATACTTTGGACGTACATATTAATTTTAACAGCCTCCGTGGTCTAGTGGTTCGAGCATTGGCTCTCGACTCGGAGGTCGTGGGTTCTATTCCCGCATTGAAACGACAAAAAATGTCCAAGTTTAGTTAAGACAATGCAGGTCACCTTTTTCGTACTACTAAAACACCATTAAGCCTCCGAGGTTATACTTGAAAACAAAATTTGTGTGTTACGTAATCCTTGTATGAATAAAAACAATGAACCTAATATTAAAAGTAGTGCAAGCGCAAACTGCAGGGGCTGTGAGCTATTGTGGCCGAGTATTACGCGAGCAAGTGTTCAAAAGCGACTAGCGAGTATAAAACCAGCGATACAATATGAATCAGAACCCCGTATTTAGCTTAGACTTTCAATTTACTTTTAATGAATTATAAATGTCTCGTCTTATAATCTTAAACTGATTATTGTGGTTTGGAGTAATCAAAAACACGTTTTGACGTCGGTTTGACGGTTATGAGAATACCATTTTGCTGTTTTATTATGTCAAGAAACATCGAATGTATCGAAAGTTGTAAGAAATTTTAATCAGCAAAATCGGCCTACTACTGCTTTCGCCTTGTTAATATACAGGACAAAATGCTGGGTTACCAGTGGCGAAGGCTGGTTCTCCTTCATAGAGAAGCCGGAGCCTGTATAATAGGTAGGGATTTCTATGAAGGTTTGCAAAAGGTAAGTGACAAGGGAAGCCGATAAGAATGGAGTTATAGGAACCCTACGCCACTGTGGGTTACCAAATACATACGTCTTGTTTTTAATGCACAATAACCCAATAATGATAAGAAACTTAACGCCATATTTGCGTCGAATTAATACTCATATAAACCCTGTTTAGGTACGTGCAGTATAGCAATATACCGTTAGTGAGTCTTTTGAGTCTTTAAAATGTATGCTAACGGCGAAAAATCTATTTGGTTTATTGACTGTATTGACCACAGATTAAAAAACAAAGACGGAATATAAAAAGCTACTTATTAAGCTTTCGATTTCATTACACTAGTGCAAGCATACGGTGTGTAGTCTACGATTGTGTGGAAAAATTGTGGCCCGTTGAAGGGGACGTCAACATTTTCAAATTTGGATCGATTTAGATCGTTCTATGAAAGATGTTTCTCTAGTAGTCTGTACGTAAAAGAGATGTTTGATTTGGGCCGGTTCTATGTACACTACATAGGTAAATAGGAAAAAAATATGGAAATATCATAAAAATACGAAAAAAATTAATTTGAAGAAGGGTACATGCGTACAAAAATGATTCTTTGAAGAGTTTTTTATTGCGAAAACACTATTTCTAGGGCGGCCATGACAGTTGTTTTGACTTGACTTTTGACGTAGTAGACAGTTTTACGAAGAGACGTCGTCCTGAATGTCATACGTCTTTCTTTGTCAAAAGTCATGTCATTGACAAAATGACATTCTTTAGTTAATCTGATCTGATCTGCCGATTCCGATCCGATTGACGAAGTTAATTTAAATGTACATGGAAACGAAGTGAAATTAAACAACATAAAGAATAGGAAACGGTTACTATATTATGTAGCTTTATTTACATATACTGTACATAGGGCTGGCCCAGGCCTCATACATTTCTTGAACATCTCTTTTATAATATTTATACTCTGTGTACATCCTGTGTACATGAAATGATTGCATTAGTTGTAATTTTAAGCGCTTACAGAACGTAAGTAAGTGTGTAAGTACAGTAACCCACGGGAACCGTATATGTCCCGCAATAAAAAGTAGCCTACGTTCCCCATGGTCTACTTTTACTTGGTTATATCTGTGCCAAATTTCATGATGATCGGTTTAGTAGTTTTTACGTGTAACTGTCAATAAAGTTTCCCACGGGAACTGTACATTTCCCTGCGATAAAAATTAGCCTATGTCCTTTCTCAAGCTACAGACTATCTGTGTACCAAATTTAATTTCAATCAGTTCAGTGCTTTTGCCGTGAAAGACGGACAAACAGACGCACACACTTTCCCATTTATAATATTAGTATGGATATGGAAGTTTATCTGTATTAACGGCCACGTTTTTGCCCTTATTAAGTACAGGAGCTGAGGTATATCAAAATTAATTAGAAAATATATCGTACCAAAACTTCTCTAGCTTCACAATAAACTAATCAAAACCGTATAAGTGTAATAAAATATTTATCAAATTGTACCGTTTATGAAAGCAATTTTATTTTATTACTTGCGACAAATTTTAGATTTTAATTAAAATAAGCGCTCCGATTGGCCACCGTATTAATTATAAATAACGTTGACAAATCCAAGATATTTATGGTGATATAAATATTCAGGTAAGATATGGAACACGCAAAAATAAACCTCGAAAAGCCAATTTTAAACACTAAAGTGACTGATATTTTATTTGGATATTCAAGACGCCAATAAGTACCTATATCGCGTATAAATAGTTTCTAGTAATATCTTAAAATTTTTCTACCTATATTAAAATCACATTTTTTTTTTATGAAACTAGCAAGGAGCAAACGAGCAAACGGATCACCTGATGGAAAGCGATTACCGTCGCCCATGGACACCCGCAACATCAGAGAAGTTGCAAGTGCGTTGCCGGCCTTTTAGGAGGGAATACGCTCCCTTCTTGAAGGTTTGCAGGTCATAATGGTCCGGAAATACTGCTGGCGACAGTTCATTCCAGAGTTTTACAGTGCGCGGCAGAAAGCTTCGGGTAAAGCGCACGGTGGAGGACTGCCACTCATCAAGGTGATGAGGATGATAATTATTTTATATGTTTTTATTAGAACCGTTTATACCAGAATGACATAATTCGTCATATTATGTCATTCTGGTATAAACGCAAATCCTATCCGTTATAGCATTAGGTCCATAAAATATACATAAAATGTAATAACAAAAAAATTAAGAACAAAAACTAACTTTGGTATAATTTATTTATTTATTAGATACAACCGACAAGGAACAAACATTAATAGTAGCTAAAATTGCATATTCATGTTGTTTTAAATATCTAAATGCTACCTTATAATTATAGGTGTAATACAACTTGCATCTTTTATAATATGTACTTACATAATTTCAGGGAGATTAAGTTAATATGAATTAATATAATTTACAAATTAAACATAAATTAATCAATCACATAATAACTAAGAATTTAAATGGTTGAAATGAAGGAAAATTTTTGCGACAGTTAATTCTATTTTGTTTGCGTTTTTTATTATTTTTATGAATTTATTTAACTTATTTAATGAAGTATAAAATAATAACATTAATTTATAATAAAGTAGGTATAGATCTGATTAAAAGGCTTTGTAATCTGTGACATAACTAAATCTGAGACAAGTTTTTATGATTTTAATGTATTGCTTATCGTAATTGTGTCTGTACATTTGCATAATATAAGCCCAAAATTTTAATAACCAGGCGGGAAGCCATAAAAATTTAGCTGGGGTAGTGAGAGGTCATTAGGTAAATATAGTTTAGGCAGTTATCGCTGTTTGTTTACAAATGTTTATAGTTATTGTGCGTGATACGAAGGTAACAAAATAGGGAAAATACCTGTTAAGCCGAAATTTTATGAAACTTATGAATAGGGAACATGCATTTATTTTAAATCAGCGGAATTCTTATATTTTCCAAAATGCAACATAAATATAAATACAAAAATTACAGTAATCAGTTGCTAAATTAAAAAGAGAGAACTAACAATACGACGTTTTTTAAATTTGATTGAAAAACGAATATGACTGTTCAAATCCTTATGTTTTTTGTGTAATTTTTTGTTACAATGATAATGGATATGCATAAACGAAGTATTTGAGTTTATAAAATCTATTTTGTATTAATTATCTTCATACATTTTAAACGGCTGTGTTTCATTTTTTGTATACATCATTTTTAATGCTCTCCAACGATTTCATTTTTGTGATGACTGTATTTAATCAACGGTTGATCGTAGATATTCCATATTTCCTGGATTATTATGTACTTTTCAAAAAGCCAATAAAAACATATACATGTTCCCCATTGTTTAGTAATGATTCCGGCGGAAAATATGAAACAAGAATAATTTGTAACTAATATTTAAATCCATTAATAAAACTTAATCGCTACTAAAGTGGATATTAAGTGAGTTCATAATATTTAACCTAAAGAACTGGTGAAAATAAGATTTGTGAATCAATAAAACCCTTTTTTATCCTCTCGATACCATTCAGCTAAGTTTTGGCAAAAATCGTGATGAAACTCAAGAAAAGCCTAATTGAGTTTATTAATAACAATTTAATATTCATCATTAATTTGAGCGAGCGAGCGAGCAAAACGAGAGCCATCTAAAATGCCATTCACATTTAGAACGCTTTTAATTAACGCTCCATGGGCTCCTGGTCTACATTACGTTTGGCACGCTTCCCGCGCTGTCGGCTCTTTTTCTAGGCGGATGCAGACGATTTTCGGCGAAGCTGTCGCTCGAGACATCTGGTGGTTTTTAATGTTGGCACATATTTTATGTTTTAATAAGGCGAGGTGTGAGTTTTTATTGCTAATTTGTCTTGCTTCTCGACGAATTGGTACTTATTTATTCATAAAATAAGGAAAATTCTAAGATGCTATAATTGTTATACCTTGGATAGTTGGCGTTTTTTTTATTCCTGAGCTTTAGAATGGGTGGTCGCTACGTCTCTACCGACCATCATATTATATAGACTAGCTGTTCCCCGCGGCTCCGCCCGCGTAAATATAGTTTCCCTTGGGAACACTGTGCTTTTTCGGGATAAAAAGTAGCCTATGTTTGAATCCAGAGCCTAAACTACTACCATACCAAATTTCATCAAAATCCGTTCAGTAGTTTTTGCATGAAAGAGAAACAAACATCCATCCATACATCCATCTATCCATACATCCTCACAAACTTTCACATTTATAATATTATTAGTATATATTAGTATAGTATATTAGTAAGTAGGAAGTAGGATTATAGAGTAAGTCTTTCACCGTTATTAAGCCAGTCTTTGATATTTTTATTATTATTATTAGTTATATAATATAGTAGTCCAATTGGAATAAATGACAGACAACTGAAAATATAGCCGAGGTATAACACGCTAAGTACATAAGATTAACATTTATGTGATATAAATCAATATATTTGAATACAAGATTTCATAGGTATTTTAGACATTGCAATATAGGCATTTTTCACATTCTGTACGTCCGCCATATTTTACTTTAAACCAATTACATCCGAAACATAAAACGATTATAAATTCTACTCGATTAGAAATTAATGCAAGAAATATTTGAAAAAAACTTAAATAAATTGATGATGTTTTATAAAGCTTTAATAGAGTTAAAACAGGACTGAAACATGTGTTTTGTGTAACGCATTCCCTTTGTTCAGTGAATTGTGTGTTAAATTAACAAACGATGATAAAGTGATCTAAAATTTATCAAAACATCAATTTCCCGTATCGTTTGCCGCCTGCCAGTGCAATCAGCTACATAATGAGGCCTCAGGCTGAACAATAGTTTGTGTTTGAGAGTGACCGAATTTAACAGACTGTCTCTATATACGAGTTAGGGTCAGATCACACCTCACGTTCTTGCTGAACGTTCGAACTGACGCGTACGCTAACGAGAATAACTTTGCACATTTAGATCTGACATCGAACTAGCTATTAGATCAAACATTAACACATTTTGTACTTTGTTTATATTCTAATATACCTACACTGGACAGCAAATAAACCGGGCCACCCGCTACTTTTGAACTCTAGTCCGATTTTCTCAAAAAGTATAATACTTACAACTGCCAAATTCATATCTATAGAAAGTGCGTTTCATGACGATCAAAATGACTAAAATTTAATCTAAAGTACCGTCATCTTACATTGCAATCAAGCAACAAACACCAATGCTTACGATTTGCTCTGTTTTGGCTAGAATTCGAGCTCAGCGTTTTTTATTCTACAGTCAGGGTAGTCCGATGTTTCTTATCATTTCTTTAAATGTTTTCCATCATTTGCATAGACGCGTGTATTTTTGTAACTTTTTTCAGTTAATACTGGATACAACTCCTCAGGAAGCCGCTCAAGCTGTAGCATTACTTCAAGCAGACCCACGGACAACGTGAGGTCGCTCGAAGACTTCGAATTAGCAGATCTTCAGTACAACGAGCTTACAGACGATACTTAGAGACTGGAGCATTCGATCGCCGTCCGGGTACGGGCAGACCTAAGGCTACATCAGCAGCAGATGATCGTTACATCCAACTTACTGTTCTGCGAAATCGTCGACTCAACGCAGTTCAAGTCCAACAAAGTCTGCGTCATGAACGCCAAGTGGTCATAAGTTCAGATATTGTTAGAAGGAGACTTGCTGAATGAGACTTGACTCCGAAAAAAGCGGCAACAGGCCCAGCATTAACGGTAGCCCACCGTCGAGCACGACTTGACTTTGCTCAAGAGCACAGAGATTGGACGTTGGAGCAGTGAAGTAAAGTACTCGTCACTGATGAGACATGGGTGAGTCTACATGGAAATGGTCGACGTCAGAGAGTATATCGTCGCCCTGGAGAACGTTATTCTCAGTGTTGCATCGAAGAAACTGTTGCTTATGGAGGAGGATCTGTAATGGTGTGGGGTGGCATCTCATTAACTGCACTTACAGCTTTAGTTTTCATTGAACCGACGGGCCGTACACGTGGATTGACTTCTCATCGCTACATTTCTGAAATCCTCGCAGATCATGTGGTACCTTACGCAGGATATATCGGGCAGGATATGCAGTTAATGCATGATAATGCACGGCCTCACGTTGCTCATGTGATGACCCAATATCTACGCGACGTAGGCATTCGTACGATGGACTGGCCAGCTCGAAGCCCGGACTTGAACCCTATAGAACACTTATGGGATGAGCTGAAACGTCGGGTTCGAGCTCGGGTACCTGCAACAACAAGGCTTCCAGAGCTGCGAATCGCAATTGAAGAGGAGTGGAATGCAATTCCCCAAGATTTCATCGTCAGGCTCGTGAGATCTATGAATACGAGGATGCTATCAGTTATCAGAGCAAGAGGAGGGAACACTGAATGCTAATCATAAACTTTTTTTTTCAATTTTTTTATTTGTTTCCGGTTTAATTTGTTTTTTACTTGGTGATAACAAACGATTTGCGCGACTGGAAACGACTCATGTTTGTAAAATTCTTAATAAACACTTAATTGATTGATAAATCATAATGTGTTTCCATTAATTATAATCGTCATGAAATGCACTTTCTCTATGCATGACTTTGACAGTTGTAAGTATTATACTTTTTGAGAAAATCGGACTAGAGTTCAAAAGTAGCGGGTGGCCCGGTTTATTTGCTGTCCAGTGTATAAAGTATACTACGTCGAAGTTTATTAATGACTAGATATTGCCCACGATATCCCACGAAAACCGTACAATTTGCCGCAATAAAAACTTCTTTAAAAAAAAAAGTGGCCCATGGAGAGCCGCTTCGCAACGTTGAATGTAAGAGGAGGAATGGATGGTAAGAATGAAAGTGGATGAAGCGAAACAAGTATGTAAGGATCGTAGCAAGTGGAAAGAAGTGGTCTCTGCCTACCCCTACGGGAAAAAGGCGTGATTATATGTATGTATGTATGTATGTAAAAACTTCTTTCCCGCAGTCTACTCTGTGTCAAATTTCATCAAAATAGGGCCAGTAGTTTCGGAGCCTATTCAATGCAAAGAAACAAATCTTTCATCTTTAAAAAATTGTATACGAGATGATGCCCGCCACTTCGTGCGCGCAAAAGTTAATTTCGCAGAAACCGTACATTTTTCCGCGATAAAAAGTAGCCTATGTCCTTCCCCGTGGTCTAATCTACATCTGTGCCAAATTTCATAAGTTAGTAGGTACTTAGTAGTTAGTAGTTTCGGAGCCTATTCAACAATAACAAATCTTTCATCTTTATAATATACGATCTGAGTGGGTCTAACAAAAAATCGCTTTCCTATTGCAGATGTAAATACAATTGGATTTAAGGAAAATTCGAAGAAAGTGGCAAGTGTATTGTACCGAATTATAGAACTGTAATAGAAAAATATGATCCGTCAAGTGCAGCTCAACTACAGGGTGTTGTGATTTATATTACCCATATTTTCTTATGCCAATTGCCAGGGTCACTATTGATTCATCATCATTATTATCTTTCAAAATATAAGCGTGTTTAAGACCGGCAAATGATATAATGGTTAGCAATTTTGCACATTGACACACGAAATACCGAAAGGGTTAAATTAGGTCACAGCATTTCCGGTATTTAAAACCACCACCCGGTTTTCTGACCCATTCGAGCCGAAGCTGCTCATGATAAAAATTTCTGAAAAAGTTCCTTATTCACTATTTAAACATACTTTTGCATAATATCAAATAAAAAGTGTGTTCTCGTGAAGTAAGCAAAATAATGTTTCATTCAATTCAAGATTCGCAATAAAATCGTAAGATAAAGTACGCGACGAGTTCATAAGCTAGTCGCAATACGACAAAGTGCTTATTTTGCATAGCCCTTTTACTTGGAAAGAATATACACTGACGGCCACAAAAAGTGACATAATTATATCTTACAAAAAATCCTAGTCCTCACTATTTCTTTTTGGTGTAATATGAACGTTTAAGTCAATGTAATACGAAGTAATGTAATGTTTTATTAAAGGCTTAGTAAATAAAATATTGCTGTTATTGGTGCAGTTCCAATTCCTAAAATTCCCAATCATTCACGGCCTGATAAACTGTTGGTACAATTCAGCGCTAGCGAAAGTAGCTCTCGTTAGTGCTGAAATTGGTAGTGCCAATCAAATTCTCCCGGTCAGATTTCATTTTACTCAATTATTATTTCTAGTTGAATGCTATATTTTATTTGAACCACCTTAGAAGCTGTAATATATTGTACATATTAATGTTTTGTAAAATTATATAAATATTTAAACAGGATATTCTCAAAAACATTGTTTACCAACTCGTTACATTATAAAGCAGGGCTCGACATAAAGATGCTGAAACTATCGTATTGTCATTCCGCGGCAAGACGATGTGGATGGCTGCACGATTTTTATGGCCGACGGTGTAGTTCAAACAGCTTTTATATCTAAGTGAGCTCGCTCGCTTTGTTGTACAACGCGAGTTTTACAGGACTCTATCAAAGTAACTGTGTACAAACGAAAGCTCCCTGAGCCGAGAGCTTTGAGTCCATTGACCACTTGCGCATATTTTTGAAAGCTCATACGTTAAATAACTTTAATGTTACGTTATTCTATTCAAAGAATCCATACATTTTCCCATAGCCGCAAAGTTACCTGTATAATAAAATATACTTAATCCCCCTTACTAATAAAAAATTAAATCCAGTATCCATTTCCAACGCTTAAGACAAGGACAAAACATTGTATTGCTTATCTACTGGATAAATATTTTTATTAGTAAGGGGGTAAGACGATCAAGTTTAAATAGGTGCCTTTATATCAATTACAATCTACTACGAATTAAAACAAGAAACAGTTAAAATAAAATTTATAAGTGTAATTAAAGAGAAACAAGGATTTTTTAAGGACTGTATTCGGAGACGCGCCGCGCGAAGTTTAGGTTTTTAGCGCTACTCTCACAACGATCGAGCCTCGCGCCACAGTATAAAGAACAGTAAACCATCTGCATACAAACGTGCCGCGTTGCGGTTTAAATCCGCAATAGGGAATATGCACGTATTTTTTTTATTTTTTTATATAGATCTATCTTGTTTGGTAAACCGTATGGTAAAATCAGTTTTTTGATATCATTAAAAATAACGAAGATATGAACGTTTAAAGTAGTCTGTTAGACAGAGAGATCGGACGTGTATCGTGACGTCACATAACACGACCTTCATAGAAAGTTCATACTAAATTTCGTTTTGCTAGAAAGAGATAGATTACAAACTTTGACCGCTCATATCTTGCTCATTTATTAACAGATATTGAAATTTTTTTCGCCGTTTCCTTTATTTTTCAGTCTATTATCATATTATTATATTTTAAGCTATTTTTATATTTTATGCATATTCCCTATTCCGCACGCATGCACACACCTCGTATAATAATTTTCAAGAACACCAGCCAGCGGGCTTAGCATGGCGATCCGAAGAAATAAATTTAAGGAAGAAATATTTTATCCAAATAGTGAGTTGCAAAATAGTTCTTAATCCTTGGCGACAAGGTTGCCAATAGAAATCAACATTTCTAAACAGACATATTATCTAGTTTTAAAATGGCTGTCGGGAAATCTTCTGTGAGAAAAGAAAGAGAAAATTCGGGAAGAAAAGAAAGATTGTTTCCAAACGACAATGCATCGACCTTGCTGCCTTACAATAAGACCTATTTTGCTACAAATGGTATTAATGTTTCTTCAATCTCTCATTTTGTCGACTCTCCGATGTTTCTGCGATGTGCATGCTAAGCCTGCTGCTCCTTAGCAGAACCGGTAAACCTTCAGGTACCATCGACAAGTGTCCCAACCCAACACCATACATTTTTTGACCAGACCAATAGTCGTCACCAATACCCCAAAGACTTCGAGAGTCAAATTTCAAAATGGCCCCAAAAATCTCAAAAGTGGGGCCTTTTAACCGGAGACACTTTTTTCTTCATAGTGTTTTCACCATACGTCAAATTTCAAAATGGCCCTAAAATTCAAAAGTGGGGCCATTTAACTGGAGACACCTCCATAGTATTTTCCCATTGGCCCCATTCACCATACGTCAAATTTCAAAATGGCCCCAAAAATCTCAAAAGTAGGGCCATTTAACTGGAGACACTTTTTTCTCCATAGTGTTTTCACCATACGTCATATTTCAAAATGGCCCCAAAAATCTCAAAAGTGGGGCCATTTAACTGGAGACACTTTTTTCTCAATAGTGTTTTCACCATACGT
Source organism: Glaucopsyche alexis (assembly GCA_905404095.1). NCBI lineage: Eukaryota > Metazoa > Arthropoda > Insecta > Lepidoptera > Lycaenidae > Glaucopsyche > Glaucopsyche alexis. Next base: position 31,475,843 of record FR990043.1, on the reverse strand, counting down.
TAAATTTCAAAATGGCCCTAAAAACCTCAAAACTGGTTCGCGGAAATCGAACGAACGACACATGCTTAGTGCACAACGCCGACCGCATTTTCCTGTCCTGTTCTGTCCTGTTGACCTGTCGCGAGTTTAAGTCGAGTCACTAGTCCTGATCGAAATCCATTCCACAAGTCCAAAAACAATTTTCGAAAGGTTTCGTGAGAAGGCTATTGGAGGGGTCAAAAAAAAATTTGAGGTGGGGGGGGGGGGTGTCTTGACGTTTTTGAGGTATTTAGGGAATCTGATGGAGCCAAATTATAGGGCTCGTTCTCCCGATTCCAATGATACCTCACTCGGGGGGTCTAGGGGTCCAGATGACTGAGATATGCCTCGAGGGGATTTTGGGGGGAGGGGGGAGGGGGGAGGGGGGAAGGTTTTGTGAGAAGGCTATTGGAGGGGTCAAAATTTTTTGAGAGGGGGAGGGGGGTTCTTGAGGTTTTTGAGGTATATCTCGGTTTCCCGTTGGGAATTTAGGGGATCTGATTAAGCCAAATTATAGGGCTCGTTCTCGCGATTCCAATGATACCTGACTCGAGGGGTCTAGGGGTCCAGTTGACTGAGATATGCCTCGAGGGGAATTTTCGGGGGGTGGGGGGATGGGGGGAGGTTTCGTGGGAAGGCTATTGGTAAGGTCAAAACATTTTAGAGGGGGAGGGGGGTTACATTGTATAGGGGGTGGGGTTTTTGGTGTGGAGGGTTGTTGGGTTTGGTTGATTGATGATGAGAGAGAGAGAGAGAGAGAGAGACAGAGAAACACACCGCACGGCTTACAACTATGGCAAAAAGTGTCGTTACAACTTTTGGTCTTAATTTTTTCCGTCTCCCTTTTGCAACGCGTCATAAGGAACTTCGTTCCAAAAGAAATATTTACTTGCTCAACAGAACAAATGTACCTACTATTATTAATTATACTGTGGTTCGATCGCAATCTGTGGATGCGGCGTAAAGCGACGTGCTCTCTCCTCGGAGTTGCGTGGCGTACTGACCGCAGCGGGCGCTCGCACATGTATTTGTGGAAACTCGCCAGTTCATAGTAATTTGTATGAAGAATTTGAGCGAAAAAATTGGGCAAGTTTATGATTTCTTAACACAAAATAAGAATATATTTACTAAGAAATAAAGATTTCATTTACTTCTTTATAGTTTTAACTTTATTATTTGATAAAATTAGTTTAATAATTCTTGATAATTACGACTCAGTTATTATAATACGGGAGTGCGATTTACACGTTTTCAGTGATATTCAGATTTTTTTTTACACTTATCCATAAATATTATCTTAAATTCGAATTCTAATAGTATCATTCATTAACTAGCCGTGTGATTTTTTTCAAGGTTGTGGAGTATCTTTTTCTGTATAATTCTCTTATATTCCCGACCCTCGATTGCCGTATAGGGCCCTTAATTACGTGTTCTCACTGAATTGAACTTTGTCACGTGAATGTTCGCCCCTATTACCGCGGCGTAAGGTTCATTATGAACTAGGTCATGGAATGAAGTCATTAATTTTGTGACCCGTAGGTCAGCGCGGCCGTTTGCGGTATTGGCGAATTGAATACGACTTAGTTTCCCGAGCCAAATTAATTTTACAATCAGTTTCACTTACATTGCTGGTATTCCAAATTCTGTGATCTACGTAAATATATACTAATATTATAAGGAGGAAAGATTTGTTTGTTTGTTTGCATTGAATAGGCTCCGAAACTACACAACCTATTTCGATGAAAAGAGATGTTCAAGAAATGTATGAGGCCTGGGCCAGCCCTATGTACAGTATATGTATATATAGCTACATAATATAGTAACCGTTTCCTATTCTTTATTTTGTTTAATTTCACTTCGTTTCCATGTACATTTAAATTAACTTTGTCAAGGAGAGCAACATAAAGTAAAATAAAACATGGCGGATCAGATCACAATTAACTAAAGAATGTCATTTTGTCAATGACATGAGTTTTGACAAAGAAAGACGTATGACATTCAAGACGACGTCTCTTCGTAAAACTGTCTACTTCGTCAAAAGTCAAGTCAAAACAACTGTCATGGCCGCCCTAAAAATAGTGTTCTCGCAATAAAAAACTCTTGAAATAATCACTTTTGTACGCATGTACCCTTCTTCAAATTAATTTTTTCGTATTTTTATGATATTCCCATATTTTTTTCCTATTCACCTATGTAGTGTACATAGAACTGGCCCAAAATCAAACATCTCTTTTGGAACATAATACTATATAGAGTAGAACATAAGATTGTCACGATTTTATTTTATTTTAATGTTTTTATTGGCAACACCGCTCCGATCGCGCCACCTTCACCGGTTGGTTGGAGTGGAGGGGATATGACTGGTGGAGTCAGTGCTTCCAGATTCACTGTAATTACAGTATATTTACTGTATTTTAGAGTTTTCTACTGTATTCTGTAATAATAAAATACAGTGTATGAATATACTGTATTTAATTAATTCCAATCATATTTAATACAACCTATAAAACCAGTAGGTCTTTAAAAATCATGAGGATATTGTTCTGGAATACTTTTTATTTATTATTGAACTAATACTTAAATCATTTTAAGTTCTTTCAATATTTTAACAAATATTTACTGTAATTATACTGTAAATTGTAATCTATCTTGATTTTGAAAACTACTGTATTGTTTTGCGAAACTCTTGTATTTTTTTAGCAGGAAACACTGTAATTTTACTTTTGAGATCTGGAAGCACTGTTTGGAGTAGAGATAGGCAGTCGGAGTGGATTAATTCTACCTGAGGCGCTAGAGACAAACGCACTGGTGTGTCGGTATTCACAGACAAGTGTTACCCAGTAGAGATATTAACATACCTACTTTTGTAACTAGTATTCAGTATTAACGTGAATAAGAAATTGACTACTAAACTCAATATTGAAGTTTTAGTAAAAACACGAGAAAGGAAGGAGATAGGATACTTTTTTAAGGCGAAAAAATATACAATACCTGCAAGATATCTTTAATAGTTTCCGAGATATTTTCAAAAACCATACCCCCCTTTTTTACTAAATTGTTTATAACTTTTGCAATTTCTTGCAAAAAAATATTTCTAGAGGGGCTCGAACCCCTCTAGAAATTTTTCAAAAAGTTTCTAGACGTCATTCCGAATCGAATGAGCCCTGGATCATAATTTTCGGTGCCTTTGGACAAAAATTCACTGAAATGGATCTTATGAATCAGACTATAAGACTTTGCCAATAAATGTTTTGTGTGGCAGCGAAATGGGTAAAAAGTGACTCCTGTGGTTTAAATTGAATCCGACCGTAATACAACACTCGCGGATCAACTCGCGCCTTAAACCCACTTGCGCAGAAACGGGTTAAAATAAAAATATCATGCCTTCTCTTTCATAAATACCTAGAACGAGAGAGATATAGAGAGATAAGATGATGTTTATTGTTTAACCCAGGTTAACTTTAACACAGATCTGCGCAATTGGTCCTTAATGCGTGGACATTTGCCAAGTTCTTTACTGGAGAATGTGTGAAACACGAACACACCGCATTTTCAAAAATTTTAACTGTTAGTCTTAACAACTTTGTATTTATGCAAGGCTTTTCCATGAATTTTTATCAACATTAATAATTTTCACTGATATTTAATAACAAATTTAATATAAATTTAATTAAACCATCTCAAACGTTCGCAGCGTTTAACCGTGCCAACGTACAACAGGGAAGGGGATTTGTACAATTTCGATGTTGAACTTTCACATTATCCAGGATAGCCAGGTATCGTTTAATTGTTTTATTTTATATCCTACTCGTAACTACAGTCAATAATACAATTAAATAACTTTTGTGCATAATATTATTTTCAGTTATTACCTGCTTAGAGAGTTGTTTTTGACGTTACAACAACGACAACTTATATTTCGATGGAGCCGGCTGCACACACGAAAAAACATGACGTATGCAGCGTTACTTCGCTCTGAGGCGTTCCATTTGACATTGTCAAGTTCAACTATCGTCAGTAAACCGACTTTACTTAACAGACAACCGATTTTTTTATCTAAATTGTGTTGTGAAATATGTGTTTTCATGGAAACTGGAGCGCTAACGAAGACAACGTTAGCACGTCCGCGTCAGTGTAATCGAGATTTATTCCGTAATGTTCCTCTCCCGCTAATTGATAACGTCAATTTTCCCGCCAAATTGAAATCGATTTGGCTCTTTGAATTAGTCTAATGATTTGATTACTTATGACCAAAATTACTCATTATTCATAAAATTTTAAAAATCAGTGTGCGTAGAAGAAAACAAACTGTAGGTTTGTTCAGAATGCAGTGCCAAAATTTTTCCAAAACTTTTCCGAATGACACTATCGAAAAGTGTAAAAAATATTTATTTGTTTAGTGAATGAGAGAAGAGAGTGAAAAATTCACTATTTATACTCAGAATCTAAAATGACATTAAAATCACGCATGAGTGGAATGGCAGGACAAAGTATCGAGGATTTTACATTAACACTACAAAGTTGCATACACACAACACAGAACCACCATATCTGTTCCACAGGGAACTGCAGAGATTGGGGCCTCCCTTAAGTGCGATCCTGCCACTTCTGCTAGAGGCCTTTATTTTACGACGCTGAATAAAATAATGCTTGAAAGGAAAAGATAAAATTGTTTATTGCGACATTCTGTATATGCGATTCAAGTGTTTTGTATTACGTGCCGAAATTGTTGCTGTTTTTCAATCTTGAATTGATTTTAGAGACTGTTTTTTGGTGGAATTCAAAGTCAAAAAGAATATTGTGAATTTTGCTTCAAATATTTCATTACATTTTGACCTAGCAATATTCAAAACTATAATTAATAAACTATCCCACGAGAACACTGTACTTTGTCGGGATAAAAAGTAGCCTATGTGTTAGAGCTTAGACTACTATCATACCAAATTACACCAAAATTCGTTCAGTAGTTTTTGCTTGAAAGAGTAACAAACATCCATCCATCCATCCTCACATACTTTCAGATTTATAATAGTAATAGGATTAAGGTGAATAAACTGTATCTTATTAATATTTCAGAACAAAAAATCAAAGTAATAAAACGCAATCCCTTTAACTAATTTTCAAAACTGTTGGTGACTGTTCAACGAGCACTCAAATACAAATTATATCAGAAGTGTACTATCGCGTAGCAAAGTGTTGCCTAGCGAATGAGATAGAGATCGGAGTCGTGCTCAATCTGCGAACACAATCTGTCCGATATTGCCAGATCAATGTATCGGTTATGAATTTTAATAGGAGAGATACCAGGAACACAGTAATAATACACAATACTTCTTGCACTATTTCCACTTTAATAAGTATTTTACATTAGTTTTAATATATTACACGACCGGTTTCGACAAAGTCATCATCACTTTGTGTGTCATCATCATCATCATCACAAAGTGGAAATAATCCAAGAAGTATTGTGTATTATTACTGTGAAACATGAATTTTCACAGTACAATCAATAACATATACCAGGAACGAACTGAATAAAACGTTGACGTTTGCTTTGTGTTTCGAGTGAGGGTATCAGAGGTAGCCATTGATTTGTAGCTTTGTAGCCTTTGATAATCGTTCGCATCAGGCGTTCAGTCTGCTCGTTTACCTGGCTCGCTTCTTTTTCTTCTTTAATTTGAGGGCAGGGCCCTTGTTGGTGGAGCTTTCGCCACTTTTCTCTGTCTTCCACTAGTACCTTCAGCTCTGTATAGTACATGATAATATTATGTACTATATAGAGAGATGAACAATATTAGAAGGAAAAATAGAAGGAAAGAGGGGTAGGGGATAACCAGGAAATACTATATTAGTCAACTTGTAGATAATGCAAATATTATTTACATTATCTACAACTACCCCTCTTTTCTTCTATCTTTCCTTCTAATACTGTCCTCATGAATGTGTCATGCCTTATAAGATGCCCAATCATCTTTCTTCTTTTTGCCTGGCTCATTTCATAAAAATGATTTTATTTCTGATTATTATTTTAAATGCCACGGATCTGGCGCAGCGCCAAAGGAACTTATTGACGGACATCCGCTTATGTAAATGTTTTATTTTTAGAACAGATTTGAGTAAGGTTTATAATTTTGGGGAAGTTGTAGAGTAGAATTGAAACTATTATTATTTAATTTCTTTTATAACTTACAACAATTTAAAATATTGAAAACTGTTAACTAAGTACTCGTAGTAAACAAAAATAATATATTCTTCTTTATATAACTACCCACACCGATTACGGTGACGATGGCCGGTTTCATTGAAACCAGGCCAGTTATGCAGGAGTAATTTTATAGTGCCCTAGTGTGTGCGTAGTACACAAGGACGTAGTACACTCTTCTTTAACTCTCATAATCCAGTGGGATGGATAGCCGACACGACTGACGAGAGATCAGGCGCAGATCTGACTTTTTACATGCCCATCTGACGCATGGATTGTCTTTCCTATCAGACAATCAGGTGACCAGCCTGCATTGTCCTAAACTAACTTAGAAACAATATTTTTTGTTGTTCCAATCCGGAATCGAATCCACAACCTCCGAGTCGAGAGCCAATGCTCGATCCACTAGACCACGGAGGCTGTTAAGCTAGCTTCTTTAAAACCAGACCAGCTAAGCAGGGGTTATTTTATAGTGGCCAAGTGTGTGCGCAATGTAGGTACACTCTTTCTTCCATTCAAAACAACGGAAAACCGACATGATTGGCAAGAGATCAGGTGCAGGAGTTCGACTGTGTACATGCCTATCTAACGGTTGGATCATCTTTCTTGACAGACAATCAGGTGATCAGCCTGCATTGTCCTATCCACTCTTTTTATCTAGTTCATTATTTTCTTGCAATCATGGGGCATTAAGATAGAGGTTATGAGTTTTATTATGTCTTGAATGAATCTAGCCCAATGGCTAGTTCAAATTTTCCTTTATATATATATTTTTTCAACATATTAAATAAGGTCTTGGAGGCCCTTTTTTTATTATATTGAAAGTGTCTGTGTTCTTAAGCATTAAATTACTAACAAGTGGATTTGGGTGGTTTTCGATACATTTGGCGTAGGATTTGAGCTTTTCTGTAACTTCCTGCCTGACCATTGGCATTTTTAGGTCATGATGTAGTTGTTTATTGGTAATATACCATGGTGCATCGGTTATCATTCGAAGTATTTTTGGTTGAAAGCGTTATAAAATTTCTATATTTGTCGGCTGCCATTCCCCACAGACTCCATATTGGCTTTAGAATTCACACTTGAAAACAAATTTTTTTGTTGTTCCAATGCGGGATGAAACCCACAACCTCCGACGTCGAGAGCAAAGCTCTTAACCACTGGACCACGGAAGCGTCCAAAATAAGTTCATAGTAGATACTTAAAATTTATTACCAGGAAGGAAAACTCATAAAAATAGAATTTATAAAAATGCATTAAAATATTATCTAAATATTAAGAAGTGGTCGGGACTGTATCAGGTACTAGGGGAAAATGCGATCTGCAATCACCTAGGTACGCCTGCCTGCCGTACCTAATTCGTGTAATGTATTTTTTAAAATATTCTTGATTTAGCTCGTCTACGTTAATTTTTAAAATGGACCTTTTGAAATACTTCTTATAACGTAGAAAATCGACGAACGGGTTATTGAAATTGAAATTGTAAATTGAATCGAACTGAGAGGTCACATGGGAGCCGCCGCGTGCCGTTCCACGAACTCACTCAATACAATTCGACCGAATAATTTCCTATTAATTAACAATTTCAAATTAAAAAATATTTATTTGGCTACACCAAATAAATATTTTTTAATTTGAAATTGTCATGTCTTATTTACTTATATAAGTATTAAATAATTATATTATTAGTAAGAAGGACCTGATTCTTGGTAATAACCTAAATTATACATTTTTAATTAATAAATATTAAATAATGTCGGCATAATATATTTAAGGTACGCAGTTTGTGAAAACCAGTTTAACATTAAAATTCACTCTCATTCTAACACCTATTTAATTTTGTTTAAATTTCTAATGTGAGATCCGGTACAGCAACTAAATTAAAAAGCTAGAGCAAAGGCTAACATTAGAAGTCTGAAGAACACTTAGGCTAGAACGATAGCTAATAGTAATTACACAGTTTAATATAACTAGGTATTTATTTACAGGTCGTAGTGAAAACGAGTGAAATCCGATTCTTAATTACATTCGACTTAAACTAGACTGTTTCGACTGTGACAGTGATCTTTTTTCGACTTAAGTGAGGATAGCATCTAATGAAAATGAAATGATAAAGGGCTGAGTATGGCTGGAAAAGTTTTAGTCTGTAAATCACTCTTATTTTCTTGACTAAATTAGAAATTTCAGTCTCCGTTGTTGTTAAAATTCAGTTTTGTATTTTTAATTTCGTTAACCATAATATTGATAAGTATTATGACTACATAATACAATTTCATCCATTTTAGAATCATATTAGGATTGTTATTAAATAATTCTGATGAGTTTAGGATAGTTTTTATGTATGCTATGGATTGAAAAAACTTAACAATATAAGGACACGTCTAAGATGGGATCCATAACTATCAATGCAAAATAGTTGTTTTTTTTTATTGATTCAAAAGTTGTTGACCGATTTCGCTTTAAAACCCTAGAAAGTATTAAGCAGGAGCTTTCAGCATGGACTTTTACAAGTTTTGATCTCTATACTATACTAATATTATAAAGAGGAAAAGTCTAGTAATATCAGAGTAATATAAAAACATCTAGTAATATAGAAATGTCAGAACTAGGTCTTGTGGACACCACCGATAGCTCGAAATTGGTTCACTTTATAAAAATAGTCGTGAATGAAACCTCGCCTTTATTTAAAAATACCTCTTCAATCCACATGATAGGATAGAACGAGAAAAAAAATTATCCCCACATTTTTTTATTGTGACAAATGCAAAATCTATGCGCAATCTAGAACTCCAATTTTTATTATTATGGCCATAATTACAAAGGTTAGTGAGATGGACAGACGGAAACTATACGATTTCCGTTACTTCGATTGTTGTTACTATGGAACTCTTAAAATATATTTGAACAGAAATTATCTACATTTAAAGTACAGTCATGCTCGTAATATTAATTTGGTTATGTAAATACCCAGTATTGATGACTGTACCGAGCGCGGCGGCGCTGCAAAAATAACCCAAAATGAATTATTCATTATTTATTCATTTTAACTTAAACGCATCAAATAAAGGTTCGTCTTCTCTTTATGGAAACATAATTTTTCAATTTAAAAAATGAATACCAAATATTGTTTTGGGTTCTAAATTCTAATAGGTACAGCAGCAACATAATATTTAACGTACGTTTTTATATTTGCGCACAGAATATAATTATGTAGGTATTTTTTTATTTTTACTATGCGGATACAGAACTAGTCATATTAGAATAGAAAAGAAAACATTTGGCGGGATTCGAACGCGCGACCTCCGGCTTGAGCACCAACATGCTCAGCCACTGAGTCACAGAGGTCGTCAAATTATTTTAATTATGTTAGTAATAAGTCTAGTATGACATTCAGATTACACTCCATATAAAGACGGCTCATACGCGATTACGCCAACAAATTACTGCAATACCATAAGACTCGCAGGTGCGTCGCTAACCTTTATGGAGCCTTAAAAGTCACCCTTAAGTAGGGGGATGATTTATAGTATCCGGCACTCTCACAATCCGGAAGAAACGGTTGCCATTTTAATATCCCTTCTTTCTCACGTCTAATTGTGTAAATAGAGATAGAATATAACTTCTAACATTAAAATAAGTACCTGAGAAAATATCAACACACATAATCTTACCTTTTCATTCTTTACTATTATATTACTAGATAGAGACGCAAAGTTCATCATAAGATTGCTAGGTATACTCGGTAGTCCAATGAGGGTGTTTGGTATTTTTTCTGTCCCTATGGGGCAGACCCAATGCACACAAAGCGTCATCTGGTGGCGTAAGTGATATTAAAAACGGTCAATAAGAATTTTCGATTTTTTTTCTGTCACCACGCGGCGCTAGGTAGCCCGACGGTTCTTGTCGTGTCAAAAAGCTGTCAGATGTCACGAATTTAAAAAAATATGTCTTTAAATAATTAAAATATTAAACTTTTATAAAAAAACTATAAACCGACAACGTATTTTTTAGCCTTATTATTACAAATCTATTGACACCTCATTCGTTAAAATCGGTCTAAAATACTGCGTTACGGCGGTATAAACATACATACAATTAGTTATCACTGCATACAATTAGAGATGGCCGATTAAACGAAAAGCGTTTAAAAAAGCGTGCTTTTATAATTAAGTTGAAAAGTCGTTTATAAACGTAAGCGTTTAACACTTATACTTAACGTTTATATCGTTTATAGTCATTAAGCTATAAGTGTGGAATGAGCAAAGAAAAATAGTTCTTATGTCAGCGCAATAAAAGTGAAAATTCTTTAATGTAGCTCATCACTTATTTAAAGTTTTAATAAACGGCTTATTTTTTGTACTTATAACTTATATGCTTTTTCATGTTTATTCACTTTTTGTTAGTTGCGCCTTGCGGCTTGACGAAAACACGTTATATTACGTTATGCAATAATTCGTATTTTAATTGTAATAGTGGTGTTTTGGTGGATTACCGTGAACTTTTAATGTAAATAATAAATATAATAATGGTCCATATGGACGTAATATAAACATTTCGTGCAGTGTTTTAGTATTAAGTTTATTAAGTTTTTGTCGTAAGTACTGCTTAATATAAAAATGAATTATTCAGATTTCAGACAGTCCTAAGCCTGCAAAGGAAAGTTCATTGAAATCAGTTTAAGCGATCGAAAAACGTGGCGCAAAAAACATTATAAGTGGCAATAAGTAGATAAGCAGCTAAGCAGTTAACATAAGTTGCTTTTGAATATTTAATAACGAATTAGTTAACTTTTAATTTCAAGCCGTTTATCACATCTCTACATACAATATACATACATAGACTGCCACAGTGATAACCATGGCAGTCTATGTATGTATATTGTATCCTCTTTTTAATATAATACATCAATGGACTGCCAAAATCATTAGCCTTTTGGTTTCGCCGTAGTCGGTTAAAAACATAGATATATAATATAGTTATCACTGGTTAAAAAAGATTAAATCCAACGAATTAAATGCAATCCCATGTATTTATTGCACGATAATTAGAATAGAATAGAATAGAATAGAATAAGCCTTTATTGCCAGTTTCACAATATTGTAAAGGTAGGTACAATTCATTAATTTACTTATTAGATTTCATTTTACATGAATTAATATTATTTTGTTTTATTATAACTAAACAATTGTATTATCATGTCTGTAGTATTATATTGTATCATTATAATTGCATTTTATTTTATTAATTTTAACCTAAGTACCTAGGTATTATTATTTTAGTTACATTCATACTTTTTTTTTTTTTTTTTTTTAATCTCTCTCTTTCCTGGCTTGTCCTTGGACATAGGCCTCCTCCAAGGTTTTCCATTTTTCTCTATTTTGAGCTTCTCTTGTCCATGTTGCTCCCGCTATTCCTTTAATGTCATCCTCCCATCTCCGGAGTTGTCGGCCTCTCTTTCTTTTGCCTTCTCTAGGGTACCATTCTATAATCCTTTTTGACCACTTATTTATTTTTCCTCTTAGAATATGTCCTGTCCATTTCCATTTTATCTTTTTCACTGTGTCTAAAATTCTTACTACTTTCGTTTTTTGCCGGATACAAGTCAGCCTGATTTTGTCCTTCTTTTTGATGTTCAGCATGCTCCTCTCCATATTATTTTGACATACTTCTAGTTTTTGCAGGTTTTTCTTAGTAAGAGCCCAGGTTTGGCTGCCATAGGATAGTATTGGTATCACACATGTATTGAATATTTTTGATTTTAGAGCTATTGGGAGTTTGTCATTCTTCATAATTCCTTTCAGTGACCAGTATCGTTTCCATGCCTGACATATTCTGTTGTCTATTTCCTTTTCAGATAGGTCTACTGGTGAAATTGTCTGTCCTAAGTATTGGTATTCATCAACATATTCAATGGTGTTGTTGTCTACTGTAACCGGTGTTTTTATACTGTTCGTCATTAATTTTGTTTTTGTGGCATTCATTACTAGTCCAACTTTTTTGCTATGCATGACTAGTTCAGAGATCATTATTTGTAAGGAGCCTGGGTCGTTGCTTAGGAGTACTAGGTCGTCTGCGAATCTTAGGTGGTGCAGCTTCTCTCCATTTATATTCAATCCGTATCGTTCCCAGTCTAGATTCCTAAATATATGTTCCAATACGGCTGAAAATAGCTTGGGCGACATTGGGTCTCCTTGCCGCACGCCTCTTTGGAGTTGAAAGTCTCTTCCTTCTCTTTCTAATCTAACTTTAGCTCTTGTATTTTCATATATATGTTTTAAAATCTGTATGTATTTCTGTTCAATTCCTTGTTCTTCTAGTGCCTGCCAGATTGCCTGATGTCTAATAGAATCAAATGCTTTGTTGTAGTCTATGAATGCCATGTAGTATTCCTGTCCGTATTCTGTATACTTTTCTACAATTTGTTTTATTACAAGGATATGGTCTGCCGTAGAGAAATTTTGTCTAAAACCTGCCTGTTCAAGTGGCTGATTCTCATCCAGAGTTCTCGCAATTCTGGCTAATATTATTTTAGAGAAAACTTTGTATAGATTAGGCATGAGACTGATGGGCCTATAGTTATTTAATTGATCTTTGTCTCCTTTTTTATGTAATAAGATAATTGTGGTCAGTGACCATTGGCTAGGAAGTTCTTCTTTATACAAAATGCTGTTAAAAAGTCTTGTGAGGTATTTTAATATTGCACGATAATTAAGTGACATTTAAATTAGTAGACTTATAATGTACTGTTGTCATCTTGTTTACAGAAACAATTTGTTTCCGTACGGAAAACAAACTTAGTTCAATTGTTTAGGTACTTTGATGTGGGCCCCAGATTTAAAGTAAATTAGTTCGGCTTAATTATAATCAGGTTTAATATAAAGTGGGCAATTCAAAGCTGAATTGTCAGAAGTTGTCGCAGGTAATTACAAACTTAAAAGACTTATGAATTAATTAAGTCTGATGCGGGCCTACTTTATTACCGTGACGAAGCTCAGTGGAGCCTGCTGGAGCTCCGAACAGCCCCCTACACATAAATATTTAATTATCAACCTAATCTGAAGCACATCGATCTTTAAAATTGTCGCCAGTTTGCTGAGTGCGAGTTTTTGTCACTACTCGCCGTGAATCGAAACAACGCCCCTAGTGGCAAACAATGATAACTAATTTCATGCCATACGTATATTGTAGTTAACTTCTTCACGGTGCGGCACTGTGAGTAGTGACTGTTAGTCCTGATTTACACAAGGAGAGTTTATCGTACGATTTGAGCGAGAATATCGTATCATATTCTCGTAATGGACTCCCAATACGATTTTCGCCTTCAAAGGTTGTTTACACTATGCAAGAATATTCTCGCCTGACATTGTCGCTTGCACCCGTTCGAGAAACTCTCCTTGTGTTAATGAGGCTTTAGGTGCTGCGGGCTGCGTGTCTCCAACAACTTCTGGACTCTTCTTATGTTATAGGTAGTGGATATTGTATTAGTAGGTGATAAAAATAATACGGTATTGTAATACAAATATACAAAGGCTGGGACTATATAATCCGAAATCCGGCGGTCCAGGAAAATTCAGAGCACTGAAATTAGGTCTCCGCACTAACACAATAGAGTTAAAAATCAAAGTGTCGAGCTGTCATTTATGACATTGACATTTGATTCGACACTCGACACTTCCATTTCCAACTCTATTGTATTAGCGCAAAGTTCTATTTTCAATGCTCTGAATTTTCCCCGGCTTACGGATTCCGGATCATAATTATAGTGCCAGCCTAAGACTCGCAATCAGTACATCGATTGGGTACAGTACGAATATATTATTAATGTCTTTTGGGAATCGTCGATCATTTCCATAGAAAACTATGATTGCGAAAAGAAATAAGAAAGTTTTTGCAATGTTATATCTATTACTTCTATATAGATATCTTTACTCTATACTAATATTATAAATGCGAAAGTGTGTCTGTCTGTATGTCTGTAACCTCTTCATGCTTTAACCGCTGAACCAATTTTGATAAAATTTTGTACAGACATACCTTGAGTCCTGGGAAGGGAGATAGGCTACTTTTTATCCCGAAAAATTACAGTGTTCCCGAGGGATACTGTATTTACGCGGGTGGAGCCGCGGGCAACTGACAGTATTCTTAATCTTATTCTTTTGGGAATCTTCGATAGAAAACTATAATTGCCAAAAGAAAAAAGAAAGTAATATACTGTAATATTAAAAGATAAAACATTATATTTGCAAACAATTCGTTTTTTCATAACAATAAAAATAGTAAATAATAGTTTTTTCGTAACAATAACGTGAATATATAAAAGCGACCAGAAGATGGAAATGGAAGTGCAATAGTAATAGAAACGCAACATAATATGACAACGGCATGACACTTGTATTTAGCGTCAGTTCACAGCGTGATATTTTTGAGATAGCGATTGAAAATTGAACCTTATTCGCTACAAAAGAAGATACAAATTTCATTGAGAGAGTTCAAATTTCCGAAGGTGGTATAAGAGGTGCCGCTCTTACAATGAAACATGCATCTTGTTTAGTGAAAAAAGTTCAATTTTGAATCGCTATATTAAAAACGCCGCGTCACGTTGCGTCTCGGTGGGCTGAGACCCTTATGGATAATTTCACAAAACCATGTATAATCTCCGTCTTTTACCCGTGAGTAAGTACCCTAATAGGCCACATGTGAATCGTGACTTAACATCTACGGTACCCGCTGATTTCCAAGAAATAGTCAGTTTAGTTGTTTTAAACAGATTTGAATACGAAACATTCGTACTTCACTACCGCACTCATCCTTAGTTTCGAAATCAATCGAGCTTTTGTCTGTGGCTTCGCCAGCGTAAATACAGTATCAAACGGGAATACTGTACTTTTTAAGAATAAAATGTAGCCTATGTTTTAATTCAGAGCCTAAACTACCACCATACCAAATTTCTACAAAATCCGTCCAGTAGCTTTTGCGTGAAAGAGTAACAAACATTCGTTCGTCTATTCATAAATCTATCCATACATTCTCACAAATGTATACATTTATAATAGTAGTTTTAGTAATATAAGTAAATAAGTGCTCCGTGGCCTAGTGGGTAGACCGTTTGGTTCGCACTCGAGAGAGTGCAGGTTCAAATCCCAGGTTGTGGCGTGTACCAATGAGACTTTTTCAGATCTCAAGTACATTATACGGACGCTCTATCGGTGAAGGAAAACATCGTGAGGAAACCCGCACATAGTTGGCCCCAGACGTATTGACTAGTTTATTCCTCTGGACTAGGCTGACTATGTTGTGATAATGCCGTATGTTTGCCCAAGCGGCAATCATACGACATTTAAAAACCAACTGTCCCAGGCACTACAGTATTTTAAGAGTGGTTACTTCGTTCGGAGAATACTGTATAAATTATCCATTAACGGATGTAAAGGCCTAAGTTTTTTTGTAGTAATAGGATATTGTTTAACGGACCAAGTAGCGGACATACAAAAAACACGTCACGAGATATTCCTCATGTCACTTTCCTATTAACCGTGCCGTGCCGTAGCGGCCCCACTCACCAATTTCCACGGAACGGAGATGGGAATAATTTGGAGCGTGTCCAAACGCCTGGTGCGCCTAGACCCCGATTAAGTATCCACTATTAACCTGCCAACGGCTCGTACGACTGTTATTGTTTCATAAATATAATGTACCGCGTCCATGGTACTGATAACTCTCTTTAAATGCTTTTGTATCGCATAACCTGAACATCAATTCTCGTATTTAAAGTAGACTTTCACTGTACTTTGATTTTATTATAAGCGAAACGACATGTTATCGTAAACTATTTTATGAAGTTTCGACCAATCAGAGCGCGTTTCACGTTGGTTTGACGTTTACTAGAATACCGTTTGGCAGTTTTAGCGTATCGGGATTTGATTGTAATTGTATTAGTGCAGGTTTTATTTAGCAGAATTGATCCTCTGTTACTAAGGTTATGCGAAATGACCGGCGCTGCGTTTTAAGAATACTGATTCAAAATTGAACTTTATTCAGTACACAAGAAGGTACACGTTTCATTGTAAAGCTAGCTTCTCACGGCGCGAGTTATCACAAGTCGCGCCGCGTTAGCTCGCGCCTACGCGCCGTGTGAAGATAATGGCTCGAGGCGACGCGAGCTAGCGCGAGCAAGCGCGTCCGATCCGATCGAAGTCGGTAACTTCAAAGGCGCGGGCCGGCGCGGCGCGAGCGCACTCGTGGCGACTCGAGTGCGCTCGGGGTGGCGCGGGGCGCAGAGTGACGTGAGCGAAGCATTGGTCATTCAGATTCATTTCGTTTTGTGCCAGCGTGAAAGATACTCTTGCGTATTTAATTATGGAGTGGACTAATGAAACGATTTCCGAATTTGTAATATTATATTATGTCGACCTGGCCGCGGCCGCGCCCAACGCGCGCCACGCCGTCTCGCGCCGTGCCGCGCCGTGAGAACGGGTAGCGCGGACTCGCCTGTTGACGCATGCTCGCTCGTACAAATCGGCTCGGCGCGGCGCGACTTGTGATATCTCGCGCCGTGAGAAGCTAGCTTAAGAGCGGCACCGCGCTATACACACTTCTTTATAATAGGCAATCGGAATATTTTTTTTTTATTGCATAAATGAATAGTACTCCTAAACATGAGTAACTTCTCAGAAGAAACCGTATATCAAAAGTCAATATTTTCAAAGGTACAGAGTTTTGTAAAAAAAAATTCGCGAGCCTCCTAAAAACGCTCCATACTAAAGACGACCTACAAATGACGTCACTTGTAGGTTATAGTATATGAAGTAGTATATGAAGTATATGGCCGCCGGAATATATTTGTAAATATCTCCCATATATGTGCGTTTAAGTTCATACTTACCATAATGAATGTCTTTGTATATGATGTGAGTAACCTAATTATGTAGGTTTTGTTTACCAATTTCGCAAAAAAAAATTTTTTTGGTACGTTTTAAATGTATTTAATTAGTAAACTACACATAAAATAATATATTTTTTTACATTTACCAAGTAGTAATGCCTCAATATTTCTGAATATATTAATGAAACTAAATATTTCAGGTGTAGTCCGATCCCCTATTGTTCTTGCTGTACAATTTTGTAGGTACCAGCTAGTTTTGTATGCATAGCACACTATCCTTCGGGTAGGTGTTGCCATATTTTTAGACCTTTGTTTCGGCTTTTTTTTTCAAATTCCATAAAAAATTGTCCAAAATACAACCCATCGAGACCCATCTACGATATTTGATGAAAATCCAATCACGATATGGATGGCGTTATGTGGAAGTGTATGATGAATAGATCTGACCCGTTGCGTAAACACTGGCAGTCGTCCACGAAACATAGTAGCGGATCCATCAGTATAGATAATATATCATTTATTTTTACACTTCCAATGGAGACTCTCCAATGGACGTGCTAAGAGTCAAGTTTCTTTTACATTTTGAAACGCGAAACAAAGAAATGTGTGGCGTTACCAATAGCGTTGAACTAATAATAGATGACTCTTTGAAAATTATTTCGACGGTACATAATATTATCTTCCCAAACGATGGATTTCTCCATAATACACACAAGTATAGACTTGTGAATGGTCATAATATTATGAATGGGCATAATTTATCCATAATCATTCTGTTTCCGAAATTCCTTATAATAAATAAGAGCAAGTCAAGGAGGACTGAATGAATTTGTGAAAAACCTATGAATTTATCCATAATCATTTTGTTTCCGAAATTCCTTATAATAAATAAGAGCAAGTCAAGGAGGACTAAATAATTGCATATCGGCTTTAATTGAAAATAGTAATATCATAAAATCTATGGACGCTTCACACCATGTCAGTCTGGCGAAAGTATCCGAAGAACTTGGGTTACTGGTACCAGACAACGGGAAGTATAATATATTTTAATATTTTTATACTTTCTCTATTACCTATATTCAAGATTTTATTAAATTATACACATATTTAATACACATCCATAACCCAGGAGCACAGAAAATTTTTTGATCCCTCGGCGGGATTCGAACCCGCGACCTCCGGCTTAAGTACCGACGCGCTCAACCACTAAGCCATTATGTTACTTGCAAGTTGCAAGTTGCGAACAAAAATCTTAATACCTACCCAAGAAAAGCTACTAAAAGCCTCAAAGTAGATATTTCTAGTATTGCCCTTGTTTTATGTAATAATTTACTCTATTATTAGAATTGCACGAACTCTCGCTGTCAAGATGCTATCTCCTTTTAGACAAATTATTATTCTAAGGCCAAAACCTGGTCTATACACTGGTGACACTAGGGTTGTACATCAGATACAACTGTCAGCATAAATGAATGTCGTAAAAGTCTTCTTATAAATATCTCCGAAGCGACACCCCTAACATTATCTTGTCATGATTGATGAATAGTGGTTGAATTTGAAATTTGAAATACGACTACACAATTTTGCACTCTAACGTATGGTACCGAAAGTCTGGCTTTCTTTGGCTGGAGTTTGTTTAGTTGGCTTATTTCAAGATCAAAGGGTGAAACTTGCTGTAATGCTGTCGTATATAGTATTATTATTTTTGGTTACGTAAATTGGCTCTCTATACGTGTTTATTAAAGTTCTGAAGGAGTAACAGAAAAAATCTTTTCAGATATACTTAAACATAAAAATATTTCTAGAAAAACTATTTTATAAACATATTTTTAAAATTGTTTTAAATATAAACAAGTACAGTACAAAAATACAAATCCACCACAAATCTTTTCAATACTAAATACCTACCTAGTTATAGTTTTGTCATAAATTTTATTACTCAAAATTAAACATCGAAACAACGTTCTGAGGCTCGGGCCTCGGAAGTCGGAGCATTTAATTTTATAGCTACAATAAAATTTATGTAAATTTGGTGTTTGGCTCCATTCTTAGTGGGCTAGCATTGGGCTAGAGCTGGACTAAAATTACCGTGGTTCTAGGTCTGTAACGGAATTGCCCTCATTTTGAGCTAGGCGCAATTTACTTTTGATTTAAATTGTTGGTTTGGTTTGTAACTGATGATGCAAGCTATGATTCCGAAATTGCACTGGTGGTTAACTCGTGTTTTTCGTTACATATTGGACATACTAGCATTAATTGTTCTTTTTTGCCAAGCTGTACTTACTTACAGGCGGTGTGACTGTCCCTACGTAATACGTAGAACCTACGACGTGAAGCAAGCAATTTCTATGGTAATATCTCTACGGATCTCGGCCCGTCGCTCGGTTCATGCGGGCGCAGGGCAGATAGTATTGTCTAGTCATGGAACTGGATTAAAGGCTATCTTGAACTTGAAGGTGAGTGAAGTTGAATGTTGTCTACAAGTTATATAAGAGTAGCCTTTACCCGCTCCGCCCGCGTAAATATAGTATCCGGTATACCACGGAAATGTTGTATTTTTTCGGGATAAAAAGTAGCCTATATTTAAATCCGGAGCCTTAACTACTACCATACCAAATTTCATCAAAATCCGGTCAGTCGTTTTAGCTTGAAAGAGTAACAAACGTCCATCCATCCATCCTCATAAACTTTCAAATTTATAATAGTAAGTACCAAAATAAATTAATATCTGCAGTGAACTGTCGCCAGCAGTATTTTTGGACCACTACGACTTTCAAAGCTTCAAGAAAAGAGCGTACTCATTTCCAAAAAGCTGGCAACGCAATTGCGATTTCTCCGATGTTGCGGGTGTCCATGGGCGACGAAAATCGCTTTCCATTACGTGATTCATCTATCTGCTTTATTTCATTAAAAAATCCGTCATTTTATCACGTTTCTTACCAAATCAATCAATTATCCATCTACGATCGGAAAGCTCTCGAAAAAGGTAGAGTTCGGTACCGGGCGATTCACTGCCCGAAGCTGCGATACATAATAATAGCTAGTTTATCCTCCATAAACAAAGCCGTAGTAAATCCGCGGAGTTTATTTATGAATGGGCAGAACAAACGGCTTCCTGGCTATTTCGAGCTCCTTACATCATGTGATGGGCACTGAGAGTTCACTTGCGGCACTAAACTACTGTTTATGATTTACACTGGGGCCAGACTGAGGGAAAACAACGTTGATGAGAGATGAGTGTGGTATCGGTGATGAATGATGATTGTATACAAAACCGTTAAGGGGACTATAGGATCCGGAATGGGGATGATGACTACATGTAAAATATTGAGTTGAATGATATATTCATAAATATTGAGGTGTTACAACATGATAAATGTAACAAAGTATAATATTTTATGTGTAGTTTAGTAATTAGACACATCTTAAACGTAGAAAAATTTTGCAAAATTAGTGAACAAAACCTACATCATTAGTTAACTTACATCATATACAAAAATATTAATTATGGTAAGTATCTGTACTTAAACGCACTAATATCGGAGATGTTCATGCGGCCGTATACTTCATATACTTTAACCTAGGCGTGACGTCACAGCTCGGTATGACTTTAGTATGGAGCGTTTTCACGACACTTGCGTTTGTAAACAAATCGCTGTACCTTTGAAGATATTGACGTTTTATATACCGTTTCTTCTGAGAAGTTGCTCATTTATGAGTACTATTCATATTATAAGCAATAGAAAAAATTTAGTCATCTAGCTTATTGAACCGAATGATCCAAATCGAAAAAAAAACTTGAAAATTTTTACGTCTTCGTAATCCACGTCAACGGCCCACAATCGTATACATGTAGTGGTGCAATCAATTCGAAAGCTAACCATAGTTAGCATTGTAGCAGTTCATAGGTTCCTCTTTCTGTAATCCGTGGTAACGGGTAGAAAGGTTAACAGTCTTATATTCATTTAAAATCGGTACAGTAAAGTTATAGAAAACGGTATAAAAGCAAAGTTGTATGAAGTCCAGTTCTATGAAATTTTAATTATTTAATATATTTTAAAATTCAAGAACTGATTTCCTTAGTTATTTTAGTGAGTTCAACCCGTTTGTGTGCACAGGTGGGCCCCGTCTGCCGTGAGTCGTGACGCATGGACTGCCAGACGTCGGGAAGGTATTCGGAGCGTGACGACAGCTTCCGTGTTCACTTAGCGAGTGACCAGATAAACGACCACTCTATATAAAATACTAGATGCTGCCCGCGACTTCGTACGCGCAAAAAACCCGCGGGAATATTGCTGTGATAAAAAATAGCCTATCTCTTCCCAGGAGCTGCACTTTGTATGTGCAAAATTTTATGAAAATCTATCTAATAGTTTCGGAGTGTATTCAATGCAAGCAAAGAAACAAAGATTTCCTTTTTATAATATCAATTAATATAAATCATTAAATTCCTACTACTATTATAAATGTGAAAGTTTGTGAGGATGGATGGACGGACGGATGGATGGATACTACAGTATTCTAGTAGGCTAGTCAACGCGGGCGGGGCCGCGGGAAAAGGCTAGTGGTGTATAATTATTAATTAACGAGAAGTTAAATTTACACTCAAGAGTGAAGGTGTGTTCTTACAAACATTCGACTTTTACACGTAAATCCAGTGTACAAAATATTTCAATACAGAGCAAGTGACCGCATCGACTGCAGACGTGCGTACGAACGATTCTACGGTCTAGCCAAGTGATTTTTGCGTTACGCCTGGTCAAGCGGCAACTTGTTCGATTGTACCTACATAGGTACACTGGTTTTAGTATCAAAGCGTTAAGACTGTAGGGAGTGCCAAAGATCTTAAAAGCATACTTTAGATATGCTCTAAATATATTACCTCAGTTCATTTCTTTGAAAGTCTAGTTTTAATATTATAATGGCTTAATAATAATAATATCGATGGACGCTTCCACACCACCTTAATTTCATCCCGTGGTAAGTTATCGAACAACTAGTGTAACGGTTAGGTATCAGACAACGGAAATATTATATTGGATACTTTTATCGTATACAAATTTTTAATAATTTTATTTTATTTTATACACATTTAATATACACCCATGACCCAGGAACATAGAAACCCCTTTGTTTCTTTGGCGGGATTCAAACCCGCGACCTGCGTTTTGATCACTGACACTTTGCCACAATGGTTGTAAATTGTGATATATTATAGATAGCTTTGACCTATTATTTTCAATTTTAAACATTCTAGCGATTATTCATACCTGTTGTATGTCTCAGGTCGAATCCAGGTGGCGTGTACCAATGAGACTTTTCAGATCTCAAGTACATTATACGTACGCTCTAACGGTGAAGGAAAACATCGTGAGGAAACCCGTACATAGTTGGCCCCAGACGTATTGACCAGTCATTCCTCTGGACTAGACTGACTATGTTGTTAGAATGCCGTATGGCTTGGGCAACCATACGAAATTTAAAAACCGACTATCCCAGGCACTACAGGGCGCCTAGACAAATTACCTTCGTTAAAATTCGGAAAGATCTGTCGTATCGACTTCTCTTTTGAGATCACGACATTTTGTCCCTAGACAAACGCACACTGTTGTTCGAATCGCAACAACGAATTGCTCAAACGTTAGTTGTTTATGATTTCAAGAATTTAGCCGTCAGTTGTGAAGTTGTCAAATGTCATATATATTTTTTTTAATTATTGATGGCGTTACGGCATAAAACTATTTGTCAGTGTCAAGTTAAAAAGGCAGACAACTAGATTTAATGTAGGTACCTATATGATTTCAACACCGTATTATTTTCAAGTCTAATGTCTAGTCAAAGTTCAAAATACAAATTTTGATATAAATAGTCAGTGCAAGTCAGTCGATTCAGTAAAACGGTACCTAGAAGTTTTATTGAAAGTTCCTAGAGTGTTTTGTATAAAATGGAATCAAATTTCAAGTGTAGATATTTACAATAACAATAAAGTAGGTACTTATTTAACAAGGCCGATTATTACGGTTGTAAGGCTGGAACATGAAGCATAGATACCAGGAGTCCGAACGGTATAGGCTTTTTAATAATAATTATGTACACAATAATAGGACCAGATCTTAGTTCTCTTTTCTGCCGCTAGGCGTGCGAGACCGACGAGTACCAAGTGTTGCCAATACTATTATACCGAGTGTTGCCAATACTATTATTTATTACAATTATTTTTAAATTACCGTTAGGCAATTACCGTGTTCTACGGTATCTATTTTTCGAGAACAGTTTCTAAGAATTTCCTAAAACTTTTATATAATAAGATTTCAATCTTTCCAGAGCTGTCAATAGCAATTTTAAACTTCCCGCGTAATTTCAAACGAGTGCATGTCGAACCGTCGCGCGCTCTACCGGCAAAAATCTGTCCCAGTAATTGAGACCATTATTTTAACATTACGTTCGGACTCCTTGTTAACTATACTTCGTGGGCTGGAACTTCAATATGCATCGAAATCCGAAACACCGGGAAAAATTCAGAGGATTATAAATTAGACACACAATTGGATAACTGTTTATCTATTGTATGACTCCAGAGTTCTATTTTGAATAATTATATTATATAATACATTATTTAATGAATTATCTTCTAGTTTTCATTGATAATACAGATTTTATACAGATTTCTTGCCAAATGGTCATAGGACACACATTATAAACAGATTTTAAGAGATTACACTAAAGGCCATACTCACGGTGCGTCCAGCAAATCCAGCACTGGTACTATTATGAATTTTAATATTATCCGGTGTTCAGCATAAAATATGTGTACAGTCTGACAAGGATCTTTTGGCACGTGGACAAAATCAGAACTAACATCGCCGTCTTGTAAAATGTCACTTTTAGTATTAAATTGTATTGTTTTGTAGTTGCGACACTTACCTTTTGGCACGTGGATAAAATCAGTAATAACATCGCCGTCTTGTAAAATTTCACTTTTAGTAATAAGTATTGTTCTTATTTGCGACACTCACGCCCCCATCCAAGTGCCAAAAGATCCTTGTCCGACTGTAATGGCGTATCTATTGTCTTGCGAATGATACCATCTAATAAAAAAGAAGGAAAAGGTTTTAATGTAAACTGCATTTTTATTTAGTATTAAATGACTATTTCTAACTTTTTTAATTAGAATATGATATAGTTATAAACATTTGTTAAAATAATAATAAAGTACACTCGTTTTATCTAAGATTTTTCAAGTTACTTTTTAAAAATACCAAAATTTTTCTGGTTGGCAACATGCAAGAACGAGACACACGGCCTCCCTTATGGCTATCTCGCTCGGCTCGGATTTGCCTCTATGATACGTGCATTGTGAAATACACTCTATTACCAAGGCAATACAGTTCTTTTTAGCAATTACAAAATACGGAGTCTTCTATCCTTAGGACTATATCCATGTCCTGGTAAAAAAAAAAAACTGGCCAGAAGAAGAAGAAGATGAAGTACAATTATTTTTGTTTGTTATCAAAATAACAATTTACCTAACTTACGCCTTTACATCCGATGATGGATGATTTATACAGTATTCTCCGAGCGAAGTAACCACTCTTGAAATACTGTAGTGCCTGGGACAGTTGTTTTTTAAATATCGTATGATTTCCCAAGCGCATACGGCATTCTCACAACATAGCCACCCTAGTCCAGAGGAATGACTAGTCAATACGTCTGGGGCCAACTATCTTGGCTACTTTCCTTCACCGGTAGAGTTGTCACATACCTTTTGCAAACCTTCATAGAAATCCCTACCTATGATACAGGTTCCGGCTTCCCTTTGAAGAAGCAGCCTTCGCCACTGATAGCGAGAAGTGATATAAATCATAATGTAATTATTAATGTATCAAAACCGCTGTAAATAATAATAATTATTAGCTGTGTTGATTTTTAAATTGTATAATGTTATTATTGGTTATGTGACTTGAGATAAAACTAATTATTTAAAGAAATATCTGCATTATGTAATTCCTTTGCAAGAAATAAAAGTATTTTTACATTTTAAGTTTATTTTCTTACTAAAACCATGTAAAACTTACTTTAAAAAGTAAAATAAAATGTAGATACTCTTGTATTGTTATTATTTAATCAATCCTAATACGGACACTTGATACGGCACGAATTATTTAGTCACAAATATACTATAGAGATTAAATATTAAGTATTTAATTGGTTAACACTACTTGACTGTTTATAATAGGTGTATAATAGCATAGATATATAATATTAAATTTGTAATAATTAATCAAAGTATAATAGCAAATATTTCAAAACTTTTATGAGGTGTTTGTGTCCTTCTAACCCATTTATAAGGCGAAGGTGTTGAGCATCGATGACAATAAAATATCATTACATTGAAAAACTTATAAATTTTAATTACTAAATACAAATCTTTATTTCTAAGGAAGTTTCAGAGAAACTTGCTTAATTATGAACTCCATTTGGTACCTAAATTATAGTAGTAATTTAGGTACCTACTATACACCTAAAGATTGCTTTCAGCTGATATAGTAGCGTGTAAAGATTACAAACTGCAAGTAAGCTACAAATTAAGAAATTTATATTTTAACAAAGTGTTGAATTATACTTGAATACAATGAATTACATATTAGGTATTGACAATAATTGTGATTTATTGAATACTTTAGATTGAATTCTTTTGACTTTTTGCAATATAGACTACTAGCAGAAGGTGTTTTATAGACCGTTTAGGCAACTTTAGGCAAATCATTATTATTTACAAATAACAGCTGATCAATAAAAATCCGCCATATTGTTCGTTGAGGCGATAAAGGTAGCTATCTGGGTATCTTTATCGTTAGGTCGATAAAGATAAAGATCACGATCTGCTAAATGTCACTTACGGCCGCTTGTCTAGGCATTGTATGGAGAAACGCGTTAGAGCAATTCGTTATATGGGTGCATCGTTAGCGTATTCGTTCAAAGTGGCTGTTTGGCTACCAATTTTTTTAACGATACGACTGAATATGTCATTTAACGCACGCTTATGTCAATCCCATACATTTTTTATTCACGAAGTTCGCCGTCGATATTATTTAATGCATCTTGTCTAGCCCTCCAGTATTACAAGAGTAGTTACTTCGCTCGAAAATACTGTATAAATCATCTATTAACGAATGAAAAGGCCTAAGTTTATATTGTACCTATATAATTTAATTTTCATGCAGCTGAAACTTCCGCATTATTTAACTATTTGTGAAAATAATTTTATCTCCACACGCTTCGCTCTGCGTCCTTTTCCTTTGACGACATTCAGAGTCAGTGGGCCGTGAGATCTTATTTAGTAAATTGCAATGAGCTAAGTCCTACATCTAGGTCGTTCAGCCAGATAAAAGCCATCCGCAATCCGAAAAGTTTTTTCAACTTTTTGTGTAAAGATATGGAATCTTTGGAGATTTAGTTACGTATCTTTCACTAAGATCTCTTTGAAAGTAATCGCATTTTTGACAATAATTTTATCACTAGCTATAAATTTAGTAGGTATTACTTTAATACTAAGCAATCGATGTAATTAGTTTATTTTTTTACAATTTCTAATTTATTTAAACTAATTAGAAATTGTATTTTACTTCACCGTTAAGATCAAAGTTAAAAATCACTAAAGTTTGTTAAACACGAGACAAAAGGAAGTGTATTCCAGTTTCATAGATACGATCGTCTGTACTCTGAGAGTACGAATATAGAGCGGACTTCCTCCAGCTCAAACAAGAATGCATAATATATTATTATATCTTTAAATTGATATAATATACAGGTACCTAATAACGAGTTAGGTTGGATTAAATTTTGTTTTCTTCTTTCGTTTTTTGACCCCAATGAAAACATACCATTTGCCAGTTCAACTCTATTTGTAGCTCACAAATAGAGTTGAACAGAACGTGTCAAATCAAACATTAGGTCATTCCGGCCTTAAAGGCGCTAACTCATAAATGATATCGGTACGGCAAGAAGAGAGATACTTGATCCCCAAGGGAGACCAGGTACACGCAATTAACAGAGCCTGTATGGGCTATACCTTTTTTTTCCGTGGGGGAAAAATGCATTACGCATACCACCCGGGCGCCGGGGGTTATGTGGGACTCCTGTATAGGCTAATGAGACCCACGGTCTACCCACTAAAAACCCCCCCATCTACCTCCTCGCCGCCTTGTGACGAGGTTACGGGAACGATACACACATCCGCGACCCCGCCGGCGGCAGCCGCCCACAAGCGGCTCTATCGCGAAAGCCCGAAGGCCCTCCACGATGGGCGCACCAGATGGTAAGGTGCGCTTCCCTCCTCGGCCTCCACCAGTACTGTAGCAGACTCCCCCCGAGTCTGCTACTAGGAGGCCATGGATACCAGATAAACTGGTACCCGGTGGCAGATCAGGTCTGTGGTTCTGCCACCGACCACACCTCGGCCGCAGAGGATAGGGCAAGCGGCAAACCGCAATACTGACATGCCTCTTCCTCTGCGGCCCCACCAGTGCCGTTTCGACGGAACGGCCCCGCCAGCTCGTAGGGGGTAGGGAGAGTGGCGCACCGTTATACCAACACACCTTTCCCCCTGCGATCCTTTTACCGCCGCAGAAGAGAGGGAGAACGGCGCACCGTAATACCGGGACTCCTCTTCTTCTGCGGTCCCACCTCCACGCGCGTCTGCAGCGGACTTGTTAAGCCCGCTGGGAGCGCCCTCCTCGGGCTAGCCGGTGGCAAACAGGCCGGCCCCTGTTGCCTCTTAGCTTCACCGTGGGTGACCATCAGTCCACGGTTACTAAGCCCCATCGCCACGAAAAGGCGGGCAACCATCGGGGGGTATGGGCTATACCTACCTACCTTTACAGAGGCTATACCGGTAGTATACGATATCAGCAAACTTTTCCAAAATCCCTACTAATAACGGTATAATTTATTTAACATTTAACAATAACGGTATAATTTATTTAACATTTTACATTTAAACGCTGATAAGGGTAAATTATGAACAACTTTTCAAAAACAATACTATCAGCCGAAACGCCGCAGTATTGTTAACTTTTGTAATAGATTTTTCTTAATACATTTTATCTGTAGGCCAATATTTTAGGGGACCGTTCCCGTCGAGATGACGAACAAAAGGGAACATGAATCTCGGAGATGTAGATCGTTCTCAGAGGGCATTAGGTGAACTCTGATCTGTAACAATACCTACTGAAATTCATTTTCTTTTAAGTGGGTTTTTTGAAACGTAATGGATTCTGGAATTAGGAGAATATTGAATCGTGATTATTACAATGCTGAGTTTAAAAAGACAAAGAAAAGTAATATACAGTCTGTACAAAAGATGTATTTAATGCCTACTTCTCATTTGGGATGTTATTTTCGTGCATAGTATGTACCTTGGCCAGATTTTCAGTTAGGTATTCGTTGTTTATTCCAATATATCTTAACATTTAAGCCATGTTTGCTCATTTTGGGACGTCGGTTGTTTGCGTGTACTTAACTAAAAAAGACAAAGAAAGAACCAGAACTGTACAAAATATGCTTACATATCTTTAAGGCCCACTTGCGCCAATCCGGGTTAAAGTTAACCCTGGGTTAAAAATCATGTTATCTCTCTCGTTCTTCGTATTTGTGAAAGAGAAAGCGTGATATTTTAACCCAAGGTTAACTTTAACCCGGATTGGCGCAAGTGGGCCTTAGACGTTTAAAAATTACAAGTGGCCAATGTACAACATACCCGATGTGTATCTTGGCCATTAGCACATAGTACAATGGATGTACCAAAAATTGTGATCAAAAATGGAAATACTTGAGAAAACTATTAATTTTTAATCTTTTCACTGTGTCTAGTGACATATTAAACGGAGAAATAAATAGAATTCATTTTTTGTAGCTAACAAAGTCGACATAATATAAATTACTGTATTTCTTTGCTGATTTAAACACAAACAAAACACTTTTATTACCAGCTTATTAGACAGAAAAGGGTAAAAATTGAACTCTGAATGAATTTATATAAGAAATTGGTGTTGATACTTGCACTTTGCCCTGTAATACATACAGATGCGAAACTTGGGCACGAGATCAAAAGCACGGACAAATACTTGTTGAATGCTGAAAGCGATAGAGAGGAGCAGACTAGGAGCTAAAATTAAAGGATAAAATCCGAAGTATGGACATAATAAATATAACAATACTAAGAGAATATACTAAAGATTAATACTGTCGGTAGAGACGTAGCGGACGAAACAAAATTCAAAAGTTTAGAAATGCCTAGAAAAACTAACTCCAAGCAACATATTCCCCTATAGATTGGATCAATTGACTATTTTTGTGTGAACTTTCGAGAGAAAATCTGCATAAAATTAAGAAGCTTTGAACATAAGGTTCGCACTACGTACAAAGCACGTACGTAATGCGAACCTTGCCTATATTCTTTTTATTTTATTATGAAGCTTTGAACATAAGGTTCGCACTACGTACGTGTTTTATATCTGTACTGATCATCAATACAAAATAAATGTGTTACCTGATATATTTCAAAGGGAACTTTTGTACGGGTAATGAAATTAACTTGGATTTAAGCTTTGTTTTATCGTAATCGGAAATCGGAAAAATCATCTCGCGATAACAGTAATATTTCAGGCCAAAAATCCTTAAGGTAAAGTACAAGCGATTAGCGACCCGACCCGCCCGGCCCGCCCGGACCGCGTCTCTAAACAGGAAATGAGCTCGATCCATCATGCACTAACTGATTCTGCGCGAATCTTTTTGGGGTCCTGCACAAATTTGCACATTTTTTTTCTTTTACGTTCCAAGGACAGTAAGGTGTACTGTACGATCCTCCTAAAACAAAAAGAGTCGAAAAAGACTCGCGCTCTTGACCTTTAGTCAAGAATCAAGATGCCTTCGATGACTTCGACGACTCAGTTCGAAAACAAAAAGGTGGGATTTGACATATGCATCGCCAAGTGACATAACGATGATTATAAATCCCATATATTTTTGTCTCTGCTTATAAATCGTCACGAAAATCATGAGAGAGTCGAGAAGATGTTGCAGTCCACAGACACACTTGACACCAATCATGGGCGTAGCCAGCCATGGGCTCAGGATGGAGCAGCAGTCTAAAATAATATGTAACTAGTAAACTATACCCACAGTCTTAGCCGGTTAATTATTTCATACAAAAAAGTTACACCCTATAGCACCATGTAATGAACTTTCTTACGGATATTAAGTATTTATTTTTTTAGGTTTGGTTAGGTACCTTAGAGGTCAGAGCTAGAGTGGGGCAAGTGCCCTTCCTTACCTTACCTACCCTTCCCACCGTGGATTCGCCCATGACACCAATCAAACTCCCTGCGCTTGACAACTTATCAAGTACTCTTTCGCGCTTATCGCGGCGAACTGTGCTAGGGACTATAGTTTGCCATAGTGAAACATCTAGAGCGATCGCTCAGACCCTCCATTGGTTCGATTAATATAGTATTTGATACTCATACTCCAACTGGGGGTCTAGTCAAGATGCATTCGATAATTTCGAAGGCGAACTTCGTAATCAAAAATGTATGGGATTTGACATAAGATATAGTTAAGTGACATGTCGCTTGCGATGCCTTATGTCAAATCCCATACATTTTATTGTCGAACTTCGTCGTCGAAATTATCGAATGCATCTTGACTAGAGGCCCTGTTCTTGGCTTATTCAAGCCTAATAAAACTAAAGCTGGAATTCGAAAAAAAGTAAATTAGTGTACAGTGTGCTTAGTGCGAGTTTTTATTACTACTCGACATGAAAAAGTAAACTACAATTTGTATGGTATCGAAACAACGCCCCTAGTGGCAAAAATAGGAAACATAATTAGCGAGTGTGAGTTTTGTGGATTTTAACTAATCGAGCGTCGTCTCACACTCACGTTCGAATGTGGGTGTTTCAGCGCTTTGATTGGTTGTTTCAAAAGTCTTGCGAGTGCCAGTTGCACATTTTGACATTCGAATAGTAAATTTGTGTTAACGACGTCGAAAAGTTGTCACCCCGCGCTCACTTCCAATTTCTCAGTGACTAGGTAGTGAATTGCGGTAAAAGCATTTATAAAAGAACATTTTAGCAATTAATTTGCTATGGCAGGACGTTTTTTTCGCGTGGAGGATGTTTGCGGCTGCTCAATCTCAAGACGACCGCATTTTAATGCAAAACGCGAAGCAAGAGCTCGTGCATCTTTCGATCCTTTATTGGACATTATTGTTTACTGATTGTCACACTTACTGTTCCATGAATGTTATTATAGTATCAAACTGAGAAAAACTTGTTTTCATAATTTTTAAGTTTAAATACAATTTATTATAAACGAAATGTAAAATTGTGTAAAATGCTTTGCAAATAAAATTCAAAATTTCGGCGACTTATGTCAGTGTTACAAACAATAACACTCGATATAACCCGCCACAATCTTGATGACAGCAGCTTCTTAACAAAATAATACAGTGAAAATGACATTCAATTTGGACGGTTAATCTCACAGTGAATTCGTGCTACCAATATAACAAAAATAATAAAGCGTACTCTCGGTGAGGAAACGCGTTCGATTAGTTAGATTGGATAATGACTCGCACTCGTTAGCTTTTAATGTTCGATTCGATTTGCGCTAACTCGATTTACAAGGTAGTAAAGTAATCGAAAAAAATTGTGGGACTCACACTCAGTACACTGAGTGCGAGTTTTCGTCACTACTCGCCGTAAAGAAGTTTACTACAATTTGTATAACAACGAATTAGTTACCATTGTTTGCCACTAGGGGCGTTTGTTTCAATGCCATACAAATTGTAGTTTACTTCCTCACGGCAAGTAGTGACAAAAACTCGCACTCAGCGCACAGTTCGTAAAACGTACGGAATCCACCCTTAAGGAATGACTTGCAGTAGACTTTTTACGAGCTGATCTTAATTCCGTGCGTGCAATTTCCTCGTGACCCTTTGGATCGTTAGCTGTAATGGCGAACTTTACGACGACCTCCATTGTGCGGCTCAATAGATAATCCGGTTTTGTAGCGTTAATAGTGACACTTAAATGAAAATATGGTCATACACCATCTGCTATCGCCCATTTTAGATGTTGTTTAATAAAAAACCCTCCGTGAAATGAGGAAACAAATATGTAGTAGTGTAGGTTTTACTGTACGAAACGTACAGTAAAACCATGTTGCTAAGGGCCCTTGGCAATATTAGTTTTTCTATAGAAATGACAGACCATGTATGAATAAACTCAAACTCAAAATTTTTATTTCCATATAGGTTATATTATAACACTTATAGAATTGTCCTACATGATGCCTACCATCGGTTCGGAAACTAGCCCGGCGAGAAGAACCGGCGTAAGAAACTCGCACGGGGCCATCTTTTACCAAAAAGATGTAAAATTGTTCTTTTAAAATAAAAAAGGTATATAACAATGTTATACCTAAAACTACATAACAAGAATACAATAATATATGTAATTTCGAAGTAGCCTTACAGGGGGCCACCTTATTCCCAAGGTGTGCTATCATTCATTAACTTTATAATAGGCTTTAGCACATAAACGTTATTTAACTACTTTTTTAAATTTATTGATTGAAAAAATTGATCTTATTGTATAGGCGTATACATTGGTCTTTAAACGAGTTCTTTACTTTACTAAGTCTAGTCACTGGTACATCAAGCTTATGCTTATTTCGAGTATTTCTATTGTGGTTGTCACTTTTCTTTTTGAATTGGCTTAATTTTTTTTTAACATAAAATACATTTTCTAGAACATATTGAGAAGCTACAGTTAAGATTCCAGTTTCTTTAAACTTCTCTCTTAATGAAGTGTTGGGGGCCAGCTTGTAGATTGCCCGAACAGCTCGCTTCTGCAGCACAAATATAGTATTTATATCTGCAGCATTTCCCCACAGTAGAATGCCATAGGACATTATACTGTGGAAGTAACTGAAGTATACAAGCGTTGCTGTGTTTTCATCTGTAAATTGTCTAATCTTACTTACTGCAAATGCTGCTGAACTGAGTCTGTCGGCCAACCCAGCAATATGAGGGCCCCACTGAAGTTTTGCGTCTAATAATAGGTTGAAAATTTTGAGGTTTTATTTTTTTACGCCATCCATTCTGGCAATAATTTTTAACCAACTAAATATCTTAATCGTGTTTTTATTTATTTTGTGTTATTGTGTAAGAGTGCGTGTATGTAAAACACAACACAATAATATTATATTGAACGGAATATATTTTTTACGGTGCGCTTGTGTATATTTCTCGATATTGTTCATTATTACTAATCAACAGGTGATTACAGAGTTACCTTCATTATTTAATTTTAAAACGAGCCATTGGGAATCATCTGTCCTACCTAAATATATATATAATTTATTTGATTTAACTATGTATTATAGGAAATTATTTACGCTTTTTATTATACATAGCGTAACTGTATTATCGATATTATTGTTATTACATAAAAATGGATTCGACACTTAATATCTTTTACCAAAACGCAAGGGGGCTTCGAACTAAAACAGATATTTTTAAAAGAAATGTTTATAACAACTGCTACGATGTAATATGGATATCTGAGACATGGTTGTTGGAAGGGATTAGCGACCATGAGTTATTTGATGACAGATATGTAGTCTGGCGTCGCGATAGGGACTATAGGTTGACTAGGCAGTCTATGGGCGGAGGAGTGTTACTCGCGGTCCGCCGGGACCTGGCGGCTGCGGAACGTGTCGACTGGCGCTCGTCCGCCGAGGACATCTGGGTGACCATTTCGTATAAGACCAACCGTGGCAAAATAACTTCCAAGATGCATATCTGTACAGTTTATCTTTGCAGACAAAATGACGGGAACGACTTTAACTCTCAATTAGAAAATTTTTCGAACCAATTATTTGATATTATTAATGCCTGCCCAGAGGACCGATTTATTATTACAGGGGACTTTAATCTGCCGTTCATCGATTGGAATGTGTATGGTGAATATCTGGTGAACTCAGAAACTTCCCTAAATCGAACTCATACTAATTTCATCGATACTCTCGCCCAATGCAATTTATCACAGTGTAGTCAGGTTCGAAATTACAATGACAGGCTGTTAGACTTAGTTTTCTCTAATTTTGAGGTAAAAGTGAACGCTTGTGACGATCCTTTGGTCCCAGATGATTTCCCTCATCATAGATCATTATGTATTGATATACCTATGTCGGTACAAAGATTGTTGGAAGTTAGTGAGAGGATTAAATATTTTTATAATTCCGGTAATTATGAAGCGATATGTACTGCGCTCGATACTATTATCTGGAAAGATCGTTTAAATAATAATACACTTGAAGACGCAGTAAAATACTTCTATGACACCATCCATGATCTTCAAAATACTTACGTTCCTCACAAGGTCATTTCAACTAATACTTTTCCTCCCTGGTACGATTCCTCACTTAAAAAAATATTAAAAGAAAAATTTAAGTACCATCGTAAATATAAACTGTATGGTAACCTTAATGATTATTTTACTTTTTCATTACTTAGAAAACGATTCAAAATTTTAGAACAACAATGTTATGAATCTTATATTCACAACACGGAAAAAAATATAATAAATAATCCGAAGGTTTTTTGGACATTTATCAAAGCTAACAAGAAAGCGCATAACGCTTTTCCATCTACCATGTACTATGATGGTATTTCTGCATCTGATGGCGAGGAAGTATGTAATTTGTTTAATACATATTTCAAGGCTAACTTCCATCATTCGGCTTATGTTCAAAATACTTCTCATTATCACCCAGCTCAAAGAAATAACATTAATATCGGTAATATTAACATTATTGCTTCCGAGATCCTTAAGGCACTTAAATCCATCAATCTTAGTAAAGGAGCTGGTCCAGATAAATTGCATCCGATACTCATTGTGAAATGTGCTAAGAGTTTAGTTGATCCTCTTTGCATACTCTTCGAGCGTTCATTAACCGAGGGATACGTACCAAATGTATGGAAAGCCGCTTTTATAACACCAGTTCACAAGAGTGGAGATAAAACTTCTGTCAAGAACTACAGACCCATCTCCAAGCTCTGTATCTTCTCTAAAATTTTTGAGGGAATTGTGCACCGACAGTTGTATTCTTCTTTACGCGGCTGGTTTATCACTGAACAACACGGATTCTTGAAAGGGCGTTCGACTATCTCCAACCTTCTAACAGCAAATGACTTTATATCTTCTTCCATGGACTCGGGTGAGCAGATTGACATGATTTTCACTGATTTCAGTAAAGCGTTTGATCGTATCGATCATTCTATTCTACTTCAGAAATTATATTTTGCAGGAATACACGGAAATCTGCTCCGGTGGTTTTCGTCCTACATAGCTAATCGTTCCCAAGCTGTTGCTATAAATGGTTTTGTCTCTTATTGGACTTCTGTACCTTCAGGAGTCCCCCAGGGTTCGCTGCTTGGACCTCTTTTATTTACAATCTTCCTTAATGATATTACGCTTTGTTTTAAACACTCAAAATTTTTATTATACGCAGATGATACAAAAATTTTCAAAAATATTTCTTCTTCTATTGATTGCCATCTGCTGCAAGAGGACCTAGATAGATTTAATGAATACTGTAATGTGAATAAACTAGACCTTAACATCTCTAAATGCTATTCTTTGACGATGTCTCGAAATATTAACTTAATTAAATTTTCCTACAAGATCAGAGGTGAAGTTCTTAAGACAACCAATAATATGAGAGACCTAGGAGTTATTGTGGACTCAAAGTTAATTTTTGATAAGCATATTGATTTCATTGTCAATAAGGCTTCGAAATCACTCGGATTTATTATTAGAATGAGTAAAAATTTCACAAACTTGAAAGTAGTTAAAATTTTGTATTGTGCCTACGTTCGTAGTATACTCGAATACGGATCTGAAGTATGGAACCCTAAATATGGCGTATATATAAATAGAATTGAATCCATCCAAAAGCGCTTTCTACGATATCTGGAATTCAAATGTGGTCATTATTTGCCGAATTATGAGGATAGATGTAAACATTTTCACTTTTTGCCTTTAACTGTACGTAGAAATATTACTGACTTATCGTATTTAATAAAAATAATCAATAGCAACATAGATAGTCCTTATTTGCTTAATAAACTAAGTTTTTGTATTCCCACCAAATACTTAAGAAATTTTGTACCTCTTTACTTACCAACTTTTAACACATATTATCGGCGTAATTCATATATATTTAGAGCATGTGCTCAATTAAATGAGTTTACGCGTATGAATCCCACATTCGACATCTTCTCCGCTAAACCTTGTATAATTAGACAATTAATATCTAAGTCATTCTTCACGACTAAATAGTTTTATGTGTTTGTACTTAGATGTATCACCTTATGCCCCTACTGCTTTTTTTTTTTTTTTTTTTTTTTTTTTTTTTTTTTTTCTTTTTTAACATGACGTTTTCATTAATTTCAATCTCTAAAACCTGCATAGTGAATGTCGCATTTTCTTATTCTTATTCTTAAACTATGTTATAACATTAGCTTTAGTGCTTTTACTAATTACAACTCTCATTTCATTGTAACGTTTTCATAAATGCATGTTTTTATTAATATATTTAATTATTTATTTGATGTAATAATGCCTTTATAGTTCTTAAGTATGTAAACAACTCACAAGTACTGCGTTTATGTATTTTGCTTCTCACTATTAGTGAAAACTTATTAATGGCTTATAGTTATTACATAGATTTATTTATTGTTAAAGTAGCTGTAAGTTTTCTGAATAAAATAAAATAAAAATAAAAAAACTAATGTTATACCTAAAAAGACAGCTGTATCTACTAATTCCATACCTTTGCCATTCAATAGTACATTGGTTTCAGTTTGCCTTACATTCGGCAACGTGAACTTTCTACATTTAGTTTTTTTGCTATTTAACAAAAGATTATTAACACTAAACCAGTGTACTATTTTTGAGAGAGCAGAAAAACCGGCCAAGTGCGAGTCAAACTTGCACGCATAGGGTTGCGTCCATTATACCAATGTTTTACTTGTTTATTTGAATACGAAGTTAAAGTAAGCGTATTTTACAAGTTAAGACTAACTCCTGAGCTAACAAAGTAACAAAGTTATACGAGCCATTGTAATGTTCCTTCAAAGTTCATCACATAGACGATGAAATTTTTCAAAATTTTCTGGCCAGCCGGCTTTTAGAGGAGAAGACCCTTTAGAGGCCCTTTTAATAAAAAAAATGCGATTTAAAGTTATGTATCTCACAAACGGACACCTAAATCAAAAAATCGTCTTAGCAACCTCTCAATGTTTTTAAAATATTTATCTAATGATATCTCACACTATCAGGAAGACAAGGTAGCCGCGAGAAAAAAGTATCCCCACTATACGTGTAGTCGAGGGAAAAAAATGAGAGTGAGAGGGAAAAAAATATTTTTCGTGATTTTATTTTAGCACTTTGTTGGCGTAGTAAATTCACATATGATCCGTGCAAAGTTTTATCTTTCTATAACCGTTGGACAGTAAGCCGAAGACGGACGAACGGACATGACGTGAATTACGGAACCCTAACGACGATTGCCGAAAAACATTGAGATCGTAGTCGTACTGCACACGATTTGTCATTCTATTACCGTATCTTCTATGACACTGCCATGGCCCACATCTTTTACATTTTTGTTTATAAAGGCACCAATTTATAAGAATATGACTGAATAGCTTATTTCACGAAATTCTATGTGTTATGTCTGAACTAAAGTATGTTCGACCTATAAACGCGTACGAAAAATCCATACGCCAGAACTTCGAGTGTAAAAATTAATTCAAAGTTGACGCTTCTCAAAGTTTGGGAAGTTTGTAATAATTCAGCCGTAACTCGTAATAAATCAACAGCCCTACAATTTCCGATTTGTATTCCGTGAAGCCGAACAGCCTGTGTGTTAATTCAATATCCTTTCGACAGCGAAGAATGCGTAGGGAATGTACCCGGGACAGTGGTTTCTACACTGTGCTCTGTTTTTATTTTATTTTAGTTTTTTATACCTACAAAAAATTTACAGTTATACATATTATAACAATATCATAATACAATACAAACAAAACGCCATATAAAAGATTTTACAGATTAGTAACAACGAATGTAAGTGCTATAATTTAGTCAGTTAGTCAGTCATATATTATATAGGTACCAGTAGTAAAAAAAATAAACAAAAATAAAACAATGATAAAGAAAAAAAAAAAAAAGAAAACCGCTGGATCGCAAAACCAGACACAATAATTAATAACTATTATTTTTATTTTTATCTATTATTCATTATTTCTATCACTAAACTTCATTACCTATAATTTTACTTAGAACAAAATTAGATGTAAATGTTAAGTAATAAATCGTTTTATTTCTATAAACACATATTTTTATTTATTACTAATTGCATGCTTTTATTAATTACTAGCTGACCCGGCAAACTTTGTTCTACCTTAGAGGCAATAAATGAGCAGATTTTGGATTTCATTAAGTGCAATTTTTCATAAGGATAATAGATATAATTAAAAAGAAATCAATTATTTTAATGATCGTTAAAATGGGCCATGTATTTTGTTGCATGGGTTGCAATCTTCAGTAAAGCATCTTGTAATAGACGACATTTTTTGTTTTATTATCAGGCGCAAGAATAAATAATGCAGATGGTCTTCCGATCCGTGAATATGCCACATATAATTGACCAGGTGAAAAACATGGATTTTATAGATTCAGACCACAAACTTTCAAGGATTGACCTTGTGACTTATTAATGGTCATGGCGAATGCAAGACGGATCGGAAATTGAAGTCTTTTGAACTCAAACGGCATATCGGTATTCGGTAGGGATCATCGGGATCTTCGGAATGAGAACTTCCTCACCTTCGAATTTTCCTTTGAGTATCGTCGTGTAAATCACATTATTTGTAAATCCCTAAATCCCCTATTTACTAAATCCCCAAACATATTTTTCTGCTATAAATAGTAGCCTATGCTCTTCCTCGTAGTCTACTCTATGTCTGTGCCAATTTTCATGATGATCGTTTAAGTTGTTTTACGTAAAAGTGTAAATACAGTTGTCTACAGGCACCGTACATTTCCTGCGATAAAAAGTAGCCTATGTCCTTCCCAGTGGTCTACTTTATATCTGTGCCAAATTTCATGATGATCGGTTAAGTAGTTTTTACGTAAAAGCGTAGATACTGTATTCCACGGGAACCGTACATTTTCTGCAATAAAAAGTAGCCTATGTCCTTTCCCGTGCTCTACTTTATATCTGTGCAAAATTTCATGATGATCGGTTAAGAAGTTTTTACGTAAAAGCGTAAATACAATATTCCACAGGAACCGTACATTTTCTACAATAAAAAGTAGCCTATGTCCTTTCCCGTGATCTACTTTATATCTGTGCAAAATTTCATGATGATCGGGTAAGTAGTTACGTAAAAGCGTAAATACAGTATTCCACAGGAACCGTACATTTTCTGCAATAAAAAGTAGCCTATCTCCTTTCCCGTGCTCTACTTTATATCTGTGCAAAATTTCATGATGATCGGTTAAGTAGTTTTTACGTAAAAGCGTAAATACAATATTCCACGGGACCCGTACATTTTCTACAATAAAAAGTAGCCTATGTCCTTTCCCGTGCTCTACTTTATATCTGTGCAAAATTTCATGATGATCGGGTAAGTAGTTACGTAAAAGCGTAAATACAGTATTCCACGGGAACCGTACATTTTTATGCAATAAAGAGTAATCTATGTTCTTCCTCGTAGTCTACTTTATATCTGTGCCAAATTTCATGATGATCGGTTAAGTAGTTTTTACGTAAATGCGTAAATACAGTATTCCACGGGAACCGTACATTTTACCGCGATAAATAGTATCCTATGTCCTTTTCCTGGTTCTAAGCTACCTCCCTACCAATTTTCAGCCAAATCGGTTCAGCCGTTCTTGAGTTATAAATGGTGTAACTAACACGACTTTCTTTTATATATATAGACTAGCTGTTGCCCGCGGCTCCACCCGCGTAAATACAGTACCTATCCCTCGAGAACAATTTACTTTTTTGGGATAAAAATATCCTATGTATTTTCCCAGGGCTGAAAGTAAATGTGTACCAAATTTCATCAAAATTGATTCAGCGGTTAAATGAAAGCGTGAAGAGGTAACAGAGAGACAGACACACTTTCGCATTTATAATATTAAAGTATAGATTGTGGTAGTTAAACTTTATTTAATTATGTAAATTACACAAGTTAACAAAATTACCAACAAAGAAAAATATAAGAAAAAATGTTAAAGTTAGATACGTAAATCATAAACTAAGTTTATTATGTTACTCTTTAATTTTTACTTTAATAAAAAAACTTTAATAACTTTGATTGTTTTATTCACCCAAGTTTAAAATGCACTGTCTTCAAGGGATACGGCGGTGCAGGTGTCATGAGAAAAATGCAGAATTAACACACAAACCTGCCTGTTATTACTTCAGTCACATTCTGTACCTTACTACCTTTATATTATTACAGGTACAATGAAAACATACAGTGTTTAGATTATTATGAAAATATAAAACATATAAGTAAGTGGTTGGTTTTTTCTTTGTCGCGATAAAGCAATCTCGACTTACTAACTTTAAATTAATTTTAATGCCCTCAAAGGACTGCGATTGACAGCAAAGGAACCGTCACGGTCTAAGTGGATTTCTTAATGGTAAAAAAGTACATTTTCCGAAGCATTGATACTCCCATTACGAAATATAATATTCCCTTTTTTGTTTATTCCCCGACCTTTAACCCTTAGATACGCCCTTTGATTCGAGCAATCATGCAAATTGTAAAGTTCTCTCTGATTCTGAATGTTCTATAAATAATGAATGCCGTCTAATTTAATGATTCAAACTTCATATCAACTTCTTTAAACAAGCAGTTTGATTGTTATTGATCGACATCCAAGAACGAGGAGTTTAATTTCAAATTGTAAAAATATATATTGTGTGCATATGTGATTATTTCACTCATTTTATTAATTCACTAGCTTCGGCTTCGTCCGCGTAGAAAAGTTAATTTAGGATATCGCTAAAATGTACCCGTGACTTCATTTACACAGAAGGAGAAGCGCTTCCTCCTCACCCCTCCCCTTATTGCACGCTCGATTATTTTATTACTGCGATATCTTCTAAAATACTCATTGAAATCAAATGATGTAAAGGTAAATTTCTTCTAAATTATATGCCTGTAATGAATAACGTATTTACGTGGATAAGGATTAATATCATCTTTATAAAAACACCCTCACAACTAATGCCTTATTTTAGAACAAATTTGGTTAGCTAAAAAGGTTATTGTGAGCCAACCTTAAAAGATAGACATAATTATACAGTTGCGGACTTTTTTTTAGAACTTTTAAAGGGAAACAATTCTGTCATACATAATTTTAGCGAAACTTTAACAGTTTTCGTAGCAT
This sequence comes from Glaucopsyche alexis, assembly GCA_905404095.1. NCBI lineage: Eukaryota > Metazoa > Arthropoda > Insecta > Lepidoptera > Lycaenidae > Glaucopsyche > Glaucopsyche alexis. Next base: position 31,434,194 of record FR990043.1, on the reverse strand, counting down.
ACGCAGCGAAAGCTCTCAAGAGGGAAAAAAAACCTGTTTTTGAAACATTATTGATTGGTGCTCCGCTCGTATTGAGCTTAGCATGATGTTAATAATATTAGTATAGATTCAATCTATTCATATACCAAATTTCATCAAAATTAGTTAATGATTAAGGGTGTGATTGCGTCAGGATAGTACAAATATTATTATATGCATAATCCTTCAGAACGTAAGGAGAGCCATGCTCGGTACGAGTAGGCTGACTCGACCGAATAACGGCGTGAAATAACGCTTGCAATGTATTTCGCTTAGTCAGGGTTGGAGATTTTGAGGAACGCTAGAGTAATTACAAGTATAACTCCTCTGGTGTTGCGAGGGTCCATGCTCGTATCCTGGTCTATTTCATTAAAAGTTTTTTTAAGCCAAGCCAAGCCAGCCAAGTGCGACTTGGACTCGCGCATCTACGTAGCGTTTCCGTACAAAATGGCAAAGAATCACGTTTGTTGTATGGCAGCACTTCCAAATTTATTTTATTCTGTTCTTAGTACTTGTTCTTACAGTGGCAATAGAAATACATCATCTGTGAAAGTTCCAACTGTCTAGCTATCACGATTTACAAGATATAGCCTGGTGACAGACGGACGGATAGACAGCCAAGTCTCAATAAATGAGGTCCCGTTTTTGCCCTTTGGGTAAAGAACCCCAAAAAAGTATGCTACACTTATGAGAGAAAACACGAAACAACAACATTAAAAACCTGACTACTGAAATACCTATACTGTGACATCCCTCGCGCTGTAACTAATAGATTGTAATCCGAAGTAGCGTGTGACTGTGGTGTAACTGTATAATTAGCCTTATATTTTTGACACATGCCGTGAGTTCATTTGGTTCGGGACCGTATCGCAGCTTTGTTTCAAATCTCTGCTAATTAATTGTTGATTAACAAATTCATGTTTTAATTAAAACCGATCCTCCAAACCGAATATAATGAAATGCCCGCCATTTTGTTAGGTTGACTTCTATTATACTTCTATTCCTTATCTCAGCACATAATATGGTGCAAGTCAATAATAATGATCAAGACTAAAGTAGCTTATGTAAAGACTGTTGACATAATAAAATAGCCTGTTATGAAGTTGCTTTTTGCATTAGGTGCTTAGCCCTTATGATCTTTTTAAACTTACTAATAACCTAGGTCCGAAGTCACCCATAATTAACATAATTATTTAATCGAAGGTTTTTTTTTTTAATGTATTTTACATAAGCATCATTAAAATATTGGTGCAGTTCACCATAAATATTCCACAAAAATTTAAGTAAGCCAAATTTCATACTCCTCCATTTGTATAATTTTTCGTAAAAAATATTAACTCTTACAAGATAGATTCCTTCTACATTTTAAATTCTGAAATTTATCTCAATTTTGTCAGATTAATGTTTTTCATAAATCAACTTTAAACTCATCCGCAATCACTCTTTTTACCGCTCAACTTGAGTCACAAAATTAAGTACAGCTTAAATCTTCTTTGATAACTTACTCAAATACTAATTTCCCGACTTTTAGTTCAGTTCTAGTGATAAAAGTACCATCTTGATGACTACCTCAGCCTTACTCTAAAGATTTTTACCTTTTACGGTCCATAAAAACGTAGTCATTTTATTGACTTGTCTAATTTTTAAATGTTCTTTTAACGTGTAACATCTGTATTTTCTGGCTTTTACACTTGTTGTAAATTAAAAAGCACAATATAGTTGCTATGCAGTATTTTATCTACTTTATTAATTTACTAGATATTGCACGCAACTTCGTACGCGCAAAAGGAAATCCGGCAGTAACCGTACATTTTGCCGCGATAAAAAGTAGACTATCTCCTTCTCCGTGGTCTAATCTATATCTGTACCAAATTTCATCAAAATCGGTCCAGTAGTTTTGGAGCTTATTTAATGCAAATAAACAAACAAATTTTTCCTCTTTACTAATTAATATAGAAAAAAATTGATACTACTCTTTGCTCTTATAATTGAAACAAAGCAATTGTACTTCCTGTACTACTTGTTAAGAAACCTCTCTTCTGAAAACTGAATTGGATCACAGAACCCCAATTCTCGCAATTAACTTACATTTACAGTTACTTATAAATTAATCGTCTTAATATCATAAGCAGATTTTTGGAACTTGGACCAACCAAAACGCGGTTTGACGTTTATGAGAATTTAACATATCGGGACTAGATCGTAACTGTATTATTGCAGGATTTAATTAGCATAATCGACCTTCAGATACGATTTAGGACAAAAAGTCGCTGTAAATTGTGGCTAGACGTAAGTTAACGAGAAAAGTATAATATTTATGCGAACATGGCTCATTATTTACCGCCGTCCGCACCGCACAATGGAAAAGTTGCGCCACTATATTGGATGAAAGAAGTTTGTTGAAAAATAATCGCTTTTGATTCACAAAGTACTTCGCTGAATGAGCTCAACTTTTGAAATTTCACTCATATTTAATAACTTGTTATCGGTTATACTTTAAAATTTCTTCACTGTTTTTGATTTCATTTACTGTAGCTATAATAATTACATACAAATAATGTTTCATTGCGAATTAATGTTCAAACGAGTATAAAAAGCTGGGATTCTAGAAATTGTTTTTAGAATAATACGAAAATCCGTTTTCACTCAACAAAATGTACAACAAAAGAGTATTTTTACTGCCTAAATCTCCATAATCTTGGCGAGCATAACGTTTATAATAATAATAATAATATAATAATAATATCTATGGACGCTTCACACCACGTCAATCTGATCCCGTGGTAAGTTCTCGAAGAACTTGTGTTACGGGTACCAGACAACGGAAATATATTTAATACTTTTATACTATACACATATTTAAGATTTTTATTATATTATACACATATTTAATACACACCCATGACCCAGGAACACAGAAAAACTTTTTGTTCCTTCGGCGGGATTTGAACCCGCGACCCCCGGCTTGAGCACCAACACGCTCAACCAACTGAGCCACAGAGGTCGTCGAATATTATTTTGGCCTCCGTATAATAAAATAAATAAAAGTAAATTTCACGTACGACACAAAACAAACTGCGTGAAAACAATATTAACAAAGCGAAACTAAGTCTTCGTCGGAGTTTGTTATCATGGGGAACGCAAAAGTGATTCGGGTAAGGGTGTGGGCCGTCTTTCAGCGGTTAGCGACTTTAGATTGTACAGTCTATTTAGGTGGGAGCGTGTGGATAACAGGAAGAAAGCTCGTATATACGGCGATGTTTATTTTTTGTCTTTTAAGTAATTGCAGTGGCTCAGGTTGTCAGCTCACGTGACGACCGAATCCATTTCGATGTTTTACACTCAGATTAACAACTATAGCACTATGTGCTACAGTTGTTAATCCGAGCGTAAAACATAGGGGTGCTATTAGCGGACTTATCCCACATGCTAACACTTAGCCATAAAGTCATAATTCGAAAATTGTATAAAAATTCGAGACTACCTTCGAAAAAAGCGAATAGACATGAATTTTCTATCTTTTTCGCTCGTATTTGTTTTTGTCATTGATGTTTTGTGAGAAAAATAGCTGCATACAGCTTCGATCTTGGTCTTTCATGTTTATACTTCTTCCAATGTTTAACATCTTTCGGCTTACAGCTTCCTTGTTTAATTAGTGTGAATGAGACGAATTAAAAATGTGTATGACACGAAGTACATGTCGAAATCACTTCAAAAAAGGGCCTACTATGGGAAAACAGCGTAAGTGTAACTTCGTATGTTTCTTGAATGTGTGCAGTTTTCTCGCGGTCAGCGGCGCGCCACCCAGCCATCGTCGCATAAATCTAGAGTCTCGGCTTAGTTGGCGGGAACTGACATTATTTCGCCCGTGGAGTTCCCCGGCAATTTACTGCCCCACAGTATAATATTCTTGTTTTCCTGTGCGTGATCTATTCTCTATGGTAATGACAATCACGTCACATCCGAGTTATCGTCGTAATAATGTCATATTTGAATTAGCTGTATCTCTATGTTTATTTTACTTATACATAAAACTACGTAAAAAATTGTAAAATTTAAGTGAATATGATGAAAATATTGAAAAGTAGCTTAACTTCGCTCTGTGCCCGCGTAAATACAGTATTCCACGGAAACACTACTTTTTTGAGACAAAAGTAGCCTACGTGTTCCAGAGCTTGAGCTACTACAATACAAAATTTCATTAATATCCGTTTCTATATCCATCCATCCTCAAAAACATTTAATTTCATAATGGTAGTAGGATGCAAGAATTTCTTCTTTATCATAATATCTATATCAACTAATGTCAACATTTTATGAATATTCGACTATATCGGCGAAATAACCCATTTACAATTAAAATGTTAGAAACGTATAAAGTTTACCATTTTAACTGTAGTTAAAAGGAGGGTGCACATTTGGTTTAACAAGCACTAGACACGCATGTCGTTAGCGCTACGCTCGCAGCATATTTGATAAACTCTAGGTAGAGCACTAGGGCTGCCTCTATGATAAAAACCACGAGAACAAATACTTTTGTAAACAATGACCAGCTGTCAAAACGGTGTCAAAATAAAAATAATTTGAAAGAAAAAACGACGTGTCATTTTAAATTATAAGCAATTTCATTTGGTTGGATTATAATGTATCGTCTTTTATTTTATTTTTATTTATTTTATTTTATTTCGTCTGGCGCGTGAAATATAAACTACTGGTTTAGCGCCATTTTTAAATAAACTTTGATAGTCTTCGTAAGAAATATGTTCATTTCAGTAATGAAATGAACGTATATAGTATCGAAACTGATTTTTTCTGAGTTAAATCCAAGGGTTGCAATCCCCTGAATGTTTGCTTAAATTTTTTGAAGTAAAAACAGCATGGGAAAAATTTAACTCGCGACACTGTTACCGACACCAGTGCGGCATGAGATAGGGCGGGGCGGGCGGCTCCGCCGCATGCTTGCCTCTGCGCTATTGTTTTCACTTTTGTCCGCACTCCTTGAGTGTTATGACAAAAAGTGACTTTATTTATAGGCTTGTTAACACATAAATATTTCAACTATTCAATGTTATATAATTTGGTAATAAAAATCTATCAAAAGTTATAGAGATACAAATAATTTAAATTTACAATATGAAAGAGAGCTATATATCAGCATATGACGTCGACGTCCTACCACCATGCATTGGCATTTCGAGAAAGAAATGGGCAATATTTTTCATATGGTTATAATTTTTAATCGCGTCAACCTTAATAACTATTTCTTTTAAATTTATATATCTCAATTCAATAATTTTTAGAGTTTAATTTGTAAAAATGTGATATTTCACACTATTACATTACAAGCAGAATGCCTCGTAGCTGCATACGCTACGAGTTCGTAGAGGGCTACGAATGTAGAGTCTAGCTACTTGTAGGCTGCTACGTAACAGTAGCAAAGGCTGGTTCTCCATCAAAAGGAAGCCCTAGCCTGTAGAAGTCGGTTAAAACTACGATAAGTTTGTTAGTTTCACCAAAAACATTACGATGGTTACGTCACATTTCACACAAAAGATTTTGAGTACTAGCCTATATAAAAGTGCGCGCCACTAAATATTTCAAGTTAGACTTGATTGCCTAGTGAGAGCACCCAAAGCCGCCCTAACAAGATGTTAAGCCGCTCAGAGATTGAGCTAAGTCCTGTTACCCGCAGCAAAGGAAACATATTTAACAAGGTTTCCAAATGCTGAGTTACATTACAATTTTGATCACATCTTGCGTTTAGTAAAAATACTGTCCATGAAAGCATTAAAACTAGATTTTTTTTTTACCTAAATGTACGTTTTATTTTTAGTACCTGGAGAACCGAGCTTTGCTCGGAGTTCTAATAAATTAAAGAAATAATAAATAATCAAAAAAACATTTATCTGATCGACATTCGAACCCACCATATTCCGAATTTGCGGAACATATTACATAGCTTAAAAATACGGAGTTTCCCAGGAATAATACCTAGCTAGGTCGATTTTTTCCCCCAAAACTCCTAGCATACTAATTTTCATGGTAATACTTGCAGCCGTTTTCGAGATTACGATTATTTATTATATACAAGATTGTCTCGTTCAAAAGGATTACGTAATCATTCCATACATAGTAAATGCTTTTCTTGCTATCTACTTAGAGTATACGCGACCCATTTTCATTAATACACACGTATTCAATATTGTAATAATATAATATTAAATTATAGTTTATATAATAAAAATAAGTAACTCCTAAAACATCCAACAGTGAGTGAACTGATGACAGTAAAATATAGTTAAGAACACTCTCGACCATGTCAGCTTTCAAACAAAAATTACTAAATCAAAATCGCTTCATCCGTTTGGGTGCTACCATGCCACGGACAGACAAACACACAGACAGACAGACACGTCAAACTTATAACGCCCCTCTGTTTTCGTCGAGGGTTAAAAACAAATGATACGAAGCAGATCACAGGTATAATTTGTACAGCAACTATCAGTAAAAAACAAGCCCAACACAAAACATGCTCAAACAAAGCCGAAATACTCGCGACTTAACCAATTTAAGTTTAGTAACTGCCTTACTTTAACTCTGTGAAGCTGTTTACTGTTGGGCTCTTTCATACCGACGCGTAACGGCGGACGTGTAACTTTCCAAATTGTTTAGTCATCAGACTTTCATACTAGTTTTTGTTTAAAACAATTTTGGTTAGTGAAACTCAATTTGAATTAAAGCCGGGATCGATAATGTTAATGTGATGTACTAGACCGTGTCGTAGCAAAGTGTATATCATCGATACTAAATATTAAATAATTATAGGCACTAAACTTATAAATAATCGTAAATGAAATTATAAATATCTGATAGCTTGGGTATAAAAATCTGCCAGTCGACTTACGATGGCTTCGTTTTTCTCACTTAAAAAAGCAAGGTAGGATAGAATATGCTGTTGCTCAATTTGAATATCAAAAATAATTAGATTACTTAATTAAATATCAATAAACAGATTCATAAAAACGACTTAGTAATTAACAATTAATTTAAAATTTTATGTCCAATATATTATTAAGGCATGTATTTAAACTTGCGACAAAACAATTAAATTTTGGATGTGAAAATACCCAATATTGAATACTAAATTACTAAGTTGGCGAAAGAATGTAAGGAACAAAAAAATTACAAATCTGGTGACTAAATAATACCATTGAATTTTCCAAACTGGCAGACAGATTATATTTTAGCGAACAAATAACCATCTTGGCAACAATTTGTGAGTACACATTTAATTTAAGAATAGGCACATATATTTTCCCTGATGTAGGTAACTCAAAAACCATACAAGCAGCAAAACGAGAGCACACAAAAAAAAACATAAAGGAGCATACAAAATTTCCAATTTTTAATTTTTCTCGGTTTTAGGGGGGTGTAGATTATTGTGTAGATTAATTTTGAAATTAAAAAATGGCGGATATTTATTTTTCTTAAAATTGATATGGGTGTCGTTTACCAGGTTTTTGGGAGTGCTGGATACGAAAATGACATTCGTTTTGAAATTCCAATATGCGGACAATATACTTAATTTTATAAAAATAATATGGGTGTCCTTTTATTGGTTTCTGGGGTTGATTACAAAAAAGTCATCCATTTCAAATTTCCTTAGTAACCCCGCAACCTCATATTTTTGCCATGATGGGAGAAAAAGAAATTTGAAAATCCTGAATTTTCCAACATTTGTATAGCTTTATACATTCCTAGTATCTCAATGTACAGCATTTACTTCTTTTTTTTATAAAATTGATTCTATCTCGGAAACGGTGCATCCTATTGAAAAAATAATGAAAATTTCGTCCCCCTTAGGAACCCCGCAACATCATATTTTCTTCATGATGGGAGAAAAAAAATTTTCTAAAATCCTGAATTTTCCAACATTCCTATAGCTATAAACATCCGTCGTATCTCAATGTACAGCATTACTTCTTTTTTTTATAAAATTGATTCTAACTCGGAAACGGTGCATCCTATTGAAAAAATAATGAAAATTTCATCCCCTTTAGGAAACCCGCAACATCATATTTTCTTCATGATGGAAGAAAAAAAAATCGAAAATCTTGAATTTTCCAACACTTCTATAGATTACAACCCTCGTATCTCAGTACAGCATTGCCATATTTTTTTTCTATAGTCGCTTCTATCTCAGAAACGGTGCATTCTACTGCAAAAATAATGAAAATTTCCTCCCCCTTATTAACCTAGAAATCGCATATTCTCTTCATGAATGGTATAAAAATTCATAAATCCTGAATTTTGAAAAATTTCTATATATAGCTGGTACCTTGAACTACGTAACATACTGTAATAATAATCATCAATCCTAATTAGCATCCCCAAGATCTTTTAATTTAGTATTCATATTCATTTTACGAAGATTGAATATTCTCCATTTTGGAAAATGAAATTGGAAGACAATTTTGTAATCAGAAGTCATTTCGCCATTGTGGAATTTCAAAACAGATTTTATTTTCATACTAGCTAATCCCCGCAACTTCGTTTGCGCAGAACTAACGAAAGGAGAACCCTATTTTTTTAAGCGGAACCCTAAAATAAAAGTAGCCTATGTTAGACCTTATAACATAAGCTATCTGCTAGTGAAAGTCCCGTGAAAATCGTTCCAGCCGTTTCATAGATTAGCCGGAACAAATAGACAGACAGACCGACAGACAGACAGACCGACAGACAGACAGACAGACGGACAGACAAAAATTAAAAAAAATTGGTATTTTATTATAAGTACCGAATATACTTTCAGATTCATTTTGTGAAAAGCTGTTAATTTGAAGTTACAAACAGACACTTCAATTTTATTTATCTGTATAGATTATTCTGCACCCCCAGAAACCTAGAAAATGACACCCATGCCAAAGAAAAACTTACTCCAACAGTATCCAAAAATAGGATTTTCCGTAGTCAGCAAATTGACTTTTTAGCAGCCATTAATTTATCAACCAAATCTGGTTTTATAGCTGCTTATATGGTATAATGGTCACCAACTCGGAAATTAAGTCACCAACTATAAATGTCGGTGCTAATTTGGATTAAATTTCGCCTCTTTTTATCTGCCGACTTTTGAATTTTTTGTCACCCGAGTGTTTTCGCCAGTTTAGTAATTTAGTCGCCAACATATTAATTCGCTGCCAAATTCAGTAATACAGTATGCTCACATGCAGCAGCCAACTTATTTTTTGTTCGCTCGATTTATTATATCCCTATTATTAATATCGTCTGCTGAATTATTTAGTGATTCGGTGTGATGCGCGGCCAAATAGTAATTAAAATGAGAACTTAATACTTTCGAGACACTGAACATAAAATTAAATTGCTTTCATAACTTACAAGATTTAAATGAATTATAAAAAAAGGTAATTTATGTTTTTTAATTTGAAATGCCCTCAAGCCGAGGTGGTAGACCGGCAAAGGGTGAAAAAGTCATAAGTTACGACGGTGTAATGGCGACATTTTGAAGATTTAGTATTTTTTACCTCTGACCGGATAGGAGTCTTCGCGTAATAAACGAGTGCCGCGGGATCATAAATCGCCATTTTGATTTAGAGGCGTTCGTATTTTCTCCGACTATTATCTTTAATCCTTATTTTATTCCATATTTTATGAGCATTAGCTTTTTTATGATTGCTCATTCAATAAAGATTATTTTTATTGGATTTAGCATTTTACGTTCGTATCACGTTTAGAGATTAAATAGTAAATTAACAAATAAATGTAAATATTAATTTGGAAAATATATCACTTTTGTAAAAGAAATCAGTTTTGTAAAAACAGGAAAAACAAACAACACAACAACTTTATATTTTGTGCAAACGTCCCTGCTATTAGTTATTATCTTATACTTTAAACGAGATAATCTCGTATCTACTCGTATATATAGTCCTAATCACGGCAACGTATAAGTATTTACATTAAATTTAGTATGTAAGGAGTTTTGGAGAGAAAAATCGGTCTAGCTAGATCTAGTCTATAATCCCTGGGGAAACTTTGCAATTTTAAGTTAAATATTTTTGTGATTTTTATATTTTTTCTTAAATCTACTAGAGTTCCGAGCAAAGGTCGGTTACACATAACCGAGCTCTAGTAGATTGGCTCCGCCCTTGTAAATACAGTATCCCATGGGAACACTACTATTTCGTGATTAAAATAGCCTATGTGTTAATCTACAGCTTAAACTACTACCATACCAAATTTCATCATCATGCGTTTAGTAGTTTTTGCGCAAAAGAGTAACAAACATCCATCCATCATTCATCCATCTATCCTCACAAACTTTCACAAGAATAATTATAGTTGTAGAAAGTATAGGTTTATGAGTAAAGATGGCCTGTACCGTACACAAAGTACACTCCTCTTACCTTACCCTAACCAACATTTTAATTGGGGTAATATAAGAGGATTAGAGCTACGTGGCCTAGTGGGTAGACCGTTTGGTTCGCACTCGAGAGAGTGCAGGTTCAAATCCCAGGTTGTGGCGTGTACCAATAAGACTTTTTCAGATCTCAAGTACATTATACGGACGCTCTAACGGCGAAGGAAAACATCGTGAGGAAACCCGCACATAGTTGGCCCCAGACGTATTGACCAGTTCATTCCTCTGGACTAGACTGACTATGTTGTGAGAATGCCGTATGTGCTTGGGCAACCATACGACATTTAAAAACCAACTGTCCCAGGCACGACAGTATTTCAAGAGTGGTTATTTCGCTCGGAGAATACTGTATAAATCATCCATTAACGGATGTAAAGGCCTAAGTTTTTTTTTCTTTTATAAGAGGATTGGAAGGTGGAGGATTCAATAGAAATATTCATGGTTTCAATGTCTAACAATTTCGACATGACCAATTTCCATTAATTTGCAGTCAGGCAATGGTTCAATGCTCCAAAGCCTTTGCAAACCTTTGACATTCAAAGGAATAATTGTCATAATAATTTATGATAAATTATTAATAATTCGTTAATAATAAATAACGGCAAACCTCATTCATGTTAATAGTGAGATCAAACGTAGAGTTCCCGAATTCATTACGACGCGGTTGGAGTCTTATTTGCGGAAAGGAATTTATTTATTTGGATGTTTGTTTACATTTTATTTGTTTTACATTTGAATACTTTTTTGATTCCACGTGACAATTTTTTCAGTAGGTCTAATAATAAGACGTTCGAAGACTTCTATATTACCTACTGGATGCTTTAGAGTTTAGACTATAGCGGATTTAGAGACACTTTTTTGTTATTTCAATTGAGAGAAGCGACTTATTTAAAAAATGTAAAACAAGCCAAGTTCTTCAAAAAATGATAAGCACCTCTGTTAGTGGAGTTACTTAAGTGTCAATATTTTATCGCGGAGTAAAACAACAATATTGAGCTAAGATTTGGACGGAGCAAGGGACAGTTTTGAAGTACCCACTGAGCAAAGAATCTAGACTTAATTTACGATACTTTTAATGTCTATAAATAAAATTATACTGTAAACATCCCGCAAAAAAATACGAGAAAGATTGTTGCCAGTCGCCACCCGTTCATCACCCAAGTTTCGTAACCTCCGCACTTTCAACACTTTAAATATTAAAGCCACTAGTTCGTCTTCCGTTGTAGTATATTTTCTGCTATAGTAATAAATTAGTTAACCGTTAAAATCACCTTCAAAAGATATAAAAGTTCCCGAAAGAGGAAAATTTTCAGTCAAAACAACTGTAAAAAGGTTAGCGGACTCGATGTTATTTATAATCTAAACATTAATAATAAATTTCTTCGTGTTGTTTATATCTTAACCCCAGGTAAGCCACCGCGGAGTTTTCTACCGACTTGTATATTTTCATACAAATTTGACAGTCGAATAGCTACCAACTTAGTCGAACGATTCAGGAAGCACTACATTTCAATGTTCTTCTTATAAATATTTGACAATGTTATAACTATTTCCGTACACATTTGGCTGCCCTGCCTTGGGGCAGTTTTAGATGCCGAAAACGCTTTAACATTAATTACAATATATACTACGGTTGTTTTTACAACGAGTAACTTTCGTATCGTAAAATAGTTCGGAACGTCAAGACATAGCCGTGATCTTTTTTCTACAATGAACATTCTCGTCAGCCAGAGTTTAAATAATCTTTAGAACAGGTTTAAAATTAGCATGTTTTAAAACTGTGAAACAAAAAACAGACACTCTTAATTTAAATAGCAAATTGAAAAAAATATACTAAGCAACGTTCTCTTGTCAGCGGAAGAAATCAATAATACAGATGTTAGAAAATTGAGGCAACAGCGTTTAATGATCACAAAACTAGACCGGAGTAACTTCGTTACAAATGTGTGCCGTTAAGGACTTCAGGAAGTTTGAATAGTCCATTACCGACATAACGAGATACACGAGACGCAACAACTAGAACAACACAACAACGATGAAGAATAATCACTAATTTAAAATGTTAGCTTTCTGTATTCTCCGTTGAAAATAAAAAATACCTACTCGTGAAGGAATTATTTCGATACGTGAATTAGTTTTCAAGTTATTTAACTTTGAAGTGGTCCAAACGGTAAGTTGCATCTAAAGGTGGAACTGCACTAGACGTAATTACGAGCTACGCAACGCGACACGGCCAAATATACTTTGAATGAAATTGTATGAGCACTACACGACGTGGTACGTAATAGGGATGTTGCCTAGTGTGGAATATCACAGTTTTACAAATTACATATTAAAATTGTTGATTAAAGATACATCAATCTGAAAGAAATAGGTATTTAGAGTGACGGGATTAAAAATATAAGCAAATAAAAATATTATCCATCTCTTTCTCGCAAAACGAATCGTGACGTCACAACCTGCTACCGCCATACATTTTGTAATGACAAATGTATGGCGGTAGCAGGCTGTGACGTCACAGGCCGATCTATCGCTCTCTTTCATATTGTAAATTTCAATGGTTTGTATCTACGTTATTTTTTCAGATATACAAAAATGGGTTCTGGATTGTTTATTAACATGTTGTCTAACATCGAATAGAAGAAAAAAAAATTTTTCGGCAACATGGCTATTGCGGTATTTATTACTGATGGGGACGCGTCGCGTCGCTCCGCTGCCGCCTAGTGCGGTCTTACCGCGAACTCCGGGCTGTATGGCCGAGGTGTAGCGACACGTCATGCTACTTTTAGTGGGGTTCGAAAACTTCGAACGCGTGTAAAATCATAACTACATAGTATTTTTGACGTGATAACGTATTATCAATCGATTAACGCTAGCTGCACTTACGAAAAATTGTCACGTTCCGCCTGAACCGAGCGTGCAAGCGAGAACGCGGAACAAGCGATAGAGAGGCACGACCGGCCTAAGCGTTCGGCTTGTGGTGACATTATCACGTAAAATTATCGACCGTAAAGCAACTTAACAGACGATCATTTTTGAATAAAACAATAACTAGCCTATCTGTATACATAATAGATTTAACAAAGTTTCAAGAGATTTTGCATACCTAGTAACAATCTCCATTGATGTCGGTAATACGGGAGATGCAGCAACGACACAGCAACAGCAACACAACAGCAATTACTGTCGTCGTGTGGAGTTGTTTACGGGTTAATCTCGACATAAATCACGCATCATCAGAGAATTAATCTGTTCGCTAGAAGTGCCTGACGTCAGTTGGCAAGTGTGGGATTTCGAAAGTGCTAATGGATTCCAGCATTTTAGGGCAATATCAGCAAGCAGTTGTAAGTCAAATAGTTTTTACCCGCGACGAAAACAGAGAAGTGGTATAAGTTTGACGCCTCTCTCTGTCTATGTGTATGTCCGTAGCACCGTAGCTCCCATTCGGATGCACCGACTTTGGTATAATTTTCTTTCTTTGAAGGCTAACATGATCGAGAGTGATCTTAGCTAAAATAATAATAATATCTATGGACGCTTCACACCACGTCAATCTGGCCTCGTGCTTAGTATCCGTAGAACTTGTGTTACAGGTACCAGAAAACGGAAAGTATACTATACTTTTATACTATACATATGTTTAAATTTTTTATTATATTATACACATAATATCTAATACACATCCATTACCCACGAACACAGAAAAACTTTTTGTTCCTTCGGCAGGATTGGAACTCGCGACCCGACTTGAGCACTAACGCGCTGAACCACTGAGCCACAGAGGTCGTCATTTATAATCATCAGCTCGTTCACTGCTTGACGATTCGAGGGTTACTCAAAAAAGTTTTTTGTTTTTGAGATTAGGTGGTATCTAGCAAATATTCATTGAACATGACGAATAAACCTTCTGTTTTTCTAAAAGAAAAAGTTTTTCGTGTCGCGTTTTGAAGTGAAAACTTTTTAGAGGCATTATGCACTTTTTTGGATTGGTAATTTGGATGTATGCTCCTGCTGTTTTTCACTTCTGCCTGCACACCCAGAGTGCAACCCGATGTGTTTTTTTTCTCGGATAAAGCTGACTCTCAATATGAAAATGAAATTTTACGTTACAGCTATAAGAATGCAAATAACAAATAAAATCAATATGCCGCTTACGTAATACAACAGCAACGTCCAACAGTAAACACAATCGTATCAATAAATATTAATCCCTTACAGCATCTGTACCGCGGTCCGTAAAAATATATTTAAAGAGACACGATGTATGGGCGCGCTTATCTCTTTTATAAATCTCTTTTAGAATGCCCAGTGGAATAGACATTAAAGAATATACAAGACCCTGACAAAGCGTAGGTACTTTTTTAGCTTTTAGCCGTGGTTTCGTCTGTATTGTTAACTCTGCTGTAACCAACTTAGCTCTTAAAAGTTGAATGTAAAGTATATTTGGCTCCTGCGATAAACGCCAAAATGCGGTAGGTACAAAAAAGAACTACTGCTTGCTTTGATTAAAAAAAAGGCCAAGTGCGAGTCGGACACGCGCAACGAGGGTTCCGTACAAACCTGTAGTTATTTTGTTACAGCTTAAATGTATTACAGACTTGAGTATTTCATATGAATTTCAATTTAATACCTCTACGCGTTCATGAAGAAAGGGGTTGTAAGTTTATAATTATTAAAAATATTTATTATATGATATAACTAAAAATTTACGGTTTTCGTAAATTTTTAAAGTGAACGTGAACTCAGAATCTTAAAAAAATTAAGATTCTGAGTTCACGAGAAGTACCCTGTAGGTTTTGAGTTTTTGAGGAAATTTGCGGCACAAACGGCTGTATCTTTTGATTGCTTTGGCTTAGAAGTTTGATTTTATTACAGCTCCAAGGAACAGTAAACTTGAGTATTTGATATAAATTTCAGCTTGATACCTCCACGCGTTCCTGAGAAAAGGTTCTTGACAGACAGATGGACGGACAACAAAGTGATCCTTTATGGGTTCCGTTTTTTTCCTTTCAAAGTCCAGAACCCTAATAAATAAAAAAGCAGGAGACTTTCATACCTAACTTAGAATTAATGGGTAATATAATGAATGAGTAAAATAATAAGCACATTATACTCCAACTGTAAGAAAAAACATTGACCCAAAATAAAACAAACTTTAAAAACTCTAATATTGAAAAGGAAATATCATTGCAAATATTTTGCGCGACCGCGCAGCATGTAGCTCTTGAAGTTTAAAAATGTTCAAGCCAACATTCCCGCCGCCGCCGGATAAAAAGAATGAGAAACTAATAGAACACATTAACGGAAAGTTTAAAAATTGCCCGACCCTAGGCACCTCACGTCCAGCGCCTGGTGCACGCCATAAGCGGGAGCGGCAGGCTTTTAGGATTTTAGACCTTTAGGATGACGACATCATTGACTCAGTGGTTGAGCGTGTTGGTCAAGCCAACGCCAATGACGCGAGTCCGTTGGAGAATCCCACTGAAGGAATAGAAAGCTTTTCCGTGTTCCTCGGTCATGGGTCTCATGGATGTATATTAAATTTTTGTATCTATAATAATATAAAAGACAAAGCTGATTGATTCATGTATCAACGCACAGGCCAAACCCTTAAAAGCTAGAAATTTTAAATTTTGCATACGTATACACGAGAACTTACCACGGGACCAGATTGACGTAGTGTGAAACGTCTATAGATATTATTATTATTATCTTATTCGACTTTCGGAAACTTTTGTTTAAGTATTGGTGTTGTAAGTAAGATATTACAATATTATACTTCTATTTATGATATGGCATGGGATATATACGACCTCTTTTACTTTTTATATTTGATAAACTTTCAATCTTGCCTATAATTAATACTTGCTATGCCAATATTTTATGCCAGTAAGTAAATATTTAAAAAAGACTAACAAAAATGTGTATGCAAAAATGCTAGAAGTAAGGATTTATAATTGAAGTTGTTATGATTGAAGCAGGACTGAAATAAAAGTGATTTATTTATTTATTTCTTTCTTTTAAACATAGAACTTATGGCTTGGTCCACATACCTTACTAACTTCCGAATTCTTTAAAATTAATATGATACTACTTCGCCAAGTTGCCGGAGTGTTTTATATCTAAGTTCGCCAAAACTTTACCCGTACATTTTTATTTTCTTGCACTTTAATTCATAGCTCCGAAGTAGTTTCATCGCTACTTAATTATTGGAAACGTTTAAACTTCAAGTTCTATACTTATAAGGAACATTTGTCTGCTTGATCTCTTCAGTTGTTCATTATCACTGAATATATTAGGCATCTAAAATACTAATTTTGTCATTGTAATCAAATGTTTAGCTATTAGTTATATTATTACGAATGAGAAGTTGGCATAATATATACGGGGTAAATTTTTCAACTAGCCAACTAGTTTTTTTTTGCTATCTCTATTAATTTAGGATAATATCTTGAAACTTGAAAAATTCAACCTTTATATTCTTTAAGATTGGTAGGTATATAAGGTTCGGTAAAATCAATTACGGATACTTCGGGCATATGATCTACTGCTTAAATAAATACGCTTAAACAGGAAAATAATTGTCATATTCGAAAAAAAAATCTTTATATGGTCGAGTTTGCGTTTCGCAGAGAGTCACCCATAAATGAGCTGATTTTTTTACTTTGAGTATGACAATTATTTTTTTTTTTGCCTAAACGTCTCTACACAAACAGTGAATCATGTGCCCGAAGTATCCGTAATTGATTTTCGGAGACGTTATATGTATAAAGTACACTTTCCGATATTATGAGAATTCAATTCCTACCGTTATTTTATTATGTTCAGTTTATTTTTATCAGGACCAATATAGAGAAAACAATACATAGAATTCATTGCTGTCTAACGGGGATTTTGTATTTTGACATGCGGTAGACGTTTTGAGTTGGGGATAACCGCTGTGGGATGTCTGAAATAATAAAAGCCATCCTTATACCTCTTTAGGACTGTAAAAATTCATGGCGTTGTAGTGCCGTGATTGAATAAGTAATGTGACATAGAACAAGGCTGTGACATAGAACAAGGCTGTGACATAGAACAAGGCTGTGACATAGAACAAGGCTGTGACAGGGTGTGACGAGATTACACGTAAAGGACACACGAGTCGAGAGCGCGACCCGAAACCGAACCGAAACAATTTATATGGAGCACTAAACCCTCGAACCTGGGCCTCTAGTCAAGATGCATTCGATAATTTCGACGGCGAAGTTCGAAAACAAATGTATGGGATTTGACATAAGGCATCGCAAGCGACATGTCACTTAGCGATGACTTATGTCAAATCCCATACATTATTTATTTCGAAGTTCGCCATCGAAATTATCGAATGCATCTTGACTAGAACCACGATTGGCTGGTTTGCTGGTCGCGCTCGCGGGTCGCGGTATCGAGACGCGGTATCGAGACGCGGTCGCTTCGCGGTATGTTAAAGCATCGTCGCGTCGCGTCTCGGTGTTAACTGACCCTTAATCAATAGCGAGGAAAAAAGCTTTATTGACTACATTTTAATTATTAATCACATTTATAAGTAACTAGATGTTGCCCGCGACTTCGTGCGTGCAAAAGTTAATTTCGCAGAAACCGTACATTTTGTCGCGATAAAAAGTAGCCTATGTCCTTCCCCATGGTCTATTCTACATCTGTGCCAAATTTCATCAAAATCGGTCCAGTAGTTTCGGATCTTATTCAATGCAAACAAATAAACAAACTTTTCCTGTTTATTATATTAGTATAGACTATTTCATTGGCTCCACCCGCGTAAATATAGTATCGGGTATCCCATGGGAATGCTGTTCTTTTTTGGGATAAAATATGTAGGTATTAATCCAGAGCCTAAATTACTATCATACCAAATTTCATCGAAATCCGTTCAGTAGTGTTTGCGTAAAAGAGTAACAAACAGCCATCCATCCATCCAAAGTTTCAGAAAACTTTCACATTTTAAGTCGACCGCGTTTATCAAAATTTCCTAATTTAACGGTAACATTTAATTGTTTGCCGTTAATAAGTGAGCGGAGATGAATTTAGCTCGGACGTTGGCACGCGCCCGTCTCAATCCAATTACAGCGTACTGCAGCATAAATTACCGCTTCTTGCTCTCTTTTGCTGCAGCTTCTTGTTTTATGTGCTACTATGTTACCGCTTTTATGATTTTCGGGTGTCTGAGAGTGACAAAGTAGTAGTAGTGTTCTCTTCACTCCCTAAGAGAGATTCAAAAGATGCGATATCTAATATTATAAAGAGGAAAGAATTGTTTGTTTGATCCGAAACTACTGAACCGATTTTGATGAAATTTGGGACAGACAAGGAGTAGACCAAGGGAAAAGATGTCTAAGACTATACTTTTTATTGCGGCAAAATGTACGATTTCCGCGCACAGAGTCGCAGGCAACATCTTCCGTGTAAATTGTGTTTATGTTCGTACGTAGTAAAATTCAGTATAAAACACTTCAACTACGTCAATCTGGTCCTGTGCTGAATATTCGAAGAACTTGCGTTACGGGCAAAGATCTCAAAGCTCAAGATAGGATATGACGTACACTTGACAGAACAAATCTTATTTTAATAAACTAGAAAGTTACGCCATCTTGTTTTCACCATACCATAAAATTCAAAAGTGGAACCATTTAACTGGAGCCACTTTTTGCATCAACATGCCTCGTCTATAATATATTATAGGTACGTCTATAGTTACGGGTACCAGCGTTGTCTGGTACCTACAAGTACACAAGTATAATATTATAAAACACTTTTATACTACAAATTTTAAAACTTAAGATTCCTTTTTATTTTTAATACATACAAAAACCTGTAACAAGAAAACTTTTTGTTCCCTTGGTGAGAGTCAAACCCGCGACCTCCGGCTTCAGCGCGATAACTACTGAGCCACAGAGGTCGTCCAAATACTAATTTAATTTTTTCGACGACTACTTCGAATAAGTAAATTAATTAATAATATATTATATATTAATAATAATATAACTAATATTAATATATTATAGTAAATACAAGTACCTACTTTTATGATTTTGATTATAAAATTAATAAACCAATAATTTATCAAAAGTCATTAGATGACCTTTTGATTAAAATGCTTTCAAACTTTTGTGCTGTGATTGAGCTCGGCCCAACAACTGAAATTTCAAAGGTACAGGTGGGTCACTACCCTCGAAGGGCTTTACAGAATGCAGAGGGCGGATTTTCATAAATACTCCAAATCGTCTTTGATTTTAAGATTTGTGACGTCACCTCCACTTACCGAGTACGTCCCGGCTATAAAGACTGAAATGATTTTGTTCTTTTAAATAACGTTGAAAGAAAATTTGGATTTTCTAAAAATGTTTGGTTATTTTTCATTTTTATATTGGATGTACGAAAATGGAAGCTCCGATCGTTCTTTTGTTGAGAAAACATTGGGGACGTGATGAAATGCACAGATTTTTGATCACGAAGAGTCCACACAACCATAAATTGGACTTTATTCATAGAAATATTTTTAACGCATATAAATACCTATCTAGTTTCTATATATAGGTATATACAAAAGGCAGACCTTATAGGTATATATAGAAAAGAATAATCCTTTTCAAAATTCAACCCTCACGGGTGTAAAATAGGTGATAAAAGTTTGTATTAAAATTTTTATTCCTTGGACATATTATTTGAATGATATTTCCTATGAATTGAGTATTGAGTGCGAAAAAAAATAATGAGTTACGTATTTGTTCGATGCTCCAGCCAGGATCTCTATGTTGAATATCTTGGGGATTCTTCTTATAAGTTACATGGAGATACAAACGATACAAATCATAGCATCACAATATGTTGATTTATTACTACACGTGCAACAGATACATTTAATATATAACTCATATAACAGAGGAGCATACTAATACATGTCTATACTATACATAGCCTTTCGGCTAACTGAATAATCTATCTTAGGCATCAAAGTGACAGTACGAAGTTTGGCATTGACATAACATGTTCTTAAATAATTATCATGTTATGTAACAGTATTTAAGCGTTTTATAAGATTCAGCCTCTAGGTGGGTAAAATAGGAGATCAAAGTTTAAAACCTAATTTTACGCAGGCGAAGCCGCGGGCAATTAATGCAAGTATTATTATATACCAGTATATCAATAGTCGTAATATATGTAGAAGTTATAAATGTCATAAGTCGAATAAAATAGGTCTAAGTACTGGAATCAATTCCAATTTGGGATAAAAAAAATATTGTGTAATGTACATGTTCTTAAATAAAAAAGAATATCTTAATTTCAAAATTTACCAGCTTATATTTACTCTACACTGTCTGTCCCATCTAGATATATAATATTAAAAAGAGGGTCTGTCCCCAAAACAAAATTACAAATTCAAAACTTTCGGTACAGTTATATGAGAATTGTGTGAACGGAGGTGTATGATATTTGGTACAGCTAAAGTTTAAGGGGAAAAAAGTGTGCAGAAAGCTTATAAATTTTTAAATAATGCTATGAAATACATCTACTTACCTCTAATTATAAACACACACTACCTTGTGTTTGACAGATACAATTTTGCCTTGAAATTTGTCAATCTGTCACAACATTTAGACTAACATTTTTTTCATTTTTTCTATCTAAGATGCATCATAAGGTTGAAACTTAAAAATTAAATTAATTATAACAGGCTTATGACTATGTCCAGAAACTGCGTATTCTTACGCACGCAAGGTCTACGCACGTAGTCGAGGTACTAGGGCCCCATACATTGCGTCCAGAAGCTACGTGCGTATTATTTTAGCTATGCGCGTATCGTACAAAATTGACCTATTAAACCGCTTTGGTTGATTCAGGCACGGATCCAGCTCTCAAAAGAAGATGTGGCCCGAAAATTTTGATTTTATTATTTCCTTCATAACATGGTTATTAGAATATAAAAAAAGAATTTTATTATTTTCTTTATAATATTATGTTAATTAAAAGCTACGCGCGGAGTGAGTGAGAAAGTTTTTCGCTTATTTAGCAAAAAAATTATTTTATGTTTGGTAAAAAAATAAGCTTTCAATATAGGTTTAATATAGGTTTGTTTAAGGTTACCTTAAACAAATTAACATCAACTAAGATTATAAATTAATTAAATAAAAAATATATGCATATATAGTAAAGAAACATACACAAATTATAGATTATATAACATCGGCAGGAGTAATTCCTATCGGTTCAAACAAAGTATTATTTTTTCTTAAATCTGTTGGTTAGTAAATAAAAAAGGGCCGAAAATTTATGGAGAGGTGACAAATTTTGCGTTTTCTTCAATCTACCTGACTAAATGTCCGCTTAACACTAAATCCACTACTATAAATATGTATTTTAACAATAATATAAGTATGACCAGCAGGTAAAAAGCACAAGGTAAGACTCAAAAGGCTAACAATACCAATACTACTACCCACTGAACCTATTTTGACTATAAATTAATAGACCTTGAAAGTATGCACTCACAAGGCTGTTGGGGTTGTGGGTATGCCCATACCACACATATAGGTGCTCCGCTTCTGACTCAATAGATGCAGCAATTACGCAGTAATACGCAGCTACCTCGAGTACGCGCGAGACACAAACCGAAAGAAAAATGTTTTTCTCGCTCCGATTGTATGATTCAGAGTGAGACAGAAGTATTCAGTTCATTCGTTACACAGCATTCAGATCGGTTGACACTGTTGGCATTTTACTTTACAGAGTGTTCCGAAATTTTGTGCTGTCAATGTTTTGTCAAAACCAATTATTTCTGAAGACACTTTATATTAAAACCTTCAACACACAATTGATATCGATTTGAAATAGTCAAAAGTGTCATCCCCTGTATTTTGGAGTGCAATGAAAGCATAGTAAGATCGAGTTGCCAAGTTTCAAAAAATATTTCTCCCTAAAACAAATAGTACGGTTCCCGTGGATTTTACCTAGCATGCGAATACTCTCAAATATAATTATTAAAGTACTTATGCCTCATCGGAACTTCATAAAGTTACATAATACGATAAAATATATAGGTACCGTTAAAAATCAAAAAAGTTACATACCAAATATGTAAGTATTACCTTTTTAGAAAAACATACCTATAAAGATACTTTATACAGTAAAACTACTTTGCTAATATCTTTCGGAAGTCCCACACATGCTTTCCAACATCCGTCATTTCCATAGAAAAAAAAACGATGATTGCCGAAGGCATTAACAAATTAGTTGCACTGTACGCAGCACATTGAATGATGCGGTCGCGTCCTATTCGTGTCATATAAAGTCTATACTTTAGACTATTCACGTTATGAAGGCAGTGAATCATGCGTATCTACATACTATTGACGACCTCTGTGGCTCAGTTGGTTGAGCATGTTGGTGATCAAGCCGGAGGTCGCGGGTTCAAATCCCGCCGAAGGAACAAAAAGTTTTTCCGTGTTCCTGGGTCATGGATGTGTATTAAATATGTGTATAATATAATAAAAATCTTAAATATGTGTATAGTATAAAAGTATTAAATATATTTCCGTTGTCTGATATCCGTAACACAAGTTCTTCGAGAACTTACCACGGGATCAGATTGACGTGGTGTGAAGCACCCATATATATTATATTATTATAATTATTATATTATATGTCAAAATGGCTTACTTTAATAGGTAAATTAATGTAATCACAGCTAATGCGTCAATTTTGACATTTGTATGCATGATTCACTGCTTTTTTTAACACTTACAGACTATAAGTTATTTCGTAGATATCTAGAGGGTAAAAACTGTATGTCTGTCACCAGGCTATGTCTCATGAGATCATAATCCTTGATAGCTAGACAGTTTTAGATAACCTTTACTAAAAATAGTCGATTTCGTAATAAAAAGGAACGGAATCTTATAGTTTTGCTCTGTCCCTCCGTCTGTCTGTCTGTCCACGCCTCTAGCTTCTGTAATTATGAATATAAATGGATGAAATTTGGTATAGTTTTTTGTATATTATATTATCTCGGATTTAGCATCGTAAAATAATAATAATTTTATATTTTGAGGGTGGCTCTCCATACATGAGAAGTGGGGATGAAAAATATTTTTTCATTGTACCCCGTTGTATTGCATAACGTTGAATAGCGCTTTAAAATAGAGTCCAGATTTCATACATGACATTTTTTCAAAATTTTCGAGTAGTTGTAGAGTAGTTTTCTAAATTATAGGTTAAACTTGTAAGCTGATATATAATGCTTAAAACTAAGGGAAAATTATTTTGAACCAAACCGGACTGTGACTTTTGAAGTAATTTGAAAAACCTATTACGCATTGATAGTAACGGAACCCTCCTTAGACACAACAAACGTGAATTTTTTGACGTTTTTGGCGTGATTCTTTAATGGCAAGTTGGCAACAGGTAGACGCTTGCAATAATAATTTTGGTTTTTTATACAATACATTTTTTATACCATTAAGTGATAGGTCAGCTGTAATTAAATAATAATAGTATATTATATAACTTATCGTCAAGCAAATCAATTGCATATTTAAATAAAACAAGCATAAAATCCCCCCTTATAACCCCTTCAGATACCTTTTCTCCCTAAATTTAGGGAAAAAGTCCCAAGTTGGCATCACAGATAGACCGGCAGACATTTTGTTGTGATAAGATAAGAATCTCTACGTGCGTAGGTTTACGCAGGCTTACGCACTTTCTGGACAGAGTCTATTTCTACCTCTAGTATTACCGAAGCTAGCAAGGGAGGGCGGACGAACGGATGGACAGAGCGAAAATATAAGGGCTCCTTGTAGTCACTACAGAACCCTAATAAGGCATTATACAGAAATAAATTGGCGCACGGAAATCACAACACAAGTTCAGTAGTTGCTCGTTTAAATGGGTAACAAGTGAACCTCCTGCAGTAATGGTAATCACCTGCCATTACGTGAACAGGTTGCTCGTTCCAATAAAAGTATTGAAACAAAGCTCCGCCGAGCTATCGAGATAATTGTCAAAGGTAACGCTCGCAAAAATTGTCTTTCACATTCGTGACTTCACAGTACTCAAACTTTATTACTTCCTTTTGTACAACGAAAACCGTGTTTGAAAGTGTGAGATTTTAATGACATCGTACAATATCATTACTATTTGGAAATGTTGAGTTTTATTACATTTTACCGTATTTATAGTATATTATTACGTGAACGTAATAATATAAAATGTGCTAATTATAATATCGTATTATCTTTTTATTTAGGCTTTTAAAATTTAACAAAAGATATAACTATGTATTAACTTTCTTTTGTTAAAACAAAAAGAAAGTCTACCTTACTTTGTCAACATCTTGTCCTGCTACATTTCAAACTTTTATCTTTAAAAGCAGAATAAAGTAATCATTCAAGTGGGGCTCCCATAATCATAATAATAATAATATTTATAGACGCTTCACACCACGTCAATCTGGCCCCGTGCTAAGAATCTATCTAGCTATCCGAACAACTTGTGTTACAAGTACCAGGAAACGGGAAGTAGTATATTATATTAATTTAATACCTTTATAGTTTATACTATACATATATTTAAGAGTTTTATTATATTATACACATATTTAATACACATCCATGACCCAGGGACACAGAAAATTTTGTTTGTTCCTTCGACGGGATTCGAACCCGCGACCCCAGGTTTGAGCACCAACACGCTGAACCACTGAGCCACAGAGGTTTTTTACGGATTGATTTTTACGGGACTCTCCGTGCGCGAGTCCGGCTTGCACTTGGCCGGTTTTGTTTCTTTATACCACACCATAAAGATACGTAATAAAGATAAAAAAATCACTTAACTTTTGGCACCGTTCTCAACCACCTAACGTGTTATCTGCCGGACGGGCAGCTGGAGCCAGTGCAGCATAATTTAAGACTTTCATTTGGCGCCCGACTGGTACGGCACAACTGTTGCATATTGAAGTCTGCCATTTTTACATAATTTTGTATTTCGGTAGCTAGTGGAAGTAACGACATGTTACGGAATAAAATTAGCAAATTATGCTATGGATGGTTCAGAAACCGTTCAGAGAATAATAGATACTAGAGTCTAGAGGTCGCCCCGTTGGGGAAATTCGCCCATAATACCTACTCGTAATTCATATTATAATTTTTAAGCTTGAAATTTATAAGGGTCCTTTACCTATAAAATGTAAATGTTGTCACAGATCGACAACGTCAACGTGTAGAACAAAATTGTATCTGTCAAAATCGGCTGTGTTCCGCGTGAAATAGCGCTTGTTAGCGCTTACTAATATAGAATAAGGGGCCTCAAGTCAAGATTCGATAACTTCGCCGTCGAAATTATCGAATGCATCTTGACTAGAGTCCCATGATTTAGACAATTCTCATGCAGAAATCATATTTCAGGACAACGGCGCGTCTCACGTGCAAATCTGACAATCTGCGAATACGCATGTTATAAATTATTTGCATAAACTAATGATTTCGCGCCTAGCGAGACCAATGATTTATCTATGATTATTTGCTATAATAGTACTTCAATCTTATACTTTTAACGGGACAATCGTGAATATAATATAATCTCGGCAACGGCTGCAAGTATTTATATAAAATTTAGTATGCATGGAGTTTTTGAGGCAGTTGAATCGGTCTAGCTAGGTTTTATCTCTGGGAATCTGCGAATATTTAAGTTATATTAATATAGTTTTTTCTTTCGTCATGCAACAATATAATATCAATAAATTCAACTCTAAAATGTCTGTCCAATTGGCAGTTTAGTTAATTTTTGCGTTGTTTAGAAATTCGGAATGTGGTGGGTTCGGCCCCGATAAAACATATAATTTGTGATTATTTTTTTAAATCTACTAAAGCTCCGAGCAAAGCTCGGTTACCAGGTACTTTTTATTTAAAACAACATAATATTCAGTTTACGCTGTGTTTATAGTGCACCGAGGTTATACTTCATGGTGTATCGCATAAACTTGTACGAAAAGCATAAAATTAACGGCAGCTTACCAGTTAAAGTTTATTGCCAAATTGCGAGTGAATTATGAAAAATAAGTTGTTTATAATTAGATTCTAGGCGACCGCTTTCCAGAGGTAGCGCGTAAACCCCACAAAACTAGTATAAGGCGCATTTTACCTACTAAACGCTTAACATAAATTGCTAATCATAATTTTCTAATGCTTAAGGTAAGGTTGGTGACTGAAATTAGCGGAACTTGTAGCGATATAATAAAATATCATAAGTGGAATAATTGTGGTACACGGAAACTGTGAATGCACAAAATATATTAATGCAATGGTTTTATATATTTACGGAATAAAATCATAATGTAACACAATGTATAAAAAAAATCAAAATTATATTATTTTTTTAATAAAAGTAATGTAGAGCTATCCAAGCTGCCAGTTATAATATTTTAAAATTAAAGGGGTTTGTCGAACACTGATTACAATTAATTATTTAACCTCGAGTTTTTGAAGTCAGACATCTTTGGTGCAGGCGTTGAGAGTGAAATTTCGTATAATCGACATAACGCCGTCTGTCGGAAGCTACTTATACAACTTAACTTTCTAAAGTACGACTCAATACACAAGTACCCAGGTGCACTAATTCTAATTTTCGTATTCTTTTCTGAAGTGATGTTCTTTAGGTACGATGAGAGTTATTTTTGTATTTAAACTTCTGCAACGTGTATTCTATATCCCCATCCAGAAGAACCCGTAGAAGTAGCAGGTGCCCGCCGGGGGAGTCGCGGTGCAGGTTCATGAGATGTCGTGGCCCGCCAAGGGTGGTATTGACTGGAGTACCACCGAGATTTTACTGAATTGGGGCTGCGCCCATTTACCATCTTTTCGGGCGCAGCAGTCTCACATACTCACGGGTAGGACCCCCATTTCCCCGTGGGATGCTTAAACGCATTTTCTCGGCGAAAAAAAAGCGTGTAATCTGTATACGTCATATTTTTTAAGTTTGAAAAATTAAATGAATTTCACAAATAATTCCCAATTCTGTGCCCATGTCCTCACCCGTAGCTTATACGAGCTCATGCATCACGCAGCCCGCGCTCATTTCCCCGAGTAACGAACGCTGCTGCCGATTTATTTTATTCAATTTCCTGTTATTTTAAATGTAAAACGAGTTATTGAAAGGAATAAAAATATTATTTTAACCTGCGGCTGTGGAAAAATTGCTAACGAGAAAGTTTTTGGGATTATAGTTTGTACATTTTTTAGTTTTAAGTAGCTTATGCCTTAGACAAAATGCAATAGCGACGCGCACACTTACAGTTAGGACCACGGGAAATGGCACGCGAAGTTCAAACCCGCGCTCCAAAACGGACGTGTGTGTGCAATGCGGACGTCGATGACAGCGCACTTTCAACAGTTTTAGCCGCGCGCTATGACGTATTCTGTAAGACGTAGGCAACCAAAACCAAACCGTGGACAAATTTGACGTCGTAATAGAGAATATATGCATAAAACATAAAAATAACTTAAAACATATTATTATGATACTAGACTAAAAAATAAAGTAAATGGCGAGAACATTTTCAATATATAGTGGTCAAAGTTTTTAATCTATCTCTTTCTAGCAAAACGAAATTACTTATGAACTTTCCATGAAAGTCGTGTTAATGGACGTCAAGTTAAACATCCGATTTAATAGACTACTTTAAACGTTCGCATCTTTGTTTTTTTTTAACGATATCCAAAAACTGATTTTACCATACGGTTTACCAAACAAGATAGATCAATATAAAAAAAATATAAAAAATACGTGCATATTCCCTATTACCATGACAGTTCTATCCCCAGTCCAAACCGCACGGATCCCTCCTTGGTTTAGAACGCAGTCCGATCCGCCATCCTGTACGTGTGCAGAGTGCTATTGCACTTTGTCTAAGGCCCCAGCTACTTATAACTAAAAAATACAAATTATACAAATTGAGAATTAGCTCAAGCTAAGGTGTTAAATTAAGTTTACAGCGTCACCTGAAGTTGGCTGAGTCGAAACTGATGAAATTGTGCAACTCCAATAACTCAGTTTCCCGCTCGCATATCTTGTTTACTAATGTTTACACTAATGTAATTTGCTTCCTGTGTCGTGAATGAGCGAGGGTATTGGTTTATTCTATTAGGATAAGTTACTTATTCTATTATTACTAGGAAATCGATATTATCTAGTATCTATACTAATAATAAAGCGGAAAAGTTTGTTTAGTTTGTTTGCATTGAATAGACTCCGAAACTACCGATTTTGATGAAATTTGGCATACATGTAGAGTACACCACGGGAAAGGACATAGGCTACTTTTTATCGCGGAAATAACTTTCACGCGCACGTAATTGCGGGCAACATCTAGTAGTTCTATAAAGTAATAGCTGGTTATAAAGTAACAGATAGTATGGTGATAAAAATGACAATCATATATTAGGGTCAGTACATACTGCGTCGAGACGCGACACGACACAGCGCTGCATTTTGAAGAAAACTATTGAAAATTGAATTTTGTTCACTACACAATAAAGTTTTATTGCATGAGTTCGAATGTCAAGTCAATCAAATTAATTGTCGAAGGCGAACGAGCAAACTTATCTTTCCTCTTCATAATATTAAGTATACGTATAACCTAGATATACCTATTATACAAATACACACGATTATAGTCACATAATGTTGGCTTATTTAAGGTTTATTTCATCGCGTTATCGAAGTAGATATTATGCAAATGTAATGTGCTTAAATGCTTACACCGTGAATACTGATAAGTGATACCATATGTGATACTTGGTAACAAGAAAAAGGAGTAACTATCCATTGTATAACGATAATTTTATTCCTTACACTATAATATTATTAAGACAAAGACTTCAAAAGTTCAAGATAGGCTATTGTAGTGTATTGACGCTTATAATAATAAATAATTAACACGCACATTTACGGGGCATAGTACGGTGGACTGGGAACTAGTTAGTGGTAGAGCTCAAGCTCTCACTCCCATTCCAATATCGACGGACCAGAGTTGTTGCACAGCAGTCTAGCAGTGTTTCTGTTTCCCACTCCTATTCTAAAAAGTGGTGACCCTGCCAGTGACTGAAAAAAACGTACGTAAAAACAATTCATTATACAAATAAATAAGAGGTAAATCGACAAACGAGCCAGGTAAATCATATTCGTGCCGAATTTCATCAAAATCGGTCCAGTAGTTTCGGAGTCTATGGCCATGCTTATCCATAAGAGCCATGCTTCTCACGGATCGGCTGACTCGACCGGAGAAATACCACACCATCACGAAAAACCGGCGTGAATAAATGCGAATAAATGCTTACGTTGTCTAAATATATGCTTAAATTGTCTATGGATTATAGCTAACTATAATGTGATATGTCTACACATTTCTTGTTATAATATTCCTATTTCAATCGCAAAGTAATTATGGTATCTACAGACACACGAATTTGGTACGGAGCGTACAGCGGACCATATCCGCAGACCGAATCCGGTGTTGCTACACACGCACGGATTTGGTACGGTGCAGTGGACCGTAAAGCTCAACACTCGTGTGTTCGATTTTTTTCAACGACGCAATGATTCCCGAAATTCATTGATAACAGGCAGTGATACCAACTCTCAAAAATATTTCTCCCCAAACTTTACCCCTGATAATTATACCATTGACAGATCTAAGAGATAATAAGCTAGAAAGAAAGGTTATGTGTTTAACATAAAGACTTACGCGTGAATAACATTAAACTAACTTGTCTTAATCTGATTTCACTCCCAATACATTTTCATATCCCTGGCTATATACACACATTAAAATATTTTTTATTATTACATACAAATTGATTCATAAGGAGTAAACTCTAAACATCCTGTCCCCTAGTAAACCCCCGTTGATATTTTAGGGGGTACATCCCTAAGTTGGCAACACTGATACCGTTGTACGCCCTAACCACCGGACTGCTCTACACACGCACGGATTTGGTACGAAGCGGAGCAGATCCGCTGTACGCACAGTACCAAATTCGTGTGTCTGTAGACCCCATAAGAAATAAGTGGTGCCTAAACCTTCATTAATTTTAAGTTTCTGTACACGTTTAAGTTTTGTTCATTTCAAGTGAGTTCAAGATACACATTTGAGCGGTGCCGGCCGCCGCGCCGGGCTGCTCAGCGCGGTACAGCTCGCATTTCGAACTCTCGCAATGAAACGTGTATCTTTTGTGTAGTAAATAAAGTTTATTTTGGAAACGCTGTCTTAAAAGCCGCCACCGATATGCATTATATATGTCACCGTAAAATTGTAAAAACCGTAGATTGTAATATAACTAGTGAAATTGTAAAATGTTGATAGACTTCGGATACAAATAAGCTGCCAATAATTTAACATATTATTTTTCGTTAGATTATAAATATATATTAATGAATCTTTCGACATATTTTTACAATCTCGTTAGTCATTTTACAATCTAACGGTTTTTACAATTTTACGGTGTCATATACAACAAACTGGCTGACCCGACAGTGGTTGTTCGGTCTTAACTATGAACTGGAAGATATATAAATACATCTACACCTGCCTACCTAACTAATAACCTACCTCACACTTCCAAAATAACACTTTTATAGGCGATGAAATATATTTGACAGTCAAGTGACACTGCAGACTCAAATTTTCGCTACCCACGGAACGAGAAAATGTTTCACAGGAAGGAACAGTTAGTATGGGAACTGGGAAGATTATGTCGTTTTTAGTATTTTCCTTGCATCTTTGCCAGTATTTCTCAGCGTTTAAACTTTCCCTAAACATTTACAATTATTTCAAGATTATAGTATCTTCGCCGTCTGCGATGCCCCGTCTGATGATTATATATTCATTTTATTATAAGTATTATGTATATTCGGTGGACATAACTTACGTTCTGGCCGTTATCTAAAAGGTAATTGTCTGCGGTAAAATAATCTGGGTTGAAGATTATACATAATTTTTCACACGTTATTATAGAAAATGCAATCTTGTATTTGTATTCTCAAACCTAAAACTATTTACATACAACATCAATCTCGGGCCACGTTCAGCTGCGCGATCATTTTTCAGTCGCGCGCGGTAGGAGGATGCACAATTTTCATATACTACCTGCCATAACATTTTCTACATGAAAAATGTTGCATGTTATTACTTATTTATATTTACTTACAATATAATAATAATAGTAAAATATAGGACGGAGACTAGAGATTATAGGACACTTTCACACCACGTCAATCTGGCCACTTGCTAAGTTCTCGAAGAACTTGTGTTACGGTGACCAGACCAGGGAAGTATATTTAATACCATACATTTATTTAAGATTTTTATTATACATATTATACTTACACACATTTAATACACATCTATAGTCCAGAAACACAAAAATACTTTTCGTTCCTTCGGCGGGATTAGAACCCGCAATATGCTTGAGCACCAACGCGCTAAACCACAGAGGTTTAAATTTCCATTTGTGTTAAAATTCAGAATATACGTTTCATTCTCCCATTTCTAGAAGGTGCCATTGCTCAGACTAACGGCACGTATAAAACAGATAGCGTTAATTGTTAAAGCATGCAGATTCACGATAATTCATTCACATTGCACTTGCTAATTCTTGATACTGACAAATGGGCAAGAGATTACGGAGATAAATATGAGTACCTACGTAGAGTTGCGCATTTCCCGTACCGACTAGTGAAAGTTCAGTTTTATACAATCGTATATATTTAATACTAGATGTTGCCCGCGACTTCGTACGCGTAAAAGTTAATTTCAAAGAAACCGTACATTTTTCCGCGATAAAAAAGCCTATGTCCTTCCCCGTGGTCTACTCTACATCTATGCCGAATTTCATTAAAATCGGTCCAGTAGTTTCGGATCCTATTCAATTCAAACAAACAAACAAACTCTTCCTCTTTATTATAATTATTAGTATAGATGATTATGATTAATATATTGAATGGACGGCCTCTGTGGTTAGCGCGTCGGCGCTCAAGCCGGGGGTCGCGGGGTCGGATCGGGATCCGGCGGGCCGGAGGAACAAAAAAAAAGTTTTTCTGTTTTCCTGGGTCATGCATGTATAGTAAATATGTGTATAATATAATAAAAATCTTAAATATATGTATAGTATAATAGTATTAAATATACTTTCCGTTTTCTGGTTCCTGTAACACAAGTTCTTCGGATTGACGAGGTATGAAACGTCCATAGATATTATTATTATTCTTGCATGTAAAAGCAACTCTCTCATCATCTCAAGCATATCTAATAAGACATCACATTAATTTATTTATCCTTAGAATGCATAAGCGACTAAAACAACTCAATTTAGCAATTCAAATCATCGTAATACCCGTACATTGTACAGACCGTATGGAAACACATTCGTCAATTTATATCTCGTCTGACAGAGTCTGGAGGATGTTTAATCGAGCAAGAATCAAATTATGTTCGTAATTCGTCACAATGTACGTTCATTTTCGTGGCGGGATGATTCACGATCGAAATGTGGTGTCTTTCAATACTCCATTAAATTTAAAGCTAAAACACATGTATGAGAAAACGTAATCGATGCATGATGGTGTAGATGAGGAATTTCCAAACATTGGGGGCGAAGAGAGGCAAACCACAATATTAATCGACACCTCGTCAGTCGTTATTAGACAAATTTCGACAAGTTACAATATTTATTTATTTCCTTACAAAAAACATTTAGGAGGATAAATAAATATCGACAAAAATGCTTTTTTTTTGCAATAAAAATGTCACACGGAGAATGAAAGTATTATTTATAATCCCAGAGGGGCTCAGTGAAAACAAGGTTGGGAAACCCTGGTTTAGATATTATAGAAGGTTCCCTATTTTTTCGCATAAAATCATATGTCATAATTTTACTTGGCATAATTTCATTTGATATAATAGAAGTTTCGCATATTACTCATTTGGCATAACTTTCTTACCATAATTTTGTTTCGCATAATTACTAAAAGCATAATAATTGTTAGGCATACTTATTGAAAGGCATACATTTTTTTACGCATAATATTAATTAAGAATAATATTCTTATGCATAATATTAAAAAGCATAAATATATTTACGCATAATGGTATTTAAGCATACTATTATATTTACGCATACTTCTTTGTAGCATTTTTTTTCACATACTAATAACGCACACCTAGAAGAATTTATCATTAAATTCTTCTAGGTGTGCGAGCTAAGACGAAATAACAATTGTAATTGCAATTTTCGACTGATTACGAAATTAAACTCAGACAAACAACACGAACTGCTATCTAAGAACATGCCGAGCCATAACCACGAGCCTAATGCACTTAAGGATAAAGTGAGTTTTGTTTTTGCATTAATTACTATTTAATTAACCTTTCGTATTAATTATTTTAGACATGTTATGACAAATAAAATTATGCGAAAAAAAGGGAATCCCATTATAGAATGTACTCTCAATGTAGTAATATCAAAGGATTGTACAGTTTGTAACATCCTCGCTCAGAATATTATATCACTTACCATAATTCTATATTTAGGTTCTCACTATAAATATAATATTAAAGCAAGAAATACTTGCCGAAAGGAAACAAAACGGACGTCCAAAACCGGAAACGATTGCCAGAGCATAAATTAACAAAGTATTCTTCTTTTTGGTGCCGCAAAACAGGAAGTCGCAACCCTTCCGTAAATTATGATTTACGACAAAATGGCAGCGTCATTACTGATTTGCGAGGGAAATTAAGTTCTATTTTTAAAAACGAAATTGTAGAAATTAATTCTCGGACTTTTATGAGGATGTAATGGACCATCTGAGTATGCAAACGAATTTACTGCCGCCGCCGAGTATGTAATATGCATAATACTTTATGGAGATAGCTGAGCAATTTTAAAATTTGTCAGGTTTAAGTCTTTTTAGTTGTAGTATTTTACTTTTAGAAAAGTATCGATAAATTGACATAGGAATTAATATTAGATTGTTCAGAAACAATAATTGATATTTTGGGCATATAATCTACAGCTTATGTAAAGACGTGGCAGACAATTGATTCGAAAAATATTTTAAAATAACATTGCTCTCTTTAAGGCGCTGAGGTCATTAACCTCACTAAAACAGGTAATTTAAAAAATTAAAATAGGCTTTACCTTAATAACATCAATACAATCAGCAGTGTGAGGTCCTTAACAGCACCGTAAAGAGTGTAATGTAATTTTATAAAAAAAATATTCCGCTTAAACGTCTCGACATAAGCAGTAAATCATAATCATATGCCCAAAATATCCTTAATTGATTTCGAACAACCTTATATTATGCCGCAAAAAATATTATGTTTTAGCTGCTGTGTAGCGTAGCTTGTTTTGAGACATTGGAGGTCTAACGGCTGGTTTCGTTAACCTATCTACCAATAACTATTTGTTAAAAACGTCACATTTGTTATGATTTACGTTATGATTATACAAACTAATTACAAAACTAAACAAATTTCTCCATGTAAAAAATGTCTGGAACATTTTGCACAGAAATTGTTTGATCTGGTGAAAGGGTGCGTTTGTTACAAAATTTTTAATGATATTCTCAACTCAATTTCCTTGGGGAAAACAGTAAAAAAATACCTGCTTTTGCTGTATGGTGGATTATTTTATAACCACACTCTGTGTACAATGCTTACCTGAAACAAAAGTTATGTTTTTATAATCAAAAAAATCGGACAAGTGCGAGTTGGATTCTCGCACTCTCTGGGTTCTGTATAATATTACAAAAAACTCAGTCTCAGTTATAGGGTCCCGTTTTTACCCTTTGGGTATGGAACTGGTTACGGAAACCTAATTAACTTGAGTAAAATTATCCCGTATTCACGGTTCACTCGACTGTAAAAAGGGATGTTTTGACGATTTTATTCGATGATCTATCTACAGCTACAGATATCGGTCGCCCGTTAGCGCAGAATAAATTAAAAACTACTATTAAAAATGTGAAAGTTGGTGAGGATAGATGTATTGGATGGATGTTTGTTAATCTTTCACGCAAAAACTACAGGTAAATTGAAATATGTTGTCGTCTTCGCCCAGATTTGACAACTTTACACGATTTTCAGCTCTATTGCATTAACGCAGAGTTCTATTTAGAATGCAGCCTTTTCTGTCACAACTATTTTAAAAAATCTATTTGTTGTACAGTATGATAATTGTTTTGTCCTGTCAATATTTTGCCGGAACCAATTTTTCAGAAGACATTTTATATGCAAAACTTCACTTAGAAAGTATCGATTTGACAAGTGACCGTCATTGATAAACAAATTTAAAAAATTATGTATCACGCTGTATTTGTAAACAGAACTTAGAGCGCTCAGGGCCGGCATAACCAAAATGAGGCCCAAGGCCCGTTTCTTCTTCGGTGCCAACCTATCGAAGTAATCTTTATTGCTTTTTAATGTGCTGGTAAAGGTTTATAAGTAGATAGTGTGAGCTGACTATAGCTTAACTCCTTAATATATTGAGGAAACACCCGAAAATATAAAATTGTTAGGACGAAGTTGCTTGAGTTAAGTAATTTGACAACAACTTATTTCTAACACAGCTACTTAAATCGAATAGCCTTCAGGAAGTATACTTCTACTTACACACGTATCAATATACAGAAGGTAATCCGGCGAGGGAAAAAACAAGACCCCTTTCGAATTATGGAATCGTCCGGATTATAGTGTACCTACCCCTTACGCCCGCAAACGTCATTCCATGCGATCCTCTTGTCTGTGCAAGTATTGCTATTTTAATATGCAGGGAGTTTTGGAGGAGAAAAATTTATCTAGCTAGGTCTGGCCAGCGACACTGCGCATTTTTAAGCTATATAATATGTTTTTTCTTTCGTCGTGCTGTTGTGTTAATTTCGACTCTGTTATGTTAGTCCGATTGGCAGTTTAGCATGCGCATGTATAATTTTTGCCTTGTTTGAAATGTGGTGGGCTTGAATTCTGGGCCCTGTTTAATAAACGTTACAAATTGTAAATTGTAGTTGTAGGTTACAGCTTATTAGCTTATTGAATACAACTAACAAGTTTACCATGGTGCAGAATTTACAAATTTGTAAAATTGTACCTAGAATTTTGGATATTTTTAGGGCCGTTTAAGCGGAGACAGTTTTTGCCTCAACTTAAATTTTGAAAACAACAACATTTCGGGTCAGCAAATCTACCGTCGAATATTTGGTAACATAAAGATTACATGATTTCGAACACGATACTAACAGATATGTAGCACTTACACCCACTCAGCAAATTTTGTGTGCATTGCATTGAATAGGCTATGGTTCATAATACTATATTATAGCAGATGTAAAATCAAAACTACCTTCGTGAATTACTTCAACAAAAATTTACGTTTTATGTAAATTGTAACTTACAACTACAAATTTATAGATACAATTTTTCATCGAAATCTACAGACGTTTTTTACACTTGTAAACGTTTATTAAACATCACTTGTAATTACAATATTTTATATGTAAAATTCTTACTTATTTGTAAGGTTTATTAAACAGAACCACTTGTAATACTACTTAACAAAGTCACTTATTTAAAAAATTGTCAACTTGTAACTTTTATTACACAGGGCCCTGCTCAGATAAATATTTTTGCGATAATTTTTTTATTTTTTATTTATCAGGGGGTCTAAAAGGCCACTTTAGGTGAACATAAGATGAATCATATGAACGCCATTTAACGCATTTCTATTGAAAACTGTCAAAATTGTTTTCTATCAAAATATATGAACCATAATATGAAACACGGATTTTAGGCCCTCAGAACACGGAGCAAACTCGTTACCTAGGTGCAAAATACTACAACTGAGAAATTTATTTAAATTACGATTGTCAATTCTCTTTAGGAAAAGAAGAATAGACCTCATGAGTTTCATAAGCTTTACGCGGTTAGTCTCGGCAATACTAGTGAATTGGCCGATAATAGACAGATTGTTATATTGTATACCGTATAATAGGTATGCTCCTAATAAAACAGTTTACATTTTATAAGTAACACAAAATTGTTTTTATTTATTCCCAACTAAGTAAATATGTACACAGTTTTAATTAAAATTTTGACTCATTGCTGTTATTTTACGAACTCTATGACTAACTGATTGAGCGTTTTGGTATTTTAACAAAAGGAACAAAATAGTTTTCTGTATTCCTGGGTTATGGATGTTTATAATACGCATTAAATGTATAATAATTATAATAAAAATCTTAAATATATTATGTATAGATAATATAAAAGTATTAAAAGGATTGTACATTTCTGTTGTCTATAGTACCCGTAACACAAGTCTCGAGGATACAATTTAATTATTATCTAGCAATATCCCGCCAAAAAAAAATACAACCTGCAAGTAAGTACTCAAGGAACCGTGTGATGAGTTAGATAAATGTATAAAGCACCAAGCATGTAGAAGCGAACTGACCGTCGGAGCCATTGTAATTGTGGTGAAATGCTATCCACCTGTTTTACATTTGAAAAGTACTTAACAACTTAAGAATTTTGCATATACATAATATTACCGTCAAAAAGCACGGGCCCTAAGGCCAAATACCTTAAGGTTAATCCGGCCCTGCACACTTTTATACACATATATACACAAATGCGTACTATCTATGTGTATACGTGCCAACATAAATATCATAAGCTACTGAACAGATTTTGATAAAATTTGGTATGATAGTAGTTTAAGCTCTGGATTAACACATACTACTAGCTACTTTTTTCCCCAAAAGTATAGTGTTCCCGTGGGATACTGCACGCAGGCGGAGTCCCGAGACTTTACCCGAGTAAAAGCCAGTAAAAAGTAATATTAAGTCAACTAATTTCGTTGGCACTTATTACCTCGTTCCTAATTTCAGCGGCAACAAAGTAGTAAGTCGCAACGTGAGCGGCGGCCAAAAAACTTCCAACTTTCATAAGAACAGCAATTTATCAGTGTAATTATGGAGAAACGGGGTGTTCAGCCAGCTAAGTGTTTTGATCGTTTGTTTAAAATTGTTTAGGAAAGAGTTGTTATTTTGATTTAAATTTTATTACAGACTAGCTGCTGTAATGTCATAATTTTGTTCAATCGTCGTGTTTAGTAGTTTTTTTTTGGCTATCGCTTCCTATATTTCTCACCATTTAAACCTTTGTAATAGGCTCTGAAACTACTGGACCGATTTTGATAAAACTTAGCACTGATATAGATAAGAAAGTCCTTCCACGGGGAAGGATATAGGCTACTTTTTATCGCGACCAAATGTACGGTTCCTGCGAGATTTTAGATGCAAGGGCGCACGGAATCGCGGCCAACATCTAGTACAATATAAAATGAACTTTGCACGAAAATATCTGCAACATTTTCATTCTGGCATAATTTTTGCATTTCAATAACAGAACTAAAAACTTCCGACATTACAAATAGGTAACCTTCCACAAGAAATAAACAGGGCATCTAGTCAAGATGCATTCGATAATTACGACGGCAAACTTCGAAATCAAAAATGTATGGGATTTGACATAAGTCATCGTTATGTGACATGTCGCTTGCGATGCGTTATTTTAAATCCCATACATTTTGTTTTCGAACTTCGCCGTCGTAATTATCGAATGCATCTTGACTAGAGGCCCAGAGCCCAATTATACCAATATCGATACCGCAGATCGGACCCTCCTGAGAGCCCGGTATTCTATCCGCTAGAGTTAGACCATATCATAATTTAGCCCAATTATACCAAACCTCAGCCGTAAACAAACTACATTAGTTAATGTGTTATTACTTATTAACTACAAATCGAGGTATCTGTTTAGTTAAGTACTTGAAAAGAGAAACAAAGTTGGTGTTTTTAAACCCCGACAGCTAATGAGGAGTCTTATAAGTTTGACGTGTCTATGTGTCTGTCTGTGGCATCGTACCTCCCAAAGGCATGAAGCGACTTTGATCTAAATTTTTTTTCGAGAGTATTCTAAGCTATAATTCATCATCATCAGCTCAAGCACTTGACAATAATTCGGGGGCAACTTGAAATTGTAAAATTTATTGGAGTTTTCTCCTTAAGAAACGATTTGAGTTATAAGGCCCGGTACGGAAATTTTATGAGGAGTAAAATCAAATGTAACACGGAAAGTTGAGGCGTTACGTAAAAAGAGACAACATATATAATTATCTGTAAGATTGAACGTGCAAAAAAAATAAGATGATACATTACACATTTCTATTTTTAAATATATTCGAATTTGTCCATTCACAGTTAAACCTGCTCGTTATTACCGTCAACTTTATTAGTATTATTATTGTTTATTTTGTATCATACTTTATGCAATACGCTTTTATTGAAGTAATATAAATAATCCGAATAATTACAGACATATGTTTGTTTCGCTTATCATTTTAGAAGATGCGTTAATTTACTCTCTTTTTCTATTCGATATATATATCATAATTATCGTTTGTAAGGAAGAAACTCCAGGAGGGCTAGACAAGATGCATTAAATAATATCGACGGCGAACTTCGTGAATAAAAAATGTATGGGATTGACATAAGCGTGCGTTAAATGACATATTCAGTCGTATCGTTAAAAAAATTGGTAGCCAAACAGCCACTTTGAACGAATACGCTAACGATGCACCCATATAACGAATTGCTCTAACGCGTTTCTCCATACAATGCCTAGACAAGCGGCCGTAAGTGACATTTAGCAGATCGTGATCTTTATCTTTATCGACCTAACGATAAAGATACCCAGATAGCTACCTTTATCGCCTCAACGAACAATATGGCGGATTTTTATTGATCAGCTGTTATTTGTAAATAATAATGATTTGCCTAAAGTTGCCTAAACGGTCTATAAAACACCTTCTGCTAGTAGTCTATATTGCAAAAAGTCAAAAGAATTCAATCTAAAGTATTCAATAAATCACAATTATTGTCAATACCTAATATGTAATTCATTGTATTCAAGTATAATTCAACACTTTGTTAAAATATAAATTTCTTAATTTGTAGCTTACTTGCAGTTTGTAATCTTTACACGCTACTATATCAGCTGAAAGCAATCTTTAGGTGTATAGTAGGTACCTAAATTACTACTATAATTTAGGTACCAAATGGAGTTCATAATTAAGCAAGTTTCTCTGAAACTTCCTTAGAAATAAAGATTTGTATTTAGTAATTAAAATTTATAAGTTTTTCAATGTAATGATATTTTATTGTCATCGATGCTCAACACCTTCGCCTTATAAATGGGTTAGAAGGACACAAACACCTCATAAAAATTTTGAAATATTTGCTATTATACTTTGATTAATTATTACAAATTTAATATTATATATCTATGCTATTATACACCTATTATAAACAGTCAAGTAGTGTTAACCAATTAAATACTTAATATTTAATCTCTATAGTATATTTGTGACTAAATAATTCGTGCCGTATCAAGTGTCCGTATTAGGATTGATTAAATAATAACAATACAAGAGTATCTACATTTTATTTTACTTTTTAAAGTAAGTTTTACATGGTTTTAGTAAGAAAATAAACTTAAAATGTAAAAATACTTTTATTTCTTGCAAAGGAATTACATAATGCAGATATTTCTTTAAATAATTAGTTTTATCTCAAGTCACATAACCAATAATAACATTATACAATTTAAAAATCAACACAGCTAATAATTATTATTATTTACACGCACTAGTTAGAGCCTGTCACAGAATGAATACAAATTAACTTAGGTTCGTAGCGGTTTTGATACATTAATAATTACATTATGATTTATATCACTTCTCACTATCAGTGGCGAAGGCTGCTTCTTCAAAGGGAAGCCGGAACCTGTATCATAGGTAGGGATTTCTATGAAGGTTTGCAAAAGGTATGTGACAACTCTACCGGTGAAGGAAAACATCGTGAGGAAACCCGCACATAGTTGGCCCCAGACGTATTGACTAGTCATTCCTCTGGACTAGGGTGGCTATGTTGTGAGAATGCCGTATGCGCTTGGGAAATCATACGATATTTAAAAAACAACTGTCCCAGGCACTACAGTATTTCAAGAGTGGTTACTTCGCTCGGAGAATACTGTATAAATCATCCATCATCGGATGTAAAGGCCTAAGTTAGGTAAATTGTTATTTTGATAACAAACAAAAATAATTGTACTTCATCTTCTTCTTCTTCTGGCCAGTTTTTTTTTTACCAGGACATGGATATAGTCCTAAGGATAGAAGACTCCGTATTTTGTAATTGCTAAAAAGAACTGTATTGCCTTGGTAATAGAGTGTATTTCACAATGCACGTATCATAGAGGCAAATCCGAGCCGAGCGAGATAGCCATAAGGGAGGCCAGGGCAGGATAGCTCCTGACGTCACAGCTTGTTAGAGAGAGAACGTAAATTGGTCAATACTTGTGAAGAAACGAGACAAAAATGTTATGTTTTGTCCCTTTCGCTGTAACCGGGTTTTTGGCACAAGGCTGTCAAATTTGACATTCTT
This sequence comes from Glaucopsyche alexis, assembly GCA_905404095.1. Classification (NCBI taxonomy): domain Eukaryota; kingdom Metazoa; phylum Arthropoda; class Insecta; order Lepidoptera; family Lycaenidae; genus Glaucopsyche; species Glaucopsyche alexis. The sequence goes on along the minus strand of FR990043.1, from coordinate 31,392,151 downwards.
GTGCCAAACAATTATCAGCTGTGAAGAGTGAGGTTTCGTATTATTTGAAATCTTTTGTTTTTGGTGTGTTTTATGTTATATACGCTTTTGAGATAGAGACTCCGTGTATTTTTAAGTATTTTAACAATGGGTGGATGCAGTATTTTGAGGCGCAAAAGTCGCAGCGAAGGAAAATGTGCTGCCGTAAATTTTCACTCGTAAGTAGCTATAGCTCGTGTTTTTTTAGTTTGTGATTGCATATTACTTAAGAATGATGATATATGGACGTAAATACAATCATATTTTCCATAGAAAGTGAGATGAAATCTGTATTTTTTACATAATTCGTAACTTATTCTAAAAATATATTTGTCTTAGTGTTGCTATTTAATTTAGTACCAAAATATACTGACTAAAGTTCTTTCGGTAAAAATTTAGTATAATATCCCACGATCCCACGATTTATGGAGGAGGGGGATAAGAGGGGAGGGGAGGGGGAAGGTTGAAGCCCCACTCTCCCCATCAGGAAACCCACAGTTACTGAGATATTAGTGGTTGAAGTTTTTAGTTGGGAGTAATAAGGCGACAGCTAACCCTTACCTCCACAAACCTCACTAAACATAAATTTTGGATACATAATCAATTCAAATAGAAAATAATCTTAAATTAATTGCTCGTTCACTTTAACTTAAATAAATCTATTATAATATAGTAATCAATTCGGTTTTACTTTTAGGTCGGTCCACAACAGACGCAGGTATTAGTCTTCTATGCAGTATATTTGGGGCCTGAGAGGGATCACATGATGCACTTGGTGTCTTTTGTGATCTATCCAAGGCTTTCGACTGTGTCGAGCACGCAGCACGCTACGTTGGTCAGAAAATTATAAAGGGACACGGCACTTCAACTTTTAAGTTCTTATCTTAAAATAAGAACGCAGAGAGTAGAAGTAAATTCTACAAGGTCTACTGGGACCAAAATAGGACTAGGTGTGCCACAAATTTAAAAAAGTTATATAGTATATAGTTAATTTATGAAATGATTTTATTAACGATTGCACACCTTAGGAATAAGATAGACCCTTGCAAAGCTGCTTCCATGTAATTAAGTTATCTTGACTTTTGCTATATTATATGTCACCGTAAAATTGTAAAAACCGTTAGATTATAAAATAACTAACTAGATGGTAAAAATATGTCGAAAGATTAAAAACTATATACCTATTTATAATCTAACGAAAAACAATGTGTTAAATTATAGACAGCGTATTCGCGTCGGTAGTCAATCAGTATTTTACAATTTCACTAGTTTTATTACAATCTAAAGGTTTTTACAATTTTACGGTGACATATAGATTAAGTTACTACATTGTAAAAATATTTTTTGAAAATAACAACTTTTCCATATTTTTGCTAAAAAGTGGCCCCGTGCGAGTTTCTTACGCTGGTTCTTCTCGACGGGCTAGTTTCTTTTATATGTATTTTAACTGTTTAATTTTTAAATGTGTTGAAGTGAATGAAGAATGTTTGAAACATCTACTTAAATAAAAAACTATTTACTTTTTTGATATTGTTTAATTTTTAATATTATTTCATTTTATTGTTTAATTTTTATATTAAGAGAAATACCTACCCTACCTAACAGTATTAATAGTAAGACTTTTTGGTGGTTTATGCTTGGACTACTTCAGAAAAAGTCAAAATCACCATATAAGTTTCGACGAGTTCCCTCGATTCCTCATAGATCCCATCATCAGGTCACCACTTTTTACACCCATAGGAACCCTTTACATAAAAAAAATCTAAAATTGATCCACAGACAGCGGAATAATCGTTAATTTTAACAAAATTACTAGTATTTGAAGCCATTAAACCATACAAATTGTATGAGAGGCTCAGTAACTATGGTAAAGGCCTTTTTATCATTTTCTTTTTATTATAACCCCTAATAATAATATATAACTAGCTGTCTCGACACACGTTGTTATGTCTTAAACATGAACTGAAATGAATAAATTACTACACTTATAATGCATCCTACGTCCTAGTCCTACACCTACAACCTTTTTCATTATTTCTCACTGTTCAAGCCTACCCTAAACTTCCGCAATTACAAGTGTATTTCAGCTCGTCAACACACTGATGCTTGAGAGACCTATGGGAAAGGAAATTTTTTGTAGTTCCTGACCCCTGTTCCCGCCCTAAATGCTGCTATGGTGCTCAATTGAGCAGTTTCGGTGAGTTGCCAGTATCAGAGTGATGGTCATTAAAGCAATGAGAATGGAAAATACAATGGCTTTTATATCCTTTTAATTTTATGATGCATAGATCTTGACATATGTACTATTAAAATAGTTCGAGTATTATTTTTTTAATTTACAAAGAGTTTGAATGAGATTCAAAACAATATAAAATGTGCCAAATCGATCCAGCCGTTCTCGAGTTTTGAGTCCCTTGTGAACGGGTTATAAAGTATCCTATGTACTTCTCCTAGTTTCAAGATACCTCACCAATTTTCAGCCAAATCGGTTCAGCCATTCATGAGTTAAAAATATTTTTACCACGTTCATAATATTTTTTTAATATATCTATTACTTTCGGTCTCGTCCTAGATTTTACTTAATAATAGGTGTCGATCGAGACCAAAGACTTCTAATCGAGACTGAAAATCCAGGTACGATTGTACTTTAATCGCATGTTTTCTTAAAACCTCTGACTCATAAAAAATAACTAGAACAATTTAATCGCCAGTATTAAAATATTGTACTTATTTTAATAATGAGTGGTGTAAGGGAAAACTCGTTTTACGGTTCTTGTTTATTACTGACTACGACGAGAAAACTTACATGTGCATCCTAAGGGGCCCCATACATGGTCCGGTCTACCTTCAGTTCGGCCTGAACGGATGCAAAATCGTATCGTGTGTGTGCAATTTCGAGATCGCATCAGGCGGCCGTACGGACTGAAGCGATTCGTTCCAGTGTTGCCAGCTCTTTTTTTGTGAAACTACTAAACTCGTATCGATTTCTACTAAAACTACTAAAAAACTACTAAAGAGGCTACTTAACTTAGGAATTCCTGAAGCCCCCCAAAAACCACTGCATTTTAGGTTTTATTATGTTAAATTTTTTTCATTAATTGAATTTGATTATAAATTTTACCATTAAATTAAAATATACTAGGAAATATTACGTATTTAGTAGCTATTTTGCATATCATTACTGTCTGGCTCTTTCCTACTTAAACACTACTAATAACTAAATTTCTACCAAGGAGGGAATAAAATACTCAATTTAGTAAAATTTTGTAAAATAACTAAGTTGGCAACATTAATTCTGGCCTGACCGATCGGCCTGAACGCGCGGCCTGTCCTGACCGTGTGTGGACAAATCGCTTCAGTTCTTGCCCGACCCGCTGCCGTGCGGGCGTGTATCTTGTACAAGCGTTGTATGAGTTTTCGCGGTGTTTAAATACAAAATTGATAAACACGACCGTAGCGCGCGGCAAACCAGAATGGACTGATGCGACTGTTCCGTGTGTGGGCACGAAACAGATCAGGCCGAACTGACGTAAATTGGATTGGATGCGATTTTTTCCGTGTGTGTGCTCGAATCCGTTCAGGCTGAACTGACGTCAGTTCCAGCTGAAACGATCGGCCTCTCGTCTGTGGGGGCCTTAAGATCAAGACAAAAATACCACAATTGAAGGCTATGTTTGTACATGGCAACACCTAGTGGGTGAGCGAGATGCACTCTAGTGGTTACAAGAGCTGCGGATCTAGAGGTTCTTAATCTTAGAGGGAGGCCGTGTGTCTCGTTCTTGCATGTTGCCAACCAGAAAAATGTTGGTATTTTTAAAAAGTAACTTGAAAAATCTTAGATAAAACGAGTGTACTTTATTATTATTTTAACAAATGTTTATAACTATATCATATTCTAATTAAAAAAGTTAGAAATAGTCATTTAATACTAAATAAAAATGCAGTTTACATTAAAACCTTTTCCTTCTTTTTTATTAGATGGTATCATTCGCAAGACAATAGATACGCCATTACAGTCGGACAAGGATCTTTTGGCACTTGGATGGGGGCGTGAGTGTCGCAAATAAGAACAATACTTATTACTAAAAGTGAAATTTTACAAGACGGCGATGTTATTACTGATTTTATCCACGTGCCAAAAGGTATGTGTCGCAACTACAAAACAATACAATTTAATACTAAAAGTGACATTTTACAAGACGGCGATGTTAGTTCTGATTTTGTCCACGTGCCAAAAGATCCTTGTCAGACTGTACACATATTTTATGCTGAACACCGGATAATATTAAAATTCATAATAGTACCAGTGCTGGATTTGCTGGACGCACCGTGAGTATGGCCTTTAGTGTAATCTCTTAAAATCTGTTTATAATGTGTGTCCTATGACCATTTGGCAAGAAATCTGTATAAAATCTGTATTATCAATGAAAACTAGAAGATAATTAATTAAATAATGTATTATATAATATAATTATTCAAAATAGAACTCTGGAGTCATACAATAGATAAACAGTTATCCAATTGTGTGTCTAATTTATAATCCTCTGAATTTTTCCCGGTGTTTCGGATTTCGGTGCATATTGAAGTTCCAGCCCACGAAGTATAGTTAACAAGGAGTCCGAACGTAATGTTAAAATAATGGTCTCAATTACTGGGACAGATTTTTGCCGGTAGAGCGCGCGACGGTTCGACATGCACTCGTTTGAAATTACGCGGGAAGTTTAAAATTGCTATTGACAGCTCTGGAAAGATTGAAATCTTATTATATAAAAGTTTTAGGAAATTCTTAGAAACTGTTCTCGAAAAATAGATACCGTAGAACACGGTAATTGCCTAACGGTAATTTAAAAATAATTGTAATAAATAATAGTATTGGCAACACTCGGTATAATAGTATTGGCAACACTTGGTACTCGTCGGTCTCGCACGCCTAGCGGCAGAAAAGAGAACTAAGATCTGGTCCTATTATTGTGTACATAATTATTATTAAAAAGCCTATACCGTTCGGACTCCTGGTATCTATGCTTCATGTTCCAGCCTTACAACCGTAATAATCGGCCTTGTTAAATAAGTACCTACTTTATTCTTATTGTAAATATCTACACTTGAAATTTGATTCCATTTTATACAAAACACTCTAGGAACTTTCAATAAAACTTCTAGGTACCGTTTTACTGAATCGACTGACTTGCACTGACTATTTGTATCAAAATTTGTATTTTGAACTTTGACTAGACATTAGACTTGAAAATAATACGGTGTTGAAATCATATAGGTACCTACATTAAATCTAGTTGTCTGCCTTTTTAACTTGACACTGACAAATAGTTTTATGCCGTAACGCCATCAATAATTAAAAAAAAAATATATGACATTTGACAACTTCACAACTGACGGCTAAATTCTTGAAATCATAAACAACTAACGTTTGAGCAATTCGTTGTTGCGATTCGAACAACAGTGTGCGTTTGTCTAGGGACAAAATGTCGTGATCTCAAAAGAGAAGTCGATACGACAGATCTTTCCGAATTTTAACGAAGGTAATTTGTCTAGGCGCCCAGTCGTGCGTCGGAGCTGACACACACACACATGTTTTTAATTCAAAGGAAGTTCTTTTGTATTGGTTATTGGTTAACATAATCTATGTAAGTTTATATTAATTTAGATCGGCCGAAGATAAGTTGTTTTACATTGTAATTTATTTCTCAATCATACTTTGGCCGTAAATTGTCCTTTTGTTCGTTACGTTGTCCTCTTTTTAAGATTCGGCGCGCGTACTGCGCTGAACCTTAAACTTGGGGGTCGAATTACTTTCAGGGCGTTCGATGTAGTTTTACAAATGTTCCACCAATACAACTTGTACAATTGAAAGTGAATAGTTTGAATAGTAATCGATAAATATGTTATTTAGATATTTTGTATACCAATAGTTAATATTAAGTTTGACTTGGATGTTGACCTAAAAATTTTGAAAATTAAAATTGACAATCTGCTGAAGGCCTCATGGTGAAGAATGATGCAGTGCAGATGCAGAGTGTAGGTAACACTACTAACATGATAATGATGAAACCCAAATTATTGTAGTTATGTATGAAACTTTGCCTTTATTTTAAAAGACCTATTCAACAAAACCCCACACGATGGGATAGAAAGAAATCCGAGATCTATACACAATCCGTATGACTATACCACATTTCATACATTTATATTTATTTATAGAAGCGCGGACAGACAGATGAACGGACAGAGCGAAACTATAAGGGTTCTTTAAGTATTACGGAACCCTAAAAAGTGAGCTTCCGCTTTGATTGCACTACTACAAGCATACGGAGTGTCCACGATTGATGGAAAACTTTCAAATTTTGATAGTGTAAAATGTTAGTGTAAAAAAGCCATTTTTAAATTTTTGTCTGTCTGTCTGTTCCAGCTAATGTCTGAAACGGCCGGAGCGATTTTGATCGAACTTTCACTGGTAGATTTCCTTTTATCACAGGCTTCCGTTTTAATAAAACAGGATTCCGTTTCCATTAATAGTTCCACGCAAATGAAGTTGGGGGCACCAGCTAGTTATAAAATATAAAAAATGCTCGTCCCCAGAATTAGTGGCACCCGTGCCCATTATACGGCATAAAAGCGTGTCGGACAAAGCCGGCGATTCGGCCTAGTCACGATATCCAATTACTAAATAGTTGTGAAGCACCCCCTCCGCCCCCTAATGCGGTCCTGTCATACAACGCTACATATCGATCAAGTAACACAACAGGGCCTCTAGTCAAGATGCAATCAAAAATGATTTGACATAAGTCATCGTTATGTGACATTTCGCTTGCGATGCGTTACGCCAAATCCCATAAATTTTGTTTTCGAAGTTCGCCGTCGAAATTATCGAATGCATCTTGACTAGAGGCCCTGTTTTTAATGCCACCCAAAACAGTCCACCGCGATAAGCGCAAGAGAATCAGATAATCTTATAAAAATTATTAGGGGACTAGCAGGAACATTTGACAGCGACGTAACGATAACGAATTAAATTTGTAAGGGTGTTGTCATGATTTCTTCATTTGTATTGCCCTTTAGAGAAAGCTCTGCTCAGCAAAATTAGCGCGTGACAATCGATAAGGCGACATACTAGACACCACGTAAGCCTACGTTCCCACGAGAGATTTTTAGTTTAACTAGACCACAGATAATCGACTTTTTCGGGATAAACAGTAGCCTATATTTTAATACAGAGCCTTAACTACTACCATACCAAATTTCATCGAAATCCGTTTAGTAGTTTTTGTGTGAGTAACAAATATCCATCCGTCCATCCATCCTCACAAACTTTCACATTTATAATATTTTAGTCGAATAAATATCTATTTCCAATTTCCAGTATAGCAAATGGTAACTCTTTTGGCGTTTTCCACGAGCGTAAAATAATAAAAATTTATGAATTCCATTGAAAATATTACGAGTATTTATTATCCTGCAACGCCCTTTATGGCGTCGTAGAAAAAAAGTTATAAAAACTTACTATTATGTTATTGTTATTAGAATTATTGTTTTTCTTACTTATTGTATGCATAATTTGGACATTTCAGTACATTGACCCTGAAAATGATTTTTATACCAGCATTTGGTTATAAACTTATGGTTTCATTTGAACAAAATGTATCCCACGACAACCGACTATTGCAAGAATAAATATTAATCGATCTAACCTGAATAGGTACGCCTAAGTGTTCTGTGAATTATAAATTATTTTCAAAAATAACCCAAATTATAGTCGTCATCAGGTAAATTGTGAAACCATTTCCAACTTACTAATATTAGTAAATATATCCAACTAGCTGAGGACGGCTCTGCCCGCGTAAGTACAGTAACCTCAGGAACCGTATATGTTCAACGATAAAAAGTAGCCTATATACTTTCCCGTGGTCTTGTCTTTACATCTGTGCCAAATTTCATGATAATCGGTTTAGTAGTTTTACGTGAAACTGTAAATAACTGTACATTTACCCGCGATCAAAAGTAGCTTATGTCCTTTCTCAGGCTCTAGACTATCTGTGTACCAAATTTCATTTAAATCGGTTCAGTAGTTTTGGCGTGTAAGACGGACAAACATACACACTTTCCCATTTATAGTATTAGTATGGATATACTAAAGACTACTTAAGGGAATACGGTCTACTCAATCATACATTGAAAGTTAAAAAGATAATAGGCATCTTGTACAACTATTCAATGTAAGACAACATGATAATAAACAATCTAAAACTTATTTTTATAAATTTTGAAAATAAGGAAGATACTTACTCATAATTAAATTTACAATAGGGGATCGGACTACATCTGAAATATTTAGTTTCATTTATATATTCAGAAATATTAAGGCATTACTACTTGGTAAATGTAAAAAGTATATTATTTTTAAAATTACCAAAAAAAAATTTTTTTTTGCTAAATTGGTAAACAAAACCTACATAATTAGTATAAATATACAATAACATTCATTATGGTAAGTATTAACTTAAACACGCAAATATCGGAGATATTTGCAAATATTATGTTCCTGCGGCCGTATACTTCATACCTACTTCATATACTTTAATCCAAGAGTAACGTCATTTGTAGGTCGACTTTAGTATGGAGCGTTTTTACGAAATTTTGTATACAAATCGCTGTACCTTTTAAATATTGACTTTTGATATACGGTTTCTTCTGAGAAGTTACTCATATGTAAGAGTAGGTACTATTCATTTGTGCAATAAAAAAGATCAGTCCGCTTGCCTATTAGAAAGAGAGCTATAATATTATGTCGGTCTGTCACGTCATGGTATGCTACCGCCATACATAGTATTATTTTGTCATTATATTTACAATGTGATGGCCGTGGTAGATTGTGACGTCACAAATCGTTTTGCGAGAAAGAGATGGGCAATATTTGTTATTTATATTATATATTTTAAAAAAATTGTTTAAATGTGATATTTAACACGAGGCAACATCCCTATTATTGCATACACAAAGAAGAAATTTAAGTTTTAACTAATAGTTACTTTCATTACGTTTTTAAATACATGTATTTATTAATACTTTCAATATGGCAATGTCACTGGCAGCGTAATTAAAAATCATGTTACTAAGCTAACCATTATTTTATAAATTAAAAATTTCAAGAGTGTTTTTAATAAACTCAGCGGTATTTTATCTAGGAGAGTTGAAAATACGTTGTTACGGAGTTTCATGAACCAGTTTGTTGTAATTTATGTAATGACTAGATGTTTCCCGTGACCGTACATTTTTCCGCAATAAAAATGAGCCTATGTCCTTCCCCGTGGTCATACATCTGCGCCAAATTTCATCAAAATCGGTCCAGTAGTTTCGGAGCCTATTCAATGCAAACAAACAAACTTTTACTCTTTATTGTATTAGTATAGACTAGCTTTTTCCCGCGGCTCTGCCCTCCTAAATACAGCATTCCACGGGAATACTCTACTTTTTCGGGATTAAAAGTAGCCTATGTATTACTTAATTCAAACTACTTCCGTACCAAATTTCATCAAAATCCGTTCAGTAGTTTTTACGTGAAAGAGTAATAAACATCCATCCGTTCTCACAAACTTTCTCATTTATAATAGTAGTACATCCATGCATATATCTATTTATTCAGCCAACATCCAAACTTTAGCATTTAAATAGTATTATTTGGATTAAATAGTGATAGCAGTATTTATTTGTATTAATGGCGCAATTACAATTAATCGGCCGTTTGATGTTCAATAAAAATCCAATGCAACAGCCTTCTGCTATTCAATATTAAGTCATAAACCGTAGCAGATTTTGCCGCCATTACTCATTAGGCTATAAAATAAAATTTAATTAATCTTTCAGTGTGCTTTCGACCGTAAAACCAGATTATTAGTTTTTTTTTTTTTTTGGAACAGAAATGGATACTCTACTATATTTTTTGAAATAGTTGCTTTGTCCAAAAAAAACACGAACAGCCTAATGTTGGAAAGCTTATGATGATCGTTTAAAAAACGTACCACGTAAATGGAAGTAGCGAATAAGAAATTCAATTCGTAAACGTTTCTACAATCAATAAATAATCAGGCGATTGATACGTGGTGTGCCCTCGTAAAAAGGGACCGAAAAAACTAGTCCCTCGGCATAATAGACTCATGAAAAATTAACTCGACCCGTTCTCTGTTTAGCCCACGATTTTTACTGCCGCTCTATTGATAACGCCGGTATACATTTAAAAAGGTTGCCGTAGACCTTTTTTTTTTTTAAGGAATTTACCAAATGATCAAAATGTAAGTCCTTTGTTTTTATGGCGCTGAAGTTTTTTAAGACCATCAGTATTCGAGCCGTTCGAGCTCTTAAGTATTATTATTATTCATCATCACTTATATTAATATATAAGCATATTAATTTTATACAAAGATTTAACATTTTATCGAAGTTTTAGACATGTAAAATCGTGTGAACTCAGGTTGAATGAAAGAAGAACATAGGTTTTTCGACGGAATAAAGCTTAAGTTCTCAAAAAATAGGTATTTTTAATTTGTTATGTTATTATTACTATGTTAGTCGTAATTCGTCAACATACGAACACTTTATTGAAATGAAATAAGTGACTTCTAATGTATATATTTATTAACAACGTAAATATTTTTTTACGGAAAGCTTTAACAAAAGCTTTCAAGTAACAATTTTGATCGTAGATAGACTGACTAATCTATACTAATATATTAAAGAGGAAAAGTGTGATTGTTTATTTGCATTAAATAGGCTCCGAAAGTACTGGACCGACATTGATGAAATTTGGCACAGATGATCACGGGGAAGGGAATAATAGGCTACTTTATAGCGGAAATATGAACGGTTTGTGTGAAATTAACTTTTGTGCGCACGAAGTCGCGGGCGAATTCTAGTGTATTATATTTCAAACATCTCATTCTCGTTTTAAAGAAACGTTTTAATAATTATGTCATTTACTTCTGATAATAGCCGGGTATATACTATATATATGATGTCATGGGATACTCTTCCCAACTTACCTGTCCGGTACTTGTGGTATAGTATACGGGTATGCGACCCCGGCATCCCTAGCTATTACTGTCCTATCCCTTGCCCTCCTGGGCGGTAATATCCAACATTCCTTATTTTCCACTCTAACTTACCAATCTTCCTTTCCACACCACCTATCCTTCCCTTTCCCTATTCCTACCCTCTCCACCAATCCGTGGAAATGCAATGGATAGTCAAAAAATAATGTAATTATCCAAAATGGCGGCGATGTGGTTCGCCACCCATCACGTCTCGTTTCTCGCGGAGGCGAAAAGCGGACCATGGAGAGACGCTTGGCTACGTTGAATGTAAGATGAGGAATGGATGGTAAGAATTAAAGTGGACGAAGCGAAAGAAGTATGTAAGGATGGTAGCAAGTGGAAAGAAGTGGTCTCTGCCTACCCCTACGGGAAAGAGGCGGACCTGCCTACCCCTACGGGAAAAAGGCGTGATTATATGTATGTATGTATGTATGTATACTATATATTTTTTGGATCTAAGGTTTAAATATTTGAGAAAAATTAAAACAGTCCTTAAAGACAGGTACTAAGTAAAGTATAAAATGTTCTGTTAGATTTATACCTTCTATACAAGTATAAAATGAAAATGTTTTCCTTAACCGTCGATAAAAGCTTGTCTTGACTTCGGTGCAAACCGACGTCTCTTCTCTATGATCGATATGTCAATGTCAGTTTTTCCGCATTTATTCAACAGGTTAAAAGTTTAATAAATTGCAATTAAAATGATTTTGTACTATTAGACCTATCTCCTAATGAACAATTATTGAATATGTTATTATATAATTAGAATCTCGAAAACGGCTTCAAGTGATTCCATAAAATTTAGTATACGGGTTTTGTGTGACAAAAATCGATCTAGTTAGGCCTCATCTCTGGGAAACCGTGCATGTTTTTTCGTTCGTCGTATTGCACGATATGTCCATAGTTCGACTCTAAATCTACACTAATATTATAAAGAGGAAAACTTTGTTTGTATGTTTGTTTGTTTGTTTGTTTGTTTGTTTGTTTGTTTGTTTGTTTGTTTGTTTGTTTGTTTGTTTGTAATGAATAGGCTCAAAAAGTACTGGACCGATTTCAAAAATTCTTTCACCATTCGAAAGCTACGTTATCCACGAGTAACATAGGCTAAATTTTATTTTGGAAAAAAATTGGGTTCCGTAAGGTATTTGGGTTTTTCGGACACAAGGTGTAAAAAATCAACCAGAAAAGTTACTTATTTTGCGTACGCTGCCTAAACTATAAAAGATAGAACCATAAAATGTTCTAATTAATTGTAGATCTTATAAATATCTACAAAAAAGTCCGCGACACACTATACCTATCTATGTCGAGTGAGGTACAACAAACATTTTATTATTTATAAATCTTGAATTTTTTTGGACTACATTTAAACGCGTTTATTTTACTCATGCTATTTATCCTTATCAAAATAAATTATTCCATCACTAAGTACAGTTTATGTAGATAATATTTGGTCTCTGAATGATTAAAATTGGACGTTTGGTTTTGAAGTTATGGCGAAATTAAAATATGACGATTTCTGCTGCACGGTCTGTTGCGAAGTGGGTGTCACCAAGGCGGAGGTGTGCGCGTGCGAGTTTAGATCTATGAGTAAATTTTTTGTTTCGTGTTCGTTGTAAGTATGATGGATAGATACTTGAATACCTATTTATTTAGTGTTTGTTGTATTGTTAGTCCTGAAGAGTATAGGTATTTTATACGATAAAAGTATACCCACCTACTTATTTCATTGAGTTTTAGTAGGTACCTATATTAATTTGTTTCTGTTTGTTTTGACTAAATTTCGCCCGTTTTGTTAGAGGTTTAAAGACATTCTGTAGTATTAGTATCAGTATTGTACCCGTGCGAAGCCGGGGCGGATCGCTAGTTATTTGATAAAATCATTCTTTTGTATAATGTCCGTCCGATTGGAGATTTGTATGCGAATAACTTTTCCATTTTTGGTAAATTGGTAACTCGGGTTCGAATCCCGGTCAAATGGATATTTTTCAACATCATTAAAAGAAGATTTACAAAGTTAGATAATTCTTTACGAACTAAATCAGTAATAGGTTCTGCAAAAAATTTATATAAACGTGATGTTTTTGCCGTTTTGTACGGATCCCTTCGTCCGACTGGCACTTCTCCTGTTTCAATAGAATATGAATTTCCGATGTAGCCTTGGAATATCCATTTCGTGAACTCATTCTTAACAAACTCCTTAAAATCCATAGACAACACTATAGAGTATTGCTACCACACCAAATCCATAGACAGTTGTACTACAGACTATAGGCTATCACACCAATCACGTCCCCCATAACTCACGGTGATGGATCATCTGGCTGACGGGTTTTATTGGCGGGGTTATTGCAATATAGATTCTGATATTACACCCTAAATTAAACCAGATAAAGAAAGCCATCCCATATTCACCGCCTCCGTCATGTTTCTTTAAAAACTTGATTTAACTCTGTTCAGAGTAAAGACAAGCTAGACAAAGTAATGAAGTACGAAAATAATAAACTTCTCGACCTCTGTGGCTCAGAAATTGAGCGCGTTAGTTCTTAAGTTGGAGATAGCGGGTTCGAATCCCACCAAAGGAACATTTCTATGTTCCTGGGTCATGAATGTGTATTAAATGTGTATTATACTAAAAATCTTAAATATATGTGTTAGTATAAAAGTATTCAATATATTTCCGTTGTCTGATACCCGTAACATAAGTTCTTTGAGAATTTACCACGGGACTAGATTGATGTGGCCTAGAATCGTTAAACGTCCGTATTAATATTATTATTTTGGTTTTTATTAAGATCTTATATTTATATATATATACTTTTCTGCACGTGAGTTGACAGTGAACTCCTCTTAAACGGCTGAACCGATTTGAATGATTTTTTTTTGTGTGTGTTCAAGTGGATTCGAGGATGGTTTAGATTTGCAATTGGATCCGGTAGGTGGCGCTGTTGTCAGTACGAAGTTTGCCGAGACAGCTAGTAATTAAATAAAAATGGATTGCAATTTGAATGTCTATCTAAAACACGAGAACAGCTAGACCGATTCGGCAATAATCGTGTCTGTTCAGGGAAAGTTTAGACGGTGAGAAATTTTGGAAAATATTAACCCTATATTTATAGTTGCAACAAAACAACGTATGTCAGAACAGCTAGTAATTGAATAATTTTCTTTTCTCCCTTGCGAGGTCAACTACAGTTGCGGGCTTGTGGCCAAACAATATGTAGAATATGAGAATTTTCGGAGGATTTGCCATGAATTGATTAAGTGATGTATGTAATATGATAAAATATGTTATCGATCCAATATTTCACTCCGTCTAAGGACCCAGATGTAATTTAATTATTTTTTTTTTTGGCTGTGCGCGAGATACAAATAATCAAATTAAATCAACGCAGGTCCTGAATCCTGACTCCTGAGGTCAACTCAGCGAGGATAGGAACACCGCCTAGTGCAAAAGCATAAAAGCTGGTTTGATTTAAATTTTAAAATTTACAAAAATACTAATTTAGATTAATACTAGTATATTCTGAGTTGTTCTCTAACAAATATGGTATTTAGAGTGATCTTTGTTGTTTGTTACGCCGCGCTGTCATATCTAACCACTGAATATATTTTGGAAAATTGAGAAGTAGCTTAAATTAATAGATAGGTTATTTTTGGTTAAATTTACGGTTCCTGTGAAATAGATTTTCCATCTACACGAACGAAGTTACTAGCAACAGCTAACCTTAGATTGGTTTAGTATATTTAATGAAATAGCATCTAGGTATTATAATCAGTTAATGACGTCTATAAAGCTTGCGAATTTGGCAATAAATTAGCACTAAATTTTGAGCAAAATGTCAAGCGATTCTGCTCATTTTGTTATGCTAGCTTTATAGACGTCAGTTAATGTAACCGCAAATACAAAGCAAAAATGCTTGTACATTTTTCAGTAAATACAGTTGGTAAGAAACTCGTGAAGATTAAAAAAGTTGTGCGCCGTAAAACATCGGGACCCTTGACAATAAAACGCAGAAATCTGTAACTTAAATCGTATTGGTCGAAACTTAGTATACACGAACACAATGTAGAAACTCGGTAAACCGGACCTCAGTTACAAGGATTCGCGATTATCCGGACTGCGAACCACCTTCGTATGGCCATCCTTCAGCACCGTTAGACCCTGGATACCATATAAACTTTAGTTAATAAAGTGAAGGCTAATAAAATAAACTCGATGAGGTTGCGTCGCCGCATCGCTTCTTTACAAATAGTTTTTATTCTTGTGTTTAATAATAATTACCTAGCAATTATAGATATTACTAGCTTTTGTTCGCCGCTCGCCGCGTAAATTTAGTACTCCACGGGAACACTATAATGTTTCGAGATAAAAATAAGCCTATGTGTTATTCCAGAGCTTAAACTACCATACCAAATTTTATAAAAATCCGTTCAGTGGTTATTGTGTGAAAGAGTAACAAACATCCATCCATCCATCCTCACAAATTATCACATTTATATAGTAAAAGTAAGATGGTGATGCGGTTTATATGTCCAGTACGACCATGTTGCTAATGGCCCTCGGCAATCGTCGTTTTCTATGAAAATGTACGAAGACGAAATACGAAAAATGTCGTTTCTCAAAAACCATGGTTTTACTGTACGTGTACACTAACTACGTGTAACTAAATGCATTTCTTTACATGCTTATTCTACTAATTAATTACAAATGTGAAAGTTTGTGACGATGGATGGATGGATGTTAGTAACTCTTCTGAACGGATTGCGATGAAATATGGCATGGTAGTAGTTTAGGCTCTGGAAAAAAACATAGGCTACTTTTCATCCCGAAAAAGTACAATATTTCCGTGGGATATAGAATTTACGCTGGCGGAGCCGCAGAGGAAAGCTAGTACGAAATATAATTAAGTGAATTCCATAGGAAGTGAAAGTGAGCCGTTGCGTGAGCCTCGACCCTGCGCCGCGCGCCCGAGCCGTTACCGCGGAATATAAAGCAGCCGAACCAACACGTGTGCTCTATTCCACTAATTACTTGCCTTGTGCCTTGATTTGATGTATTATAATGGTAAGGGGACATCCATGAATTGCGTGAGATGTTTTTATAACTACTTATTATAGCGTTACGGCGATGTGATTCGCCACCCATCACGTCTCGTTCTCGCGGAGGCGAAAAGTGGCCCATGGAGAGCCGCTTCGCTACGTTGAATGTAAGAGGAGGAATGGATGGTATGAATGAAGTGGATGAAGCGAAACAAGTATGTCAGGATCGTAGCAAGTGGAAAGAAGTGGTCTCTGCCTACCCCTACGGGAAAGAGGCGTGATTATATGTATGTATTATTGCGTTAAAATGCATGTTCTCGCGGGATTTCTTTTTGTGCGCACGAAGACGCAGGCGACATCTAGCTGTTAATTTATTCAATAACTACAATTTTTAAATACTATAATTCGACTACATATATTATATAGCCTATGTTTCCCGGACTATTACTACGAAACTATTGATACCTCATTTATTAAAATCAGATCAGAAGTTTAGGCGCTATGGTGGAACTAACATACATACATACATTGCCAAAATCATTACCAGTCCTTTTGGCTTCGCCGTAGTCAGGTAAAAAACCACAATTAGTTTTATTACTTTAATTATGATAATAAAGTAAATCGTTAAATTGAAATTATTTTATCAAGCATGTGTGATGTTCACAATTAAATTTTTTAAATTATTATTCTTGCATTTTGAGACTATTTTTACCAGAAAAGAATTACGTGGTATTTGCTGAGACCCCTCCTCCCTTTCCTCCAAGTGAGATTTGGTGAGATACGGATGAACCCCCTGTATACCTTACGTTCTTTATACACGAACCCTAAAAGAATCGCTTACAAAAGATATTAAGAATCAAATAAACTTGTCTTTAAATAAAACAGACATTTTGAGGATATTTCTAAAAATAGAACATTTCAAGAACTCTTGTAATGAATATAATATATTGAAATAAACTCTTTATAATATTAAATATAGTATGTGTAGATTCCCTGGATCCTAGCTAACAAAACTAAGTAACAACTAACAGACAACTACATTAAACAATAGTAATTAAAAGCTTTTGAGTTTCAAATAAAACATTTATTCTTTCAAATATTGTTTTAAAATATACATTTTGAGGAAATTCTAACATAAAATAAATATGACGTTAACCCGCGTCAATATTTCGCTTAACATTCAGTCTATGTCGTCATGAATCAAACATCGAATATCAGTCGATCGAAACGGGTTCAAAAGCTTTATATATTTTAGAATTCGGAAAATATTTTTAAATTTTTCGCGTCTAAAAATGTTTTTGGATAACTAAAAGTGGTCGAAAATAATAAAGTTTAGGTTTTGTCCTACGTAGTGAGAGTTTTTGTAAATGATTCTAGTTTAAAATAGTTTTTTATTTTAACTGAAAGTCTATTTTACTTTTATTTATTTATTACTTATACTTTTTATTGATGTTCAATATTATGAAAAGGAGAGATTTGATTGATAGTTAGTAAGCATTGAATAGGCAAAAAATTTGTTTACATTGAATAGGCTACAAAACTACTGGACCAATTTTTATGAAGTTTGCCACAGATTTAGAGTACTGTTTATCGCTGTGAAATGTATGGTTCCTGCGGGATTTCTTTGAATGATTTTTCCGGGAAGTACCTACTCGTAGCTGGTAACATCTAGTTTAGAATAAAATTACCAACGAACAACTCTGTGGTTAATCAAAGTAATGAGGAATTATGGTAATATGGAAGTATGGTAAACATAGTTAGTTTTAATCCAGAGCCTAAACTACTACCATACCAAATTTCATCAAAATCCACATAGAAGTTTTAGCGTGAAAGAGCAACAAACATCCACCTATCCATATATTCATCCATCCACCCTCACAAACTTTCACGTTTATAATATTAGTAGGAAGGATATTCACGTTAAGTTTGCAGTGAGTCTTGTATACTAATTGCAAAGTTGGCCAATAACGCATCAGCCGTGTTATAAACTATCGCCAATAAAACATCTTTTATTTTATTTCATATTTTACTTAAGGAATAACTATATTTTTTAAACTATAACCCGACTACGTAAATCATATAGCCTATGTTACTCGGGCTATTATTACAAATCTATTGACACCTAATTCATTAAAACCGGATCAATAGTTCAGACGCTATGGTGATATATATGTCACCGTAAAATTGTAAAAACTGTTAGATTGTAATATAACTAGTGAAATTGTAAATGTTGATAGACTTCGGATGCGAATATTGTGCCTATAATTTAACACATAATTTTTCGTTAGATTATAAACATAGAATTTAGAATAAATCTTTTGATATATTTTTATGGTACAATCTCGTTAGTCATTTTACAATCTAACGGTTTTTACAATTTTACGGTGACATATACACATCATACGTAGACCGCCAAAATCATTACCCCCCCTTTTGGGTTCACCGTAGTTGGGTAACCACGTGCCCATCTAAGTCAAGTACAAGATTACCTCGAGACTCCGAAGGTGCTCGTTGCTCGATCTATACACGAGTGCCGAAACTAGTCTTAGCTTCGTCTTAATCGCCTTTGGTAATTGATACTTTATTTTTGGGTGTATTCTGAAAACCGCTCTTGAGATTATGAAAATACTAGCTGTTTCCCGCGGCTCCGACCGCGTAAATGTAACATCGGATATCCCGCGGGAATACTGTACTGTTCCAGGATAAAATTTCGCTCGATCTCTACACGAGTGCCTTAGAAACTAGACTTAGCTTTGTCTTAATCGCTTTTGGTAATTGAAACTTTTCTTTTTCGGGTGTATTCTTGAAACCACTCTTGAAATTATAAAAATACTAGCTGTTTCCCGCGGCTCCGACCGCGTAAATATACTATCGAGTATTTCGCGGGAATTATGTACTTTCTAGATAAAATTTAGCCTATGTTTTAAATTAAAATCTGGATTAAAACTTCTTATCCAGAGCCTAAACTACTACCATACCAAATTTCATCGAAATGCGTTCAGTAGTTTTAGCGTGAAAGAGTAAGAAACATTCATCTATCCATCCATATATCATTCCATCCATCCATCCATCCACCCTCACAAACATTCACATATATATTATTATATTATATAGTAGGATCTTGTTGGTTTCAATGCTACTAATATTTCTAAGAAGACTCAAATATTTTTAGTAGTTTCATTGTGTACTGAAAGGGGTTATTTTATTATGCTTAAAAAACATTACGATATTGTACAACTGCAGAGCTTTGTTTTTAATTAAGAAAAAATATACCCTAGGGTCGAATGTGTAACGTACTAGCCTTTGCCCGCGACTTCACTGTTCTTTTTCGGGATAAAATGTATTCTATGTTTAAATCCAGGACTTTAAACTACTACCATACAAAATTTCATGAAAATCCATGCGGAAATGTTTGCGTGAAAGAGTCACAAATATCCATCCGTCTGTCCATCCTCACAAACTATCACATTCCTAATTATAGTGGTAGGATCCTTCTTGGAAGTCGGTAAAATTAATATTATTGTAATCTGAATCACAATTTTCGTATTTAAAGTAGACTTTCATTTTACTTTGATTATATTGTAAGTGAAGCGTCGTTATCATGAACTGATTTTATTAAGTTTCGACTAATCAGAGCGCGTTTCACGTTGCTTTAACGTTAACGAGAATACCAGTTTGGCAGTTTAAGCGTGTCGGGACTTGATTGTAATTTTATTAATGCAGGTTTAATTTAGCAGAATTGACCCTCTGATGTCATGTCGCTCTGCTACGCGTTTGTAGCCCTGCTACGTTCGTAGCCCTGCTACGTTCGTAGCCCTGCTACGTTCGTAGCCCTGCTACAGTCGTAGCTCTGCTACAATCGTAGTCCTGCTACGTACGTAGCATTGCCATAAGAAAACCGGGCATTTTACTTATTTTATGTATTTGTCTACAAATGTAGGCATCGTATAAACATACACGCATAAAATGATTGTATTACATTATATACAATATATATATATATATATATATATATATATATATATATATATATATATATATATATATATATATATATATATATATATATATATATATATATATATATATATATATATATATATATATATATATATATAAAATTTTAATAATCACTGTTAAGTCAATGATGAAAAAACAATGTGTAGAATTTAACAAACTCATAATATGTTATCTATAAGAAAATATACTAATCATAACAGACAAACAAACCTACATCCTATAGACTTAAAGAATATACTCATTGTAGATATAACAGAAAGCTATACATTGATATAACTGTTCAATTCTAAGAAAAAAATCTCATTCATAGCTCAAAGGAGCCATTTCTTGAGAGCCATTGAAATAGAAAATTTCTATTACACATCTCTCTACAGACATTGTGTAAGAGATAACGGAGTCTATGCCTTTTTATGCAATCATTTATTGACAGGCTGCCAATAGTATTAATAATTTCAATAGTGTTAGATTCCATATTTTTGTTTTGTAATATTATGATTCTGTGTAATTTCAATAGCGTTAGATTCCATATTTTTGTAGTGTAGTGGCTAAAGTCTCTACTTGGGAATTAGCTTCCTTTTAATGTAAAGAAAACTTTTTTTTTTTTTTTTTTTGGTCTCGCAGGGGAAAGGTCGTTACGCCCTTCCCGGGTTGGGGGACCCAGGGGTATGTGGGACTCCCGACGCGACTCGCCGGTTTACCCACTAAAACTGAACCTGCGGATTGCCCTCAGCCGCTATAAGGGGGAGTGTCCCGGATCTGTCTAACACAGGACACCCCCCGCGACCGGCCGGTCTACCTCTTATAGGGACCGGACTTCCAACACAGTTAGGGGCCACTCCGGCAAACTGGAGCGTCCCCCTCGACGCCGGGACTAGCTAAGCCGGGGAGGTTCCCATCCTCTCCCGGAGCCCCGTTAGACAGGAGATTGGAGGTTCGCAAAGCGACGCCTCCGTACTCCTGTCCTACGCCGGCGGAGCGGAACAGAGGATGGATCTATCTCTCTGTCCCGCTCCGCGGCCTCTTTCTGCGAAATGACGACTTCGCAGAAAGAGACCGCCGCCTGCCAGGCCTCATCGCTCTCGAGCATGCAGCGAACCACACTCGAGAGCGAGAGGTCCCGCCCAAGCACTGCCACGAGATGGTGGCGCTGCACGGCCCATCGGTCGCACACCTCTAAGGTGTGCTGGGCCGTGTCCTCCGCAGCGCCACATTGGTGGCAGGCTGGCGTAGGCTCCCTCCTGGCGACCTTACACAGGTATGCACCGAAGCATCCGTGCCCGGTGAGCACCTGTGTAAGGCGGAAGGTGAGGGGTTTTCGCTTGCGGCGCATCCACGCCGCAAGGACTGGACGCAGTGCCGTGGCCGTATGTTGGCCGTATGGCGACTGCTCCAGGACCTCACCCCACCTCCTCAGCAACCACTGCTCTCCCAGCCTTTGGAACCGCCTTAGCTCCTCCCACGAGGGGACCTCGCCACGTGACCTCCCCTCTGATACGAGGAGGTAATGTAAAGAAAACTAGGCTAGCCTAGTGCAGGTGAGCAGACAGTTTCTGTAAGTCTGCTTAAATTTTGGCTTTTATTCTTTCCATCTTTTGTTTTCTTACATGAAAGTAGCTGCGAAGAGTTTTAGTAAAACAAATCAAATCATAATAATTTTATTTCCATATAGGTTACAAAGCAACGCTTATGGAATTGTCCCTACTTGATGCCTACCACCGGTTCAGGAACTAACCCGGCGAGACGAACCGGCGTAAGAAACACGCACGAGGCCATCTTTTTACAAAAAGATGGAAAATTGTTCGTTTTCTTTTATATATTTTAAGTAATTTAAAATAATTTAACAAGATTTAAATACCGGTACTAATTTAAAAACAATAACTGTGAAATTTTTAGATCCCGTAAGGCGGAATGTTTAAGTATCCAAAAACATTATAACATCTTATTGTATTTCTATAATACCTACTTTCTATGCAAATAAAACTTTATATCTACTAAGGATTTTGATGTAGCTTTACATAATAACGAATAGGCTATAAATTATAAAGATATCGTATAAAAAGATTATTTAACGCGGGCGAATCTAGTCTAGCTTATACAATTTATATACTTTATATAAAAGAATACAACAACAGGTATTATACCTATAAAACCACATTTATACCTTACAAGTGAATAATACTCTAATAATAACAAAGAGGGGAGAATAATATTAATATTTTCTTACAACTTGTAACTTAACTTATCGCTTTTCTTTTGAATTTTCTCCGCGTAGGTTCTTTTAAATATTCAGGAAACGTTTTTATATTGTTCGGTCTTTGTAAACTTTGATAGGTACATAATGAGGCTTAAATGTCTTAATTAAACGTTATTAATGAAAATAAATTATTACATTAAATAGATTCTTAAGTCTGCGAATTTTGAAAGTAGAAAAAAATTAAGTAGGTAAGGAGATGATAACATAGTTGAATTTGAACCGAAAGCTTTCATAATATAATACACAAGTACAAAAAATTTAAGAGAAAGAATTTTATGGTACCTTACGTTTCATCCTTAATGCTAATACCGTCATATTTCAAATTAATTTTATGTACAATATCTGACGGTTACTCAAAATATAAAGTTACTTGATGATTCAACGTGCTTTTTATCTTAATTAATTTCATATCAACAACAACTTACCGTTTTAAACAGTTCTGTCAGGCTGAAGCTGCGTTATTTTTATTTGAAAGTTTACTGTTTAATCAGAACCACTAATATCACTCACACGAAATCGCGGCAAAAGCGCGATCGGCGACACGTCCACTCACCTCGAGAGCTGCACCCGAACTGAGCTCCGCTAGGAACATGGAAACACCGTGCCTTCCTAGGATAGCGCATGTCAGTTGTTACTCTCGATTGTGTCCTTTATTTTGATGTGCAGAAGGTACGTTATAATTTATTATCAAAGATTTCTTATTAGGTACTCTACATGTACTTCAATGACAGATGTGAGACAGAGTTTGTGCATGTGTGGGTGAGAAATTTAATGCGTGACAAAATATGCTTAGTGCAATAAATTGTGTACACACGTTGTAAATTATCCGAATGTGTGAAAATATAGAAAACCCAAATATTTTAAAACTAAGGCTATCCTTATTATGACGTACATTTGACAGAACAAATCGTCATACAGTGCCACCAACTTATCTGTTCAGTAGACAAAGTTGGAACTACAGCTGCCATTTTGTGAAATGTCATTCGCTGTCAGTTTTTGAAGGTGCGAGTGCTCTGTGTGTGTTAAGTCTTATTTTATTGTTAAAAGTATCATTATCATGCCGAAACCACTAAAAAGTGATGCGCGATTTAGCAACACTAAACGCGACACTACTGACCCCGGCTACTGAACGGATAAGTTGGTGGCACTTTACAAGAAAAAGTTATGCCATCTTGATTCAGACCTCAAATGTCAAAATGGCCCCAAAACCTTCAAAAGTGGGGATATTTAAGTAGAGACAGTTTTTGCCTCGATATGCCTCGTCTATAACAATACGTCAATGAGAAAAACACTTTATTTCTCTGTACCCTTAAGAATACGGAGAAAAAAGGTCTAATTTTATTATTGTGAGTGAAAAATCGCGGCTTTCAAGTGTGGTAATATTAATTAATACTTTATTGCTTCACTCGAATTGTAATTTTATAATTATGACTTAGTATCGTGTTCCGTTTATTTTATTGTAAATGGTGTTCTATTTTTTCCCTACTACGGTGAAGCTAAGGAAGTTAAACAAAATTATAACAAACAGGGAAGAACAATATTAATATTTTCTTACAACTTTATGTTATGAAAGTTTATGTATCATGTCTGTTTTTTCTATGAAATGAACCAGCGATTCATTTAATCGCCTGATGGTAAACGATTACCGCCGCCGATGGATACTGGCAGCACCAAAGGAGCTACAATAGAATAAATGTTCCATCGTAACGCCTAAACTACTGATCAGTAGTTTAGGCGCTACGATGAATGTTTAATGAATAAGGTATCAACAGATTCGTTATAATGGTTCTGACAACAATTAACCTATGCTATATAGTTTGCGTAGTCGGGTTAAATTTATTAACTTTTGATTATTTATTTTTCTGTTATGCATTTGTGTGTAAATTAAATTTTTCTATATTTCTTTCTATATTTTATACCCTTTGGGAGCGTCCATAAATTACGTAAGGTATTTAGCGGCTGAAGGTGCAGCCGAATCTCACCATATGGAGGGAGAGGGGGCGGGGGTTCCAGTAAATATCAAGTAATTTTCTCTACCCAAAATTATCTCAAAATGCAAGAAAATTAGGTTAAATTAAAAAGTTTGGAAATTCCAATTGTGCACGTGTCACATGCTTATTAGATAATAATATATAACTAAAGTTGTCTCCCCCTTTTAAAAATATCATCAAAAACGTCTCACGTAATTTATGGACAAAATTCTAACATGTAGGTAGGATTTTTACAAATAGAATTTGATAGCTTTTAAGAGGATTTTCCTAGGTTCGGTGAGTAATCTAGCCGTCCTGTATTGGTTTGAGAGAAAGTTTTTCTTCTCGTAGAGAGTAGTGTGAGTTATCAGTCTGAGGTAGTGTGTGTAACTTTATTTTATTAATTTTACATATTCCTAAAAATTATTTCATAAAATTTTAGCCTTTCGCACACCAATGTGCAGAAAGATAATATTTTGAATTACAAACTTCAGCAGTGCCAAATTTCATACTCCGTTTGCATTATTTTCGAAAAAAGAGGCATATGACCAAATCTATTTATATGACGATTCATTATGCATTATAATTGCAACTTTAAGGTCAAATACAAACAGGAGCTTCATCAAATTCCCAGAATCACAGAAGTATAAATAAATTTGTGCACAAATTGCGAACGAAACCAGGTGAACCAGTAGCTGATTCATCAGAAGTCGGTACTGGGCAGGCAGTAACGAACATCAAATATTTATCCATTGCCGCTGACGGGGATTGTAGCGATTACCACTTAATGGGCGGCTTGTAGGCCGAGAGCCCACGTCATGTTTTGTGGCGGTAGAAATATTTTGCATTTATTGATGTAAAACGTGTCATACCAAATCATTTGGTCAAATCGAATTTACGATATTGAGAACACAATTGACACGTCAAATATGAAAATTTCATACATAATAATGTAGAGTCCTCTCTACAATCGGTATTCATGGCCAGTTATTAAAACTTCAATGATGTACAGGATATTTTCTCCAACATGTATCTCAATGGCCGTCTCTTTCACGCTAGTATTGCGAGCCCTATCCCAGCGTTCATCCAAAACAAATGACTGATATATTTTTTATACAAATTGAAAATGACACTTTTAACATTATTTCATATGCCTAAGACAAAATCTATATCATCATATTGTAATTTCATAACCATAATAATAATTAACTCTAAATAAAGATTAACATGAAAACCATTGTATGTTGAAATATTATAATTAAAAAGTATTTTATAAAACCTTAAACAAACTTGTTAAAAGAATGCTACTAAACTTTTACTTCCTGGAATATGTAGCTTAAGTAATAAGCCTGTGATAAGGTAAGAATTAGTCTACCAGGGCCATAATAAACATTATTAACAAGCCAACAATGTAGGGCGGAAGATCGATTGCAACCTTTGTGAAGTTACGTTCATATCTAATGCACGGCAGTGTCAGGCTGTCTAGATCACCTAGAATGATCTATGTTCTAGACCCGCGCGTTACGTGTTTGACAAACAATTTACCCATTTAATATTTATTGTTCCGGCCAACCGTTGATTTGTAAACTGCATATTGTGTGGTATAGTCAAGGAGCGTGCGGACGTTTTTCGTTTACCTTAACGCTGTTGATGGACTAAGGTGCAAGGCTCAACAGCTTGTCCGATGTAATATTACAAACTGCCACTAGGGCACTTTGAATATTAGTCCTACCGTAAAAAGTGTGTGTCTCAACTCCGATGCACGACTGGAGTTTACTATAAAAAGTAAAGTTTGCAATGCAAATCGACCGACGCATCTTCGGCTAACATCGTGTGAATCCGTACCGTGTGACCGTGTGACATCGAGAATTCGATTTTACTCCCATAGATTTTCACACCCCGGGCTTATATATGAAAATCGTTTCTTAAGGAGTAAACTCCAAAAATCTTTCGTTCTAGCTTTGACTATTTAAACCATCAAATCTATAAAGAAAGTAATATTTTTGCTTATGACAAATCGGAATATGTTTTTGTCTCGACACAGTTGTTACACCCAGACTGCTAGTTCGATGGTTTCGCAGACTCATTAATCTTTAACAGTCTTATTAATAAAAATTGCTTATTCTTCTCTTACTCCAAAGTTACACCGGGAGTAGTTAATTCTAGATTAGTCACAGAATAGCTACGTCTTAATAACGGTATTAATAAATACGAAGTAGGTTCGGAGTAACAATACTATTCTTGCTCTGAGATTAAGGTGTATGTTATGGCAACACACATGAAAAGAATGAACAAAATGAACTAAAATGAATGAAAAATGTCGATTAAAAAGACACTGACAGTTAGCTAAATTTTGAAATTGGACACTTTTATTTGACAATCATAACTATCACAAGCGAACATATGTCAATTCTGTATTTCTCTTGTTGAAATCAAAATAGTGGTTTTAGAATTTGTGCTATTTTATATACAATGTTATATTTATATAAAAAGAGTTATTGCGAGGTTAATACAATTTCACATGCCTTATTAACGTTCATATTTCTTCAATTCTTTCTATCATTCTTAAATCGTCAATGAAATAATCTCTATTCATTTTAATCCATAATAATTACAAAATCAGACACAAGTAAGTACTTGAACGAACACCAAACCAATATGAAAATATATTTAGGTTATGTTTAGTATATATATCTTAGAAGTTGGAAATACAATACAAATCTATGCTTACTCAAGCGTTAAACCATGTGGCTCCGCGGAGTAACTTTTACTCCGGGAGTAAATTTTGATTAGCTAACTCCGTCCTTACTCCTAGTTTATTAATACCATTATTGCCTAATCTATGCGTAAGTCTTGGAATAAAGTTGTTCTGACGCTAATCATAGTTTATTAATAAGGGTGTATAGGTTTAACCTATTTCTGATTTTCTTCCAAGGATTAGGTTTTTGTTTTTATATATTTACACTATATTTTTTTCCGCATATTCGGCTAAGCATAATCATGTATTATTATTTATTATAATAGAGGAGACGACTACATATAAAATATTAAGTTTAATATTTTTATATTCAGAAATGTTGAGGTAATACTGTTCAATAAACGTTGAAAATATAAAATTTTATTTGTAATTTAGTATTTAGATACATCTAAAAAATACAATAAATATGTCATGGGATACTCATCCCAACTTACCTGTCCGGTAGTTGTGGTATAGTATACGGGTATGCGACCCCGGCTTCCCTAGCTATTACTGTCCTATCCCTTGCCCTCCTGGGCGGTAATATCCTACATTTCCTATTTCCCACTCTAACTTACCAATCTTCCTTTCCACACCACCTATCCTTCCCTTTCCCTATCCTACCCTCTCCACCAATCCGTGGAAACGCAATGGATAATCATAAAAATAATTTAATTATCCAAAATGGCGGCGATGTGGTTCACCACCCATCACGTCTCGTTTCTCGCGGAGGTGAAAAGTGGACCATGGAGAGCCGCTTCGCTACGTTGAATGTAAGAAGAGGAATGGATGGTAAGAATGAAAGTGAACGAAGCGAAACGAAACGATCCTTACATACGTAAGGATCGTAGCAAGTGGCAAAAAGTGGTCTCTGCCTACCCCTTTACGGGAAAAAGGCGTGATTATATGTATGTATGTAAAAAATACAAAAAAAAATATATTTTTTACTAAATTAGATAAAACCTGCAATCATTAGTTTACTGAAATATTCAAATTTTGGTAAGTATGAAATTAATTGCACACATTTCGGAGATATTTACAAATATGTTCCTGCGGCTGCCGGCGGCGATAAAAAAATCTTTATAACCAATGGGCGACTTTGCGTTTTGCGGAGAGTCACCCATACATGAGATGATTTTTTACTTTAAGTATGACAATTATTTTTTTGCCTAAACGTCTTTACATAAGCAGTGGATCATGTGCCCAAAGTATCTGTAATTGATTTTCGGAGACATTATATATATAATATACTTAATATATATACCATACACGTATACCTACCTAGACGTGACTTTTGTATGGAGCGTTTTCACGAATAAGTATATATTTTACCGTCTATGGTTATCGACGACAACATGAATATTGTAGAATTCTATAACTAGTCAAAAACTATATTGTGGCTTTGTTTAATTAATAATTAAATAAGTCATCTGTACCTACAGCGGTCAGTTGTTTCGGCCGGGTAAATTGCAATGCCACAAATTTCATAAATACAAAATGCTCAATTATTTCTGACAACGAGCTTTATAATCACCTGTTACGTCCATAATTACGAAATGTAATTAAGCATAACATGAAACAAATTTAATTTAACATTTGTGGGTTTGCGGCGGCCCGGTGTCATACGCGTGTTATTGTTCCATAAACTAATAATATTATAATGTCATATTATTACGCTAACGCACAAAATATGAGTGCATAGAATTTAGATAGATTTCTATAAACTAGAGGTCACCCTGTGGCCGATATCCGACCATAATCGCATGTTCATGTTTTAATTATTTAATAAGTTTCAACTTTGTTAGGTTTCTTTTGCCTATACGCAATAAAAATACGTAAATGTTGTTTATGGAATATGAAAGATAATTGACCAAATAATTGACACTTCTTGACAATTATTGTGTCAAACCTACTGTAATATAAATTAAACAAACAAGCTAATTGAGTGAGGTAGTGTGTGTTGCTGATATTTTCATTAATTTCATGTATTTCAAATTGAATTCTCTAAGATTTCTAAGCATTATTTTTTTAAAATTATCTTTTCGCATGCCTTCCTCAGCATAAACTTTAATTGTGCCAAATTTCACTCTAATCCGTGCGCACAATTCTCGTAAAACTGTACTTGAAATTTTTGCTTCACGTATTAATATAATATCAGTAGCGACGTGTTCATATATTATCGCGATTCACGCCGACTTCACGTTTAACTAAGATACAATAACTATGACCTATGACCCTCTTTTTAATATTATATATCTATGCCTATGACACTATAGTTTGAAACTACAACATTGACATATTGATCATGAATCTACTATTTACGGAGGACATTTTTTGACCGAGGTACAAAATTTCTTAAAATAGGTATAAAAATAAGTTCTACAACTGATCTTACATCTACTGGCTAGGGCACAGAAACTAGGGCTTCCCCTTGATGGAGAACCAGTTTTCGCTACTAATAAATATACATTGCTCATATTGTGTATTGCACACACACTTGTGTGTGCAATACACAATATGAGCACTCTCTCTTGCTTTACTCTCGTAACCCAGTAGGAATGTATGGGCATGCAATGCTTACATTTTTTTATTAAGGTAACAAAGAAACCTAAAGTTACGTACTTACATAAAAAAATTTAAACTAGAAAAACTTAAAAAGCTACAATAAAAAGAAATTTCCCAGGTCGTCCCCACCAGGCAGAGTACCTAGAAAACTCAAAGAGTTTCCCCGCTGGATTGCGATACTTACTCTTTGGACCAGATAGGTGCCGGCTCTGGGGTCTCGGGTGGCCTCAATTAGTTTTTTGGAAATCTCTCTGAAAAGTTTGTGCGCACCCGGACCCCATGAACCTAGGGTTTCAACCCCAAACGGTTCAAATATGAGATCTCACTAAGGTTCTCATATTTGCGCCGCTTGAGGTTCTCCGCCTGATTAGCGGCCGCACCTGCAGTTCTCGAGGTACCCTGGACATGGGATGGAGCAAGTGTATCGACGCAAGTAGCGTCCCATACAAGAGCTTGTCCCACTCTCCAAGGGACCAGACAAGGGTCATACCGTCTGGTCTCTTGCCATCGTGGCGCGCTAAGCCAGAGGGTTCCAGCATAGCTGGTACGCCGGCGGTGACAAGGGCCCGACGGATGAGGTCGTTCAGGCAGTGATGTCGGGAGATGCGGCCGGCGCTTCGCTGACAGGACAGACCATGGTGTCCGAGGCTATCCACGTTTGCGCCACAAACGCAGCGGTGGGGGACGACGTGGGGGATGCCAAGACGCAGGAAAGTGGCTATTCAGAAAGCGGTTTGATCCAGCAATGTGCCCGTATTGGGTGACGGCAACGCTTGTAGCCAAAGGCCCGACTCCCACTTCTCCGTAGCTAAGAGGCGAGCCTGCTCCACAGGACTGGAGGACGTATTAAGGAGATTATTTCGTACCAGTCTGCAGAGTGGCTCGTCCCAGAGCCTTTGGGAAAAAGCGTTGTCAGGCAATTCGCTACAAGCACTAGTTGCGCTCCAGACGTCCTTGGCCTCGTCCAGAAACGGAACTATAATGTAGTAGGATTGGTGCTCTAGTATTTTGAAGATGAGTATATGGTTGGCGTGGACTGAGGACAAGTAGGCCGGGAGTGATATGTCGGAAGGTTTTCGAACACCCAGGCTACCGGTATCATCCAACTGTTTGAGAAGTTGAGGGAACTTCCACAGTTGACAACACCGCAAGACATACGTAATTTTTGGTACGAAAATGCAATAACGGATTATAAGGTGAAGGCCATGTGACAGTTAATTTGAAGAAATACACCTAATACTTAGTAACTATTTAGTAATATGTGCCTACAGTACCATTATTGAATACAATAGCAAATAAAATGTATGTATGTGTGTAGTGTATGTACGTTTGTTTGGCACGCTCCAAAACCTAAACGGCTTGTCGCATTTGACCTTGAGACACTGGGTTCGTTCGTTCGTTTCAGCCTCGTGATGTCCACTGCAGGACATAGGCCTTGCCCATAAGTTTCCAGCGCGACCGAACGTTCGCGAGACACTGGGTACATCTTAGTAATTATTTGACGAAGTCGGGTTTTTATTTTTTAATTAACGGTATAATAATTAAATACAACACCTAAGTGCGTCCACCAAAGTCACCCCGCGGTAGGTGCACGCACTATTGCTGTGATAACATCGCAGAAATAAATTATAGCACGCACCAACACCAACTAACAGCAATAAAATAACTCACAGAAACTTTTTCTGTGAAAGGCTGAAGAGTTTATAAGTTTTGTTAAAGAATGCGTGATACTCGTGTTAAAAGTTTCATTGCTTGGTACAGTCACGAGAGCGTATATTATTCTATATAATATGTATATGTCACCGTAAAATTGTAAAAACCATTAGATTGTAAAATAGCTAACGAGATTGTAAAAATATGTCGAAAGATTCATTACTATATATTTACAATGTAAGGAAAAATAATGTGTGTAAAATTATAGGCAGAATATTCGCATCGGAAGTCGATAAATATTTTACAATTTCACTAGTTATATTACAATATAACGGTTTTTACAATTTTACGGTGACGTATATAAAAGAAAGTCGTGTTAGTTACACCATTTAAAACTCAAGAACGGCTGAACCGATTTGGCTGAAAATTGGTGGAGAGGTAGCTTAAAACCAGGAGAAAGACATTGGATACTTTTTATTTCGTTACCGAGGTACTCAAAACTCGAGAACGGCTGGACCAATTTGGCTAATTAATTTTGGTCTTGAAATAATTGTGGAAATTCAGAGAGGATTTAAATTGTGAAAAGTATGGGAAAAGGTGTAGGTTGTAGGAATAAGTGCAGGTGTAAGATGAAGGTTCCAATGTAGACGTAGTTATTTTTTCATTCCAGGACAAAACAACATGTGTCGGGACAGCTAGCAATCTGATATAAGATGGTGAAAAATTATGTGAGTGCTACGTATAAAAAATACTATTGTTATTCGTGTGAGTGCTGTAAAATATATTGGAGTGTTAGCAACTAAATGTGACAAACAACTATTTTAAGTTTAATTAAAACATTAAAAGTACATTTGACTAAATTATGAAATTGGCTCTCTTACAAAAGAAAATGCTTAATTGCTAAACATCAAAAAAACTATTCTCAACATTATAGTTATTCAACTTTATACTTATATGAAAACCTAAGTATTTTGATTTGCATTAAACGGACTTCAAAAATAGTAACTTTTACGGAGTCAGACGTTATAATATTTTCCCTTATACGAGGGTAATTTAGTTAATAATTACGCACCGTAGAACAGCCTAAGTGTTGCCAGTTAAGCGCGACTGATGGCCCTCAAAGCCTTGCACTCGACTCCGGCATGGTACTTTTCTACTCGCTTTGTAAGAATAATCCAGTGTTGCCAGCTGTACAGCTGGCATGTGACGAAAAAGTGGTAAAGTTATTATAAAATGTTTGTACTTAACGATATTTAAACAATTATGTATGTTAGAAGTTACTAAATCTTCTAAATATATAAAAGGCAAACTTGGCTGACTCATCTATCAACGCACAGACGAAACTACTGAACGGATTTTGCTGAAATTTGGTATAAAGATAGTTGTAATAACGTAAGCATCTGCTAAGAAAGGATTTTTAAAAATTCGCCCCTTAAAGGGGTGAAAAAGGGGTTAAAATTTTGTATGGAAACCGAACTCCACGCGTACGAATTCGCGGGCAAAAGCTAATCACTAATATAGTTACGAACTACATCTTAAACTAATGACATTGATACATTTCTAACTTTTGATAGAATTCCATACCGACAAACAAACAGAAACATCACCTGATGGTAAGCGATAACCGCCGTCTATGTACCTACACAACGCCAAATGTCCGATGAACTTTTATATAGTGCTACATTCCTGTAAAACATAGGCTTAGAAGGTCGATTCAGCTAATTAAATCCTACAATAATACAGTTACGATCCAGTCTCGATATGCTATAACTGCAAAATTGTATTCTCATAAACGTCGAACTCGTTTTGATTGGTCCAATCTCCATAAATCTGTTTATGATAATTATGTGTAAAATGAGAATTGGGGTTCTGAACTGACGTGATTCAAATGTTTGAGTCGCCCCCAAACTTACCCTACTGCTATTAATAATGTGAAAGTTTGTAACGATGGGTGGATGGATGGATGGATTGATGAATTGATGCTTGTTACTCTTTCACGCAAAATATACTAAACGGATTTCGATTAAATTTGGTATGGTAGTAGTTCAGTCTCTGGATTTAAACATAGGGTACTTTTTATCCCAAAAAATACAGTATTCCCTTGGGATAATATTTATGCGATTGGAGCCACAGGTAACAGCTAGTAATTCATATAATGACACATTTACCCGCGGCTCGTGTCAATACAGTCTTCCACGAGATAGGAATTTGAGTCCCACGTATCAGGAAGTAGCTTTTGTATACTACAATATAAATAATTTACTACCATTTCATCAAAACTCGTTTAGTATTTTTTGCGTCAAAGAGAAGCAATCATACATCCATCCATCCATCCATCCATCCATACATCCATCCTCAAAAACTTTCACATTTATAGTAGTAGTAGGAATTAGGATCTACAAAAAGTTTACGCAGCTGTTTGAGTTGCGTTTGAATATTGGGTCCTGAGTACTCCTGAGTAAGGACACGAAAAAAGTATCGATACTTTATGGTATCGAGTACATTTCCTTTCGATACCGATACTTTTGTACTCGATACTTGTACTTAACAAGTACTTTTAGACAGGTATCGTACCGAATAAATTACCCACTTAACTTGGCCTTCCGGCTCATGCTTATGATAGCTAGGTGAGCTTTTAAACGATCAACATATAAGCATGATTCTTAATTTAAACGTACCTTTAAGTCACTTTTTAAAATATAACCTGAAAGTTACAATCCTTAAATTTTGTAATTTAATCATTTTATATTTATGGTAACATTAGCAACGTTATCTTGTTCAATCATGCTGGGCGCCTAGACAAATTACCTTCGTTAAAATTCGGAAAGATCTGTCGTATCGACTTCTCTTTTGAGATCACGACAAAACGTCCCTAGACAAACGCACACTGTTGTTCGAATCGCAACAACGAATTGCTCAAACGTTAGTTGTTTATGATTTCAAGAATTTAGCCATGAAGCATAGATACCAGGAGTCCGAACGGTATAGGCTTTTTAATAATAATTATGTACACAATAATAGGACCAGATCTTAGTTCTCTTTTCTGCCGCTAGGCGTGCGAGACCGACGAGTACCGCGTGTTGCCAATACTATTATACCGAGTGTTGCCAATACTATTATTTATTACAATTATTTTTAAATTACCGTTAGGCAATTACCGTGTTCTATGGTATCTATTTTTCGAGAACAGTTTCTAAGAATTTCCTAAAACTTTTATTTAATAAGATTTCAATCTTTCCAGAGCTGTCAATAGCAACTTTAAACTTCCCGCGTAATTTCAAACGAGTGCATGTCGGACCGTCGCGCGCTCTACCGGCAAAAATCTGTCCCCGTAATTGAGACCATTATTTTAACATTACGTTCGGACTCCTTGTTATCTATACTTCGTGAATTTAGCCGTCAGTTGTGAAGTTGTCAAATGTCATATATTTTTTTTTAAATTATTGATGGCATTACGGCATAAAACTATTTGTCAGTGTCAAGTTAAAAAGGCAGACAACTAGATTTAATGTAGGTACCTATATGATTTCAACACCGTATTATTTTCAAGTCTAATGTCTAGTCAAAGTTCAAAATACAAATAGTCAGTGCAAGTCAGTCGATTCAGTAAAACGGTACCTAGAAGTTTTATTGAAAATTCCTGGAGTGTTTTGTATAAAATGGAATCAAATTTCAAGTGTAGAAATTTACAATAAGAATAAAGTAGGTACTTATTTAACAAGGCCGATTATTACGGTTGTAAGGATGGAACATGAAGCATAGATACCAGGAGTCCGAACGGTATAGGCTTTTTAATAATAATTATGTACACAATAATAGGACCAGATCTTAGTTCTCTTTTCTGCCGCTAGGCGTGCGAGACCGACGAGTACCAAGTGTTGCCAATACTATTATACCGAGTGTTGCCAATACTATTATTTATTACAATTATTTTTAAATTACCGTTAGGCAATTACCGTGTTCTACGGTATCTATTTTTCGAGAACAGTTTCTAAGAATTTCCTAAAACTTTTATATAATAAGATTTCAATCTTTCCAGAGCTGTCAATAGCAACTTTAAACTTCCCGCGTAATTTCAAACGAGTGCATGTCGAACCGTCGCGCGCTCTACCGGCAAAAATCTGTCCCCGTAATTGAGACCATTATTTTAACATTACGTTCGGACTCCTTGTTATCTATACTTCGTGGGCTGGAACTTCAATATGCACCGAAATCCGAAACACCGGGAAAAATTCAGAGGATTATAAATTAGACACACAATTGGATAACTGTTTATCTATTGTATGACTCCAGAGTTCTATTTTGAATAATTATATTATATAATACATTATTTAATTAATTATCTTCTAGTTTTCATTGATAATACAGATTTTATACAGATTTCTTGCGAAATGGTCATAGGACACACATTATAAACAGATTTTAAGAGATTACACTAAAGGCCATACTCACGGTGCGTCCAGCAAATCCAGCACCGGTACTATTATGAATT
Organism: Glaucopsyche alexis; assembly: GCA_905404095.1. NCBI lineage: Eukaryota > Metazoa > Arthropoda > Insecta > Lepidoptera > Lycaenidae > Glaucopsyche > Glaucopsyche alexis. The sequence goes on along the minus strand of FR990043.1, from coordinate 31,356,297 downwards.
ATAATATTATCCGGTGTTCAGCATAAAATATGTGTACAGTCTGACAAGGATCTTTTGGCACGTGGACAAAATCAGAACTAACATCGCCGTCTTGTAAAATGTCACTTTTAGTATTATATTGTATTGTTTTGTAGTTGCGACACTTACCTTTTGGCACGTGGATAAAATCAGTAATAATATCGCCGTCTTGTAAAATTTCACTTTTAGTAATAAGTATTGTTCTTATTTGCGACACTCACGCCCCCATCCAAGTGCCAAAAGATCCTTGTCCGACTGTAATGGCGTATATTCTATTGTCTTGCGAATGATACCATCTAATAAAAAAGAAGGAAAAGGTTTTAATGTAAACTGCATTTTTATTTAGTATTAAATGACTATTTCTAACTGTTTTAATTAGAATATGATATAGTTATAAACATTTGTTAAAATAATAATAAAGTAAACTCGTTTTATCTAAGATTTTTCAAGTTACTTTTTAAAAATACCAACATTTTTCTGGTTGGCAACATGCAAGAACGAGACACACGGCCTCCCTTATGGCTATCTCGCTCGGCTCGGATTTGCCTCTATGATACGTGCATTGTGAAATACACTCTATTACCAGGGCAATACAGTTCTTTTTAGCAATTACAAAATACGGAGTCTTCTATCCTTAGGACTATATCCATGTCCTGGTAACACTTTAAACTGGCCAGAAGAAGAAGAAGAAGAAGATGAAGTACAATAATTTTTGTTTGTTATCAAAATAACAATTTACCTAACTTAGGCCTTTACATCCGATGATGTTTGATTTATACAGTATTCTCCGAGCGAAGTAACCACTCTTGAAATACTGTAGTGCCTGGGACAGTTGGTTTTTAAATATCGTATGATTGCCCAAGCGCATACGGCATTCTCACAACATAGCCACCCTAGTCCAGAGGAATGACTAGTCAATACGTCTGGGGCCAATAATGACTAGTCAATACGTGCGGGTTTCCTCACGATGTTTTCCTTCACCGGTAGAGCGTCCGTATAATGTACTTGAGATCTGCTGGCCGATTCTGTATCGTTATACATAAAAGTTGGCTTCAAGGCTTCATACTGGTGGAGAGAAGAAAAAAAGAAGAAACATACTCACATACTTTTATATTTATAATATTAGTAGGATTTTTGACTACTTAAATATTATCATTACCTTATATATAAGTAAAATGCGTTTTAAATCTTTATAATTTGTAGGAATTGTAGGTATACAATAATGTTGCTTATTAATGCAGTTTATTCATAGTGAGCAGTGGCATAGGGTTCCTATAACTCCATTCCTATCGGCTTCCCTTGTCACATACCTTTTGCAAACCTTCATAGAAATCCCTACCTATGATACAGGTTCCGGCTTCCCTTTGAAGGAGAAGCAGCCTTCGCCACTGATAGTGAGAAGTGATATAAATCATAATGTAATTATTAATGTATCAAAACCGCTACCAACCTAAGTTAATTTGTATTCATTCTGTGACAGGCTTTAACTAGTGCGTGTAAATAATAATTATTATTAGCTGTGTTTTTAAATTGTATAATGTTATTATTGGTTATGTGACTTGAGATAAAACTGATTATTTAAAGAAATATCTGCATTATGTAATTCCTTTGCAAGAAATAAAAGTATTTTTACATTTTAAGTTTATTTTCTTACTAAAACCATGTAAAACTTACTTAAAAAAGTAAAATAAAATGTAGATACTCTTGTATTGTTATTATTTAATCAATCCTAATACGGACACTTGATACGGCACAACAACTTTATTAGAGGAATAATTGAAGGGATGGTAGTAGAAAACGTGGAAGGCCGAGAAGAACTTTTATGGACAGGTGTAGGCGAATGTGATGGTTGTGTCGTATCAGGAGGTCAAGAGAACGCCCGGAGTGCAGAGAGTAATGGAGAAAGCATCACTGACAAGAGCAAAGCTCTTAAATTAGAATGAATGAATAATTCTAGCAAGACAATGCTTATAACAAATTCAAAGTGTTATGGCCGCATTGTAATATTTTGTCTACAATATGTGGTAAGTGTTAGGTTTACTTATTTATTGCAATAGTACCCTGTACAGTCAAGGTACTTTAATAACACTTCCTTTAACGTTATAGTTCTGTAAAATTGTAAAGACTATTTCAATTATTTAGTCACAAATATACTATAGAGATTAAATATTAAGTATTTAATTGGTTAACACTGCTTGACTGTTTATAATAGGTGTAGGTATAATAGCATAGATATATAATATTAAATTTTTTTTAATTAATCAAAGTATAATAGCAAATATTTCAAAACTTTTATGAGGTGTTTGTGTCCTTCTAACCCATTTATAAGACGAAGGTGTTGAGCATCGATGACAATAAAATATCATTACATTGAAAAACTTATAAATTTTAACTAGGTACTAAATACAAATCTTTATTTCTAAGGAAGTTTCAGAGAAACTTGCTTAATTATGAACTCCATTTGTTACCTACTATAATTTAGGTACCTACTATACACCTAAAGATTGCTTTCAGCTGATATAGTAGCGTGTAAAGATTACAAACTGCAAGTAAGCTACAAATTAAGAAATTTATATTTTAACAAAGTGTTGAATTATACTTGAATACAATGAATTACATATTAGGTATTGACAATAATTGTGATTTATTGAATACTTTAGATTGAATTCTTTTGACTTTATGCAATATAGACTACTAGCAGAAGGTGTTGTATAGACCCTTTAAGCAACTTTAGGCAAATCATTATTATTTACAAATAACAGCTGATCAATAAAAATCCGCCATATTGTTCGTTGAGGCGATAAAGGTAGCCCCCTGGGTATCTTTATCGTTAGGTCGATAAAGATAAAGATCACGATCTACTAAATGTCACTTACGGCCGCTTGTCTAGGCATTGTATGGAGAAACACGTTAGAGCAATTCGTTATATGAGTGCATCGTTAGCGTATTCGTTCAAAGTGGCTGCTTGGCTACCAATTTTTTTAACGATACGACTGAATATGTCATTTAACGCACGCTTATGTCAATCCCATACATTTTTTATTCACGAAGTTCGCCGTCGATATTATTTAATGCATCTTGTCTAGCCCTCCTGATGCTTCTTAAACTTCACTTCATTTTATATTATATTTATTATGTTTTATTCACTTCTCTCGTTCAATCTAATCTTAAATACTCTTACTCGTTCGATCCGTTGTTTGTGGTCTGTGGACTTGGACTTGTTGGTTGTTGTGAAGAACATTTATATTATGTTTATCAATTTTTTTGCTTTACTGTTATTTTATTTATCGAAATCTAAAAGTACTCACTACTCACTATTATTAAACCGCCTAGTGCCAAAACGGCTCGACAAACTTCTTTTTTGAGCGATTGTACAGAGGAGAAATGGAATTCATGAGATTTGTGATAAAAAAATTGTGGCTTAACATGTTTTTTTTTTTTTTTTTTAATCTTATATTTATGTACCATTTGTTTTTTTTTTTTTTGTTTTTTTCTCTTCTACTGAAGGTACAAACGATACTTACTGACTAACATTGACGAGCTGACGTATGCGCATTAGGCCCTGAGAAAAGTACTCGATACTTTGAAGTATCGATACTTTTATGCCAATACTTTTTCAAGTACGATACTTTTTATCGATAATCAAGAGTACAGTATCGGTACTTTTTATTCGATACCGTGTCCCTACTCCTGAGTGAGAAAAATCTATATCCGGCTGGCTTATCTCTCGATGACATCACTCGGGAACGACGCGTTTTAATAACAATGGAGTCGCAACTCGCATGGCAGGTGTAGTGAAATGTACATGATATATGGCGGCAGAGGGCACGCACGGCTCATGGGGATATGGCTAGGAGACAGCCATAAATACTTCTACCCGTATGCGAAGCCTAATTTTATAATAATATTATGTAAGGATAAAATTAGGTAACCTGTAGATCTAAAATACCACTTCGAGAATTTCGTATTACGTTCATAATTTGTTTCTGAATTTCAGATATCAAAAAATTGCTACATATCATATTAGCAATTTATAATTATATTTTGACAATTTTCAATAAAAATGCGTTAAACTGAATAACAGAATTATTAAAAGTTACTGTACGAGCAAATACTTCAATAAATAGTACGATTCATTTAATATAGCCATTTTAGACAATATGTTGACTAACTTACAAGTTACAGTCTGGATTTAAAACATTTGTATCTACAATCACGTAGGAAAGACAGATTTTAGAATGTGAAGGAGTTTGTGAGAAAAACTAGTTAAAATAATATAAATAATACTTCAGACTTACATTTTGCCATATTTTGTAGCACGTAATTTATTAATGCGACTACCTTGACTTCTGCTCAAAACTTATATTTAACCTGTATAAAATGATTATTAATTGATTTTAATTCAGTAGCACTCGCTATGCAAACGACAACCCTCCACCCCCTACCCCCAGGAGGTGTCGGGATAAGATGGTGAGATAATCCGCATTATGCATTCTCCGGCTCCTGGCTCATAAGTTATTCGCCCCATTACTGCATGGACGTTATGGAAATTATAAATAAAACTGTATAATATTCTTAATTTTTAATAGGAAATGCCATAATACATTTAAACTAACTAGAAGGAACCTATCCAAGAGCATGTCAGGACATGTCTAAGGAGGGTTCCGTAACTATCAACGCGCAATAATTCAAAAGTTATTGTCCGATTTCGCTCAAAAAAAAATTTAAGGAGTTTTTAGCATAATATTCTATGCTGATAGCAGCATAGAAACTTACAAGTTTCTGTCTTTTATAGCTTAGAAATGCTAGGGGGACCAACTTATAAATCACTTTGTAAGAAAGTTATGTATGAAACATGTTGGGTCAATATATAGCTGATTAGCTGCATATAGTACAAAGTATGACTTTTCGACCCTCGACGAGAAAGAGACACGGCGGACAGGCAAGACTAGGTTTAACGTACTATCTGGAAACCCAATAGTGGTGATTCGCGACTGCGCCAGGATCATGCTGGAGGAGAGGATACTATCAATGGCATAGGGCATCGCTGACCTGGCCTCTGAACTGGAATTGGTGGAGTGGGAAAAACCACCGAATTTCACCTGGGTTAACAGGGTTCCAAGTTGTGGCAAGAAAACTTAGATAGCTGAAAACTTCAACCGGTGTAACCACTAGACCACGGAGGCTATAACAACAGCCGGGAACATATAGCTTATGGGTTCATAGAGTATAATATTCCGTCAACATTATGACGTAGGCCATTCTAAACTATAACAACAAGCAAATTCAGGATGTGGGCTGACTCCAAAGTGGCCTCACAACTATTCCATACCAATTTCACAAGTTGTAATTGCATCCCGCGATCCCGCGCTAAAATACAACTTGACGCAAAACACTAACCTTTTGATTAAGCTCGTAATAAAACATCACTTTAAAGTTTATACACAGCATCTAAAATACATACATGTTTATATGACATTGTTAATAAATTACGAGGTAGGTTAGCTACTAACACACAAGTGACCGCATCGACTGCAGACGTCGTTGAAGTTCGTATTTACACGTGAATATGTGTGCGCACGTTTCATTGGCGCTGCTAAGCGATTTCGATCTTATATCTGGGCCTCTAGCCAACTAATAATCGAAAAAATCAATCGAATCATATTCTGTTACTATACTGTACTTATTATTTGTTCTACAATGATAGAAGAGGACGTTTGCTAAAATAAAATACTAAACTCCTTTATTCTCAGTGCAATAGTTTAGTAGTTATAACAATTTGAAAAAGACGACTGGCTAGCCCCTTGCCTGAGATGATACCAACAAATTGTTAAAACTTCTAAACTATTGCACTGAGAGTAAAGGGGTTTGTGTTTTATTTTAGCAAACGTCCTCTTCTATCGTTTAAGAACAATGAAACAAGCAGGTTAATGGCCTAGATTTTTTACAAAAAGCAAATCATTTAAAAAATTCACCAAAAAAACTATATATTTTTTTAAATTACCTTTTTTTGTTTTTCTGTTCAAAAAAAATTAAAATTTTTTAACTGTGAATTATTTTCCACATATTAGCTATCAAATGAGACTATTTTTATATTCCTAGGACATTTACATGAATAGTGGTGGTCGAATTAGTACGAGAGCCCGGGTCAGGGTTACCAAAAAATAAAGTGGCTGCCATTTTACAAATGTGAGAGAAAAATTAAATTTGAGGGGCAATTTGTCGATAAAAAACTCCATATTTTTACCACTAAAGGCTCCGATATAGCTGTCGGGACACGCTGTATACTCATTATTGTCATATGACCTCTCCTAATGTCATCATTAAGAGAGGTTTCATCATTGAAATCATGTATCTACACACATGAAATCATCATCATTATATAATTCTACTAATAATCGCGGTAAAATTTACCGTTTCTATAAATAGATTTGCGTTCTTCGCAAACAAAGTCGTTGAACAACAGTAACAAAATTGTAAGTCTAAAATTTTAATCCTCGACTCGTTAAATATTCATCCGTCTCCTGGACTACGTCGATACAACTTTATAAGGCGTGATTGATGTAACACGTAACACAGAGGAACAACACGTGTTTGTTATTAAAATTAAATCTTGTTACAGTCAATTTGTTTTGTAAAGTGTGTTGTCAACTTTTATTCTATCGTGGAAAAACTTTGCCAACTTATAGTTTGTTTTGACGACTAATTTAGTTGAAGGTTCTCCATGTTTTCAATATTTACGGACCGTTTTGTCAATTTCAAATTATAGTCCCCTAAATATTGATCGAAATCAAAAGATCAAAATATTTCCACTTCATTCAAATTTTTACTCGCTTTATTCGTGTCTTTATCTGCCATTTCGTGTGTTTTACTTGGAGTATTTCATTATGTATTTCATATTAAAGTTTCTTAGAGATAAATAAAGTTTTGCTAGCTTTGATTTAAAAATTTCAATATAAATAGTCAATCTAATCCAAAAATATTCTGCTAATTACAGATGGTAAATCATAGTTTGAATGGTTGAACCGAAAATATGCGGTTAGTTTGCGGAGTATGCGTCAGCGTTTTTATTTAAACCGTAACCAAACAGTCGTTAGAGCAGTTACAGCCACTATTCATTATAAATACCGCCAGCGAGCGACGCGGTGCAAGTAAAGAGATTTTACATGCAATGCATATGTGCAATTTTATTGTTTTTTTTTTGTGTAATTGACCAGAGGATCAATTCTGATAAATAAAAACCTGCATTAATATAATTACAATCAAGTCCCAATACGCTAAAACTGTCCGACGGTATTCTCGTAAACGTGAAGCGCGCTCTGATTGGTCAAAACTTCATAAAATCATTTCATGATAACATGTCGCTTCACTTACAACACAATCAGAGTAAAATGAAAGTCTACTTTAAGTACGAGAATTGAGGTTCAGGAAACGAGTACACAGATTGCCTGATAGTAAGCAAATATCGACGCCCATGAACACTCATCTACTCACTCTCTCACTCATACAATCATTTGGTGCTGCGCACTTGCGTTCTTGATTAAAATCTCCAAACCCCTTAGGCCTCCAGTAACCTCACTCACTCGGACAAACACAATGCAAATTTAACGCCGGTTTTCTATGAGGACGCGGTATTTATCCAGTCGAGCCGGCCTATTCATACCGAATCATGGCCCTCCCATTTTTAATTTTATTAAAATAGTTTGTAGACGTGACTTGCACAAAAAGCTAAATATAGCGATTTTTTAACCCTACAAGGTTTTTTTTATTATAAGCGCTCGAACTTTGAAACAAAAAACACGTTTGTGGTACGGCAATTGGGATCCCCACTATATATTTATTTTATTCTGTTTTCAGTGTTTGTTGTTAAACCGGACACATAAATAAATCATCTGTGAACATTTCAATTGTTAGGCAATTGAAATTTGGTTTTGGAAAGTATGGGAAGGAATTCTAAAAACGGCGAAGTCCAATTCAGACTTTCTCATTATTTTACGCTCCTTTCAGTTAAATCGTAATCGTAAATCTTAATCGACCTCATCACCATCAATAGGATGAGAGGCATTGTAGAGATTGAAAAGTTCACATCTGTCAACTTTCTGCATATCTATGCAGAAAATTCTTTTATTTTTTTGTTTTATTTTATTTATAAAGGTAACAAAGGTTCTTTTCAGCAATTCTGTCAGCTTTTTCTTTCGCTATGCTCGTATTTCACGCCACGTCACACTACCAAAGGGAGCAAACACTAACTTGGAGTGGTCCAATTAATTTTGCATCGATTCATCACAAGTTTCCGCTGTCAGAACACAGCGCGGTATAAAACGCATTACATCTCCCCGCGGCTCGTCTGCGGATTAAAACATTCATTGTTAAATCATCCAATTTATTTGTATTGCTAAATTATTTGTGTAATAATAAATTCATCAAACATAACCGATAGGTTGACAGCTTAAATGTTTGAACTCGTTTACAATACGAACCGGGCTTTGAACAGATTCCGATCTCTAGGGCTTTAGACTCGAAATTCAGGGAAACGAACTTCAAACTATGGACTCTGGACAGATTACAGTTCCCCGCGTTTCGTCAGCGAATCAAAACTTTCATTGTTAAATCGTCCAATTTATTTTTATTCATAAATTAATTTAACGAACTTCATACTATGTACACTGGATAAAATCTTCTCCGCCTTAAATTGCAATATATGAAGTACCTACAAGCTCATTTAATAGCTAATGATCTATTCATTTCAAATTCTATTACATCGGACATTCACGTGTAAACTTATATTCCTTTCGTTTACACGTGGATATCTACATAATAATAATAATATAATAATAATAATATTTTATTTCTGAACCATAACATAACACAATATATCCGGTTCAACATTAATTTTACATACCAAGTGACTAATTAAATTTACAATTGGTACAAATTTTGTTTAAGGTATGTTATGTGATAGTCATATTATAATATTGCGATGGACCCCAAACTAGGCAGAAGCCTGTATCTCGGTGGTCCTTAAATCGTATACCTAATTATCCACATTTCACATATTATGTGAAAACATATTACATTAGAATAAACCACAATTTAACTTAGAACAAGATTATAAGTTCTCAGCCTTAAAGATGGTTGTTTAATTAGCTACATACAAGTTCCCGATAAGGCTGATGTAGTGACTGCGAGACTTACACTGGATTAAGGCGGTTATTATTTCATACTATCGTACTATTTACATAATATTATTATACTTTATAATGTTACTAGCTTTTTCGCGCGCGTCGGGGTAAATATAGTATCGGTATCCCATGGGAATACTGTACTTTTTTACGGAACATTGCCCCCCGCGGGGTATGTATTTCGAAATAACATTTGTAATGATATCCAACCTGCTATTGTTATTTCACTATATAAACTTTTAACCCCTATTTTATCCCTATACAAATTACAAAAACTATATAAGGTTCGGTAAAATCAATTACGGATATTTTGGGCATAATATGATCTGCTGCTTGTGTAAAGACGTTTAAGCAGAAAAATAATTGTCATACTCGAAAAAAAATTTTTTTTCTTTATATGGGCGAGTTTGCGTTTTGCGGAGAGTCACCCATACAAGAGATGATTTTTTACTTTGAGTATGACAATTATTTTTTTGCCTAAACGTCTTTACATAAGCAGTGGATCATGTGCCCGAAGTATCCGTAATTGATTTTCGGAGACCTTATATAATACGTGCTCAATAATTTCTATTTACTGGCATTTTCCCGCGGCTCCGCCCGCGTAAATATGGTTCTCACGGGAATACTCTAGTTTTTCGGGATAAAAAATAGCCTCTGTTTTAATCTAGATTCTAGAGCCCCTAACTACTACAATGCCAAATTTTATCAAAATCCGTTTAGTAGTTTTTGCGTGAAAGAGTAACAAACATAAATCCATCCATACATTCATACATCCATCCATCCTCACAAACTTTCACATTCATAATATTAGTAGGATTAGTAGGAATTTGCCGCGTCTCTTTGTGAACTGATGCCTCGACGGCGCGGCGGCGCGGCGGCGGTGGCGGCGGCGGTGGCGGCGGCGGTGGCGGCGGCGGTGGCGGCGGCGGTGGCAGAACTCGCAAGCGGGCGCCATAGTCACCGCTTGCAAGGACAGAATCACAAGGGCGACACTACAAATGACAGCACGAGCACCGGCGAATGTCAGCCATGTTGACGTAAGCCTAAGTTGACACCGAAAAATTAAACGTTGGGTCAGACATATGATCTATCATAAATATTATGAAATTATACTGTCCATTATATCATTTAGTACGAAACGACCAGCGGCCAGCCCCGGAACGTCCTGGTTGAAAAAACTCACGCCCCGCCACCTCCGCATTCGCCCAGCCACGCACACACAGCCGCGAGCTTTCGTGTAAGTCGATAGAATGACGATTATTTACGTTAGTAGTATAATATATTCTTTGACAGAGTGCAGTGTGTAATAGGCAAGCGGACTAATTTTTTTTATTGCATAAATGAATAGTACTCTTAAATATGAGTAACTTCTCAGAAGAAACCGTATATCAAAAGTCAATATTTTCAAAGGTACAGCGATTTGTATACAAAATTTCGCGAGTCTTTATACCAAAAAAAATTTTTTTTTTTTTTGCGAAATTGGTAAACAAAACCTACATCATTACTTTACTCACATCATATACAAAAACATTTATTATGGTAAGTATGAACTTAAACGCACAAATATCGGAGATATTTACAAATATATTCCTGCGGCCATATACTTCATATACTATAACCTACAAGTGACGTCATTTTGTAGGTCGACTTTAGTATGGAGCGTTTTTAGGATGCTCGCGAAATTTTTTATACAAATCGCTGTACCTTTGAAAATATTGACTTTTGATATACGGTTTCTTCTGAGAAGTTACTCATATTTAAGAGTACTATTCATTTATGCAATAAAAAAAAAATAGTCCGATTGCCTATTGTGTATGGTGCCGCCAGCCGCCGCTCGCCGCTGTGTTCGAGGCAGCGGCCTTAGGTGCAGAAATAAACGCTAAAGACATTTCTCTCAGTAGATGTCCATTTAAGTTTCCCATTTAACTGACCTAAGAATGTTTAATTTAAATTAAGAATGTGTAGCACTAAAAAGGGTCCACACTGTCCACATACCGGCCGGACATTACAGAGGTCGACGGGGTCCCGCAGACGCGAGGTTTACACACCGAATTTACCTACTAGCACTGGATATGAGATTTTATGTGATTGTGGGTACGAGACCCTGGATCTCAATCGGGACAATCAGTAGAAATATAATTATTAATACGATATAGTTTGTGAGTTGTGACGTAATAGTTGTGTACTACTCTGCTCGTATAAAATTTAATCAAACGTAAACAAAAAGATTACTATGTACCTATTTCTTTACTGCACGGTATATATATGTGACTTGATTTTACGTTAAAATAGTATCCCGTGTAAAAAGTATGAAAAAATTTAACCTATTTCTGTAATACCGAGCCTAAATTACTATTTATATATTATAGTATACCAAATATTTTTATCAAAATCCGTAAAAAAAAATTAGTCCGGTTGAAAAATAACAATTCCTTGCAATTTTTAAACAATTTTGGCTTAAACAATATGACACGGGGTTACCCCATGGCAACATGCATTTATATCATCAATAGGACAATTTGAAGAGGATCGCATAAAAAATTGAAGTGGAATAGTTTAGTTTATATAGTTAGTACACATGTACCCATACCCGCTGGGCTATAAATAATACGAGTAGTTAGCTGTTTAAATCATAATAACGTACTTTCCGCGTATAAATAAGAAGGCACTAATAATTTTCCCGTATTTCCCTGAGAATCCTAGCTCTATTCTCTAATCGACCACCTGCATCCGCCACGTTTTGTTTTTATTTCTTTAAGCGCCGCGACACAAAAGGTAGACCGTCCCTTCCTTATGTTTCTTTTTTCTTAAACTATCGTTTATGTATTAACAGGAATATTCGGTATGTATTGAAACCCTTTTATCATCGCCTGGCAATGAGACGTGGTGATTAAGTACAAAAAGCCAAAAACATTACGAAAATATGTGAAATATGGTTTAAGAACCACTAAAATTCGCATATCGTAGTAGTGTGGAAGGACCCTAAGCTGAGGAAAGGAGAATTTTGCACTGGCACATGTTCCGTGTTTTTTTTTTTTTTTTTTTTTTTTTATGAAATGAGGGGGCAAACGAGCAAACGGGTCACCTGATGGAAAGCAACTTCCGTCGCCCATGGACACTCGCAGCATCAGAAGAGCTGCAAGTGCGTTGCCGGCCTTTTAAGAGGGAATAGGGTAATAGGGGAGGGTAGGGAAGGGAATAGGGTAGGGGATTGGGCCTCCGGTAAACTCACTCACTCGGCGAAACACAGCGCAAACGCTGTTTCACGCCGGTTTTCTGTGAGCCCGTGGTATTTCTCCGGTCGAGCCGGCCCATTCGTGCCGAAGCATGGCTCTACCACGTTAATATTTCAAATAAATTCAATAATTCCATAAGTTTTATTGAATCGCGTATAATTCTGCGACGAAATATTGGATGATGTTGGATGATGTAGATACGAGACGCCCCAGGCTCAGGGTTGTCAGCACTTTCTAGTTATAGTTGTAAAAAAATGGAAGGAATGTGGATGAGAGGAAAATTGTTTTTTTTTTTTTTAAATAAATATATATTTATTGGCAAATAAACATCATGTTACAGTATTAAATCCGCCAAACTGCGTCCACAGTATACAGAACATCGAGAATGAGTGTTTGATCACATTTGTAGTCAGCGCATTGTAACCAAAACCATGGCGAAACACCGCCCCATACGCTCTTTTATACTTTACTCTTTATTATGTTACGACAATTAGGTATTCAATAAAAATTCATTGAAAAAAATTTGGGTAAAATATTCCGTTATTCTGTGGCAACATATTAAGTGTGGATAGCTACTGCAATTTGGAGTAGTCGCTTCACTTCCAAGCGCGTTGACGGTTTCTGGATTATTTCTGTGACTGCGTCACAGTTTATCGGCAGGTATTGCGCTTGTTTTAATAACATCTTTTTTGTTGTGTGAAATGTGAAATCGCACAACCTCCAGGTTACGTCTTTGCTTTACCGCTGTACCGCTTGAAAAATATTATGTTAGCAGATATGTAGTATGTAATATGTATGTATTGTAGCTTAAATTACAAGATTAATTATTCTGTCCTGTGGTCACACCGAAATATGTTCATCAATAAATTCTAAGCGCTTGTCAACAAATCGAACGCAATCATTATTAATTACTGTATAATCGAATAAACAGCTATTGTATCGACAGCATAGTGTAGGGGACTAAGGGTATGTCAACAGAGTGTTTGTGCAGTAGAGAAGCACACAAGCACACTCGGTGGTGGGTAATCCAGCACGTACGCAGCTACTGCGCAAGCAAACTGAAATAGGTGCAGTTGCTAACTAGCGAGCACTAATATAGACACGTGTCTAGTTAATAGGCAATCGGACTGTTTTTTTTTTATATTGCATAAATTAATAGTTCTCTTAAATATGAGTAACTTCTCAAAAGAAACCGTATATCAAAAGTCAATATTTTCAAAGGTACAGCGATTTGTATATAAAATTTCGCAAGTCTCGTAAAAACGCTCCATACTAAAGTCGACCTACAAGTGACGTCACTTGTAGGTTATGGTGTATGAAGTATACGGCCGCAGGAATATATTTGTAAATATCTCCGATATTTGTGCGTTTAAGATCATACTTACCACAATGAATATTTTTTTATATGATGTAAGTAAACTAATGATGTAGGTTTTGTTTCACAATTTCGCAAAAAAAAAATTTTTTTGGTACTTTTTAAATGTATTTAATTAGTAAACTACACATAAAATAATATATTTTTTTACATGTACCAAGTATTAATGCCTTAATATTTCTGAATATATTAATGAAACTAAATATTTCAAATGTAGTCCGATCCCCTGTTGTAAACAAAATTTTAAATAAAACATCTTGCGATTTTTCCGTTTTTTGGTGTTTACATAACTATTTAAATAGACAAGTAAAGGGCATTACAGACAGCGAAGACACTATAATATTTTATGTTAAGATGCACACATATATGATGCATAGAAATATGAAAAATGAAAATATAATATAGTAACCATCTGTGATAGTTCATACAAATTGTATACCAAGCGATATCTTATACGCGAGACAACAATCTCCGTGGTCTAGTGGTTAGAGCATTATCTCTCGACTCGGAGGTCGTGGGCATTCTTTGTCGTGGGTTCGATCCCCGCATTGGAACAACAAAAATAGACTCATCTTAGTCGTGAGAGTGTCACGGGGTACATTTAGAATTATTTGAAGCAGTCGGTTTTCTTGTTTATTATTTTTTATTTTTTATTAACGGTATATTAACAGTGTAATTTGTTGGCAGCCCTGTGCTAGCGCCCGCGGCGTTCGTCACTCGAAGATCTATGCCGATGCCGTATGCAAGTTTTAAAATGTCTATTAAATCTATTCAGCAAAAGAAATGTGTGATATCATCTATATTATTTCGTTTACACTCAAACATCTTTATAGTACATTATGCTCTGTTATCTAATACAAATAAAAATCTAAACTACAGAGGAAAAGAACGATCTAAGGCTGGAATAATATGGTCCGGAATCCGTTAGGCTGGGGAAAATTACAGAGCACTGAAAATAGAACTCTCTAATGAGAAATGTTACCAAAACATTTTTTTATAAATTATAAAAATTAGAGTAAAATAAAACAAACGTGTGAAAGAAATAAAAGTGTCTAGAAATAAAAACATTATGGGACTTTGAATTTGCGTAATCGTGACGTCACTAAGCCCGAATGAGATAAATTACGCCCCACTTTTTCACCCCTTAGGAGTAGAATTTCAGAAAATGTCTTCTTGTCGTACCCTACGTCATACAAAGAATAGACCCTCCAATTTTCGGGTCTCTACGATCAGCGGCTTAGGCTATATTTGATCCGTCAGGCTATATGACGTCACAGGGTCACCAGAAATTCCCTCAACTTCAATAATCCATTTCTCAGTCATTTATTGATCGATTCCAAAAATATTTTTCAGAGATGGATTAGTTTGATGTATATTTTAATATCATTACGTTGAATATAATATTAACAACATCAGTAAACTTCTCCATTACAAGAGATCTGAAAATCGAACACACAAGTGTCGAGTTAAGTGTCAATGTCATATATGACATCTCTACGGTCGACACTTCCATTTTCAGCTCTATTGTATTAGCACAAAGTTCTATTTTCAATGCTCTGATTTTTCCCCGGCCTTCCGTATTCCGGGGCATATAGTGCCAGCATAAGAGGAAGTAATTTAGTGAATTGCTACAGTTCGTTGTAATTAAACATTTTGCCATGGACGAAATATCCCATAGCCTAATGAGATGCTTATTTATATACTATCAACTCCTTCAGTCGCGTTGAAAGTATGTAAATGTACAAAAGTACGTCCCCGAAGACGAAGGCAGCGGCGCACCCCGGGACCTCGACTACAAAGGAAAACATTTGCTATTCTGTATGTATTAAAACTCCAAATCCCAAAGCTCACGAGGTGTCGAGATTCGCAGTCGTCGTGCGATTTATTAATGCATGTAATGCAGCTTTTAACTGATTACGGGAAGAGTGATGGATGAAGTGTGCGTTGGCTTTTACGGGATCACCTGTTAGAGCGGTTACGTACTACGTCCGATTCGAATCCGATCCGAAATCATGAAAATATGGATCAAGAAAATTCGGATCAAATTCGGATATTGCTTACGATCTCTGATACAAATCCAAGCAATTGAATACGTTATTTTACGCGGAGCCACAGCTGTGTTCATGTCGTTGATCATGAGTCCTTTCATACAAATACAAGTCGTCGTCGTCTCTTCCGATTTCCTTCCGTCATGGAAATTCTAGAATGACGGAAAGAAATCGGATGACGGAAATCGGATCTAGTGCGTATACTACCATAGAAATAGTTCTACGGTTACTCCGGACCATATTTTCACGGGTTCGGATCGGATTCGGATCGGACGTAGTGCGTAACCGCTCTTAGGCTGGGACTATATCTGAAATCTGTAAGGACTTGGAAAACTCAGTGCACTGAAAATAGAACTCTGCGCTTATACAATAGAGTTGAAAATCGAACACACGAGTATCAAGTCAAATGTCAATGTGAAATCTGACAACTCAAAACTCATGTGTCCGATTTTCAACTCTATTGTATTAGTTCAGAGTTCTAGTTTAATGCTCTGAATTTTCTAAATACTTATTGATTTACAGGAGCTCCGTAGCCTAGTGGGACGACCGTTTGGTTCGCACTCGAGAGAGTGCAGGTTCGAATCCCAGGTTGTGGCGTGTACCAATGAGACTTTTTCAGATCTCAAGTACATTATACGGACGCTCTAACGGTGAAGGAAAACATCGTGAGGAAACCCGCATATAGTTGGCCCCAGACGTATTGACTAGTTCATTCCTCTGGACTAGGCTGACTATGTTGTGAGAATGCCGTATGTGCTTGGGCAACCATACGACATTTAAAAACCAACTGTACAAGGCACTACAGTATTTCAAGAGTGGTTACTTCACTCGGAGAATACTGTATAAATCATCCATTAACGGATGCAAAGGCCTAAGTTTTTTTTAATGATTTACACCTCAAATTGTAACGTTAAAACAATAAGCAAAATGACTGTGTTGTGCAAAAAATAGCGCTAACAAAAAAACGTAAGCAAAATGGCGACCGGTGGCATTAAATAAGCAAAATGGCGGATTATGTTAGAAGTATTGAAGTAAGCAAACGTGTCCTGGCCGTTTTTTTTTTTTTTTTTTAGCGCTAGAAAGCGCTAACAAGCGATTTTTTTCGCTGAACACAGCCAATAACAGACTACTCTGTTCAAATCGATTTTTTTTTGTAAACAAAACGGTTAACACTTTAATAATTACCCATTCAAATGTCATTTATTTACTGTGCAGTAAATATAGAGTCAATGGACAATGATACATTTAGTCCTATTTTTTGCGTAGAACTATCGGAATCGTACTCCTTATACTGAGGATATAAGCTAACTATCTGCCAGTGAAAGTCCCGTGAAAATCAGTCCAGCCGTTTTAGAGATTGACCGGAACAAACAGACAGACAATAATTGGAAGTATAATATTATGCTATATTTTCATAATATTCATGCGTGAAAAGCTGTTAATTTAAAATTAGAAACAGGCACATGAATTTTATTTATTTGTATATTGATGAGGAAATTATATATGAACAGAGTATAAATAAAGAGTTTTATAGACACCCACATTCATACCTTGTCGAGAAAATTGCAATGTCAAATGACAAAGCAACACAAAATGAGCATTGAGCGCATGTATTTTTATGACCCTATGACCTACATTTTGAACAATATTTAATATTACAGACAAAGGGGGTAGCAGTCTGTCGCTAGTCGCTACATAATAGCATTAGTGTGCTCTGGCTCAATTAGGTTTGACGACGAGAGACAAAATTCAGCGCTCAAAGACCTGGAGTCGGGTCCTTCTGCAGACCTTGCCACAGACTAATAAAAAACAGACACTGAATTAAATATTAGTTTATTTTGGGATTTAACGAGGTTTAGGGGCATTCTCCTCCATATTAAGTTTTAGTTTCACATTTACAATCTCGGTCCCCGAGAGATAAGAATTTTAATTCACTATTGCATTACTGTTAGAGCTTTTAATTCTGTACCACAAATGAATATATACAATTTACATGATACAATTAAAAAATAATTAATGTTACAAACTCATATAAAATAGGTATTTAAGACTAGCCTTCTTAAAGAAATCCGAGATCAAAAGAAACAGTTTTTTTTTATATAAAAACTCATTCTTTCTACAGATTTTCAGTCTCCTGCGCCAACTAATGAGTGTAGTTAATGGACAAACAGCAGAGTCACAACAACAGTAGTATAAATACAGTACAAAGTACTACTGATACCGTATAAATGCTAATATCGTTAAAATACCAATTAGTGAAAACAAAACGCCGTATTTCCAGTTTCCTGGAGCAGCTGTGACCAACCTTTTTTGTGATATATTTTTTGAAAAACATTTGCTTGAAGACGATGTGTCGCGCTCCGTTCAGTAGTATTGCTTGCGTGACAACTGACAAGTGACTCATAAAAAACACATATTTAAATCAACGTTAAAATAAATTTGAATTGCTTAAAACATACCGCAGTTTTCATATACCTAGGAGATGAATATTTCCAGTGGCATGGTAGGCACTCCGAAACTACTTACAAGATAGCAAAAAAAAAGCTGAAAGGAACTGTTACGAGCTCAAGTTTGATAAACACTGTAATTTATTTGTTCCTTATTAGTAACACTATCTGGGGGTATGGCAGTGCCCCCGCCAAGTCGAGCGCGAAGCAAACACTGCCGTACCATCCTTTACTGGAACCATTTCGCCGTATTTTCAGGCCCCTATTTGAGAACCTCTGGATAAGACCAGAACGCAGAAAATTTTGTCATCTAGTAAGCTATAATCACATACTTAAAATCCAAAATTTCAAGTCTGTAGGTCATTTAGTTCCGAAGTTAAGCGAAAGCAAAGTTTCGCATTTATGACACTCACTCACTCATGATCATCAGAATAGAACTAGTACTTCCCATAAACTTAGAGAGCTGAAATTTGGTACAGAGTTAGGGTTTAATGGCCACATAAAGGGAAAACTAGGATAATCGAAAATCTGGAGTACCTGGTGACCCTGATTAGAAAACACAAGAGCGCAACCAAATTATTAGAGATCGACATACCGCCTTTACAAAAAATATTCAACTTGGTCGGCCACTTCATTTGATGTCAAAAATCGAAGGTCTGAAGTATCTAATGAAGAACCCTCAGCTGGTCTCAGCTGATTAGAGATCCATATCTCTTTTATGTACCAATAGTAGAACGGGGCATTACCATTAATGCCCCGTTCTACTATTGGTACATAAAAAAATCGACTGTCATTGCAAAAATCCAGCGTAGTGGGACACATCTTCTAATTTAATCTAGCCCCGCTATCCCCAACCCGCGGCCCGCGTGTAATCTGTAACTTAAAAATCAGGTATTTTAGGAAAAAAAATAGACAAAAATTGTATTTTTTATGAAAACCCCTTTTATATTAATTTTTATTTTGAATAATATATTGGAGTAGAAATCAATTTAGTATCTTGTGAATATTTAAAGTATTGCCATCGACTAAAGAAAGGACAAAAAATCGCTTTTTGTTATCATAAAAAGGGCTTCTCCTTATATTATTTGTTTTATCTTGTTTTTTAGATATGATATTATGTTGTTATAGCGGCATCAGAATTAAGACTTATGAAAATATCAGCTTTCTAGCTAAAGTGGTTCTTGAAATACAGCCTACGGTGTAATAAGGATAGCATGCAGCGACAAGCCAGCTCTAGATAAAGTTGTGAAAAAGCGTTCACAATTCCAAAAATCTCACTGAGTGAACATAATTATTATATTAATACATATTTGTTATTTTATTTTAGTTTCTGTCGTTATCTCATCTTCAATGTTTAGTTTCACTCTTTTAACTACCTTGTGTTTTTCTATTATTAAATCGTTACATTTAAACACCGTATTTTTTGTCCCTAAAAATTTTGGATGCGGCCCGCGACACCAGGAGTACAACGGGTTTGTGGCCCGCGTAAAAAAAGGTTGGGGACCACTGATCTAGCCTATAGCGTCACACTGCTGGGCGAATGCCTCCCCTTCTGCTTTAAATATGCATATAAATAAAATTAAAGGAAAACTCTGGATAAGACTAGATTGGCTTTTATTATACTTACAAGTTTACAAGAAGTAATAGTCGAACGATTAACTTTAATTTACTCGAATATTACACAAATTAAATAAACAAATTACACTAAAATCTAATAAAATAAATCAATATGCCCGTTTCTACAAAAATAAGTGAAATCCCACCAAAAACATTGTGTAAGAAACTAGCCAAGTCTCGATGTAGCTGCTTGTTTATCTCTAAAAAGTAATGAAATCTAGACAAAGTCGTGCCAAGTCTAAGGTTCCTTACTGCGATTCCTTTATTATTATAGTTAATGTTGTGTGACTTGGCCGTTGAAGGGTACACAAGGGTACAAAACCAGGTGCTCCATGACACCATTGCACCAATCTGTCGCCAGAACCGCTAACCATTGACGATGGAAAATGGACACTTGGAAAACAAAATTGACCTGTGGTTACAAGTCAATTTTGTTTAAAACTAACGTATAAAGAATGTTCAACGGCCAAGTCACATAACATTAAATATAATAATAAAGAAATCGCAGTAAGGAACCTTAGACTTGGCACGACTTTGTCTAGATTTCATTACTTTTTAGAGATAAACAAGCAGCTACATCGAGACTTGGCTAGTTTCTTACACAATGTTTTTGGTGGGATTTAATTATTTAGTAAAACAATGGCTGCGTTCGGCGGAAAAAAGCGCTAAGCGTTAAATAAGCAAAATGGCGGATTATATTAGCGGTAGCCGGTAAGTAAGTAAACGTGTCCAAGTTAATAAACGTGGCAGATAATCGGTATTTTTTACAGCGCTAGCAAGCACTCTAAAGCGCCTTTTCCCATCAAACACAGCCAGTGTGTGAAACGATCTTTAGAAGAAAAAGTCACATTATGATTTTAATCACTGGGTTCGACTCCTAACTAGGAATAATGATTTATCAAAGTTGTATGATGCAGTTTTAATCAAAGTTGAGCTCGCAACTCCTTTCAGCATTTTTCGCTATTGCCTATAGTTTCAGATTTGGCCTACCATGCTTACTTAAAAAAATTCAATTTAAGTATGTATTAAGTATACTATTTCAACAAATCTTCACAAAAATGTTACGCAATCAATAAATATTAACAAAAAGTTGCGTACCCCTGACATTAAATAACGATACGATCAAAGATAATATATTAAACGTCAGAATAAATTGGCTCTCGCAATAATAACTGTTGTTTTAATATTGAGAATAATAACTGCACTCGCCTTCGCTAATGTAAGGCAATAAATGAAAAGCTTTTGATGTTGCCGCGTTATGTACCTACTTGCCTGGGATGCGCAATATTTTTCAGGAAGCACCAAAAATTAAGTTAATAATCTCAAAATTTTAGTAAGTGTGTAAAGTGTGAAAAAAGACATTAGCTGCCTATAATCTATATTCTTAACATTTACTCAATACCAGATGATGCCCGCGTCTCCATGCGCGCAAAAACGAATTCCGCAGAAACCGTACTTTTTGCCGCAATAAAAAGTAGTTTATGGTAGTCGTATGGCCTTCCCCATAGTCTTCTCTGTACCTATCTGTGCTAAATTGCATCAAAATCACTCTAGTAGTTTCGAAGTATTTTGCAAAAAAACAAACAAACAAATCTTAATTATTACTAGTATAGATAAAAAGAATATTTTTTATTATACTTTGCATGTGTATGTTAGGTACTATATAATGTCTACACAGACTTATTTTGGTGTTATTTTAGTGCACACAATAGCGGCCTGTCCTGCAGAATAGTAAATTAATAAAAATATGCAAACTAATACTCAATTCATCTTCAGTTTTCCGTCGAGTCAGAAAAGTTGGATAACATAAGGCTGGGACTATATGCAACGGAATCCGTTAGACCGTAGAGAATTATGAGCACTGAAAATAGAACTCTGTGCTAATGCAATACAGTTGAAAATTGAAGTGTCAGATGTCGAGCTGTCATATATGACATTGACGTTTAACTCGACACTCATGTGTTCGATTTTCAACTCTATTGTATTAGCATAGATTTCTATTTCCAATGATCAGAATTCTCTACGGCCTACCGGATTCCGTTGCGTATATCTCTACCCTAAACTGTGACGCGGTGCCTTCACTTGAAAAACTAATATAAGTTAGCCGATCAGCCGTTTAAATACCGAACTTCGATATCGTTATTATGTAAATATTGAAGACACACACTTCACCGAGTTTGACTCTCGACAATCGATATAAGTTCGACAAGTATTGATTTCGCTGAATAAATAATGCCCAAACTGTTTGAGTTAAGAGTTTCGGCACGCCTTTACACGGTATAGCAAATAAATACCGATGGTTGTGTAATACCGAAAATAAATACCGTAAATTAAGTCGCACCTACTGTCTGTTCGCGTAGATCTTATTAACAAAGATGAATTTTAATACAATCTTCAGCAGGAGATAGAGCGATTCAAGAAGAAGCTTTTTAGGGATAAGAAGTAGCCTATGTGTTAATCTAGAGCTTAAACTACCACCGTACCAAATTTCATAAAAACCCTTCAGTAGTTTTTGCGTGAAAGAATAACAAACATCCATCACTCCATCTATCCACACATATTCACATTCATAATATTAGTAGAGTAGTAGGAAGTAGGATGCATCGTCTTGATATCTTAAACTGAGTTTTGTGGAGTTTAGACCAATCAAAATGGGTTTGACGTTGGTTTAACGTTTACGAAAATGTTATTTTGCGGTTTTTACATATCGGGACTGGATCATAACTGTATTACTACAGTATTTAACTGCCAAAATCTACCTTCTGATACGTGGCTTATTTTAAGCACAAGAAATACACATTATTGTCCGTTGGTTGGTCGTTGGCAAGGTTATCTATTAGTAATGATGACTTGTGCCATACAAAAAGTATGCTCCTCCCAAAGACTTCGCTACTCCTAACCCAAAAAAAAAATAAGTTGCTCGTCTGCTCCATATAACCTTCATCATTATTTGTGGCTAATTTAGTGTTTATGATATGACGCATCGTGTTGGTGTACATTTATAAACTAACGTTTGGTGCGCTCCTACTTCCTTAACATAAGTTACCTACTTATCAATAGAGAATGTTACATCATTACCTTGAAAACCGGCCAAGTGCAAGTCGTACTCGCACTCGAAGTGTTCCATACAAAACGGCAAAATAAAAGTATCACGTTTGTTTTCTGGGGGGGCCTTAAATATTTATTTTTATCTGTTTTTAGGGTTCTGTACCGAGGAAAGGAAAAAAACGGAACACTTATAGGATCACTGTTGTCCGTCAATCTGTCTATCGTGACCCTTTTTCTCAGGAACGCGTGGAGGTATCAAGTGTAAGCTTATAGTTGAAGGTTTCATAAAATACTTCTAATTAATAATATGTAAACATACAATGAATGGTTTAAATGTGCATTAAGATATAATTATTATTATTTGGTTATGAGATGAAATGATTTTATAGTTTATTTCTTTGGCATAAGAAATTATATTCAGTGTCATGTTCAATTTGTATAAAAAAAAGTAAGATCAGTATCGTCGTTTGTTTTGTATGGACGCCGGGTTTGGCATTATTACCGAGAGACGGCCATGGAGGCACATGTTATGTTAATTTATGGAGAATAAATTATGTATATTAATTATTTGAAGTTTTAATCACTGGATATGAATAAGGATTTCAGAGAGGACTTTTCACAAGCTAGAATTTATATCAAATACCTACTCAGGTCTACTGTCCCTTGGAGCTGTGAAAAAATCAAACTTCTAAGCCAACGCAATCAAAAGATACAGCCGTTTATGCCGCAAATTTCCGTATATTTTCGACACTCGCAAGGGAATCAAAACCTACAGGGTACTTCCCGTTAACTCAGAATTTTGAAATTTATTTACCGTAAATTTTTAGTTACATCATGTTATAATAAAAATATTTTAAATAATTTTAAACTTACTACCCCTACTAGGACTCGATTGTCGTGATGGGTGAACTTTTACTTATATACCTACAGGTTTGTACGGAACCCTCGGTGCGCGAGTCCGACTCGCACTTGGACGGTTTTTTATTAGCTAGACAACTATACATACGTATAATAGTTGTCTAGCTAGAATACTAATAAAAAACCGATTAAGGAGATACAGCCTGGTGACACACGAACGAAATGTTATTGTGCCAAACAATGTTTTTGAACGTTCTAGTTTATCTGGTGTGTGGTCTATGGAAGCACCCATAGTGGTTATGACTGTTATTATGGCTGTTATCTGTTCTGTCTGCTGATAGGTTACCAAACTGTGGCATTTATCAAACAATATTGTTCATTTGACGTATTCACAAACAATAGATGGTCTATAAAATAATTATGTTCAGTTCCAGTCATAATAAATTGTTAAAAAACATATCTACTATGATATATCTAGCATTAACGACAAAAGCAACATCAACTTATAAATTAATAATAGACATAGCATTAATTAATTATAATTGCCTGCGGCTTCGCCCGCATTAAATAAGGTTTTAAGCTTTCTTTAATTTGTCATGGGATACTCATCCCAACTTACCTGTCCGGTAGTTGTGGTATAGTATACGGGTATGCGACCCCGGCTTCCCTAGCTATTACTGTCCTATCCCTTGCCCTCCTGGGCGGTAATATCCTACATTCCCTATTTCCCACTCTAAGTTACCAATGTTCCTTTCCACTCCACCTATCCTTCCCTTTCCCTATTCCTACCCTGTCCCACCAATCCGTGGAAACGCAATGGATAATCAAAAATAATGTAATTATCCAAAATGGCGGCGATGTGGTTCGCCACCCATCACGTCTCGTTTCTCGCGGAGGCGAAAAGCGGACCATGGAGAGACGCTTGGCTACGTTGAATGTAAGAGGAGGAATGGATGGTACGAATGAAAGTAGACGAAGCGAAAGAAGTATGTAAGGATCGTAGCAAGTGGAAAGAAGTGGTCTCTGCCTACCCCTACGGGAAAGAGGCGGTCCTGCCTACCCCTACGGGAAAAAGGCGTGATTATATGATTGTATTAAGCTTTCTATTATTTTACTCCCTTGAGAGATGAGGGTTGGATTTGAAAAAATCCTTCCTTATTGGATGTATACGTCATATGAGGAATACGTGTGCAAAATTTTAAATTAAGGGTTTGGCCTGTTTGTTAATGCATCAGTCAATCAGCTTAATTATATAGATTCTATCAGCACAGCTGTTTTCTAGCTAGTACTCGTGACTCGAGCCGTACTCGTCGGAAGCTTATTTGGATGTTTATTCTATGATGCTCGATATGAAGTTAGCAGCGACATTACTTCTGAATAAGCTATTCGACACTTATTAGAAGATTTTGAAACAGTAGCCCTGTTTCAAAATCTTCTTCGTTTCAAACCTTAGGATATATTGACGAAAAATGTCGTTGACCGCACGGCTCAACGATAAATTGTGAATATGATAGCAAGTTGTAATTCATGTTGATTTTGAATATAATAATTGTCGAAACGTATCAACTTTCAATCGACAGCGTTTCTATGTAGGTAGTGTAGCCTTAGACCAAATATAAAAGTGAAGACAGAGCTTTGTGATACAAAAAGTGAGGCAGATTTTTATAATATAGTGCGTGTGTGGCATTGTGGCAAGCATTACATACATAAAAAGCACACATTGTGACAGCTCACCATACAGCGTAAGGCGTAGTTTGATTACACGTGTGTGCGTGACACTATCTAATTATACGGCGAGGTGTAGAGACCGGCCTCACTGTGTGGTTCGCAGAATTCTGTCTTTACTTTTTTATTTTGTGTGCAGTGTGTGCAGGATAACAAGAGACGAGAGTGACACAGGGTGATGCGGAGCGCGGATATCATTAGTTAGCGATATACAGAGTGACGTGCTTTATACACGAGTTCACTCCGCCAGACACAGTGGAGGCAATTGCCGAGATTCGACATTACAACTAAAAGGCAAATTATATTTAACCGACTTTGAAAAAGGGAAAATCATATATTCCAGGTATTTTATTATTTTCATACTAAAATGATAATTGAAATCAACACTTTCACCTTTGTATCTAAATAAAATAATAATTTATTATATCGTTCAACCAGTTATGCGATTCTCGTTTTATATAAGACGAGTCGTTCTTATTATGTTTGTATTATTAATTTATTACTTTGCATTTACAGTCTGAGAATAATAACATTGAATTGACCAATTGAATAACCTAACCTCTTGGTTAGGTTATTCAATTGGTGCTATACTCTTGCATATCAGGATATATCTAAGGAGGGTTCCGTGGTTATCAACGCGTTATTGGTTTTCTTTACATTACTTGAAAAGTTATTGTCCGATTTCGATCAAAATATTTTTTCTAAATAGTTTTTGACATGAATTTCTCGATCGATAATAATATCATCTCGATATATATTATTTAAAACCCTTAATATGTTTGATAATATCATTTTAAAACCTTGATTTTAAAATACTCATTCGACGATACCCGAGACGATAGGGTAGAATGAAAAAAATATTTTTCATCCCCACTTTACACGTATGGAGAACCACCCCTAAAATATAAAACTATAATTATTTTATGATGCCAAAACCGAAATATATACGCAATCTAGAAACATACCAAATTAATTAAAATATTCATAACTATCTAGAATGGCGGATAGACAGCCACGGACGGACGGAAAGAACGAAACTATAAGGGTTCCTTGTGTACTACAGAACCCTAAAAGTATGCCAAACTGTTAAGCATTCAATTTCTTTAACCGTACAACACAATAACAGCAGTTATCAGACAGTTAGTAGGAAATTATCCAGTCAGCAGTCCGTCTTGAGCCTCGCGGGAAATCAGCGTCTGATATTATTTATTGTCTCTAAGACGGAGTCACATAATACAGAAATCATCCAGAAGCCGTCAACACGCTTAAAAGTGAGGCCGTCACAACCACTCCAAATTGGAATGGTTATCCACACATAATATGTTGCCACAGAATAACGGAATATTTTACCCAACTTTTTTTCAATGAATTTTTATTGAATACCTAATTGTCGTAATATAACAACGCGATTTGTTTTGTAAGTGTAAAGAGTAAAAATTAAAAAGTGCGGGCGGGGCGGTATTTTGCCATGGTTTTGGACACAGTGCGCTGCATACAAATTTGATCGAACACTCATTCTGCATGTTTTGAATTCTGTGGACGGAGTATTGACCGAGCAGTGAGCCCGCCCGAGGAACATCATAACATTCTAGTTCCATAACGCTATCACAATAGGAGATACTTTATCCAAATTAACATACTAAGTAGATCAATATCTTATAATAAATACAATAATAATATTATATCTATGGACGCTTAAACACCACATCTGGTACCGTGGCGTGGTAAGTTCACGAAGACATTGTGTTAGGGGCTGTCCATTAATCACGTGATGTTTTTAACAACTTTTTAGACCCCTCCCCTCCCCCTGGTGATACGTGGTGAGGTTTTATACTACCTCCCTCCCCCACCTAAGATCACGTGTATTTTTTTTACATAGTAAGCAGATCATGTTTGAAGAAAAACTTTAACTTAAAAAACAATGTAATCGAATAATTTAAGCAATTAAAAACTATACGAGTTATTTGTCTTGTAAGTATTTAAACAACTCTACGAATCTACAACCGGTTATAATTTCGGTATGCATAGATTCGAAAATTAATACACGTGATGTCTCCTCCTCCCCTTGGTGATACTTGGTGTTTTTTTTTTCAGACCCCCCCTCCCCCTTTAGGCATCACGTGATTAATGGACGACCCCTTACGGGTACGGGTACAGACCCCGGAAATATATTTAATAATTTTATTCAATACATACATAATATATTTAAGATTTTTATTATAATATAATACACACATTTAATACACATCCATGACTCAGCAACACATAAAACTTTTTTGTTCCCTGGTGGCATTTGAACCCGCAACCTCCGGCTTGAGCGCCAACGCTAACCACTGAGCCACAGAGACCGGTAAAAAAGATAGTAAAGTAAATTATCTAAATTATTGGAGAAAAGTTGTTTCTTATTTGAACCTTAAAATAGATATTATATAAATACTACCTATCTATACTTATTTAATAAAGAGGAAAAGTTTGTTTGTTTTCATTGAATATGACAACCTCTGCGGCTCAGTGGTTCAACGCGTTGGTTTACAAGCCGGGGGTCGCGGGTTCGAATCCCGCCGAAGGAACAAAAAGTTTTTCTGTGTTCCTGGGTCATGGATGTGTATTAAATATGTGTATAATATATTATAATAAACATCTTAAATATATGTATAGTATAAAAGTATTAAATATACTTCCCATTTTCTGGTACCTGTAACAGTTCTTTGGATACTTAGCACGGGACCAGGTTGACGTGGTGTGAAGCGTCCATTGACATCATATTGAATAGGCTCCGAAAGTACTGAACCGATTTTGATAAAATTTGGTACAGATATAGATTAGACCACGGGGAAGGATATAGGCTACTTTATCGCGGCAAAATGTACGGTTACCGCGGGATATCTAGTAATAAATAATGACGTAAAAGAACAATTCGTATTTTAATAGAAAAAAAATCAAAACGCTGTCTTTCTCACGTTCACGTTTAATATTCCACGTTTTACTGATATCCCGATCAGCCTTCTAATGATTCTACGTTACGTTAAACCACCGTTATAACGTTCCCCATCAAAACTGATCTTTTCCGTTTTGTAACATCCTGTTTTTTTGCGTTAGAAATCTTTACTTTAACTGTATTATAGTGAAAAGTGAATGCGCAACTTTACGACCCAAAAATGTCCCCACTACGTGACCGTGTCAGTTGCTTAGCGTAAGGACGTCCCTAATCCTCGAATATATATATTCATAACTATGGAAGCAATTTAAAAGTCGTATTCAGTACCAATTCACATCGAAACAATTTTATTTATAATTTCTATAACCAAACAGTACTTTGTGTAATAAAAGACACAGATGATACAAAGAGCGTTATAATAAGAACAGAATATAACGGATACGAGAGTCGTTCGTTAGTCTCGCGCGACCCATTATTGTACACTGTACCTACCTACTAACCTACAGGTTAGCACGTTACAGGATGCTCCATTTCCTGCACAGATAATATAAACACTGTCGCTCGTTGTAATGCAATAGGCGATCGGACTTTTTTTTTGTATACATGAATAGTACTCTTAAATATGAGTGAGTAACTTCTCAGAAGAAACAGGGCTTCTTGTCAAGATGCATTCGATAATTTCGACGGCGAAGTTCGAAAACAAAATGTATGGGATTTGACATAAGGCATCGCAAGCGACATGTCACTTAACGATGACTTATGTCAAATCCCATACATTTTTGATTTCGAACTTCGCCGTCGAAATTATCGAATGCATCTTGACTAGAGGCCTAGTACATCAAAATTCAATATTTTCAAAGATACAGCGATTTGTATACAAAATTTCGCGAGTCTCGTAAAACGCTACATTAGTCGTGGTACGAGTGACGTTAAGGTGTACGAAGTATACGGCCGCAGGAATATATCTGTAAATATTTCCGATATTTGTGCGTTTAAGTTCATACTTACCATAATGATTTTTTTTGTATAATATGATGAAAGTAAACTAATGATGTTGTAGGTTTTGTTTACTAATTTAACAAAAAAAATTGTACTTTTTAGATGTATTTAATTAGTAAACTACACATAAAATAATATATTTTTTTAGATTTACCAAGTAGTAATGCCTCAATATTTCTGAGTATATAAATGAAACTAAATATTTTAGATGTAGTCCGATCCCCTATTTTACAGCAACTTGTTATACCAATAATAGTAGCTTAGTGGTTATTGGAGCATATTAAAAAAGCTTTTTTCACATGAAACAAATAAGCTTATAATTTATAACATACTAGCTTTTACCCGCGGCTCCACCCGCGTAAATACGATATCCCAAGGGAACACTATACTTTTTCGGGGTAAAGTAGCCTATGTATTAATCGAGAGCTCAAACTAAGTACATACTACCACACCAAATTTCATCAAAATCCATAGTTTTTGCGTGAAGAGTAACAAACATCCATCCATATATTATCCATACATCATTCCTCAAATCCTCACAAACGTTCACATTATTTTATAATAGTAGTAGGACTACTTTTGTGTCTACTATACTTTAGCCTATCACCAATTGCTATATGTAAAATATATAGTTTTGTTGGCACGTCCACAACGTTTGTGTGTATCACACACACACTCTGTCACACTTTCACACTTTCACGCGCGTATAAGCTTTTGAATTTGAAAGAGACATTTTTTTTTTGTTTTTGCTCAGCTTAGAGTTTTGTTTACAAATACAGCATGATAAATAATTGTTTTGTCAGTTATTGATAGTCACTTGTGAAATCAATACTTTTTATGTGAAGGTTTGCATAATTATTATAATATGTCTTCTGAAAATTTTGGTCCGGAAAAATGTTAACATGATAAAACATTTTATCATACTGTACAGTGAAATTGCATGACAGTACGTTCCCAGTTAGCGTTTTTTAGTGGTCGCGACAGAAAAAACTGCACTGTAAATAGAACTCATCATAGAATTCGTCAAATCTCGTGGGTGTGCGAGGGCGAACATCCCAACATATTTAAATTTACCTATACGTTTATATGTAAACTTCATGGAGTGCATGGGCGTAAAATCTATCCTGCCCTATGAGGTAATCTATACTTCTATACTAATCTATACTAATATTATAAATGCGAAAGTGTGTCTGTATATGTCTGTCTGTTAAAAAACGGTTCAGCAGTTAAAGCGTGAAGAGTCACGCTTTAACTGCTGAACCGTTTTTTTATGAAATTTGGTATAGACATACTTTGGGTCCCGGGAAAGAACATAGGATATTCTTTATCCCGAAAAGGTAGTGTTCCCGCGGTATAATATATTTACGCGGGTGGAGCCGCGGGAAAAAGCTAGTTATTTTATAAAATAACAGGCTACTTATTTTGTAAAATACTTGGTGTGGAATAATATTATGTTCCGAACTGGTATTTTAACAAATAATAGTAATTTTAATAACATAAAAACATACACCTGTAGTAAGTAAATAAAATATCTGGTAGGATAAATAGGTTTTTATTTTCTTGAATACATTATTCGTTTTTTTTATATTTAATACGACTGTTTCCGAGCGAGTCGCTTGAAGGAAGATTTGTTGGCCATGTTCCTGCCGGCGTTGGTCGATAGACAATTCTGGAAGGAAAATTAAAAATTAATGACAGATGAAAATAAAATAATATTTTAGGGTTCCGTTGCCAAATGGCGAAAAACGGAACCCTTATGGATTCGTCATGTATGTTTGTCTGTTTGTCTGAGCTATACTGTTGAAACTTGGTAAGTAGATGTTATTCTGTGAACCGCATTAAGATTTTCACACAAAAATAGAAAAAAAAAACAATAAATTTTAGGGGTTCCCGATACTTAGAACTCAAACTCAAAAAAAGTTTTATTTTCATCAAACCCATACCCATCTATGGATAGGTCTTTAAAAATTATATTGAGGTTTTTTAATATCATTTTTTTCTAAAGTGAATAGTTTGTGCGAGAGACACTTCTAAAGTGGTAAAATGTCCCCCCCCCCCCTGTAACTTCTAAAATAAGAAAATGATAAAACTAAAAAAAATATGATGCAAGTACATTAGCATGCAAACTTCCATTGAAAATTGGTTTGATCGAGATCTAGTGAGTAGTTTTTTTTAATACGTCGTAAATCGTAAACCGCAATTTCCCTTTCATTCAATCAACTCATATATAAAAAAAAACATATAATTTCATAAACATAAACCTTATGCATAAACCGTGAACAATTATTTTTGTAATACAAGTTTGTACGAAACCCTCGGTGCGCAAGTCCGACTCGCACTTGGCCGGTTTTTTTTTTTATATTATAACATTTTGCAATTTTACAATGTGGGGTCCTAAGTAGTGTTAGTTCAAAATACATCCTTAGAATAAAATTCAAGCAGGACTTATTTGGATTGATTTTTTTCTTACTCTACGGTCTGATGCGATAGGAGCATGCATTTGTTTTAAATCAGCAAAATTCTTATAGGTATTTTCCGAAAGGCAACTAAATTAATATGCAAAAAGTACTAAATTAAATAGTTACAGGACTAAAAAGGACAAGAAACAACGTTTTTTGCTATTATTGAAAACGAAAATTACTTTTTAAACCTTATGTTATTTGTGACTTTTTGTTATGGCAAAGATACACCTTCGGGATGAGTCTACCAGTCCTTTTAATCTGATTCGCTATTTACACTGTAACCATTCGGTCCACTTGATTTTAGATGTCATCAAATAATAAATAATATAATTAATTACATAAAATTATAATTAATAAACTAATCGTTAAGTAATAATTAATATATGTCAATAAAGTACGTATATTTAATGAGGTTCATGTCATGGATTTCTCGGAAAATATAGTCGAACAAATTAACGGTTGATTTGCGATATGGAGCCAGAGAGAAATTAGCATAGAAGCCACTATTTCGCTGAAACGCAAATAATGTGTAGACTTTGGACGAAGCGGCAGCGTTCGCTGCAGCGATTTAGTAGCTTGATAATATCACTTGTTGAAAAACACAAAACGTTACGTTTGCGTTACGTTAGACAAATTAACGATAGGTTAAATTTACAGTTTATTTTTTACGAAAATTAATAACTACTAACAAGTGGTAATATTATGGGTAACACTCACAAACGATCGATCCTTACGATGTAACTGAAATGAACTGGATTCGAGGAATCGAAAACTGCTGCGCGGCGTTGCATACGATTTCGTACAAAGATTTATAAAATTCGATGACTTCGGCGCGTGCGGCTCCTGCGGCGCGTATAGGTGCACGTTCACCTTTAAACTATATCGTTTACAATCACGATATCGTCTTCAATCAATTCAACTAAATAGAAGTATTCGAGAGATTATTTTAGAACAGCTTTTTTTAGTTTAAAAAAGCAAGTTGTAGGTATGTAGTAACGTTTTTTGTTTATGTAAGTAGCGTCCTGTGCCTAAAAATCAACCCAACGCGTACGCAGAAACTAAAAAAAACTTAGGCCTTTACATCCGTTAATGGATGATTTATACAGTAAGTATTCTCCGAGCGAAGTAACCACTCTTGAAATACTGTAGTGCCTGGGACGGTTGGTTTTTAAATGTCGTATGGTTGCCCGAGCACATACGACATTCTCACAATATAGTCAGCCTAGTCCAGAGGGATGAACTGGTCAATACGTCTGGAGCTAACTATGTGCGGGTTTCCTCACGATGTTTTCCTTCACCGTTCGAGCGTCCGTATTATGTACTTGAGATCTGAAGTCTCATTGGTACACGCCACAACCTGGGGTTAGATTAGTCTACCCACTAGGCCACGGAGCTTATCCTTACGCAGAAACTAGCTGGTATTATATCGTGTTCATTTACGGTTACGGATACTTTTTTATTTCGGATATTCGATAGTTGCGGTTACGGAGCTCCATAATATCTCTGGAATTCACATCCGCGTCGCCTGTGTCCATATGCCTCTGAACCAATCTGTATGCAACCACTGTCCCGATGATTGCCTTGTCCGTACTCCGTACAGCGCGGGGCGGAAATATATTATCAAATCGTATCACAATTAAATTAAATTTAACTATTTCTAATGATAATTTTGTTACAGAAGATTACTTTTTTATGGTACGTACAGATTTTCACAACTAAACATAAGTATTTCACTAAAAACAGAGTCGCAAACATAAATATAGAATAATTGTCAGATTACACCGAAACGAGACGATATACGACGCGGCGCTGAATTTTTAAATAGCCTTTCAAAATTGAACTTTACTACTCAAGAATATGCGCGTTTAAACACAAGAAGATGCGCGTTTAATTGCAAGAGTTCGAATGTTAAACAAGTCCACTCTGCATAGCGCGGCGCCGCGCCCCTCTTGCTATGAAATGTGTACCTTCTTGTGTACTGAATAGTGATTGAATCAATTTGAATCAATTTGAATCAATTTGAATCAATTTTGAATCACTATTTTAAAAAATGAATCGCCGCGCGCCGCGTGAATTCGCGTCTCGTCGCGGTGTGAAGTCGCGTCTAGTCGCGGTGTGGCCTACGCCTCTAGCCAAGATGCATTCGATAATTTCGACGGAGACGGAGAAGTTCGAAAACAAAAAAGTATGGGATTTGACAGAAATCATCGCTAAGTGACATGTCGCTTGCGATGTGTTATGTCAAATCCCATACTTTTTGTTTTAGAACTTCACCGTCGAAATTATCAAATGCATCTCGACTAGAGGCCCTGGCTCTAAATAACAACAGAGTAATACAAAACAGATATAAAGTAGCGAAGTACAGAGCAACATATCACAATATAGACGAAGGCCGAATCTTCGGTAAGTCTGATTTGTGGGCGGCCACTTGTTCGCAAGTATTATAGAGCGACCACACTGTCAATATAAATCCTTGTATCCGTCCGACACGAGACAAATGTGTGGCCTATGTGTGGAATGTATCGTAATCTAAAAGTAGATGTCCGCGACTTCGTTCGCACAAGAGCAAATGTATCGGTCCCGCGAGAATGTTGCAGTTTTCCGTCAATCCGGACCGAATCAATCCGGGCATAGTCGATATTAATACAAGCAAAAAAACCCAGAGTAGGGTAGGTAATGTTTGACAATATACCTAACAGATTTGTAGTAAAATATATTGTAATTCACACAAGCTTACTTCCAATGCTTTTAAGTATAATTCACAATTTTATAATAAACATATCGATGATTATATAGATTTAGATACATAGACATAACGCAATCAGTATAAATTTACTTCAAGCATAAAGCTTACTACAGTTACAATAACTCAATATGTTATGGACGTATTATCGCAAAATTAGCTATGTTATTAACTAACATGACAGCTTGCACAAACCCGAGCACTGCTTAATCACAAACAATTTAATATTTGCATTTGATTAAAAGCACTCTTGACACTATTTTGGAACTGATTTCCAATACATTTTGGATTATCATAACTTATAGTACTATCAGGGAATTCCTGCTTATGAATTAGATTCCCTGATAGTATTTGACTGCTATCATAATTTGTTCGTTTCATATAATATTAATATTATATTAAACTACCTTCTGCCCGCAACTTCGTCCGCGTGGAGTTCGGATTCCATATAAAGTTTTAACCCCTTTTTCCCCCTTAGGGGGCGAATTTTAAAAATCTTTTCTTAGCGGATGCCCTAGCGGGAAAAATGCCTAATGTCTTTTGACTTTTAGTGTCAGTTCATACCGAGAGGCAATGTGGCGCGTACTTTTAAGAGAGCGCTTCAAAATTAAACTTTATTTATTACACATAAGATACAGGTTTCATTTCACCGCGCGCAGTAAATTAACATATAATATATTTACTGTGGCGCTACTTGCAATAAAACTTTAGTATATCTCTTTGTGCAATTAAAAAAAAATTTTTGAATCGCTATTTTTAAAATGGCGCACCGCGTCGCATCTCGGTATGAGCTGACCTTTACATATTTTATTGCACTCTACTGTAATTTACATCAAAAGTCGCGAGGATGAAAAATGTTTTGCTCTTTCCTTGCATTTATTACAACTGCATATAGCACTTGCAATATTACTCTGAAACTAACTGAGCGTTATATATTTACAAGCGCTTACCATCAGGCGATCTGGTACTGAGTTACATAAAACCTTTTTCAACAAGTGGTCCCTTTGGGTCCATTCATACGAGCGAGTCGAAGCGCAGTAACGCAAGATCCTGAAAACCACTAAGAAAGGTCCACTAAGAAAGGATTTTGCGAAATTCACCCTTAAAAGGGGTTGTATGGTATTTTTTTCGTTTGTGGTCAGATCTGTTTGGAATTTCGTGATATTGCTCATGCCTAAGCATGATATACTAAATATTCAACCCCTAAAGGATGAACGGGGTATGAATGTCTTTTTTTCAGAGTCAGACTCATGCTTGAATATTTACTATGTGTTGTATATTTCTGGAATGGTCTCTTCAAGCTCTTTATTTTTAATACCAAACACCTTCTGCAGTCAGGTAATACATTATCCTTCCTGTCCAAAATCATTATCCTTCCTTTTGGCTTCGCCGTGGTCGGGTAAAAAGGGTGCCGTTTCCATTTACCAGTAGAGTTACCAGCTAGTTATATATATATATATATATATATTCCCCCTTACTAATAAACGCTGTATAAGCTTTGAATAGTTATACAGTGTTTTGTCTCCTTCTATCGAATTAAAAATGTCACTTGTGTGACGTGAACAAAACACTGTATAACTATTCAAAGCTTATACAGCGTTTATTAGTAAGGGGGATAAGGGGTAATTTGCTATAATATATCTTATTTAATTTCAGAATTTTTATCGCTGCGTTTAGACTCTGCGCTTGTATGATATTGGCCGTTTGAGTTAGTTACGCATTTATCTATGTCACATCTCTCCGCGTTCCCGAATGCATATCCACGGAGCGTTTTCCAAACCCAGTCCATTGCGCCTAAAAGCCCCTTTGGTGCTATCGGCGTGAAAGCCTCACGCCAATTCCATTTCCCGCCAATAGGCACCATATTTATTTCAGCCACTATAAATTGTGGAGTGAAGAAATATGCAGTTATTTGTTACCTGTAAAGGTATGAGCTTGCTACAGTAAAACACAACCTAAATTCTCGTATTTACAGTAGACTTTCATTTTCCTTTAATTTTATTATAAGTGAAGTGACATGTTATCATAAACTGATTCTTTGAAGTTTGGACCAATAAGAACGCGTATCACGTTGGTTTAACGTTTACGAAAATACCGTTTGGCTGTTTCAGCGTATCGGGACTTGATTGTAATTGTATTATTGCGGGTTTTATTTAGCAAAATTGACCCTCAGTTCGTTGAAATGAAGTCGGAATTTAATTGTGGCGTATTAAACCAAATTTTAATGGAATAAACATGGCATAAAATAATAATCTACTAAAGTTAAGAAATAGCAGATCAATTAAAAAACATGTTACGTTTATCGTGTCAATGTTACAAAACTGTCGTGTTTAAATCACCGTGAAATTATAAAACCATATATACTTAAACTTTAGCTTAACCGTATATACTTAAATTATAAAAAAAATATATACTTAAGCTCCTCACCATACTTAAATGGATCTCTGGACTGACCCGAGAAATAGTTCTAAAACTTTTCTGATAGAATTATGTTTGCGGTGTATTGAGTTTATGAACAGTTTTAGTTACTTCGTATCCCTTTTGAAGGAAGAAGCTGACCGGGCTTTTTATACTTTCTAAACTTTATTAGTTGCAAAAATGAAAGTTAAAACTATTTGTTATCAGACTGTTTTCGCGATAAAATAACAACGTGAGTCTTTCTGCACTTTTTGGTTATCTTGATATATTAGAATAATACAATATTACCCAAATCTGATTTGGTTTGCTTTAGGTTTTAAAACAAACCTAAGTAATATCGAATTCTAGTTGTAAACACAGTTATCGGATATCA
This sequence comes from Glaucopsyche alexis, assembly GCA_905404095.1. NCBI lineage: Eukaryota > Metazoa > Arthropoda > Insecta > Lepidoptera > Lycaenidae > Glaucopsyche > Glaucopsyche alexis. The sequence goes on along the minus strand of FR990043.1, from coordinate 31,318,810 downwards.
ACATATCGGAAGGACGGGAGTTGCCCATAATAATTTATCCGGGGGCCATCTAAAACTCCTTCGCATTCACATCGGAACCGCAAACAGAGCTGAGCACATCCGCAGTGGTCAGCTAACCGAAACACAGTCATAATGCAGAATGGTGCAGTTCAGGAGATGGCCGCTATTTTTATATTCTTTACTAGCTCATACCTTTTTTTTTTGTTTCCGGGGGGGAAAATGCATTACGCATACCACCCAGGCGCAGGGGGCACCCGAGTGGTGATGTGGTGGGACTCCCGTATAGGCTAATGAGACCCACGGTATACCCACTAAAAACCACCCCCCAGCCGTTGGCAAACAAGCCGGCCCCGGTTGCCTCTTCGCTTCACCGTGGGTGTCCAGTCCACGGTTACTAAGCCCCACCGCCACGACAAGGCGTGCAACCATCGGGGGGTACTAGCTCATAGCTGTCACAACAAACATTGTTCTGCCTTAACTATGAACTGAAATTCTCATCGTTTAAACCTTCCCTGAACTGATACGATTAGTGTTATATCAAAAGTAGTCAAATTGGTCCAGCCATTCTCAAGACCATCGAACAGCAATTCATTTTTATATATAAGAGAAGACGAAGAATGAAGATAAGAAAGAAGAAGATATAAGAAGATAAGAAAGAAGAAGATTACACACGACACGCACATAATCACGAGTGTGTACAGAGATGGACATTTAGTTTTGTAAAATCCTATGAAATATCTATCTACCTTCTGTTGTGCGTTGTAATGAAAGGATTTTTTTTAGAGACAAAACTCTTTACTAGAGAGTTAATTTTGGAATCGAATTCGTTACATCATTTTATATTTCAGAGATTTTTAACTCTTTACTTGCAAGAATCGTAACCAACGTTAACAATTGCTTTATATTAATAATGTTATATAAAGTAAAAAAAAAAAAAAAAGTTGAGCAAATGTTTTGATAGTATATGTACCTAATACCAATAATTGCGTAATATAATTTTATTAGTTACTTACCTACTACTTGGGAACTTTTGTAATTAAAACACAATATCTTAATATCTCGCAAACTATTTACTGTTTAACTTAGCGATCAGTTTGAATAACGATACAAAGTTCTTTGTAATAATTAAGATATAACTGATTATTAATAATCAGTTATATCTAGTACCTACCTAATTATTATTATCTAAGTTAATTAAATTAATATCTGGGACGTAGGTAAACATTTTAGATTTCATAGCGACACAGAATATTACATTCTATTCGACAGAATATTACTAGAACATTAAAATGTTCTAGTAAAAATTTTATAACACAATTATAATCTTCCAACAAAATGTATACTAATATAATATAATATAGAGGAAAGGGTTGTTTGTTTGCATCGAATAGCCCCCCAAACTACTGGACCGATTTTGATGAAATTTGGCACAGATATAGAATAGACCACGGCATAAGACAGGCTAGACTTTTTATTACAACAAAATGTACGGTTCCCTCGACATTTCTTTTTGCGTGCACGAAGTCGCGCGCAACATTTAGTAGTGGATAAACTAAACCATATCCCACCCAGCACTTAGACTACAAACTCAAATATCGTACAGCAATTGACATATTCTGAGTTAACCATCGAGGACTGACCCTCGATGCGGAGTTGTTGTGAACCGAATGATTGAAATACGATCGAACGATCGACCGACCGACGGTCCGCTCGTTCGATTGTTCGACCGGACCACGGACAAACGATCGAAACCAGCCAATTGTCCTCATCTTTATTAGCGTCACGAAAGTTAGGGGTATTATTGTCGTCGGGTCTCAAGTTTCATATCTCTCGAGTTTATGTTACATCAACAGCATCAAACAAATTAGTATCTGAGCATAAATTTAAACAAATAATTAAATTTTTTGCAAATCAAATTGGCGAAAAATTAAATTGCCAGCGATGTTTTAAAACCCTTATAAAAAATAGTCTTCTGAGAGATGAGACAAAGACCAAATTGTTATTATGTATATGGCAATAATACACAAAACTTTGTCGAAAACTTTTTGCGTTGTTGGCAAATTAATGCCTCGGATGCGAATATCGGTGGATGAATATTATAGAGATCCTTAATTTTTCTATTATATTTTATTTTATTGTTCTACTAAAACTCCAAGCAATGTTCGGTCTACCAGGTACTCAGATATGGTCATTGTTTTGTGAAATCGCAATAATAATAGAAAACGTTTGCGTATTATTAAAGTATTCCTCGTTGTTAATAGGTTTTACTTCTAATTATTATTTCCAACGGTTTACTTACAACGGGGTTCCGTCGTATGACGAGTGCCAGTCCCCCGCCGCGGCCGGGCTTGGCGCCCGCCCTAGGGGGGACCCGCCCCACCAGGCAGCGGCTGCGGGACTGCTCCGACGGCTCCTCGTCCTCCTCCTCGTCCTCGTCGTCTTCGTCGGGTGCTGGATTGATAAGGAACTACAGGAGACCTCCAGGGCTGCCCTTGAGGGCCTCCTGATACTTTGATTAGGTGTATTTTGTAAAAAGGCCTAAGACGAACAGATTTATACCGTCGATATGCATTATTATGATGCCCTTTGTATATAGGCATAGGCCGACGTTGCTGTCGTATGGACTTAAAGTCCCTGTCTAAGCGTGTGTGTCCCATTGAGGCCATGGGCCAACGCGACTTGAATCTACGAGTAAGGATGATCGTACTTTAAAAATGTATGAGACTACAACTTAAAAGAGATGTTTGATTTTGAGCCAGCTCTATATACAGTACATAGATAAATAGTAAAAAATATGGGAATTATATAAAAATACAAAAAATATAATTTGAATAAGTGTACGTATAGTATGATTATATTTTGAAGAGATTTTTATTGTGAGAACCCTATTTTTAGGGCGGCCTTGACAGTTGTTTTGACTTGACTTTTGACGTAGTTGATAGTTTTAGGAAGAGACGTCTTCTTGAATGTCATACGTATTTCTTTGTCAAAAGTCATGTCATTGTCAAAATTAAATTCTTTGGATAATTCTGATCTGATCCGCCATGTTTTATTTTACGTTGTGTTGCTCTCCTTGATGAAGTTATTTTAAATTTACATTGAAATTAAATAAAATAAAGAATAGGAAACAGTTACTATATTATATATAGCTATATTTACTTATCGTGTACATAGTGCTGGCCCACGCCTCATACATTTCTAGAACATCTCTTTTAAAGATTAGATTATTATATATTACAACTAGATTTTGCCCGCGACTTCGTGCGCGCAGAAGTTAATTACGCGAAAACCGTACATTTTTCCGCGATAGCCTATGGTCCTTTCCCGTGGTCTACTCTACATCTGTGCCAAATTTCATCAAAATCGCTCCGGTAGCTCCGAATCTACCTATTCGATGGAAACAAACAAACTTTTCCTCTTTATTATATTAGTATTGATAATTCTTATAACGCGTTTCAAATGAGAATAGGAACGTCAATAACCTTTTTCTGTCAAATATCACTTGAAAAGTGCGATTTTCAGAAAAACTTATGTGCATATCAATATTAATAGTCTTGCATCGAATTTAAATAGAAACATTATGTAGTAATCAATTATCTAAACATAAATTTAACTATCATAACAGTCTAAATTCGAAACAATATGGCGCCGACTCGATCCTATTCTCATTTGAATCGCACTATATTAGAGAACTCACATATAGTATGCTCTCGCTCCGTGTGTTTCAGGATTCCGCGTAGCTTGGGCCGCGCGGGCGTGCTGCTACGGCTCGTAGCGCAGCTGCTACGGCTGCTACGCCACGTCTCCTCCAGCTCGGACTTGGACCGCCCGCGGAACTCACATATAGAACTCACATATTATAGTATGGTCTCGCTCCGTGTGTTTCAGGATGCCGCGTAGCTTGGGCCGCGCGGGGCAGCTGCTACGACTGCTACTACGGCTCGTAGCGCAGCTGCTACGGCTGCTACGCCACGTCTCCTCCAGCTCGGACTTGGACCGCCCGCGGAACTCACATAATATAGAACTCACATATAGTATGGTCTCTCTCCGTGTGTTTCAGGATTCCGCGTAGCTTGGGCCGCGCGGGCGTGCTGCTACGGCTGCTGCTACGGCTCGTAGCGCAGCTGCTACGGCTGCTACGCCGACTACGCCACGTCTCCTCTGGCTCGGACTTGGACCGCCCACGGAACCTCTCCTTTAGAGACTTGCTGTGGAAAATTATTTATTTTTTACTTTTTTTTGTAATTAAAATTATGTTTACTAAGTTACATTTAAGTAAACATAAGATTAAAGTAAAAAATAGGCTTCACGTAGACTATACTAAAATGAGTCCAATTGTTCCTGAAGATTATATATTCCTAATTCTTGTTTTTATTAGCTTCAATAAAGCTAATAAAACAAGATTAATTTAATCTATAAAAATGGACGGATTTTTTGGTCTTGAAACAAGTGTGGAAGCTCAAGACAGGTTTAAAGGGTGAGAAATATTGGGAAACGTTGGAAATTTTCCGGGGAAAATACCTAAAAATGACGATTGAATATTTTGTAGGTGCAGATGTTGGTGTAGATTGTAGGTGTTGTTGGAGATATAGATGTAGATATATGTATAGTTGTACGTGTATAGAACCTACACCTACACATACAGTATATGTAGGTATAGGTTGTAGTTGTGGGTGCAGATGTTGTCATAGGTTATAGGTTGGCACCAAATCCAATAGAATGAGTAGATCATTGACGGCTTTACTTACGACTTCTTTTTCTTGGAGTTGGTGCACACGCCGCCCTCGTCGTCCGAGTCCGTGTACATAACGGGCGGTACTTTGCCCATCTTTTTTATCTATTTTTTTTTTCTTTTTTATCTAATTTTTAATAATTGTACAAAAATTTATCTTCTATCTCATTGTTACGTCCGAAATACGTCAAAAACCAAATAAGCAGTCACAAACGTCTGATAACTTCTTTTTTTATTCTACTTCTTCCTCTTTCTGTTTAAATAAATATAATAAATAAATAATAATTTATAACAGTGATAACTAATAATTAATAAATTTATAAATTTAAAGGGGCACTTGATCCACTTGGATCAAGTCTCCCCGAATAAACTGTAGCTACGATATTGTGTACCCGGGAATACCTAGCATAAAAGTGAATTACGATTAACACTTTTATTTAAATACTTGATATTGCCCGCCATTACGTGTGCGCAGAAGTTAATTTCGCAGAAATCGTATATTTTTTCCGCTATAAAAAGCCTATGTTCTTCCCCGTGGTCTACTCTACGTCTGTGCCAAATTTCATCAAAATCGGTCCGGTAGTTTCGGAGCCTATTCGATGCAAACGAACAAACAAACTTTTCCTCTTTATTATATTGTATTAGTATAGACTAGCATTTGCCCGCAGCTTCGACATTTGGGCTAAAACGATATCTTTACTATAATTTAAAACTTTTATCCCCTTGGGGGTTGAGGTTTGAAATCTTTTCTTAGTGGATGCCTACATCATATGAGTAATGCGTGTGCAAATTTCTGGCCTAGGTTTGGCCTGTGTGTTGATATGCCTTTGCCTTTTAATTTAAATAGAAAATAGAAGATAACCAAGAGCATGCCTGCTGAGTTTCGTAACAAGTTCGTAACTTTAAAGCGCTATAGGTTTTTTTTAATTAATTCAAAATTTATTGTCTGATTTCGCTCTTAAAACAATTTTTGTAAATAGTATTTAATATGGTCTATAAAAATATAATACAAAGCTAGTATCCAAAAGTTACTGAGAAATTTAAAATGACAAAATTCCAAAGTATGTAACAGGGTATCTATTATGAAAATTAGTTAATTATTATTAAATAATAAATTCACGTACAATTCAAAAGATACTAATTAAGTTGAAAGTTTTAAACCGAGATGAATACTTAATTATCAAAGGAATTAATTTCTCTCGACTAAATACTTTAAGGAATCTCACAAACCGAGTACCGCCAGTGTTACTACTGTGGACGACGCAAAGGACTAATTATATAATATAAAGTGGACGGTATATTTAAAATATTTCATCATATTATTATAATTAATTAAATAATACACTTTAAATTAGTATTGTAAAGTAGCATGTCATGGGATACTCATCCCAACTTACCTGTCCGGTAGTTGTGGTATAGTATACGGGTATGCGACCCCGGCTTCCCTAGCTATTACTGTCCTATCCCTTGCCCTCCTGGGCGGTAATAGGTATCCTACATTTCCTACTTCCCACTCTATTTTACCAACATTTCTTTCCACACCACCTATCCTTCCCTTTCCCTATTCCTACCCTCTCCGCTAATCCGTGAGAACGCAATGGATAATAATAAAATTAATTAGTTATCCAAAATGGAGGCGATGTGGTTCGCCATACATCACATCTCGTTTCTCGCGGAGGCGAAAAGTGGCCCATAGAGAGCCGCTTCGCTACGTTGAATGTAAGAGGAGGAATGGATAGTAAAAATGAAAGTGGACGTAGCGAAACAAGTATCTAAGGATCGTAGCAAGTGGAAAGAAGTGGTCTCTGCCTACCCCTACGTTCCCGTAGGGGTAGGATAGGCGGTCTCTGTCTACCCCTACGAGAAATAGGCGTGATTATATTATGTATGTGTATGTATGTTTTTAGGATATAACTAGCTATTTTCCGCGTAAAAATAGTATTCCACGAGAAGACTGTATTTTTTCGGTATAAAAAGTAGCCTATGTTTTAATCCAGTGCCCAAACTACTATACATACATAAAGTTCATTGAAACCCGTTCAGTAGTTTTTTCGTGAAAGAGTAACAAACATCTATCTATGATCTATCCATCCATCCTCACAAACTTTCATATTTATAATAGTAATAACTGAGATTGTCATCTAGATTTTATCCTGTGGCTTCTAAATCCCGAACCTTTATACTTAATATGGTTATGAATGATAGCCATAAACACAACACAAAATCAATTAATTAAATTCTAAATTATTAGTAGCGTAAATGAAACAATAGTCGTTTAATTGTACAATTTAAAACAGAATTTAAAGTGGTTTAGCCACGTTGACGTAGCGCGTAGGTAACTCGAAAGATGATATTAAGAGGTAGATAAAATTGGTAAGTATCTAGTTGATCTAAAATCAACATTCATTAAGTACCTAAATTGGTACCTATGAGACAAATTCTTGTTGTTCAGGATTTTGTGTATGTGAAGGTGAGCGATAATGCAAATTATCTCCCTTTCGTTCTTCGAATTAATGAAGGAGTTGGCATGATATTTAGACTCACGATGAATGCTAGCCAGTAGCCACACATGTAAGGGTGAGTTCACACCGCAACGCGACGCGACGATCCTTGAAGAAACCCGCGACTGTTCAGTGCGCAGCGCATAACCGGCAAGGCGCATTTGACAGCAGCACGCCGCGAGGTGCCACGCCTGCAGCCGAACGTGTATCTACGTGGAGACAGTAAAAACCTCATCTTTAGTTTCGGTATGACGTTTATTTCATATAGGATACGACGAGCGGCTTCGAGCTATGCCATGCCGCTCATCACGCTCTACGCCGAAAGGTACAGCGCTGCGTATTGCAATGTATTCTGAATTGTCACAATGAAGTATGTATTACTTTATTCACTATAATTTTTGTGTAATTAATAAAGTTTAATTTTGGATGGATATTTTTATTAAAATATCCACCACGCACGCACGCAGCAGTATGCGGTGGGTATACTGTCACCGTAAGGGAAACCTTTCAAGGTTTAACTATAACACTAAGGCTTCCCAGCCTGTGATTCCGGTGCATATAGTCCCCTATATGCGCCGGAATCCGGAAGGCCGTAGAAAATTCTGAGCATTGAAAATAGAACTCAGCGCTAATACAATTAGAATTGAAAATCAAAATGTCAGGTGTCGAGCTATTATATATGACATTGACGTTTATCTCGACACTCAGTTGTTCGATTTTCATCTCTATATTGTGTAAGCGCCGAGTTCTATTTCCAATGCTCAGAATTTTCTACCGCATTCCGGATTCCGGTGCATATAGTCCCACCCTAACAGTCGCGTTGGTGAAGTTGGGACTTATCATTTATGTTACTTTAGAATAATTAATTAATTTCATCATTCAGATTATACTTAACACTCTACTTTTTCGGGATAAAAAGTTATTGTGTTAATCCAGAGCAAAAGTTTATTGCCATACTAAATTTCGTCGAAACCCGTTCAATTGTTTTCCATCCATCCATCTATACTCACAAACTTTAACATTTATACTGCCGCCCTCAAACTAAAAGGCGGTTAAATGACAAAAAAAGTTTTTGAGGTAGAGCTAAAAACGCGGGATTATTTTGAAATTGATGCCAGTGATTGTGTGCAAACAATTGTAAATGTTGTCACGAATATCTTATGACAACATTAACAATTGTTTATAGAAAATCACTAGCACCAATTTCAAAATAATCCCATGTTTATTATTTAGCTCTACCTCAAAAACTCTTTATGTCATATATTATAACCGCCTTTTAGTTTGAGGACGGCAGTATAATAGAAGTGGGATTGCCAACAGAGGTTGTTCTATACGATGAATGGATTTTTATTATTATTTTGAAAAAATGAATACCTCATTTTTAAAGAATGTTATCATAATAAAAGAAGTAGGTATCAGTTTCTAGAATTATTTTTTCTATGCAACTACTGCTTTAGAACCTATTGTTGGGTGAGTATATATTTAAAAAGAGGCAGGGAGGTTTAGTTTTGTTCTGGTATCATTAGACGCACACAGATGCGCGTGTATCGACACGACATCGACAATTCTTCTCAAGTGCCTTACGCACACATGTTTAAAAAGGTGGCTGTTTTATAATCTGTGTTTAATCAAATGGATATCTAATTGTACAGACATCGTTGTATCTCTCGCTAGAACTTTCCAGTACCGACAGTTTGCAGGCGGCGCACGTCGTCTGTTGAGGGGCATTGATTACGCCGGGCACAGCCCATAATTAAATTCCCGGGGAATCCCGTTCTTGTTCTACTTCCCACTGTTTTCCACCTCAGATTAACGTCAAAGAATTTATATTTTACAATTTTTTACCCGACTGCGCCAGAAGGAGGGTTATGTTTTTCAAGTGTATGTACACATCATCTTTTGCTCGCGGCTCCGCCCGCGTAAATACATTTACCAAATTTCCAATGGTACCAAATTGTATCAAAATCCGTTCAGTAGTTTTTGCGTGAAAGAGTAACAAACATACATTCATACGTACATCCATCCATCCATCCATCATTACTTACTTTCACATTAACAATATTAGTAGGATGATCCTACTAATGACGCACCCGGTTTTTCTTAGAAATAATAATTAATCTGCTATTTAAATAAAGTACCTATTTTTAATTGTAGCAGCTATTTTAATACGCTTTACACTACGTCAATCTCGTCCCGTGTTAAGCTCTTGAAGAACTTGTGTAACGGGTACCAGACAACGGAAATATATTATACTTAAAAACACATTTAATACACATCCATGACCAGGAACAGAGAATAACTTTTGTTCCTTCGCCGGGATTCGAATCGACCTCCGGCTTGAGCACCAACACGCTCAACCACTAAGCCACAGAGGTCGTCAAACTATCACCGTTAGGATTTAAAAAAACTTCGTTTCGTTTCAATTTCTTAGGAGTATAAGCGCTTTATTAGTCCTATACATACCATGGGAAAGTAGTAGGTAGGTAGATACGCTTAAATATTTTCTTTAGCATTTTACCCCGTTTCTGTGTTCAAAAAATACAGCACAAAATCTAGAATAATCGTAACGCTTTAACTATTTAGTACAGCAGTCGGACGCGGGACGAGGGCGAAGTAATACATTAATACTGTAATCCTGACAGCCGACGGGTAGTGCACCTGCCCGGTAATAGTTCAATCCGTAAAGTTCTACAATATATGACCTACATATTTTAGCCTTATACTATAATGTAGTACTTATGTACTACCTAGAACTTACTGCTTTGATTGCGTATGAAATTAGGATTGTGTATGCACCGAGCAAAATACCTACTTATTAATATTGTGTAGAAAGGTACCTAAAATAGTACCTACAATCAAAGAAAATTAAATGTTTAGCGGTTAGACATTGTGACATGTAGTAAAATAAACCTATGAAGTTAACATGTGTGACTCGTGTCACACATGTTAACTTCTGAAGAAAGTCAGAAGGATGTGTGATATCGTTATCACACATCCTTCTGACACTAGTGCCATTATGCCCAGTTTTGAAAATATTATTAATTAATTACTTTTGTCGGACACTTTATCGCTTTTCTGCCTTACAGAGATGGTATTTACTGTATTCTTCGTTACTTACAGTAGCCATACACCTGCCTATAGTCCAATCGGTTGCCGCTGCAGGCTTGGTCTAATCGGCAGTTCGTCCATACACACCACAAACGTATTTACTGTCATACCAATCCGCGCCCATACACGGTCAGTTCTAACTGATTCAATCGGTAGCGCCATGCCGATTGTATGTTAGTCCGCAGTAAAGTGTATGGCTATCTTAACTCGTTCATTATATTGGCTGTTCAATAGACAACTTATAGACTTGATTGTAGCTTCAGGATTAAAAGATCTTGGAAGTTATCCAGTTTTCTTTTCAAGAGTATCATTTTACAAGTATTGGCACCAACTCCACAACTATTTTGAAAGGCGAGTGACTAGATAAACCACTTATATTGAAGACTTCAATTTGATAAGTTATATTTTTAATCCTAGGGCTATACTGACCAAAAACGGCGTTTTTTAACGTTGAGCGTTAGGCTATTTCCTTACAAAATGGCAAATAAAAATCGTGATCGCGTGATTTTTATCGGATACATTGGTAGGCATCACGTAGGGACAATTCCATAAGTGTTATTATTAACCTATGTGGAAATAAAACTTTTTGAATCATAAAAATATGTGACGTTAGTAATAGGTATAAAGGTACTGCCGAACAAGTTCCCGCTCGACCAGGCATAAGATAAAAATCGCTCAACAGCGCCGTTGAATAGTGGGCTCGCAAACATAATCACATATAAATACATACGTAGTTCAACCTCCTCTGCAGTCCTTTTTGTTTAAATATTTTGAGGCGTCCTAGTGCAAAGGTGAATGTGTAGACTGGTCGAGCGGGAACTTTGTCGGTGGTACCTATATAGTACCTATGTGTAGCATACGCTCATAATACGTGAAATAGCTGGAGAGCTACTAAGAAATTTAGAGTAGGTATTTGAGGCACGTTGAAACCGTGTCCTGTACTTCTCCTATTGTACCTCAACACGAGAATGCAGGCCTGGCTAGTCAGAAGCGGAACTTAGCCAAGTTACAAATTTTTGAAAAGTCCATTTTTTAATGCCAAAAATCCATGTTTGAGGCGCTTTGAAATTTTTATATACAGTTAGTATAATGTATAAGAAGTTGGGGGAAAAAAAGGCCATGTAATTTAGTTGGAACTTTAACCTAGCCATGTCACTTTAAAAGTAAATAAACTGGCTTTCGATTCATGATTTTCTGACATCTATTGGTCATTTTATGAACTGCAATAATACGTATGGGCGAAAATGCGACATCTATGAAGCCCTCAAAGAACTACGTGGTCAAAAAATAAAATTGCGTATTGTGCAATAAACTTACTCGTCAAAATGTATTTATAAAACAAATAGGTATTATTGAAATATTATTATATACGTATTGGCATACGAACCAGCATAACCTACCATCTACATGTTTTAAATAATAGTTTAGTTAACTATAAACGTAAAGTGACGTCTAGGAACAATCAAAGAACTACGTGGTCTTGATAATTTTCGCAAAGTCGATATGAGTCGTTTTTAATTGGTTTTCCTATAAAAATCGAAGACATCCATTCGTTGTTTATACAATATTGTGTGCAATAAAATTATATATTGTGCAATAGTCTAATTTACTCGACAAATTGTATATAAAAAACAAATCTAGACACGCGGTAGTGCGTCAGGCCAAGTTCAAGTAACAGAACTGACGAGCGGCACCGTGTGTTACACGAACCATTTGGAGCCCAAACGGTTATTTAGATATTAACGTCCAAAAATCGTCATTTTGATCACTGACTAACCTATAGATCAAAACTCTAACCCAGTTCCAGATGACCTAAAAAATCAATATTATATTTGTTCGCAGATAACTTCGTCGTTTATGAACCGATTTTCAAATTTTTTTTTGTGATGTAAAGGGTTAATTTAATACATCATCACATTATTATGATATAAAAGGCTATTCTCATAGTATTTTACACTAACTCGGAGATCTTTGAACATAACTCTGCCGTTTATGGACCTATTTGCAAAATTATTTTGTTGTAAAGGGTTTAATTCGAAATTGGTCCTTGAGTCACTAAAGTGGAAACCTGATGATGCGATCCATGAGGAATCGAGGGAACTCCTCGAAATTTATATCGATACATATAGTGATTTTGACTTTTACTCAAGTAACATAAGGCATATGCTACCAAAAAATAAGATTTTGCACCTTGGTGTTTTTGGATCCTTGGTATGACCTGGATCCAAAAGCAGTGAACAGAACTCCTCAGTCTTTAAAGATATGTGTTTGGAAATTTCGGTATTGTTTAAAGAACTGCAAGCATATGCCAGTTTGTATCTTACAGTAATCATCATCATCTTATTAACAAATTAGTGAAAACTTAGCGCTTATTCAATTATACATTCGATCGTTTTTATATCATAATAATGTGATGATGTATTAAATTATTCTAATAGGGATGTTGCCTAGTGTGGAATTTGACAGTTATACAAATTAAAATTTAAAATTGTTGATTAAAGATACATAAATCTGAAAGAAATAGGTATTTCGAGTGACGGTATTAAAAATATAAGCAAATAAAAAATATTGTCCATCTCTTTCTCGCAAAACGATTCGTGACGTCACAACCTGCTACCGCCATAAATTTTGTTATGAGAAATGTATGGCGGTAGCAGGCTGTGACATCACAGGCCAATATATCGCTCTCTTTCATATTGTAAATTTCAATGGTTTGTATCTAAGTTATTTTTTCAGATATACAAAAATGGGTTCTGGATTGTTTATTAACATGTTGTCTAAAAAAATTTTTTTTCGGCAACATGCCTATTGACATGGTGGCATATGCTTGCAGTTCTTTAAACAACGCCGAAATCCCCAAACATGTATCTATAAGGAGTCAGGAGTTCTGTTCTGTACCTTTGGGTCCAGGGTATACTTTGGAGCAAAATCTTACTTTAGCACATGCTTAGACTTGTTCAGAAAAAGTCAAAATCACCATATGTATCCATATAAATTTCAAGGAGTTCCCTCAATTCCTCATGGATTTCAACATCAGGTCACCACTTTTTTGACAACCGGACTAACTTGGTATTATACCCTTTACATCACAAAAAAAATTTGAAAATCGGTTCATAAACGACGAAGTTATCTGCGAACAAACATAATATTGAATTTTTAGGTCATCTGGAACTGGGTTAAAGTTTTGATCTATAGGTTAGTCAGTGATCAAAATGACGATTTTTGGACGTTAATATCTGAATAACCGTTTGGGCTCCAAATGGTTCGTGTAATATTACACACGGTGCCGCTCGCCAGTTCTGTTACTTGAACTTGGCTCGACACACTACCGCGTGTCTAGATTTGTTTTTTATATACAATTTGTCGAGTAAATTAGACTATTGCACAATATATAATTTTATTGCACACAATATTGTATAAACAACGAATGGATGTCTTCGATTTTTATAGGAAAATCAATTAAAAACGACTCATATCGACTTTGCGTAAATTATCAAGACCACGTAGTTCTTTGATTCTTCCTAGATGTCGCTTTTACGTTTATAGTTAACTAAACTATTATCTAAAACATGTAGATGGTAGGTTATGCTGGTTCGTATGCCATTTCTATTTCAATAATACCTATTTGTTTTATAAATACATTTTGACGAGTAAGTTTATTGCACAATACGCAATTATTTCATTTTTTGACCACGTAGTTCTTTGAGGGCTTCATAGATGTCGCATTTTCGCCCGTACGCATATTGCAGTTCATAAAATGACCAATAGATGTCAGAAAATCATGAATCGAAAGCCAGTTTATTTACTTTTAAACTGACATGGCTAGGTTAAAGTTCCAACTAAATTACATGGCCTTTTTTTTCCCCAACTCCTTATTCATTATACTAACTGTATATCAAAATTTCAAAGCGCCTCAAACATGGATTTTTGGCATTAAAAAATGGACTTTTCAAAAATTTGTAACTTGGCTAAGTTCCGCTTCTGACCAGCCAGGCCTGCATTCTCGTGTTGAGGTACAATAGGAGAAGTAAAGGACAAGGTTTCATCGTGCCTCAAGTACCTACTCTAAATTTCTCAGTAGCTCTTGGGCTAAAACAAGAACATCGCTCTGATAAGAGCGTTTTTACGTCGTTTGTCGATCGAAACAAAGAACACGACATTCGTACGAATAAAACGAATATCCGAGTAGTAATCCACGACTGGAAACATTTTCATTCATCGTGACAGCGTTGCAGCCCCGAAAAGGACTTTTTCTAATAAGAATAACACTTAGCACTACACATCACAAACTCAGTCTTCATTCTTCACACGGCAACAGTCGGTGCGCCGAGGTACTGCGTGACATCGTGTTCCCGCGGAAGCTCGCTCGAAATGACCGACGCTCGGCGTCGCGAGGAATATTTATACCCTAGCATCGCGTGTCGCGACACAGCGGCGGTGTGAAGAGATGGCGTAGAATCATGCAAGACGAACAGCCAATAACAAACAACCTTTTAAGGTTGCAAACAAACAGCCAATCAGGTTCAATTTTTAAGTCTGTAAATTCCTAGTGTAATAATAATAATTATGTTATTTTTTTGTATAAATACGTGTACATTTTGTAAATAAATTATTCACTTCAGTTCTCTTCACAACTGTAGATCGAGTTTTACTCTCTACCTAAACTGCCTCGACAAGTACCTCCAAAGTGGAGTACCTACCTCCAAATATGTAACCTATGTTACAGGCAATATCTTAAATTTAGGCATTGCGTTGGCCCCCTAGGTAAGATATTTACAATTTTATGGTCAGTTTTTTTTTAAGTAACGAGTTCTCAGATACAAAAAAACTAGTGTCCGACCGAAAGTTCGGTTTCGGTTTCGGTTTCGGCCGAGTTTCGGCCAAAAATCAAGTTTCGGCGGCAGTTTCGGTTTCGGCCAAAAGTGGCCGAAACTTTTGCCGAAACCGAAACTGATTTCGGAAGTTTTCGTGCACGCTCGCCTAACTTCGTTTCTTGCGGCAACGCTTTGACAACGCAACTGAATTTGAAAACATAATTAAAATATAATTAATATTTTTTTAATATTACATTAAATAAATGATCTCACCAAAAACATTTTCATGTAAAGTGATGCCAAGACGATACAATATAACTCGCACTGTCAAAAAGATATTAGATCTCATGTGAAACCAAGCTTCTGACTCTATCAAACTTCTAACTCTACACGCCACAATTCTACAAGCCTAACTCCACAAACTCTGACACCTTTGTCAAAATATGTGGCCTGGCTATTTCGATACATTCGCTTAGGCGTAAGGTGAAAAATTTACGGACTGTTTTTCTGTTATACTATTCTTGTACGAACGAAATGGCCAAGCCACATAATTTGACTAAAGTATAGAGTTTGTAGAGTTAGGCTTGTAGAGTTAAGGCGTGTAGAGTTAGAAGTTAGGTAGAGTCAGAAGCTTGGTTTCACATGAGATCTAATATCTTTTTGACAGTGCGAATTATATTGTATCGTCTTGGCATCACTTTACATGAAAATATTTTTGGTGAGATTTCACTTCTTTTTGAAAGACAATTTTCAGACCTCTAGAGTAAACATTTAAGTAAGTCTCTTACAAATTTTCATCCCCTAGTTTAAGGGGTTGGAGGATAAAAGTTCCAAGTTTGTCAATCTTTATGTTGGTTATGTGCTAAATCTAGCTTACATACCAAATTATAGCTTTCTATGACATCCGAAAGTACCCTATAATTTTGTTGATCATCAGTGAGTCAGTGACGAAATCAGGGGTTTTTGGATATCACTAAAACCTAAATTATTAAACCTTTATAATCAAAACTTTACATGTTTCATTAGTCCGCTACTGGGAACATATCCTGAAAATTTTGTGTATCTGGTATAATGTAATCCCAAGTTATGAGGGTTCAAAATATCGACGAAACGCTTCGAGAAAAAGTAGTCTGGTAGTGCCCTTGCGCTTCGCTTAGCTCGTCTTGGCGGGGCACTACCGTGCTCCCAGATTACAACAAAATTAATATACCGTGTTTCCATTTCATGTCCTAATTAATGCAGAGTAATGGATAAAATGCACCAAATTTCAGTATTTTAAGGAATTTTCGACTTGATCACGTGAGTTTCGGTTTCGGTTTCGGCCGAAACTGAAGCCACGGCCGAATGTTCGGTTTCGGTTTCGGCCGGAAAACCAGTTTCGGTCGGACTCTAAAAAAACACAAAAAAATCAGATCCCTATTATCGTCGAAAACTTTAATTGAAATTTAATGCAATCATTTTTTTTCTTTTTCCGAATTCTCAACCTTGGGCTGGGGCCCCCCAAAAATTTTTTTTTGATACGGGGCCAAAAGGCTCGCTACGTCACTTAATCTACATAACCAGAGAACAAAAAAATACCATCAGCGTTATATAACATATTATATAACATTCCATATTGTTGAAATATTTGATAAATATTCGAGTGCATTATTTTGAAAGCGGCGCGTTCGGTGGACGATTGAATATTGATACCGGCAGGATATGAAGCCGCTATCGGATTCGAATTCTAATATCCACGAGGACTGCGCCAGTGTTATTTAGAGCTAGTTTTATTTAGTTACTTCAGACTTAATACGACGTGTATCGTTATTTCATTCCAAAAAATTTAATATGTAATGGTTCGTTACGTTTTTATAAAAATTATATTTTTGTATACTTTAGGTACTTAAATGTTTTACAATCAAATTAACTGCCAGCGTCTCATTTAGGTAATTTACTAACCGGTTCCGAACCGGTGGTAATAGAGAGTTTTACCTTACAATAAAACTTACCTATTATTTTTCCTGAGATATCCGGAATCCATCTTGAGTCAAGCACCCGTCTTTCTGTCGATTTCCGGCTACTTACCTCCTTCCACGTACGTCAGATGGCGCTAGTGTCGCGGATTTGAGACGGTTGCGCGCCTAACTGACTTTCTTCATTATGAAGCTCGAGATGTACCAGGTAGGGATTACCTGGATTCCGGATATCTCAGGAAAAATAATAGGTAAGTTTTATTGTAAGGTAAAACTCTCTATTATTTGTTCCGTCTTCGATATCCGGAATCCATCTTGAGTGATGTGTTTGTTATCTCCTGGTATACATACTGCAAATTTAAAGAATTTGAAAATGATGCCATAATGTGTTATTTGAATACATCATTTAATATTAATTAGACTTAATTACATCAATTCAAAATTTTTACTTAGGTCCAAAATAATTAAAAATAAGAAAGAAAAAGCCTTTCTCACAATGATCAATATTGGATTACATCAATCCACCCGAGATCAGCCAGGCCTCCAGGTTGATTGATTCTACTGCAGGAGGGCGCTTGCCTGTGACCGTGTCGATCAGTACATTGCGTAGATTCGGGATTGAGTGTGGTATCTGTAACGCTCGACGTTGTAAGTCGCCTCGCCAAAACACTTTGTTCCACTTGGGTACTATGAGAATGTATCGACCAATTTGCGTGTTCAAATGAGCTAATACTTGCGGAATTAGGTTTGGTGGTGGAAACAGCCACGCTAGATCGAACCTCCACTGGCGACTCAAGGCATTGTAGAACTGTGCTCGGGGGTCCCGTAGATTTAGTGTCGCATAGCTCGGAACTACGTGGGCTGTCGCGGACGCAAACAGATCGATTTGTGGCATCCCCCACATATGAAAGAGCATCGAAGTCGCTGCTTCTGTCAAATGTCATTCTGGGCATTTCTTCCCTCGAGACACCGCGTCTACGTCTCCGTTAAATCTTCCCGGGAAGTACTGTGCTGTCAAAGATACATTAAACTCGTCCAGTAGCGAAAGAAGTTGTTGTGTCAGTTGCAGTAACTTTTTGGATTTCGTACCACCTTCCTTGTTAATGTAGGCAACTACAGTGCAATAGGGTATTATCCTATGATGAAAATATACATCAGACTGTTGATATTTTATCGCTAAACATTAATTTAAACCACTTTAACCAACTTTTTACATAAAAATATGTATGATTTTTATAAAATATCAAAAATAAAATTATGAATTTTTCACGTTTGACCACGTGACTAAAAACGCATGAGATTGGAATGTGACGTCATATTCTTGTACTTCTTCTTTTTTTTTTTTTTTTTTTTTTTAATGGCCTCCCGATGTCCATATAGAATGGCCAGCATCAGAATCATTAACGTCATGCGTCAGCGAGTAATAGCCACTCAAAGTCAAAGTCAAGGTCAAAATTTTTTTATTCAATGTTGGTATTTTTATACACTTATTGAACGTCGGTATACATGATGCCTACCACCGGTTCGGGAACTAGCCCGGCGAGAAGAACCGGCGTAAGAAACTCGCGACCGGCGTAAGAAACTCGCGCACTTTTTCCCATTTCAGTGCTCTTTGGTATGGTTACAGAGACTTTCCCCGGTGTCTTAATAGACGTATTAGTGCACTTTGGCACTGCGCACCACTTATAAGGCATCTTTTAAAGGGCTTAAAACATTTATTCACAACGTAAACAGTAGGTATTTGGCATTTTCAGTGTAATTTGACACTTGACACTTGACAGTTACAATGTTACAAGAATGTGACGTCATGACACAGTAATAAAGCGTTTTCGCGCCTATAATATTAATTTAAACTTTTAGGCTAATTTGCAAGGAAAAGAAAGAAATTCACGAAGAATGGTTCAAACTGCCAATGTATTTTAGTATTAGGAACGATTTGACATACCTTTTAAAAACTTGGAAAATACCCTATTGTCCGTCTGTAATAATACCTGTGCATTCTGTAGTTGATGGCTCTCCTGGGCGACCGCTGCATGAACGGCGTACAGCTCTTTCAGGTTTACGTGCCAATCTTTTTGTTCCTGCTTCCACCTTCCTGCCATCTTCTTTTCTCCAAGCTGCGCACCCCAACCGATGTTGGACGCGTCGGTCGTTAGGAAGTGAGTTATCGGGTTCGGGTGTATCGGTAATGTCCCGTCTGCTTCCTTTATCCACCAAACCATCTCCTGTAGCGCAGGGTCAGGTATAGAAGATTTTCGGTATGGATGTTTGGTGGACAGATGTCGACTGTAGTACTGCAGTGTTCGACAGTGTAGACCAACTCGGCGAACGACGAATGTGGCGAAGTTGAGTCTTCCCATTAGGGACTGGGCCTGTCTGAGAGACCAACTGCCAACCGAAATTTGGTGCTGAAGTGCCCTGCGTAGCGTTAGGCACTTAGGCTCCGACAAGGACCTCGTGTTGTGAGTGGTGTCCCAGGTGACGCCCAGAAATTCTAGGCGTTGCGTCGGAGCCAGCACACTTTTCTCCCAGTTCACCATCCAACCGAGTAGCTTCATCGTGGCGATGGTAAAAGCTACTTGCTCGGTCAAATGGTCGACGGACTGATGGGCTAGGAGGAAGTCGTCCAGATAGACCACACACCTGATGCCGTGAGACCTGAGGTATTCGGCGACCCAATTGGTTAAGGTAGCAAACATTCGTGGTGCTGATGCCAGACCAAAGGGTAGGCAGGTTATTTGGAGCAGTTCGCCTTCGTAGCTCATCCTCAGGAACCGACGGTGCTTCTCGGAAATGCTCAGATGAAAGTACGCTTGGCTTAGGTCTAGCTTCGCCATCCAGTCTCCTTTCTGCAAGAAACTCGGTACTCTAAAGTGGTTGAAAAGTTGAAAGGGCTTTATTTCCAGAAATTGGTTGAGCGTCTTCAGATTGAAAATCGGCCGAAAGCTGTTGTCTGGTTTAGGCACTAGAAAGAAGGTCGAGATATAGCTGGGAGTGACCTCGGCCCTCTCTAAGATTCCTTGTTTCAGCATGCTCTGAATTTGTTGTGACATATCGAAGCTCTTTTTGGTCTCGTATGCTTTCAAAACCGTCTTTCCCGGATAAATTAAAGGTGGTTTTCGAATGAACGGTATTAAAACCCTTTTCAAAAGTTGACAAATGTGATCCGGTGCTCCTAACCTTTTCCAAACACGCTGATATTTCACGAGACAGCCTCCTCGAAATTTCGGCCAGTCATTAGTGATATCGGTTACTTGGTGAACTTGCTTTTGTTCGCGGTTTATTTCTGCTATCGCGCTTGTTTTTATAGTTTGATGCATATACATGCAGCTCGTTTATTAGATGGTTGTTCCGATTTTCGATTGTTTGGTTTTGATTTGTTGTACGATCGAAAAAACGTGTCGGACTGCTTAGCAGAGCTAGTAGCAGAATAATGGGCAGGTGCAGCGCGTCCCGTGTAACTGTTTTGTGTGGACGGACCTGCCATGGGAGCGAGCTTATCGGCCCCCCCAATTTTTTGGAGGTACGACGATAAAATGTCTTTATCGAATAAAAATTCTCCATCTGGAGGAATTTTTTGTAACGCACTGCTGTGATATTCTTCAGGTATTGTCTCAACACTGCTTCTCTACGCGCGTTAATATAATCGGCCCGTCGGCCGCATACATTTTGTAAAATATCGTCCGAAACTTTTGTATAACCGGATTCCTTATTAAACAATTGTTCAATTTTATCAAACAAAGATGTAGGAGTTAAATTTTTATCATTATCCGTAGCCCAATTTATCAACGACTGTAAATTACTACGTAACTCGTCCTTTTGCTTTAACATAGCATTTGAAATCGAAGCAAAACTACGTTCGGTTAAATAGAGGCGCATGACCTTTCGTCCGTAGCCGATGGGGCGAAACGCCTAAGTTCGTCATTAACGTTCATCTCGATAAAGCCCGGAACAGTAGCATATTTCTTTTGAGCGTCCGAAAAACGAATACAATTCCAGTCGCTACTCTTAATTTTTTGTAAATCAAAAATTCTCTTATAATGTTCGTCATTCGATTTTGGAAACAAAGGATCTTTCACTGTAGTGGATAGACAAATTTAACACTTGCGCAGGCTTTTGCGGCGGCTGCAACTCGAGAGTATTGTTCGAAACCGCGGCGGGAATATTTATCGAACTACCGCCCGTAACGTTTATGTCCGACGCATGCACTCTCGTATCACTATAACTACACGCGATTAAGTTAGTCAAATACGAAACTTGTTGCGATAAATGTTCAAATTGTTCATTACTCACATGGCGGGAACGTTTACTTACGGTGCGGAAACGTTTGTTTCCGCGTGGGTCCGAATCGACCCCATGCTCCAAAGACGACGATGACGATGAATTGTCCGTAGATTCTCTCGAACGGGAAGACTTCCTCTTACGCGGAGTGGAATCCTTTGACTCGCTCATGATTTCGTCTTCCAGTGGAAGGAGATGCTACATTTATCGCGAAGTAAAATTACGAACACGTGTTCGGCAAAGAAAATCTTTAATCGCGATTTATTGTTAAATACTAAATATGATTTCACTTTTTATTATTTAACATTACTTTCAAATTAAATGATATTAAATTGTAGCAATTAGCAAAATTTACGTAACAAAAATTTTTTGCCGATATTCACGACATGAAAAACGACGCCATAATGAAGAAAGTCAGTTAGGCGCGCAACCGTCTCAAATCCGCGACACTAGCGCCATCTGACGTACGTGGAAGGAGGTAAGTAGCCGGAAATCGACAGAAAGACGGGTGCTTGACTCAAGATGGATTCCGGATATCGAAGACGGAACAAATAATTATTGTTATTTTTTTATTGTGACATTCGAAAAAAGACATTTTGTTTTAATTTCGAACTATTTATTTAATAATCTCTTACGAAACTAAAATAAATTACATAGACAACAATACTTTTTCACATCTTAGGCATTTATCAGTATTCTCTACAGCATTAAACTTTCGACACCGTAGACACTGTCCGCTTTCGTTCTTCGAAAGTTCTATCCCCCATTTCCCGCCATTTTTTATTTCGCGTAAACTAATGAAAGACATTTCTAGAATTTCACTTAAAACACTATCATTCACACCGTCTGTTTCATTTAATTCTTTTAATTTACTAAATAACTTTTCATCCACTTGCAACGATAAATTATATTTCTTTAAACTTTCATTTTTAGCAGCGACATGTACATCTTTTTTCAAATCCAAGATGGCGTCCATGAGTGACGTGTCGACATTTTCTATATTCAAAATTGGAATTTCTTTAGTGAAATAAAACGGGTCTTTGTATAGTGGATGATATTGCCACGTCTCTTCGATCAAATGTGGTAATATAGGTCCTAAAGCTTTCGCCAGAGTCATAAAAATAGTATTCATGGTCAACTGAGCTGACAACCTTTCTGTTGAATTCTTCGGAGAGCAGTATAAGCGATCTTTAACACAATGACAGTACAGTCCGGAGATCTTATTGCTAATGAAATGCAGTACACTTTGAGCTACATGGTTGTATCTGTAGTTGTTATAATGGCCGTTTATTTGTTCCAAAAATTTCTGGCATTCGAAGACGATGTACTGATCGAAGTAGTTCAACTCGGGTTTTTGATCAAACTGTTTAGGTTCCAAATCGCTGATAACACTGAGGAGGTATTTAAAATTGTTCCTTATTCTGTAAACCTCTGTCTGACAATCTTGTAAAAACTTTTTACTGATGATTATTTGTGTATGTTGCGTTCCGTGACTGGCTACCCACCATCTGTAAATTTGGTTAAAGGATATTGTTAATATTGGCATAGGTATTATATTCTAGGCTCCAAAATACAGTATATGATGTCGTGTTGAGGCAAAAAACTTTTAACAGCAAATAATAGGGTTAATTTTATCGGCCAAAAGAGTAGTGCATTTTAGGGGTAGAAACCCAAATGACAATGTGGGTGATCGTCATTTCATCTCAAAATTTCGGTAAGGGTTGCGACCTCCTCCTTTTGAGCGTAGATTCTCCCATACATGAGATGATTTTTTTGCTTTGAGTATGACGTTTTTTTTTGCCTTAACGGCTTTATAATAATCAGTGGATCATATACTCAAAATATTCGTAATTATTTTTTACAAACCTTATATACAATCTAGCAAAATATACCTACCGCAAAGTATCGACTCCATACGCTGGATTTTTATCATCTCCGTAAATAATCGTCTTGGGATCGATAACGTTGCCGATCGATTTGGACATTTTACGTTTCTTATCGTCCACCACAAAACCGTGAACGAAAATGGACCTACAAAGTGAATAAAGCATCAGGTTAAGCGGGACTTATATGGGTAGATTTTGGCCTTGACAGATCAACTTCTCATCTTGGTTTGGAAAATTGCCTCGTGCGGCGAAAATCGACCCATGTAAATCCCCCATAAGACATACTCGGATTGTATGACAAAAGATATTAGTTTCACGCCGCACTTTTTCGTGCATGCGTATTGCGTGCCTACGTGTGTACGTAATGCACGTTGTTTACGTACGTTTTTACTTAACCCTTGGCATGCCTGGTAGGGTCTGTCAGACCCACATCAACGCGTGGTCCGTTGTAGTTTCTTCAACTTTGAATTGCGCATTTCACCGTTCTCAGTAGCTTACTGTTACTAACCGCGGAATGTTTACTGCCCGCTTCCCCAGTTCGCAGCTAGCTGGGAGCGTAGAAACGTGTGTAAAGTGCGCGCGGGTCCCATGGACCCCACCAGGCATACGACGTGACATTATTATGTAAGTATTAATTTCTTTTTTTTTTTCTTATGATAATTGGTATTTGTGTGTTAAAAGGTTGTAGTTTTTACATATTTCAGATTCAACATGAATAAACGTTTGCCAGACGAGGACATAGCCAGATTTTTATTCCAAGAGTTGAATGAGGTGGATGAAATTGTATTTAACTCAAGTGGAGTTATAATGATAAGACCGCAAAACCCAGTATATTTGTGAGACTTGTACTAGCCATATTTGTCTTGACCATTCAATTTTTCAATATGCAAAGTGCTATCAAACTAAAGCTCAAGAAGATAATAATGCAAGTGATGCAGACTAATATTTTGTTTGCTACGTTTAAGTATATATAAGTGCCTTACACTTTATGGAAGTCTGATAAAGATCTCTTTATTTTTAATACTTATTATTATGTTACCAAAGTTATAATGTCTAAATTTTGTTTCAAAATATTTATATATATAAAGTTGGTTAATTCCTAATATGATTTGATTTATTATCGCTTGTTTTCCTTTTAAGCATCCTTTTTAACGCATTAAATCAATTTACATAATACAATTTACATTAAAAAAATCAATTTGAAAATCTGGGTCTGACAGACCCACCAGGCATGGCGTGTAACTTTTGACCACCAGGCATGCCAAGGGTTAACAACATTTTAATTTACACTAGCTTTTGCCCGCGGCTCCGTCCGCGTAAATACATTATCCCACGGGAACACTGTACTTTTTTATGATAAAAAATATCCTATGTCCTTTCCCGGGACCCAATGTATGTCTATACCAAATTTCATAAAAATGGGTTCAGCTTTTAAAATATAAAGAGGTAACAGACAGACACACTTTCGCATTTATAATATTAAGTATAGATTCTAATAAGATTATATTCCTTGTCATATTAACTCGTATTTATTTTTTCTAAACTTACTCGTATGGCGGTTCATCCTTCAGGGCAATAGACGTGAGTAGGGACGCTTGGAACCATCCAGTCAGTTGGTCGATGCCTTCCGAATACAGCTTCGCCTTCTTGCCGTCCAGCGTCTGCCAAGAGAGGCCGGAGTCCAGCCAAATGTCCATTATATCCTGCAAAATATGTAATATGTTTAATTACTTAAGAAAAATAGCATATTATTACAAAATGGTTTTTTATATTTCTTAAGTTTCTTTGTTTATGGTTCCGTTCCTCAAAATAATAATAACTAAGAGCATGTCAGGACATAAGTATGGAGAGTTCCGTAACTATCAACGCGTAATAGGTTCATTTCAAATTGCTTCAAAAGTGACTGTCCGATTCCGCTCAAAATAATTTTCATAAAGACTATTTAGCATTATCTATCAGTATAGAAAACGGACGGAGGGACAGAGCGAAACTTGTAGTTACTACGGAACCTTATAAATGAAAACGCGCCCTAAGGGTTCCGTTTATGAGGTATCGTTAGTTCTAAGGGTAGAAACCGGCGCGTCGACAAACGTCCTTAGTCTAGACCCCTTATTATATATAGTACTAGCTGATGCCCGCAACTTCGTTTGCGCAAAACTAACGGAAGCGGAACCCCATTTTTTTTAAACGGAACCCTAAAATAAAAGTAGTCTATGTAAGACCTTATAACATCAGCTATCTGCTAGTGAAAGTCCCGTGAAAATCGGTCCAGCCGTTTCAGAGATTAGCCGGAACAAACAGACAGACAGACCGACAGACAGACAGACAGACGGACAGACAAAAATTTTAAAAAATTGTATTTTATTGTAAGTACCGAATATACTTTCAGATGCATTATATAAAAAGCTGTCAATTTGAAGTTACAAATAGACACTTCAATTTTATTTATCTGTATAGACATATAGATATAGATAGACCCCTTATTTCGGGCTTACGTGAACGTATCGAGTTGAAATTAAAACCGTATACTCAGTCTCTTGAAGCTGTGATTTTTTTTTATTATATAAATATTCATCGCCCATTTTCAGGCTCGAAAGAAACTGCGAAACTCGGTTCCTGAACTATATATGATGTTCTTGATTTGTACAGAACCCTCGGTGGGCGCGTCCGACTCGCTCTGTCCCGTTTTAATATAAAAGGACAACCTTCCTTTATGCTCAATTTTTAAACATCACAACTACAATAAAATTAGGCATTGTTCATATTTTTTCCATTTCAAAATCAGTGATAAAAATAAATGTCCGATAATAATTATAAGCACACCCACCTTTCCCTTATCAATATCCCTGCCATTGATATTGTATTTACTGGCAACACTGTCCGGGCACAGATCTTTGACGTCACACGTCCACCACACATCTGAACCTTGTTCCTCAATCAGAGAGCACAACTTCTCCACTATTTCCCTACAACAACAAATAAAATTAAGTAAGGAGATAATTTTTATAAAGGCCCTAGCTCATTACCACCTACCTACCACTATCAGAATGAATATTATTATTTGCATATAATAATTTATGATACAAATTACAAACGGTTATTTGGTTTTCTACCGGCATTGTAGCACCCAGTTGTATACTTAGGATATTGCAAGACTTTTTGGAATGTGACGAGTGACTATTTATTTATTTCTTTACGAGCTGTCCCGACACCGTTGTTCTGCCTTCTCATCGTTTAAACCTTCCTTGAACTGATATAATTATTTTAAGATCAAAATTATAAGCTAATTTTGTTCTCAGTTTTAATTAATAATAATTAATTACATAACATAATTCTTTCTCGAGATTTAGCAAGACTAACGAACAGCAATTTATTTGTATATATAAGAAAAGAAGAAGAAGAAAGAGAAAGAAGAAGAAGATAATAAGAAGAGATAAAATAAGAAGAAAGAAGAAGAAGAGAAGAAAGAAGAGGAAAGATAAGACGATTTATTATGGTTACCAACAACACACGTTTATGTTTTACATTAGCTACTATGTGACTAACTTAGTAGCTGTAACAATAATACTTTTCTGTACACTCACTCGTCAACGATGGCCTCGCCACTTTTATACAGCACCGGTATGGGCACACCCCAGGCGCGCTGGCGGGATATGCACCAGTACGGCCGCTTGTCCAGCTGCGCGCGGAAGCCCTGACGAGACTGGTCGGCCGTGGACGGCGGCAGCACGGTCACCTTGTCTAGAGCTGCCTGAAATGTATATACTGTGTGACTAAAATTTCTATTTGAAAGGCGGAAAAATGCAAAAAGCGACAGGCAAATGATCACATAATAGTGGCGATTTCCTCTCCGCCGCTCGCAGTCCTCACTTATTTTTTATGAACCAATTAATTATATTATGCTTCTTTAGTTTATTCATGTTATTGAATTTTAGATAAAGGTTATGGATAATATGTAGTTGCGAAACCAATTTTGTCATCACTCAATGTTTATACTAGTAAAAACAAAGTTCTCTCGATCCTGTAAGTATGGTGGGCTAATTCATAATTGCCCGTTAATTTAAATAGCCAAATTCTTAAACTTACAATCGCGGGTTCCTTCAAAGCAGCCGTATCAATAAACCATTGATGACTAGCTCGTAAGATGACCGGCTTCTTAGTCCTCCAATCCAGAGGGAAGGAATGTATGTATGTGTCCTGCTTGATGAGGGAGTCTCCGAGAAGATTTATCACAGCCTCTTGGCCCTCCTTCAGAACATAGAGACCGTCTAACTCAGGTCCCAGGTTCACATACCGACCATGCTCATCGACATTGCATTCCTGAAAATTAATGTGTTATATCTCTCATTAGCTTTTGCCCTCGCCTTCACCCGCATACTCTATCCCATGGGAATCCTTTTTTGGGATAAAACGTAGCCTATGTTTTAATCCAGAGCCTAAACTACTACCATACCAAATTTCATCGAAATCTGCTCAGTAGTTTTTGCGTGAGAGTAACAAACGTCTATCCATCCATCCTCACAAACTTTCAGTTTAGTTATAGTTTTCACAACGTTTAGTGCGCATTAAGTTTTATAAACTTCCTCAATGAGCTGAGATTTACTAATTGTTTTAAAATGCCTATTTCACATATTATCTTTTTTTCATCTTCTTCTAATCTTTATAAACTACTACTTTTTTACTTGAACATATTTTGAAGCACTTACCACTTTCATATTATTTTTGAGTGCAACTAGAAAGTCTTCGGGGCCATGTGCAGGTGCGGTGTGCACTAACCCAGTACCTTTGCCCTTTGTCACATGATCAGCTTCCAGGAATGGCAGTATTTCATTCATCAGTTCATTGTTATATGTACAGCCCCGTAGTTTCTGACCTAAAAGAAAGCAAGGAAAACTATAGCTTTTGAATAATTTTATTGTTAAAATTCTAGCTTTTGTCTTCTTCTTCTTCTATTATTATTGGCAAACCATCACTTTTTGCAACATTCTGCAGTGTCAAGTATGAAAAATGAAAAAAACAGTTATGTAACTTTTTATTTGTAAACTAAAAAACAAATAACTTTTAGCTAGCTTTTATCAGCAACATACTTAACTTAGCTAAAATAAAAGCCAGACTTTTACCATGAAATTGAGACGATACGTTGATTTCAGCTCCTAGCACATTTTCCAAATTCTCAATCTCATCTTTAGCGACAATAAAAATTTCCCCTGGCTGGGAACTTATGGTCACAAAGCAGTATATCATTTCCGGGTTGTATGCTATTGCCTTATTAGCCACTAGTGTCCATGGTGTCGTTGTCCATATAAGGGCAGATATTTGTTTTCTAAACATGATAAAATTTTAAATTATCCTACTAATGTTATAAATGTGAAAGTTTGTGAGGATGGATGGATGGATGGATGTTTGTTACTCTTTCACGCAAAAACTAATGAACGGATTTCAATTAAATTTGGTATGGTAGTAGTTTAGGCTCTAGATTAAAACAGGCTACTTTTTATCCTGAAAAAGTACAGTATTCCTGATAGATACTATATTTATGTGGGCGGAGCCGCGGGCAACAGCTAGTAGTAGTATAATTGATACTTTTCAGGACCAGTATGTATTTTAAAAAATGTTTTTGCTATTCTTATGTTTCTTTTTTTGGGTTTTAGAAATGAAGAATATCTACAAAGAACTTACCCATTTACAAGGTTTTTTATATCATCAGACAACTCTTTGAGAGAAAACTTTACATAGGCCTCAGTACTTTTGAACTGAGGATCATATTCTAATTCTGCTTCTGCAAGAGCTGTTCTGAAATCATGTAAATATTATTGATCAATGACTTAACCGCTCGGGCGTCGCGCGGCACATAAATACAAATAAAAACCACCAGGATGGGCGTCGGCCGGCACATTTGCCCATTTTTATTGCTATATTTTCTGTTTATTCTCATTTGTAAATATCTGGATTTTTATCTGTGATTGAAATTTATTTACTTAGTACAGGGATAAAACAAAGCTGTTATAGTTTTTTGTCTTTGCTGTTGTACTCAATAATAAAATAAATAATTGTTTGTCTCAGAGTAAAGAAATTTGACACCAATTTCACTCCACTCCACTAATCATTGATGTTTGGTTAATTTTGTGCACAAATCACGAATTTTTTTATATATATCGTTATTTGAACACGTATTTATATAATTAAATAAAAACTTTCGTATGCGTGTGATATAAATTTTCGCCATAATTTAGCTTCAAAAACCAACATTAAAAAATTCATTTCCAGTGAAATCATGTTTGATATTTTGCATTATGTAGTTTATATTTCTTTTAATTTATTTTTTCATTGTGTAGAACGATTCTTCTAATTTCTAAAAATGTATAATGTGTTTTTTGTTGAGTTTAAAAACTAAGAATTGGGAAAAAAAAAACAATTCTTTTGTGTTCACATCATGATTGCTTTTATTCATTAAGTTTTTTTTAAATTCCAGTTACATCATCATATATGGAATTTATTCTATTTTCTAAATATATATAACATGCAATAGTTTTAAAATCAATTGATTAATATAATCTTGAAAAACCGGAACCGGAGAAACCGCGCGAACGCCTTCAGTGCCGGACGCCGGACCCGCTGACACCACCCGCTTTTAAAATTTTAACAGTCCGACACCCGAGAGGTTAATAAAAAATAAATAATCATTAAATTCGGCCCAACATCTATTAACATTTAAGAATTACTTGCAGTTTGCCAATGGAGATTTTTATTTAATTACAAGTGTTCAAACTGCATTAAAAAATAAACAAATTAAAAATATACTAACTTGGAGGAAGGTGACCAGTAAACAGGTTTTAGTGCCCTATAAATTAATCCCTTCTTATACATTTTGTAGAACTGTCTCAGTTGGTTTTTGATATAATCCTTGTTCAGTGTTAAATAACATTGCTTGTCCCAGTCTGCCATAATACCCCAGCTCTGAAACGCAGCCTTCTGCCTCTCCACAGTCTCCAAGGCGAAATTCCTCGCAATCTCCCTTATTTGTACAGGATTGTATGCTTCACTTTTGTTTTTATTTTTAGTATTGAGAGCTTTAAACTCTATTGGCAAGCCGTGGCAGTCCCAGCCTGGTACGTAGTGTACTTTATTGCCTTGTAAAACTTGACTTCTATTATTTATATCCTTTATTATCTAATAAGTATACATTTTGTTACTGTATTTTATTGTTTTGGTGACCAATGACATTTGTAATGAAAATCAAGACATTACCTTGTTTACTGCATGGCCAATGTGTAAATCACCATTCGCATATGGTGGTCCATCGTGAAGTACGAATTCCGGACCGGTTAAGTTCTTTCTTTGCCAATTGTAAAGGTCTGAAAATTGGGCAACCTGAAGAGGTTATTTAAAAGATTTTATTATTTTTTTCAGAACTTTTAATAAAGTAAGAGTGAATAAATGAAATCTAACTACACCTTCTGAATTTTCTCCTTTTCAATCTGATTTATTCTTGTCGGAAAATTTGTTTTTGGGAATAAAATAGTGTGAGAATAAGTTTTAGTTTTGGGCTCAGCTGAACTTTTACTTCTTGTGTATATTACATATACCCATTTTGATCTAAATTTATTATAGCTTGACATAAATAATAAGACATTTTGATTTATAATCATTTTTAAAATAAATAATTTGCTAAATCTTCTGTTTATACCACTAAACTGTACATTCAAAACAACATTAATCTTTATCTAGTAACTACTTCTCCTTCCGAACTCTTTGACATTTGTTTTTTTTTTATAGGCGTCGGCTTATAACCATTTGCCAGTGTCAAGTAAAAAAGGCGGGAAATAGAATATACGTTCAAGAGTTTTGCCGGGAAAGTCAATCAGCAATGTTGTGTTTCTGTATTATTTTTCTAAATTCGTGTTAATTCGGTTTTTAATGTGTTATAGTGGTGGAATATTAACCATTAACTATTCGTTGAGGTGCATTAGTGTGGAAAAGTGATACATTCTACAAAATGCGTGCTAAATTGGGTTTCCCGCCAAAACTCCCTAGGAAGTTTCAGTAAAGCGTCTACCACTTTACTGAATCGACTGACTTGACTGATTGACTACCGTGACTATTTATTTGGACTTTGACTAGACTTTGGACTTGACGATTTAGAATTATACAGTACGTTGATGAAAATAATATACTTGACATTGGCAAATGGTGATAAGCCGACGCCATAAATAAATAAAAAAAAAAAAAAAAAAAAAATATACGTTCAAATTTTCATTACCGTATTTCTAAATCGTCAAGTCCAAATAAATAGTCGGGGACCGGGATACCAATGAGTCATGACAGTCGATTCAGTAAAGCCGCTTTATACTGAATCTTCCTAGGAAGTTTTGGCGGGAAACCCAATTTAGCAAGCATTTTGTAATTGTATCACTTGCCCATACTTATGCAAGTCTACGAATAACTATATAATAGATAATATTCTACCAATATTATACATAAAAACCCGAAAACTTTGAAATAAGATAAATGAGATTAAGTAGGTGTCACTAAAAAAACAAAATATAAATAAACTTAATATATTTCATAACTCTATATGATATTAACAAAATATTAAAGCTTATATAAACTTTTTATGTAATAATATAAAATTTCGTAGATGTTCTGACAATTTCATTAAATAGTACCTAATTATAATATTTTGTATGAAATAGAAATAGGTACATAATTGGTAAAATCGTCCATAACACTAATATATTAAACAAAAAGATGGGAGTTTACATAATCGTGGAATAATAATTATATTATATTCAATTAACATTGTACACAATATATTTTCTAATACCTAATATTTCTGCCTTGTACTAAAGCTCGACTTCTTGTGAAAAAAAAATACAAAATAAAATTCACAGATCATAAGAATTTATAGTTTCAAAATTCATATTTAGGTTGTGGGATCTGACTCACTTTCTAGTTTTTACTTTATAAGTTATTTACTTCACGTATTTTATGCAGCCTACCTGATAATATATTTAAACATATTATTATTATCAATGGTGAAAATGATAAATATTGCATATTATGTGCTTTATGTAGTCAATATCTTAAATTTCAGCTCCTGTCTAATTTACTACTAGTTTGAGATATCCGCGCCATTTTACCGTGAGCTATTACGACAGCACTAATCCTTCGTAGCTAAGGCCATCTTGATCTGGACACTCCATCCTGTTCTTCAAATGCTGCAGCGTGTTATGGAAATGTTTTGTTATTTGTTCTACTTCCTCAGATTGATCTAAGTTGCCGAGTTCTTCGCGAATCTTTTGTATTATCTGAAAAATAATATTTTTATTGTTAACAATTTTTAATATTGCAATGCATTGCATTTGAGTCATAATGTTGGCGGTGCAATATTTAAAATTTGCTGACTGTCTGTGACGAACCGTACATTTAAAGATAGTAAGTAGCATGAGTGAAACCCTACGTTGAAGATGTGTGGCGGTACGCTTGCATTACGCACTTTGTGTGCAGTACGCGCTGAGAGCGTGCAGTACGCACTGAGAGCGTGCAGTACGCACTGGGAGCGTGCATGTCTGCTGGTACTCACGGCATTAATGAGCGGTGCGGTGGGGTCGGTGTTATCTTCGGCGTGGAGCGCCGCGACGAGGGAGGGGTTGCCGCGCTCGAGGAGCAACGCGTGCCGGCCCAGCAGCTCGGCCAGCAGCTGCGCCTGCACACCGCCATCCATGCACTGCTTCGCCACGCGTGCCGCCTTGCGCAGGCAATCGAGCGCGAGTTTCGCCTTGTTCAATGGCCACTAAAAAAAGGTTATATTTTAGTGTATTGCCTCACCGACGACTTGAGAATCGAAAAATGGGCGCGTCTATTGTCTACATAATAGTAAGAGTATTTTCGCATTATTGTATCGCGTAATGAAAAAACGTTCTAAGACAGTGGCAGAATTCTTATGAAATTCTTCAATGCTGACTATTTGGTACCACATAATATAGCTACCTGTTTTCCATCTTTAGGTGCCTTCCAGAAGAGATGCGTGCACAGCGCCATCGCGCGGCTCTGGTCCGGTTTCTTCAGCAGCCTGAGAGCAGCCAGCGTGCATTGCGTGCGCATCGGCTCCGCGTTCTCAACACCTATGAAATAAAAATCATATTAGTACCTACAAATATTAATATACAAGGTTAATGGCCAATAAGTAGTGATTACGTCACAGTTTTGTAAAGTGGCGCGTCAGTCTTGTAAGGTGGATGTCTGGACTGGATTCCAAGTCCTTGGTGTCCTCGGAGGAAGTCTCAACCATTGAGGGTTGAGACTTCGCTTCGTTGAGTCGGTGACTGACATGACTCTAACATTTAATATTTAACCTCTTTAACTCGATCTCTATGATGCAAGAGGGAGGTGTCAAGACAGTGTCTTGCCATCTCCCTCTTGCACACTCACGTTTCTAGACTTCTGTCGACGGATATTATACTTTTAACATTAACATACCGAAGCATTCGATCTGCTCTAAGGTGGCTATGATGAGCGTGAGGGCGGCGAGCTTCGACTTGCTGTCGGAAATCTCATCCTCGTATAACGAGAACGCCAGCGACAGGTACTCGTACGCCATCGTCTCGTGGTTCGCAAACCCGATCTCGCTGCTCGCTAGTGCGCCTTGTAGGTACAATCTGAAGGAGAATTGACACATTATTTTGTAAACATATTGCGAAGGCTGGTTTTCCGTCATAGGGGAGCCCTAGCCTAATAGGGATATAACAGCCTCAGTAGTTTAGAGCTTGGCTCTCGACTCAGAGGTCACGGATTCGATTCCCGCGTTGGATCAACAAAAAAAGTTGTTTCCATGTTTGGTTAAGACAATACAGGCTGATCACCTGATTGTCTGACAAGAAATTAGAATTAGAATTAGAATTTATTTATTTCCAAGAAATTGTTTACAGGATCTTACAATTACAAATAGGTTTGGATCAAAATTTCTGCCTCTTGGGCGTGGAAATATTGTCATTTTAAGCATGCTACATTATCAATTATTCTTATTACATAGTCAAACATTAATTATTAATAATATTAAAAATATAGCTATAGATACTAAATTAAGTCCCTAACAGTCACAACAAAATTTTTGTTTATTACATAATTAAATAACCTATATAATTAACAATCGTAATTATTAATAATATTGTTACGTGTTAGGGTTCGAAGATTTGGAGAAAAAGACCTGCTGACTCTTTTGAAGACTTTATTCACTAGCACTAGGTCCAACACAAAGCGCTAGGTCTAACACTTAACACTAAGTCCAAACAAAGCACTAAGTCCAAACACTAAGCACTAACGATGTCCTATGTCGTAGCCAAGTCGTGGGTTTCACTTGTATTAATCACTGGTATCACTTTAACTTATCGCCTGTTTCGCCTCGAAAGAAGCTCGAACTGAACTCGACTCGCTCGCATTCTTCCGACGTATTTATACCGGTCGATACGAGTCCCAGACGACTCCAGAAGGTTCCCGAGTCGCGTGACCGTGTTGGATTTATTCTGGAACGTTTGCACAGTAGCGCCATCTAGTACTGAGTAGGGGGCCCCACGCTGTCCCTGTTCACACCAAGTGGTTTCATTGGTTGACGCTAGATGGCGCTATTCTCTGTGTTCGTAACAATATTCATAATGTCAAACATACAATTAAAACAATTTAATAAAACAAAACAATAAAATGAGAAAAATGTCAAAATACAATCTAAATGTCAAAGTGAATGCATTAATTTTAGTCCAATTTAATAATTTGATAATACAGAACAATAAAACTGAGTAAAATGTCAAAACCTGAGAAAAATGTCGAACAATGTCGAAAGATAATCCATGAGTCGGATGGGCATGTAAAAAGTCGGTCCTGCGCTTGATCTCTCGCCAGACGTGTCAGTCATGCGTCCCATGGATTTCGAGAGTAAAGGAAGAGAGAGTGCTCGTGTGTACAGCGCACACACTTGGGCACTATAAAATAAAATAACTACTGCGTAGCTGGCCTGGTTTCAATGAAATCGGCCACCGTCACCAAAATCTGTGTAGGGAGCTATTAATAGGTAGGGATTTGGGTAAGCGTCTTCAAAACGTAAGTGGTAAGTGAGGCAGATAGGAATGGAGTTATAGCAACCCTACGCCAAAGACTAGATATTAGAAAATTTATGGACCCTCGGTATACCTCACTGTTAGGGATGATTTCTTTCATCATAACGACGACCGCGTTCCAAATTTTTGCGTAACACGTAGCTTAAGCTACATGTCAATATAGTATAACCAGCACACAATAAATAGCCATTACATACCTGAGGGGTAACTCCACCAGTTCCGCTTTGACTAGTAAGCTGATCGTCTGATGACAGAAGCGGAATATCTTTTGACATTTCTGCTCCCACATTTCGTCCTGTAACGTTAAAATATTAACATATAACTATTTATTACAATGTAAGTTGTATTAATGATAGAAGAATATAAAGTAGTAAATAGTTATGTGAAAAGTAGTAGCAAAAATTGTATATTATAAAAAAATTTTGGTATATAAAATTTTTCAACAACTTAAAATTCAGGACAAGGCGCTTGCGAACGTATTTCTAAGTACCAATAATAAGTGTATGTATAATAAAAATAAGTGCGTATGTAGAAAAACTTTCGCAAGCGTATGTACGTCTTAAGCGCCCCACTCACTGACATTTTGCCGGACGATATAAATCTGTGAGTTTAATCGCAATAACTCACACACTAACAGTTCCGTTTAATGTTTTGGACTGACGACTAATACGAACTGATAATGTGTGGCCGCTTGACGATTCCGATCTGCGCCGACAGATGTCGGCCGGACAGTCTATGGCCTTGAGGTTGAATGACCACACACTAGCGGATAGTCGTCAAAAACTGCCCACTCCCGACTGCTAGTGTGTAGCCACAAAAGTGGCAGCAGGGCATTGTCGGCAGGCAAAAATCACTTTATTGTGTTGGCGCTATTGACCTAGGGCCGCCGGATAGGACCAGAGATGCAGGCGGACTGTTAGTGAGTGGGGTCCTTTAGATAGACCACAATCGACTTACCTGGTCTTTCAGATCATGATAGTGGAAAGCGAGGCGGTAGGCGTGGAACACGATGGGCGGGAAGGTGTGGCGTATGCACCGGGTGCCCCCATCCGCAGCTAGCACCTTGCGCGCCGCGCTCAGTATCAGGTACTGCTGGTCGGGGGAGTCGGAGCGGAAATGGTGGATCAGTCTGAAACAGTCGATTTTAGTTTATGAAACTGTATGGATGGCTCTGTTCTGAAAATAATGGAACAGGCTACTTGACTTGTTTTTATTTATATCAACGCTTCATAATGGGCTACTTGAATAAATAAAAGTTTATCTGTGCTTGGACGTCATACTTATACTATTTGTAACTTGTGCTCACAGAATACAGAAATCATCCAGAAGCCGTCAACACGCTTGAAAGTGAGGCTGTCACAACCACTCCAAATTGGAATGGTTATCCACACATAATATGTTGCCACAGAATAACGGAATATTTTACCCAACTTTTTTTCGATTAATTTTTATTGAATACCTAATTGTCGTAACATAACAACGCGATTTGTTTTGTAAGTGTAAAGAGTAAAAATTAAAAAGTGCGGGCGGGGCGGTATTTCGCCATGGTTTTGGACACAGTGCGCTGCATACAAATGTGATCGAACACTCAATCTGCATGTTTTTGTATTCTGTGCCTGTGCTATAGTTCGCTCAGACAAAATGGCGGTGTGACGTTCCGACATAATTAACTTTAAAGATGTCATGAACTATTTATTTAGAGAAACACGTTCCGTTTCACTGCTATGTATGTTTAGCTTGTTTGTGACGTCA
This sequence comes from Glaucopsyche alexis, assembly GCA_905404095.1. NCBI lineage: Eukaryota > Metazoa > Arthropoda > Insecta > Lepidoptera > Lycaenidae > Glaucopsyche > Glaucopsyche alexis. The sequence continues at coordinate 31,281,671 of FR990043.1, read as the reverse complement.
CATCCTTGCCGGAAGTTACATCGAGGTGTTTTCATCAGTAGAAATTAAAAAACAAAAATACATATTTTTAAATCAACTTTATTTATCAATCTTAAGCTTTTTTAATTTATGATATCGCTAGAATAAATTTTCCTAAGCCAAGTAGGGTAACATACCCAATTGCTAGCACTGTACCTAATTATCAGCACCACGAACAAATAGTAGAATTATAAGCTTCTCTGTAATTAATTTTTGTTTCCACTTAATAAAAACATAACTTTAATGTTTCTGGAATCTACTGCCAGCGACACCATACTTTAAACTATAAAGTATTTTCCTCTGTAATAATCGAGGTTATAATTGGACCATTTTTTTAAAGTGCTGATAATTGGTACGTTCACCCTACTAAAGACTCTGTACCCCTTCAGTATATGAAATTAAATATGAGTCAAGTAGCTTATTCTTACTATCAATTTATGTATAAAACAATGTATCATATTGTATGTCATATTATATTATATACTTTACTAGTATACTAAAAAGTAGCATATATGTTAATCCACAGATTTAACTTCTACCTTACCAAATTTTATGAAAATACGTTCAGTAGTTGTTGCATGAAAGAGTAACAAACATCCATCCATCCTCACACATGTCATATTTTATAAATAATATAATATTATAAAGAGGAAAACTTTGTTTGTATGTTTGTTTGTTTGGTTGTAATGAATAGGCTCAAAAAGTACTGGACCGATTTAAAAATTCTTTCACCATTCGAAAGCTACATTATCCACGAGTAACATAGGCTAAATTTTATTTTGGAAAAAAATAAGATTCCGTAAGATATTTGGGGTTTTCGGACACAAGGTGTAAAAAATCAACCAGAAAAGTTACTTATTTTGCGTACGCTGCCTAAACTATAAAATATAGAACCATAAAATGTTCTAATTAATTGTAGATCTTATAAATATCTACAAAAAAGTCCGCGACACACTATACCTATCTATGTCGAGTGAGGCACAACAACAATTTTTTTATTTAGAAATCTTGATTTTTTTTGGACTACATTTAAACGCGTTTATTTTACTCATGCTCTTAATCCTTATCAAAATAAATTATTTTATCACTAAGTACAGTTTATGTAGATAATAGTTGGTCTTTGAATGATTAAAATTGGACGTTTGGTTTTGAAGTTATGGCGAAATTAAAATATTACGATTTCTGCTCCACGGCCCGTTGCGAAGTAGGAGTCACCAAGGCGGGGGTGTGCGTGCGGGAGTTTAGATCTATGAGGTAGCCGCAGTATTAGTATCAGTATTGTACCCATAGATATATACATTGTACCCGTGCGAAGCCGGGGCGGGTCGCTAGCATTTTATAAATAGTTTACTCTTGTTAGCTTCTCTATTTTTTGAGACCTAAGTATATAAATCTTATGCTTTAAACGAGACGGCAAACAGCAGGCAAAGGAGTAAAAAACATTTGCTCGTTTACACAGTTTGAAAGCATTTAACATAAACACATATTGAAAAAAATAGTATCAAAGTGCAGTTTTAAAAATCATCTTTCAGATAGGGTTTATGGGGCAGCAAAATATGTTAATTGGCCTGGGGCGCACAATTTCTAAATACGCCTCTGTATATGGGTCATCAGGGGGGGAGGTTGGAACCTCAAACCCCCCCTCCTGGCAACGCCCATGCAGTCCCAGGTACTGCAATTTTTAATATGTCGTAAATTTCTACCTTGCCAACAGGCCCTGCTCCCCTTCATCATCGGCCTCCATGTCGGGTTGGTCCGGTTGGTCTTTGACGAGAACCTCAAGCATCGCCAGCACTGCTTCTACCTAAAACATAAAGGATATACATTAACATATCTAATGTTGTCACCCACCTATCTCTCTCTCTATTTATTCCGCGGATTGGCTATGTTCTACCAAACACCCTGTAATATTTAAAAATCCTTGATTTTTTTCTAACCACACAGTTTTCAATCTAACAAATGATTAAATCAGTAGAATAAATTTATTTTTGATTACACCAAAATTATTTTTCTTTTTTAAAATAAGTATACTTTTTTTTGAGAATTGTATACACTCCAAGCCAGTCACCATCCACCCGACTCAGACGTAGAAGAGTCTAAACATCTGTGGGCCTAGCAGGAACATCTGACAGCGGCATAAACATGACATTATCGAATGTGAATGAGGGTTTTTGATATTTTTTCTGCCGTTAGGGGCCAGACCCAGCTCACACAAAGCGTCATCTGGTGGCGTAACTGGTATCAATCAAAAACGGCCAATAAGAATTTTCGATTAATTTTCTGTCACCAGGCAGCGCTCGGTAGCCCAACGGTCCTCGTCGTGTCAAAAAGCTGTCAGATGTCACGAATTTAAAAACCCTCACTGTGTAAAAATCTGTCAAAACCATGAAAAACGCAACGCCCATATAAATTTCATTCGATATCGTTGCGTTGCGTCAAATGTTCCGGCTAGGGCCCCTGGAACTACTCACGTCTTCCGGCGTAGATATAGTGGTGTCGCTCTCCAGTACATCGTTGACCAGGTGTACAGCAATCATGAGCCGACCTGGCACGCTCAGTCTGCTGATCAGTGGCGAGTAGTTTTGGAGTTTGATCAGGGTGAGGATGTTCTTGTAGTGGTCTGCGGGGAGCTCGAGTATCTTCATCAATTCCTTGGATACTGGCGTGTTGTGTTCCAAGCTGGGTTTTCCGCTAAAACAAAAGTGATTTAGATTAGTTAGTATATAATAATGTAATATAGAGGAAAAGTTTGGTTTGTTTGTTTGCATTGAACAGGCTCCGAAACTAGTGGATCGATTTTGGTGAAATTTGGCACAGATGTAGAGTAGACCACGGGGAAGGACGTACGCTACTATAAATCGCGGAAAAATGTACGGCTTTTGCGAAATTAACTTTTGCACAAAGTCGCAGTCAACATCTAGTATTATATAAGTAACTAGCTGATACCCGCAACTTCGTTTGCATAACTTCGTTGCCCGCAACTAACTGAAAGGGAACCCTTTTTTTATATGGAACCCTAAAATAAAAGTAGCCTATATTAGACCTTAAAACATCAGCTATCTCCCAGTGAAAGTCCCGTGAAAATCGGTCCAGCCATTTCAGAGATTAGCCGGAACAAACAGACAGATAGACAGACAGACGGACAGACAAAAATTTTAAAAATTGATATTTTACCGTTAGTATCGAATATACTTCCATGTGCATTAAGTGAAAAGCTGTTAATTTGAAATTACAAACAGACACTTCAATTATATTTATCTGTATAGATGTATAGATGTATAGATGTATAGATGTATAGATGTATAGATGTATAGATGAATGGACTGGATTGATCAGACACTAAGCGTCACAGAACACGGGCGTTACCGGTGAAATGTCACTTGCTTTGTGTCTTGTCAACTCAAAATACTGGGGGGTACTCTACGTGATGAGGGATAAAGACCGGTTTCTTTTAACTTCATAGCAAAAAAAAAAAGTAGCTGTCTTAGGAATGAGCCTCGGGACTCGACCGGATAAATACCACGGCCTCACAGGAACCCGGAGTGAAATAACGCCTACGTTGTTTCGCCGAGTGAGTGTGGTTACTGGAGGCCCGAGGGTGTGATGGGGTTATGAAGACCAGGAACGAATTTTTCATGATTTTTCCACTGTTGCCGCGTACGCGATAGAAGATTAGTGCATATGCATACATACACCATATACTTCTAGTAGTGAAATCAAAACTACGAGCTTAGATGTAGCTATTTATCTGTTCCTCTTTTATCTGTGCCTTTGACGTAGCATGTGTCTATGGACGGCGGAAATCGCTTATCATCAAGCGATCTGTCTGCTCGTTTCCTTGTCAATTTCATTAAAAAACGGCATCTTCATAGCGATAAAGTTGTTAAAGTATAAAGCTGCCTTCACATGCAAGCTGCGTTAAAGCGACTGTCAATTTTTTTAATCTGTCAAATGTGTGGTGTGTCATGTGTGGAAGTGGGAAGGAGGCCTAACCATCATCATCATCACTATACCTGCTCTGTATAATATCGGCGCAGATCCTGTCCGTATGCGCTAGTACCCGCTGCACATAGCTCAGCTTGTCGGGGTGGCAGCAATGCGCTAGCTTCAGTAGAGCCAGCTGTAGTGCTAGCATGTCCTCAGGAGGCATGTCCGTGCGGCTCTAAAATAAAATGCGCGAGTCAGAATATAGGTATTTTATTCTGTTTTGAGTGTTTGTTGTTATAGCGTAAACAAAAATAATGCGTTAAATTGTAGTATGTTTTGGTTCACAATCTTTCGACAGTTTATAATCTCGCTAGTTATATTACAATCTTATGGTATTTACCATTTTACGGTGACATATACATATCCAGAGGCTTGCTAACTAACACGCAACAGGCTTGTATTATCTTCCGTGGGTGCAGGGATATTCACAACTAATGATAATAAATAATAATTGGATACTTTACTCAATTGAAATATATTGTGACGTCATACCTGTGTGATGGCAGCGACTTGGTCGGAAAACACTTCAAACAACTGCACCACCTGCTCTTTACCGTCTTCCATGACTACATTGAGATTTATGTTTCCGTCATTTCTCTGAAATTAAATAATAACATATAGTGCAAACTTATAATAGCATTGAGTGCAAACAATAAAGTATTAACATTTGACTATTTTCTTCAACGCGAAACATTATAACGAAGCGAATATCAACATAACAGTCAACTATATAATTTTGTTGTTAAGGGTACACATAATAACTTTAACTAAAGTATTTTAGCCTCCGTTATCCCTTAGATTCTAAGGGGGATCAAATAATAATAATTCATTACAGACTGTGACGCACTGCATGCGGTGTAAGAGAAAACGGCTCCATTTTTAGGTAATTTTGTTGCGTATTTAGAGATTTACTGATTATTATAAGACTACTTCCTTATTAATTATTTTTTTTTGTTTTGTTTTTGTCATTAGAATTTAACTTTTATGTCTGTGTTAACTGCATTCATAAATTTGTATTCGTCCAAACTTCCCCTATAGTAGTTTGGGGGACGGTTATGTTTCAAATGTTTTTGTGACACTGGTAATAAACGAATTGGTATTGTACTAGCATCAATTGCCCGCGGCTCACTCGAGTGCAATCATCCCCTATTTTGAAAAATCCTTCTTTAATGGATACCTACGTCATATGAGAAGTACGTGTGCAAAATCTTAAATTTCTGGCCTTGAGGGTTTGGCCTGTGCGTTGATACATTAGTCAATCAGCAACATGGTCGTGTGAAGATACCAGCTTATTCCCGCAGATTCGCGCGCGTAAATATAGTATCCCAGGGGAACACTGTGCTTTTTCGAGATAAAAATGTTTTAATCCAAAGCCTAAACTACTACTATACCAAATTTCATCGAAATCCGTTCAGTAGTTTTTGCGTGAAAGAGTAACAAACATCCATCGATCCTCACAAACTTTCACATTAATAATTTATAATACTGTTACGAACACACAAAGAGACTAGCGCCATCTAGCGTCAACCAATGAAACCACTTGGTGTGAACAGGGACAGCGTGGGGCCCCCTACTCAGTACTAGATGGCGCTACTGTGCGAATCTTCCGGAATAATCCAAACAGGTCACGCGAGTCGGGAACTTTTCTGGAATGGTCTCGTGGGACTCGTGTCGACCGATATAAATACGACGGAAGAATGCGAGCGAGTTGAGTTCAGTTTGAGCTTCCTTCGAAGCGAAACAGGCGATAAGTGAAAACTAGCGATCAGGTGTTCAGTTTGAGCTTCCTTCGAAGCGAAACAGGCGATAAGTGAAAACTAGTGATCGAGAGTTCAAGTTGAACAGCGAAACAGGCGATTTCGAAGTGGAAACTAGTGATCAAGAGTGATACCAGTGAGTGAAAACTACAACTTGGCTACGACAAAGGACACCGTTAGTGTTTAGTGTTGGACTTAGTGCTTAGTGTTTGGACCTAGTGCTTTGTGTTGGACATAGTGCTAGTGAATAAAGTTTTCAAAAGAGTCAGCAGGTCTTTCTCTCCAAATCCTTCGAACCCTAGCACGTAACAATACTATCATTATTTGTACGGGTCAATGTGTCATTGCACTCGTATGCCTCGCGTACATCCGCGCGTGCATCTTAGATAAGCATTTTTGTAGCATATAAATTTCATAATTATTTACAATAAACGCAGTTCGTTATTACGCACCAAACTGGGTTCATCATTTATACCCTATATCAGCATCAACCTATCAGAACAGCATCAGCATCAGCATACAGCATCAGCAGCATATATCATCTCTACTATCAGCAGCAACTATCATCTCTATCATCTAAGTGTAGTTCGCTACATTTTTTTTGGTCCTTCGAAACGAGAATCAACGCATCTTTGGATTATCAGAAGCATAATATCATCATTATCATCAGCAAGACACCTTGAGAAGAAATTTTAAGAACATCATCTTATCAAGACATCATATCGGCTCAAGATCATTATCAAGACGCTCTACGCATCATCGTGTCTCTACTAGAAAAAAAAAAAAACCTAAATATTTAGTGTATTTAATTGTCTCGATACAGTAGCGAATCGGCTCGACCGGTCTCCCACCAGCGGGTCGCCCCGGAAGAGTTGAGAACAGGACGCACATACTGTAAAGGGACTTTAACTACGCTAAATATATCATTTATCATCATGCAAGAACTTCTGGAACGTCAGAGCGCCATCATCAAGGAGATCGAAAAGATCCATATTAATTATAAAAAGGACTCCGCGGACAGAAAAACGCAGGAATACTTTAGCAAACGCATTGCAGCCATTGACAATCTGTGGGGAGAGTTTGAGCTCAATAACAAGACATTGCAAGCCGCCGAAGACAAAACATCAGACTATTTTAAAAAGGATATTTATTCCGAAGTGAAGAACTTTTATACTACGCTACGAGCAATCATGACATCGGACTCCGAAAGGCCTCCGACTCCAACAATCTCGCATTTATCAACCCCAAAGGGTGGACATACTACACCCGTGGATGGATCCACACCTTCAACCTCGAAGGTCAACACCAGAACGCAATTTCAACTCCCAAAAATTCACGTTGAAAAAGTCGAATCCCGCCAAGACTATCAAGAGACTTTAGTACAGCAATACGCTAAATTTCGGGCACTGGAACGACAAATAAAACGCATCAATGAACTAAACCTAGAAGAAAAATGGGAGATTGAAGACGAGTTACGTAACCTACAGCAGCGCTGGCGTAACATCGACGAACTCCATTTGCAAGTAGACATTTTATCATCCGGAACCGACAGACAGTATGAGGAATCATTCGCCGACATTGAAAAGAAATACATCAACATGAAACGAAATTTAAATCAAAAACTATATTCAAACGCACATAAACAACAATCTCTTCCCCAAATAGAGATACCAATATTTACAGGAAAATATACCCAATGGCCAACATTCCACGATTTGTACACCGAAGCTATACATAATAACAAATATATCACGAACGCTCAAAAAATGCAGCATGTAAAATGTAAGGTCAAGGGAGAGGCAGAGCGCCTGATTCAACATCTTCACATCACTGCAGAAAACTACGAGACTGCTTGGGAAATCTTAAATCACCGCTATAACAATCCTCAGCTACTCTTCACTAAACAAGTCGAAATACTCCTCAATCAATCAAACATGCATAAACAATCATCATATGAATTGAAGAAGTTCTACGACACAACTACCGAATGTATTTACGCCATACATAATTTGGGAGTGAACACTAACAGCTGGGATTCTTTATTAGTACACATCCTTTCGAAGAAGTTGGATATGGACACATACAGCGACTACAAGGAGTCTCGCAAGGAGCCGCGCTCTCTACCTACCCTTGAAGAATTTATGTCGTTCATCGAGAGCAAGTTTACGGCCTTAGAGCCTATTCAGCGCAGAGAAAAGGAAAATCAAAGCACTAGTAGACAGGCTTATCAAGCACCGAGATGGTCAAATCTTAAGAAAACCGCTATGTCGCCGCAATATCAAAACAAACCTTTCCGCAATGGAATTTATCAAGCCGCACCGACATACACACGCAAGACCTGTGTTGTATGTAAATCATTCCACGATCTATACATGTGTCAAGCATTCTTCAATTTATCAGGCAAAGAGCAAATGGAAACTTTACTAAAACATAAAATCTGCCCCAATTGTCTTTACACGCATCAAGATAAACCGTGCTATTCAACGCGGCGTTGCAAAGAGTGCAATGAACCGCATAACACAAAAATTCATGACTCAATTATGCAGTCAAAACCAAAGTCCACGAACAGCAAACTGCAAGCTACGCGCAACGTAGATGCGCCGTCACCCGCTACGAGCGCAAATTCGCTCTCAGTAACAAGCGCTCCAAATTCGAGCAAACTACCTAAACATCATTATACAAACTATGTCGCAACCGATGACGAAGAAATATTGCTCACAACAGTGGCTATCAAAGTACAGTCGGCGGACGGAATATATATCACCTTAACAGCGCTCCTAGATCAAGGGTCCCAAGTTACTCTTATATCAGAAAATGCAGCTCAGCTCCTAGGATTGCAGCGCCAACGTTATCATGCATCGGTGTCCGGCATTGGGCCCAGTACAAAACAAAGTAAAGGCATGGTTACACTTGTCTGCCAATCAATATACGAAGATTATCAATTTACTACCCAAGCACTTGTGATGTCACGCGTTATCAACAACCTGCCTAACACATCATTTAAAATCAAATCCTGGCCTCATATTCAACATCTCAACCTCGCTGACCCAGAGTATAATATTTCAAAACCAATTGATTTACTACTGGACGCCAGTGTATACTCAGATATAATCATGGAAGGCCTCATAAGGGGGCCCCCACACGCACCAATCGCCCAACATACAAAGTTAGGATGGATACTATCAGGCAACGTGAAAACATTCAGCTGCAATGTTATTTTAAATCAAGTGGAAGATTTGTCTAAGTACTGGGAAATTGAAGATATCCAAGAGTCATGTGTAAACTCGGCCTTATCAGAATCTGAACAATATTGTGAAGACCTGTATCAATCAACAACCAGATGTCTTGAGGATGGTAGATACGAGGTAGCCATCCCTATGCAGCAGAATTTTGAGCAAAAATTAGGCCATTCAAAATCAATCGCTTTAGCCAGATTTTCACACATTGAAAGGAAAATGGCAAAAAATAAAATGTATTCAGACAGCTACAAACAATTTATGCATGAATATGAGTCACTGGGGCACATGCGAAAAGTAGACAACACTACAAGTGTGAGCGAGACAACATGTTACCTACCTCACCACGGCGTCGTGAAACCCGACTCCACAACAAAAAACTACGTGTAGTTTTCAACGCATCCGCGAAAACGTCATCGGGATACAGCCTCAATGACCTTATGGAAAGTGGACCTAACCTACAACAGGACCTTCAAGGACTGATTCTTAAATGGCGGGAACACCAATATGTCATGACGTCCGATGTAGAGAAAATGTTTAGACAAATTAAGGTCCGACCTTCCGATCAACCCTTAAGGCCCCCACAGACGAGAGGCCGATCGTTTCAGCTGGAACTGACGTCAGTTCGGCCTGAACGGATTCGAGCACACACACGGAAAAAATCGCATCCAATCCAATTTACGTCAGTTCGGCCTGATCTGATTCGTGCCCACACACGGAACAGTCGCATCAGTCCATTCTGGTTTGCCGCGCGCTACGGTCGTGTTTATCAATTTTGTATTTAAACACCGCGAAAACTCATACAACGCTTGTACAAGATACACGCCCGCACGGCAGCGGGTCGGGCAAGAACTGAAGCGATTTGTCCACACACGGTCAGGACAGGCCGCGCGTTCAGGCCGATCGGTCAGGCCAGAATTAATGTTGCCAACTTAGTTATTTTACAAAATTTTACTAAATTGAGTATTTTATTCCCTCCTTGGTAGAAATTTAGTTATTAGTAGTGTTTAAGTAGGAAAGAGCCTGACAGTAATGATATGCAAAATAGCTACTAAATACGTAATATTTCCTAGTATATTTTAATTTAATGGTAAAATTTATAATCAAATTCAATTAATGAAAAAAAATTAATATAATAAAACCTAAAATGCAGTGGTTTTTGGGGGGCTTCAGGAATTCCTAAGTTAAGTAGCCTCTTTAGTAGTTTTTTAGTAGTTTTAGTAGAAATCGATACGAGTTTAGTAGTTTCACAAAAAAAGAGCTGGCAACACTGGAACGAATCGCTTCAGTCCGTACGGCCGCCTGATGCGATCTCGAAATTGCACACACACGATACGATTTTGCATCCGTTCAGGCCGAACTGAAGGTAGACCGGATCATGTATGGGGCCCCTTACAATCTATCATATGGAGGAACTCACATAACAACGTCATTAAAACATATCATCTTACCACTGTGACGTATGGTAAACCGCTCCCTAGTCCCACAAGTGCTACCGCTCCATTCCTAGCCATGCGCACGTTACGTCAGATAGCACTCGATAACCAAGGAAAATATCCACTTGCTGCGCAAGCATTAATTAACTCATTCTATACGGATGATTTAATGTGTGGAAGTGACGATATCATTGAGGCAAAAAGGTTACAAAGGGAGATAATAGAAGTCCTGAAGAATGCGGAAATGAATCTGAGAAAATGGTCCAGCAACACACCTGAACTGACAAAAGATTTATCATCTGAGCAACTGAACACTACCTTTGAGTTCAAGGACGCTGAAAATAGAAAAACTCTGGGCTTGAGATGGAATCCTGCCTCTGACACATTTTCTTACCAATACAACCTAACAAAAAGCCTTAAAAATAACATCACCAAAAGAGAACTTTTATCAGAAGTATCAAAAATATATGACCCTCTCGGCTGGCTCTCACCGCTCACAATCAGAGGAAAAATTCTATTTCAACAGACATGGCTATCAAAATTATCCTGGGATGACACCTTATCAGATTCTATACAAAATGAGTGGAATAAATTGAGAAAAGATCTAACAAAAATAGATTTATTTCAAATCCCACGTTATGTGGGTCATAGCGGTCAGTCACTTCATATACACGGGTTCTGTGACGCATCCGAAAAGGCGTATGCATGCACAATATACTTAGTGGCACAAAATAATAAAGGCGCATACACATCGAGGCTCATCACTGCGAAAACAAAAGTCGTTCCAACAAAGAAACAGATATCGTTACCCAGAGTGGAGTTACTAGGAGCATTATTACTATCTCAACTCATGAAGAAGGTTTTGGACACTATGTTTTCATCAAAGGAAATTCACCTACATGCTTGGACTGACTCCATGATAGTATTAGGGTGGCTTCATGGAGATATTTCAAAATGGAAGCAATTCGTCGCAAACAGAGTACGAAAAATCACACATATCATTCCCGCTAAGTGTTGGCAGCATGTAAAGTCAGAGGATAACGCCGCAGACTGTGCGACGAGGGGCATGAGCAGCACTTGCCTTTCCAATCACTCACTATGGTGGGAAGGGCCTAAATTCATTCAACAAAATCATCAACATGCAAGCAGTGAGACATATCAAGAACCAACACTTGAAATTATTTTTAAACAAAAAATTAAACCGACTTCCAAAGTAAAAATGCACAAAAAAGTATGAAATAAAACTTATTTTATAAATAATTCCCCTTTTAAATTTGGCTATTTCTCTACTTAATCTTCTTAATTTTGAAGTCGCTACCAGCCCAAACGATATCCTACAGTAATTTTATAGAATTACTCACGTTCATATTTGCTGGTACCGACTTCAAAATTAAGAAGATTAAGTAGATAAATAGCCAAATTTAAAAGGGGAATTATTTATAAAATAAGTTTTATTTCATACTTTTTTGTGCATTTTTACTTTGGAAGTCGGTTTAATTTTTTGTTTAAAAATAATAATTTCACCCTTTTTAGTGATAAGTATATCTTGTTAAATTACTATTAATACGTATTAAAATCGTCTAAAATAAACGATCGAATGTATAACTGAATACGCGCCAAGCTTCCATTAGGTATTGTTATTAAGATGATGATGATGATGACTGTAAGTTACAAAGTGGCATATGCTTGCAGTTCTTTAAACAGTTCCGAAATTTCCTAACGCATATCTTTAAATACTGAGGAGTTCTGTTCAGCGCTTTTGGATTCAGGGTATACCCTGGTACAGCATCTTATTCTTTGGTAGCATATGCTTGTGTTACTTTAGTAAAAGTCAAAATCACTATGTGTCGATATAAATTTCCAGGAGTTCCCTCGATTTCTCATGGATCGCATCATCATGTTTCCACTTTAGTGACTAAAGGACCAATTTCGAATTAAACCCTTTACAACAACAAAACAATTTTGCAAATAGGTCCATAAACGGCAGAGTAATGTTCAAAGATCTCCGTGTTAGTGTAAAATACTATGAGAAGTACCTTCTTTGTCATCATGTATGCTGTGATAGTGGTGGTGTTGATGATGATTACTCTAATTGACAAAGTGGCATATGCTTGCAGTTCTTTAAACAACGCCAAAATCCCCAAACATGTATCTATAAGGAGTCAGGAGATCTGTTCTGTACTTTTGGATCCAGGGTATACCTTGGAGCAAAATCTTACTTTTTGGTAGCATATACTTGGACTACTTCAGAAAAAGTCGAAATCACCATATGTGTCCATATAAATTTTGAGGAGTTCCCTCGTTTCCTCATGGATCCCATGGTCAGGTCACCAATTTTCTGAAAATGGGACCAACTTCGGGTTATACCTTTTACATCAAAAAAAGAATTTTGAAAATCGGCCAGCAGACGGCGGAGTTATCCGCGAACATACAAAAAAAAAAAAAAACAAAATATATACAGCCGAACGTATAACCGCCTCCTTTTTTTGGAAGTCGGTTAAAAAGGAAAAGCTACAATGTGCAAACAGCCTTACAATCAAGTTCCGACTCTATTATTTATAAACTGCTCAATGAAATGAGCTCTATCACTCGGATCGCTAAAACAATTGCATGGATATCACGTTTCATTTATCGAGCGCGCAAGAACGCTTGTCAAGCAAATAATTTAACAACAAGCGACATCGAAAATGCATTTAATTTGATTATAAAAACAGTGCAAAATTTTGAATTTTTTGAAGAAATATCATCTTTAAATAAAAACGGAATATTAAAATCTAACAGCAAACTTTTGAACTTGAATCCATATCTGGATAATAATGGCATCTTGAGAGTGGGCGGACGACTTGGGAACACTATCTTACGCTACTCGGCAAAGCATCCTATCATCTTACCTACTTCAAGCAGACTCACGGAGCTCATCATAGATCAAGCGCACCGCACGACTCTGCACGGGGGCCCAAAACTTACCTTATCATACATCAGAGATACCTACTGGGTCGTTAGCGGTGTACGCGCTGTAAAAAAGCAATTACGTAACTGCATCAAGTGTCGACGCTTCGGTCAGACGACCAAGCATCAGATCATGGCGGACCTACCCCCTTCCCGAGTAACGCCCGCACGACCATTTATCAACGTGGGCGTGGACTTCACTGGACATGTAGACGTCAAGCTAAACAAGGGAAAGGGTGTCCGTACGAGCAAGGGATACATCGCTGTGTTCGTATGCATGGCAACCAAAGCGGTGCACTTAGAACTGGTATCCGACTTGAGCACCGAAGCATTCCTAGCAGCACTCCGGCGCCTATGCTCCCGCCGTGGCACGCCAAAAAATATTTACAGCGACAACGGGACAAACTTCGTCGGCGCCTCGAATTTCTTGAAAAGGGAATACAAGGAAATCATCAGCACTATCAATCATGACGTCATCGATAATATCAGTGAGATGGGCATAGCATGGCATTTCAATGCGCCGTCATGGCCCTCTGCAGGCGGTCTATGGGAGGCAGCTGTCAAGAGCCTCAAGCAGCACCTGAAACGAGTGATGGGGGAACAGAAGCTTACCTATGAAGAACTGACTACTTTACTGCACCAAGTCGAAGCATGTATGAACTCCCGTCCACTCTGTGCTCTTACGGAAGATCCTGATGACAACTGTCTCACCCCAGGACACTTTCTTGTCGGTGGCCCCATTTTAACCAGACCCCAGACGAACCCGGAAATCACGCATTTAACATCGAGATGGCGATTAGTACAAGCTATGAACAAGCAAATAATATGGAAGGGCTGGTCTCGGGAATATTTACAAACTCTACAATCTAGATCAAAATGGACAACACCTATCAAAGACATCGAACTGAACGACATAGTCATCATCAAAGAGGAGAACATGCCGCCAGGGAAGTGGGCTTTGGCACGTGTGTGTGAACTTCGCCCCGGAAAGGACGGACATACCCGGGTGGTCACATTAAAAACACAAAATAACGTCATCAAACGACCTGTCAGCAAATTAATAATCTTACCTATTGAAGAAAAAGCACAAATTTTAGATCAAAATGAGGAACCAAAAGTATCAAGAGAGCAGAAGAAAAATTTGAGACCTAGAAGAAATATTTTGAAAAACTTTTTTATAAACTTATTATTCATCATAGCCATCATTCCATCAAGCCAGCAAACAATAAACATCACGAAAATTGACGAAAACAAGTCGCTCTACTTCGACAAAATTGCTGACATGCAAATCATTAAAGACCAATGGACTCTTGTGGCCTACTACAACATGACATCGTACTGGCAAAACATCGAAAATATAGAGAAATATATACATAATTTAAGTACCACGTGCAATGAAACAAAATTATTGATCTGCACGTCTACTTCATCTCATTTTGCTAATGAGCTCAACGAAATCGAACACTATAACAATTTACTTTTGAGCACAGAGCATTACCGTCGATCAAAAAGAGGCCTAATAAACGGAATTGGATACGTGGCCAACGCTCTCTTCGGGGTGCTCGATGACAAGTTCGCCGAGCAGTATAGACGGGACATAGAAACCCTACATCAAAATGAAGATCATCTATTACAACTAATGAAAAACCAGACATCAATCGTTGAAACCGAAAATAATATAATATCCCGGAACGAAAAACGCATGAACGAACAATTTATAATGTTAAATAGTCAACTACAACAATCAACTAAGGAGGAGAATATAATTAGAATATCAGACTACATAATTACAAACACAATTAATATAAACAACATGATATCAAATGTCCGTCGGACACAAGAAAGCCTCATCAACACCGTGACTAATATCTACCAAGGAAGACTCGATAGCCACATCATATCACCGGAGCAACTAAATCAGCAATTAAATATTATTTCTGGGAAACTAAATGGAGATTTATCAGTACCAGTAAAACCGGAGAACATCAAATATCTATACGAAATTCTACACGTCAAAACTAACATCAAAAACAACTATTTAATTATGGAAATAAACATTCCGCTGATTACGAGTGATAACTACGAGTTGGATCGAATCATCAGTTTACCTATATCAACGCAACATAATACTACATATTATGCAGTGCCTATCATGGAGTTTATGGCGTTCGACATGAGAAAGGACACATTTATTCCCATGTCGCAAACTGACATTTTATCCTGCACAAAATATCATGGTGCCAGATTACTATGTGCCCTAAATGGACCTATATATCAACTGAAGATAAAATATTCAATTTGTGACACAGAAATATTAACTCCAGAAAGTAAACAAACAGTTTGCATAATAGAACCAAGGCAATGTACGGACAGGTGGATCAAGTTGCACTCTAGCGCAGCGTGGCTATACATCAGCTGTGGGCTACGTCATGTGCGCGTCATGTGTCCGGCCAGCCTGACGTCACACTCGCTTAGTGGAAGCGGCGTCATTGTGCTAGGTCAGGACTGCACTGTGAAAGGGGACACCTTTACGTTACTTGGACATCATGACTACAGAAGTAATATAAATATTCACAGTCAACTTATGCAAGGAATGTTATTTCCTACAATATCACCTTTAAATAACTTTATAAATACATCAGTCTCCGTACCTATAACAAAAGAAGAAGACGACGGATTGTACGAGACCATCAAGAAACAGATTCATTCTCTGAAAGAAGCAAGCATCAATGACGTCTCAGTTCACGACAAACACCACTACGCTTTGATATACTTCCTTGTTTTAACTGTTATAGCCTTAACAGTTTCGGTGTCTTGTCTATTTTACTATATCAAAGGAAAGAGAGCATTAAACAACAGTCGTGAGACACAGCCACCACAAACCCCAGTACGGACTATCAGAGAAGAGGAGCGGGCCGGTCCAGCACATGCGCCCCCCACCTACGCGTTGCCTGCGCGCCCGAGTCGGAGCGAGGAGCGCGCACCCACCGGCGGCACCAGCGTCTACCACCTGCCTATGCGTCGAGTCGGCAATCAGCCGCCACCACCGCCGGTTACATTTGATAGAATACCGCGCATAGACTGACATAATAGATTCTTTTATAGTTTTATATTTATTCGTTAAAAATAATCATTTACATTTTACATACTTATATCATACTATTTAATTTAATATTTTACAATTTTATACAATTATTTTATAATTTTATAATCATTTTATAACATTTGTTCCTTGTTTTTTGTTTCTTTTTAGACTGGCAAGATGTACGGGTCAATGTGTCATTGCACTCGTATGCCTCGCGTATATCCGCGCGTGCATCTTAGATAAGCATTTTTGTAGCATATAAATTTCATAATTATTTACAATAAACGCAGTTCGTTATTACGCACCAAACTGGGTTCATCATTTATACCCTATATCAGCATCAACCTATCAGAACAGCATCAGCATCAGCATACAGCATCAGCAGCATATATCATCTCTACTATCAGCAGCAACTATCATCTCTATCATCTAAGTGTAGTTCGCTACATTATTACTTTACTATTAATAGGAAGTACCTGACTGTAAGCGGCCAGTCGCTCAATAAGCGATATGATGATGTTCTTGATGTTGACGCCGGGCTGCAGCTCGGCGCACGACTTGACGAACGGCTGCAGGTTGGCCAAGTGGAACTCGTCAGGGAACACCTGGAAACATAGACGTATATAATAAGCGAGGCATGTTGAGGCAAAAAGTGTCACCGGTTACGTGGCCCCACTTTTGATTTTTGGGGCCATTTTGACATTTGAAGTATGGCAAAAAACCGAGATGGCGTAACTTTTTCTTGTATGAAGATACCAGTGGGTCGACACTTCCATATAAAAAGCCAGACCCCCAAGCCAGTCACTAAAAATACGACTTTATTGCTTCTGAAATAAAGTCTATAATTGAATAACCGTAAGGCTTCAAGTTTGTTATGCAAATCATTACCAACATACAGAATCTTCTTTTTGAGTACTCAAGGTTGGTAGCTTTGGAAAAATGGCGTTATGTCACTTTTTTGGTTGTTTGAAAATTGTATAGAACAAACTTCTGAAAAATTTGATTTTTGCTTGAATATCAAGTGATTTGGCTATTCAATTTGTGCTTCTATGTTATGTTTTGTTGCGTGTCACGGATTTCGTGTGTTTAATTACATTTTCACCGACTCCTTGAAAAGTGAGATTGCAATATTATTTTCGTCTGAAAATATTTCAACTAACATGGAAAGTCGCATCTGCAAGAAGTGTACGATTTGTGGAGTACGTAGACTCCCCAAATCGAGAATATTTCTTGCAAAATTTCCTCTTGACCCTGATCGGTAAGTCTTACAATTTTTGTACCTTTGCATGTAATGTCACCTAAGGGTTTTGGCACTTATTGTGTTGGTATGTATTTAAATCAGTAATAAAGTCTAAGTAATCCATCCAATTATATATTATAATATAAAACTTGTAACTTGCACCTCTTATGCTATTTACTTTATATAGAGGAAATATTTATTGCTTTCATCGAATAAGGCTCTTTAACTATTGGATCCATTCCAAAACTTCTTCCAGTATAAGAATGCTATATTATCCAGCAGTAACATAGGCTACTGTTTTGATTCCTGTGAGAACTAAGTCTGATGACTGCTTTGAATGACTACAAACAAATTATTATACATTTCAGATGTCGATTATGGGTGAAAGCATCGGGCATTGAAGATTTAGTCTATGTGCCAATTGAAAAGTTGCATCAGTTCAAGTTTATCTGTGGTGCCCACTTTGCCCGTCAATGCTTTAATGCAAAAGGGAACCGGTTGTTAGCCAGTGCAGTGCCAACTGAAGGTCTCATGAGAACCCCTTTATCTGATGACCTTTTTACTGAGTTTCCTTTGCATATTAAATCGTATTATGATAAAACTAATCCTGCTGGAAAACATACAGGTGAGTGACCATTGTCATTTTTTTAATTTTTAGGGTTCCGTACCCAAAGGGCAAAAACGGGACCCTATTACTAAGACTTTGTTGTCTGTCCATCTGTCTGTCTGTCTGTCTCCAGGCTGTATCTCAAGAACCGCTATAGCTAGACTTCTCAAATTTTCACAGATTGTGTATAACTGTTGCCACTATAACAACAAATCCTAAAAACAAAATAAAATTAATATATAAGGGGGGCTCCTATTCAAAAAAACAAAATTTTTGGCCTATTTTTGCTCTTTAACAGTACAGAACCCTTTGTGCGCGAGTCCGACTCGCACTTGGTCGATTATTATGTATGAAGTCAGTCAACCTAGGCAGATTTTGGAAAAACTTTTCTACTTTTGATTTTTTCAAAATTCTAGTGGGATAGTAAACATCTTAAACCTTATGCATTTTTTCCAGATAAACTTATGTCTACTACTGAAAAGATAAACATGAATATGGCAGTTGAAACAAGCACTGAAATAAATGAGACAGAGGCACATATTTATCAAGGTAGACATTTCTTTTTTTAGTGTTCCGTACCCAAAGGGTAAAAACGGGACCCTATTACTGAGACTTCGATATCTGTCTGTCTGTCTGTCTCTCCAGGCTGTATCTCAAAAACCGCTATAGCTAGACTCCATAAAATTTTCACAGATTGTGTATTTCTGTTGCCGCTATAACAACAAATACTAAAAATAAAATAAATATTTAACGGGGACTCCCATACAACAAACATGATTTTTTTGGCCTTTTTTGCTCAATATCAATAATGGTAACATGTAGACACTTGAAATTTTCACAAAATCTTCAATTATATAAAACTAAAATGCGTGTTAAATTTGCAGCTCAAGCAATAAGCGGTTTTGAAGATGATAGCATGGAGCGACCCACGGTCAGAAGAGATCAACGATACTGCCTACATTGTTGAAGAAATGGACAAACTTTTTGATTGCACAAATGGACCAGCATCGCCAGAAGATGTAAAAAAGGGATCCGGAAAATGTTTAAAAAAAAACAAAACACGAGGAATCTTGGAATTATTATTTAAAATATATTCATACAATAAAATTTCTGAAGTCAGACTCTCAAATACGTTTGAGAAATGTTTTAATTATGTTACACGGGTAAAAATATTTAAACATGGATTTTTGATTTTTTTTATTTGATTATCCATGTTTAAGTATTTTCTCTCTGTGTAACATTCACTTTTACCCAGAAAAAAACCCCCGAGGCCCCACCTACCCCTAGGATATTATCGATAGAAAGGCCCAACACTAGTATCGATATTCGATAATAATTCATAACTAGTCCACATCACTAGAACTGTCAAACTATGATCTGTCTGAAGGTTGGCAGTACTGTGTATCTAAGAAATCTCTAAGTTGGTACAAGATGCAGTCCAACTGTCGATGTGTGCGTGAGCTCAATTGTTTCTATGGGAGTGCGGTCTCTTAAAACGTAGTGATTATATTCTCTTTGGAAGATACGTTCGTTCGTTCGAAATGTACGTATGACATACATT
This sequence comes from Glaucopsyche alexis, assembly GCA_905404095.1. Classification (NCBI taxonomy): domain Eukaryota; kingdom Metazoa; phylum Arthropoda; class Insecta; order Lepidoptera; family Lycaenidae; genus Glaucopsyche; species Glaucopsyche alexis. The sequence goes on along the minus strand of FR990043.1, from coordinate 31,261,795 downwards.
TGACAGAATCTTGAGTTTTGAAATCTTTGCCTCGCTATTGAAGTTTTAGGATTCCACAATGGAATCCTAAAACTTCAATAGTGTGGTGGAAAATCTTCAGCTGAAAATACTGGTACATGTAAGGTTGTATCATGGGATACCCATCCCAACTTACCTGTCCGGTAGTTGTGGTATAGTATACAGGTATGGCTTCCCTAGCTATTACTGTCCTATGCCTTGCCCTCCTTGGCGGTAATATCCTACATTCCTATTTCACACTTATCAAACAAAACTTATCAATCTTCCTTTCCACACCACCTATCCTTCCCTTTCTCTATTCCTACCCTCTCCGCCAATCCGTGAGAACGCAATGGACAATCATAAAAATAATTTAACCACAATGGCGGCGATGTGGCCACCCATCACGTCTCGTTCTCGCGGAGGCGAAAAGTGGCCCATGAAGAGCCGCTTCGCTAAGTTGAATGTAAGAGGAGGAATGGATGGTAAGAATGAAAGTGGACGAAGCGAAACAATGATGTAAGGATCGTAGCAAGTGGAAAAAGTGGTCTCTGCCTACCCCTACGTGAAAGAGGCGTGTAATTATATGTATGTATGTATGTAAGGACTGTTAAAATGTTGGATTACATCTGTTGTTTTTTTAATTAATGACTTCTTCTGACAAACTTTCTACCCAATGAACTACCACATGTGCAATTTTTTTTATCATAGTCCCCTTATTTTGCAACTAGCTGTTGCCCGCGGCTCCGCTCGAGTAAATAAAGTATCCCAAGAGAACACTGTACTTTTTCGGGATAAAAAGTAGCCCATGTTTTAATCCAGGGCCTACTGCCACACCAAATTTCAGAAGTTTTTGCGTGAAGGAGTAACAAACATCCATCCATCCCCTCACAAACTTTCACGTTTATAATAGTAGTAGGAAGTAGGATATAACAGCGTTAGAAGCTACCAGGATTGCGGTTTTTTAATAGCGCAATTTGAAGTAGTCAATCGAGCGGAATCCACCTAACTTTAAGTAACCTACTAATGAGAAAGAATGTCTACGGACCTGTATGATGCACTCCATGAGGTACTCCTGGGCGATGGCGTCCCGGCAGCTGACGACTTGCTCCAGGATGCCGGGCAGCACCATCCGGCCGTAGTCCGCCACACCCACAGACTCCAACTGCGACAGGCGCACCAGGTTCGTGCCGACCAGGATCCGGAGCTCAGAGCGCTCACGCTCACGACGCTCCTTGTCTCTGCGATTTAAGATATAAGTTAAAAATATGATAAATGATTCCCAGACCAATTTCGGTGACGGTGGCCGGTTTCCAATGAAACCTCGTGTCAATACACGAGGCCAGCTATGCAGGAGTTATTTTATAGTGTCCAAGTGTGTGCGCCGAATACTGGAACAAAACTTAAATTAAGAGGCGCTCAAGTCACATTCTGTATCTGAGACAGTGACAGCCTGTGAACATGAGAACTTTGAATTTAAGAACTTTGAAGATTTAAGGTCAAAGCTATAACAACATTGAAGATGAATGTATATGTCACCGTAAAATTGTAAAAACCGTTAGATTGTAAAATAACTAACGAGACTGTAAAAATATGTCGAAATATTCAGTACTATATATTTGTAATCGAACAAAAATAACATGTTAAATTAATAGGCAGAATATTCGCGTCCGAAATCTTTTAACATTTTACAATTGCACTAGTTATATTACAATCTAACGGTTTTTACAATATTACGGTGACAGATATATCCTATACCTTTGGAGAAATTACTGAAAGAACAGTTCCATATTAAACGTTCAATTCTGAATCAACATCCGGATTCAAATTTTATAAAATGTCTGTTTCCACATTTTATGAGCTGCTATTGCTGGTCTGTTTTGTATTTCTTGTATTAACATCGTTACATCGATCTCTGGCGCCATGGTGTTATATCGCATACCTTACAAATGCAGAGTGCAGACAGTGTGCGCCGTGTGCGTTAGCCCACGTTGAAGCAAATGTTTTATTTTTTTCGCATACTTTTTGTGCGGCGCGGCGCGAGGCGGTCTGATTCGGTACACGGATCTTTTGTGCGCCGGATGTTTTGCACGTCGTAATTATCAGTGCCGTAAATAGGGCGGTGCCACCGGTGCCCAGGCACAGGGCGTAGACTCTGGGGGGCGCAAGAATGGCCAGACCAAGCAGGACCAGCCCCGGATCTAGGGCGCAGTTATAGAAGCTCGCACAGGGCGCAGAAAAGGCTATTTACGGCACTGGTAATTATATGCAATAACGCTACTGCATATAATTTCATAGGTTCTATTTTCACAGACTAAAAAGTGTGTCACAGATAGTCTGCGCTGCATGTTGTCACATTTTGATGTCTTTGGAATACTATGATGTGGTATTCTCATAACTTTTTTGGCTTGTAGATTATTACCTTGAGTGACCTTGATGTTGCATCCTCACCCACAGTTTGTTCATCTCAGCAAAATTCATCAGCACAAAGTCGATTGCATCTTTCACCTAAAAATATGCAAATGTATTCTATACAAATAAACAAAATTGGAGCGTCTGTTTGTAATTTCAAATTAACAGCTTCTCATTTAATGCATATGAAAGTATATACGGTATTAACAATAAAAAACAATTTTTTAAATTTTTGTCTGTCTGTCTGTCCGTTTGTTCCGGCTAATCTCTGGAACGGCTGGACTTATTTTCACAGTACTTTCACTGGCAGATAGCTGATCTTTTAAGGCGTAGGTAACTTAAGGATACTTTTTATCCTCATCATCACCATGGGCACGGGTCAGCTTTTTTAATAGTTGCAAATAACATATTTTTGTTAAAAGTACTGTTACGAATTAGAAGCTAAAATTTTATATCCATAATAGTTATATTTTAATTTACTATATATAGTTAGTCTGAGTATGCCTTTTAATCTTACCGTGCCTTCGTTTTCATTGGGGGCTTCCATGATGTCAGGGAGAACATTCCGGGTACATTGGAGGAGGTAGTTCCGTAAGAACAGACCACGGAGCGGATGCTGGACGCCTCGACACATCTCCACAAGATCCTGGCAGTATCGAAATTGTTGGATAATAAGGTAATATTCAATTTTGATTAAGTTCAATAATGATTTTTTATAAGAAGCTGGTATTGTATGGTCTACATTTTTACAGTTATACTAATAGGGCTATATATTGTACAAACTTGGATATGTACACAGACATCTATTAACTAGACCACGCAAATGTATTCAGTTCGCGTGTAACTTCGGCGTAAAAATTTTCTTAAACTTCTTTCATTTCCCCTCGAATATTCTCAGTGTCAAACGTTAAACGAAAACCAAAAACGCGACGGGGCGGCGACAGGCTTTGAATTGTTTACTCAGGGTCGGGGAGTTTTCACCACTAAATCGCTCTTGTGATGTCACAGTAGGTAAAAAAATGGCATGCTTGGTTTCTATACAAACGATGATACTTGCGTTATCTAGTCGATAGACATCTGTGGGTATGTATTACATTTAAAGATTTTTTTTTAATAAACAACCCACCTTCAACAAATCTCTTCTTAAACTCAAATTGGTTTTGATGTACACCAGGCCAACTGTAATTAACAGGTAAAGCCGTGGTACAATGTTACCAGCATACTGCACAAGCTCGTACAGATCAGCCACCTTCCGGCCCTTCTGGAATTCCTCCAGTAGGTAGAGCTCCAGATGACGTAATTCGTCAGTTATTGCCATGTCTTAATTGGAGTTAAAAATAGTTATGAATTTGAATTTATTTATTTGGTATTGTAAGTTAAAATTATTGATAAGAAACAATTTACTTAATATGTGATAAAAACTAATGGAACTGTTTGTAAACAAGGCAAAAGATATTGTATTAATATCTTGAATTATTATTATATATAGAATATTATATTAATATTATTGTATTAATCTTTGTTAATATTCTAACAATGCTAGATGAGTTACACTATTTGTTTAAACGAGATTTTATAAAACCTTTTTATATCATATTTTATTTTTCTATAGATTTTAATTGTGAAAGAAATTCTGTTGACGTTTTTACATATTTAATTATTGTTCAAGTAGAGTTTAGATAAAACGTAGTGATTATATTCTCTTTGAGTTTAGAGTCTGAGACAATATAATATTAATATGAGTAGATAATTTATGAGTTTTAATAAATAACATATAACAAGAGCTGAGCTAATTGTGTTCACTATTTATAATTCAAATAGTTTATTTGGTAAAATTTGGCACATACATTTTAGAATAGATAAGATTTTTATACTAGTGCAATGTATGTTTTGGTTTGAATATATTTTACCTCTTTTTAATATTATACATACTATGTGTTAAACAAATTATTAAAAAATTTAAACAATCTTTACAAAAGCCAGTTTATAGCTTTAAGAAATATGGAACATTTTTTAATTGTAAAGGATACAGAGTTCATAGTAGCATTTTGGAGACAGCAGGGAAGTTCTCAGTTCCCCCAGCATGGTGGATGCATGCTTTAGGGCGTCCATTAGCTTTGACTTATCAAGACATCTTTTCATTTGAAATGCCTGAAAACAATTTGTTTTAAATAATCATTGTCCTTAAAATCTTGTCCTAACTAAAGCTTAACTGAACTTAAACACAACCGTAATAACGAAATTATCAATAACGAAAAAGAAGACATTTAACAACCCATGAAAAATCCCATGTTCGTCTATTATTCTTAACAGCATAGAATACCTCAATATGCTCACAGAAGTCCTAAAAAGAGTTGTGAAAAAAAAAAGATTTGAATTAAACACTAGTCAACCAAAATCTGATCCAGTTTGTCTGCTCTAACATAGAATCTTATAAAAAAGTTAAAGACACTGCAAGAGACAAGTCTTATAGGACACACATTTAATAGGAAAGACAAATGGCTATACAGGCTAGTAATAAGAAATCTATATTACACAACACCAATAAGCATAATCTAGGAAACGCTAGAAGGCACAGGCATCACCTTTCTATTAACCTCCACTTTATTCACCAACTTAGCTCAAGGATTGAACAATAAGTCAGTTAAAAACCGGCACTAAAATATCACAGATCAATCATCATAGAAGATCCAGGAAAGCAAAAGACCCATGGCATATTGATGTGTAAAGTGTGCACAGCCTCAAAAATAGATTGCAACGCTATAGGCTACAGCTAAATATGCCCAGTGTTTTGGAGATCTTTCAGCAAATCACAAAAGAATACAAAAATATTATACTAGCCTGGCTAGTCATTCAAAATACTATGTAGAAATTGGAATAACATGTTAATGAAGAGATTTATAGTATTGAATTACTAAGAGTCATCAATTTTATACAAAAATAAATTAATTTGCAACAAAAAATACATTGTCTTCTTCCCATCAGAGTGTCGTCTTAAGTTCTTCCTATATATTTTATTATTTGTTTTTTACTCTTTCGACAGATCTTTTTGTTATTTTACATAATACTAGTTTAATTTACAAAAAAATGTAAGGAACTTTAGTGAAGTGAAACATACAATTAATTGTTACAATCTACATTGATTTTACTACGTTAATTATACATAGTCCCCCTTACTAATAAACGCTGTCATAAGCTTTGAATAGTTATACTATGTTTTGTTCCCGTCACACAAGTGACATTTTTAATTCGATTGAAGAAGACAAAACACTGTATAACTAATCCAAGCTTATGACAGCGTTTATTAGTAAGGGGGAGTATGTTTCCAAAGTTCAAATTATTAATTAATGATACCAATAAGATATTCAATATAAAATTACCTGAACTTTAACCACATTTAGAGCTTCATCCAAAAGCTTCTCCTGCTCCTCAATCGGAGACGTCTGGTTCGTCATTTGAGCCTACAAAATAATAAGTCTCATAATCATAAATCAATGAGCATAGGTAACAGTTAAAATAGCAATTATTGCGGAGGACAAACTAACATTTGACCAATTATACAAAAAATGATGTTGCAATGTTTCCATGTTACTTCTTCGTGGTGTCTTAGATCATACTTACCGGTGTGTTTGCACTTCACTGATATCACAAAATACGCTGATAAAACTATTTGTGGATTAATAAATAAAACGAAATATTCGTTGATTTAAAGTAGGTGTTGTTGCAAATGTTGCGACAACGTCAGTGTTTCCAAGTCTCAAAAATATTTCACCCTAAACTAAAGTCAAAATCGCAACAATCACTTGAAAATGCCTCTCAATTTTTTGTATAATTAAGAATAATATATACTATAACTACTAAAAATCTACAATGACAAACAAATATTAGATAATAAAGTTATGTAATATTATTCTAACTTAATTTATTAAAACATACTTTCAAAAGTTTTTCAAATTTAGGGGGAAAATCCCTAAGTTGGCAGCACAAAACGTAGCTGTCAATCAAAGAAATAGGCTGTCAATTGTCAAATGTCAATAGGGATGTGGGAGTACCTACGGCGTAGACAGAGAAAAAAGTTTTCTCTGTCTACGACCTACGGGGAGTACAGTCTTTGGATTTGGGATGTTGGGAGTTGGGACTGGTGAAGTAGACCGAGATACGTAGTATCCCTATATACTGTAGTTTGTGAGGCCGAGGTTGGCCGATTAAGACAGTGTGGGCACGCACTTCGCTTCGTCTCATCGTCCTTCGGGTTACTTCGCGGAGTACTTCCTCGGCCTACTTCGCGAGCAGTCTGGACGGGGCATAAGGCTAGAAGTTGGTAGAAGATGATCCGGAATTGTGGGCCTGGGAAAACTCAGAGCACTGAAAATATAACTCTGTGTCAATACAATAGAGTTGAAAATCGAAGTGTCGAGTGTCGTATATAAATGACTCCATAAATAACATAATTATTTTAACTCGACACCCGTGTGTTAGATTTTCAGCTCTATTTTAATAGCACAGAGTTCTATTTTCAATGATAATAATAATAAATAATTATATTCTAAATTTTCCCCGGTCTACCGCATTCCGGATAATATAGTCCGACTGGGAGCAAAGCTTGGTATCCAAGGTATTCATTATTAAAGGTATGTGTTAAACTGTTTAACTTTAATATATTATGCTCATAGTAACTATGTACTACATACCGCACGTCACACGGCCCGGGTAGCACCATGCACGGCTCAGGGCCCGGCCGGGTGGTGAACGCTCACGGACTTTCGGCTATTAAAATTAAAACTGAATGAATTAGTGAACGACATGACGCTAGTGAACTAGTTCAATTCAATTCAATTGCATCTCATTCGTGAACTAACGTGAAACGTCACTACACATGTCGACATTTCGATTTTCGACAATCGAGTATCGACAATCGACATTTGACAAATCAAAATTCAAATATCAATATTATGAAATTTTTAATATTCATTTATCAATAAAAATGGATAATAAACCGTCGTTAAGCCAATATTTTGGTGGAGCTGAAGCACCACCAGCATCTCAGTTTTTTGACGAAATAGGAACTTCCCCTTCTGACATGATCCAAAGTGTATATTTGGGAGATTCAGAAGGTTTGTATGATAACATTGATAAGTGTAATCATAGTAATTTATACAGTGATAACTTTAAACATCTATGAAATTATACCTTTGTATTGGTCCGTTTTGACGGAACAAAAAACTTATCTGCAACTTTTGCCCTATTTAGGTATTTCCACCACTTCGACGGGCTTGCTCACATCGAACACGAGAGCGTCTTTTACGCAGCAGGCTAATACTCAAGAAATAAACTTCGCAAATGTTGTACCAACTGTCAGTGGTACCACGTCGATCCCCGCGTCCAGTTTACCAGATCCATCCACATTCTTTGATGCTATAGGACCAGAACCACTAATAGTGCCAAGCAAAGCACAGAAAACAACAATACCACCACCCACTGTGGTAACTGAAGCAATGGATGGTCTTAGCATTATGGTGATACCTTTATTCATTTATTTTTTCGCTCGTTTTCTAAATTCTAAAATACTACTTTTACTTTATATTTACATTTTGAACCTTCAAGAGGGAAACTTGTAGGTTTATTGAGTAACTAGCTGTTGCCCGTGGCTCCGCCCGCGTAAATAGGGATGCTACCCTCGAGAACACTGTATTTTTTCGAAGTAAAAAGTAGCCTATGTTAAAATCCAGGGCCTAAACTACTACCATAACAAATTTCATCAAAATCCGTTCAGTAGTTTTTGCATGAAGGACTAACAAACATCCATCCATACATCCTCACAAAATTTACATTTATAGTATTAGTAGGATATCAAGCTGAAAACTACATGTGGAATCCTAAAAATAAATATCACAAAAATAAATTTTTTACATTTTAATTAATGCTACTTAATATTATATGAGTGTGAGTTGCAACTCGCATCTTTCCAGAATTCTATTTGGAATAGAATGATCCATTTACAGTTGTGAGGACAACTCGTGGAAATTTATCTGCATCTGCCAGAATTCTTGGATCATCTGTTGACCTGAAGTTGCCTTTATAAATTTCACATGTTTGTGTATTTGTGGCATGTCCGTCGTATGTCTGTGGCATTGAAATAAATGAACCAACTTTGTTAACTTTTTTTTCTTCTTTAAATTGTTTAGAATCAGCCAGTTGATAAGGAAGGAGACAGAAGAAGAGACGCCTGGATTCCAAACGAAGAAGCCAAGAAAACTTTATTAAAAGTAAGTTATTACAGTGTTAAAAAATATTTATATTCGTGAAAATCTTGTCATTGTACAAAAAATGTAATGATGTTTAAATGTTTAAATTGGAAATCAATGCTAATTACCTTGTTTTTTTCAGGCACAATCCTCACCCAAAGGTTCATTTTTCCCAGAAAGAGAAGTATTGACAATGCCTGGAATTGTTTTGGAAGAAGAATTGGCAAGTGTTTTTTTTAATACACAAGTTTTTTTTGTGAGATATTTGGTAAATTCTACGACATGTTACTATTTACCTTTAGGCTGATGCATTACAAGAAGTAGCAGTGAAGTACCTAGGTGTGAGCTCCGCTGGTAGTCGTGGGGTGGTCAGAGCGGAACATGTCAGTCGTGATGAGGCTGGACTAAGGGAGCTGATGAGAACTGGATACCTGCGGTCTGCTGTCAACCTCACTGCTACTCTCCTTAGTGCAGCTGGCCAAGGTAAGAATTTTTTGGCATCTAATAATATTATCATGCAATGTACATTACTTATGGTTGAGGTAGAAAAAAAACCAAATAAACAATGCAATAGTCTTTATTTCACATAGATTTAAAAATTCTGAATAAATTAGATTTTAAAATTTGGCGCCAAATTTTTTATTTTTAAATGTCAAAAGTTTTGAGGGTAGTTTAAAGTTCACAAAAATTAAATGTTATCAATAACAGATGTCACTTTTCGATCTCTAAATCGCGCTATCGCTTGTCCAATGAATAGAACTGATATTTTGAATGCAACATGTTTATTTCATGGTTACACTGATCTGCTTTTATCTTGTGAGGGCTGCGGTTGGTCGACAAATCGTGGCCCACAAAAATTGTGAACAAACACTAACTTCAACAGCAAAAACAAAGAACAATCAGTTATTAATGTTGCCAGAACTGTATAAATTCTATAACTAGTGGTTGCATGTGAATTTATCAGATGGTTTTATATGTAGTACATACATAGTGTATGGGGTCATTCTACATTTCTATGGTTGCCATCAAAACCATCAAAACTTGTACCCATTAATCATTGTAATATGTACTTACAAGATTCTAGCTAGTTAATACAGTTGTATTTGCTAGCTTAGCTGTAAGGGCCAGTCATACCGCGCGTTGCGTTGACGCAGCGCAAACATGTTAACGCAATGCCGGCCACACGGGTGCTGCGTTAACGCAGCGTTGTTGCGACGTAAACGTAACGTGGTTACCCCTCCCCCTTCGTCTCGGGGGATGCTGTTCGTGCGTCGTCACAGGGTTACGTCGACGCACCGCACCGTGTGAACAGTACAGTTTTTAGTATGTAAAACGACGGAGCGACATCGCTGCGTCGACGCAACGCTGACGCAACGCGCCGTGTGGACTCGCTCTAAGGGTTTACTTCAATCTGCATAGGTGCGGGTCGCATGCACCGGCCGACGAAGCACACGCCGCGTTCGCTGCAGCTGTGGCTGACGCGGTTCGCCGTGCTGTGCCGCATCAAACTGTACGAGCCGCTGATGAAGGAAGCCGAGCCGTTTGGTGACTTCAGCAAGCCAGACATGTTCTATCAGGTAAAGTCAATAAGTGTTCATTATTTTGTCAAAATAAAATACTGTTACGGCGCTTTAATTTGTAGAGTATTCTAGTATGTTACGGCCGCGGCGTTCGAACGTGCAGTGTTCTAGAAGCTTTTAGTACGGAAAGTATTAGAATGTTCTCGAACGTGCACTGTGTACCATGCTCACCCCGACTCGAAAGTTCTAGATTGTTCTATGTAGAAAGATTTAAAAAGTTCTAGACCGCGAACTTTATAGTAACTGTGTCGTCGGTATATAAAGAGGCTGCCGCCGACCGCCGTAAGTTTAGTTAACTACGAGTGTTCTTCGAGTTAATTTCGAGCGATACCTAAAGTGAATAGTGTGATTACTCTCTGCGACTTCGGCTATGAATTACGTTTACGACTGCTTACGATTTGGACATTGTGGTGTGTTGGAAGACCAGCCCTGTGTTGGTGTGGAAATTAGTAGCGAATAAACTCCCTCAGAGGAAACTTACTTTTACCATAAGCCTGTAATAATACATACACGACATAATATTGAATTTGATACAGAAATAGGGCTTAATGTTGTTACCATGTTACCAGACTTCTGTGCTTTTAGGGTGTATCTCGTCGAGACAAATGGAAGGAAGGAAGTAGGTGGATGTCCTGATGATAAGTTATAACTGCCACTCATTGACACAACATAGCATTTTTTATTTTATTTTATTATTCAATAAAAACAAAATTACAGGCCTAATTATACCCTTATTAAGTTTTTACCCATTGTGCTCAGGACATTTATAAATATCCTACAATTATTTTATAATAATATATAATTGTTTACGAAGTCCATCACGGTTTTGGTAACCAGAGAAGTTACAATCGCATCACCTTTCAAAATTCCCTTCCCCAGGTTTTCTGATATCTTCATTGGCTCGGCGAAATGCAACGCAAACGTTATTTCACGTCAGTTTCTGTTAGGCTACGTTCACACCAAATTGACTGTCAGCCGCCGAATGTGAGCAGGCTCACTGTGAGCCCCAGTGTAAACGTGAAAATAAACGGTATTTTACGTTCACACTATACTGATAAATCAGCCGCCGAATATCAGCGTCTACGCATAGCGTAATAACGTTTATAATAATGTAATAACATTCGGCGGCTGAAAGTCAGTTTGGTGTGAACGCAGCCTTAGACCGTTGTGGGCGGTCGACCCGCTTTCGTGCTAAAGCATATGAGAGAGGGGAGGGATAGAAATGAATAACATGATTATTCTCTTGGCAGTTCTACCCGGAGTCGCACGGCGACCGCGCGGGCAGCCTGGTGCCATTCTCGCTGCGTCTGCTGGTGGCGGAGCTGCCGGGCCACGCTGGCCGCCCCGAGCAGGCCATGGACAGACTGTACGCCCTGCTGCACGTTATAGACACGGTACACATTGCATATTAGAAGTACTGGGTGACCTCAGTGGCTCAGTGATTAGCGCGTCGGCGCTTAAGCTAGAGGTCGCGGGCTCGAATCCAACCGAAGGGACAAAAAGCTATATATTTTTCCCAACATTTACACTTTTCCTAATTGTTTGCCAGATGATCGGCAACCTCAAGGAGGGCAAGAGCGAAGACGGCTCGACCACCATCACGGAGGAGGACAAGGCGGAATCGCTGCGGCTGTGGGGCGGTCGCCGCACGCGCGTCATGCACTCCATCGCCAACTGCGCCATTGCGCTCAAGGTACGTATAGCGAGGACGGCTCGGCCACCATCACGGAGGAGGACAAGGCGGAATCGCTGCGGGGCGATCGACGTACGCTCGCTTCGCATCGCCAACTGTTAGTACAAACAAACTGTGTACCCCAAGCAGGAACATTTTGCGGTATCGTTACGTGTACGTAAGTGAGAAATATTGTATGAAAACCATGAAAGCGGACGTAAAAGTAACTAAATTTTTCATACAGAATTCCTCATAATTCTCGTTTACGTACACGTAACGATGCCGCAAAATGTTCCTGCTTGGGGTATTGCTTTTATTTGTGTGGCAGTGACACGACCCACTACCCGTTATAATACGTTACCCACACATAGCGTCGTGCGCACAATTGAGTTGAACTATCCTATTAATATTATAAATGTGAAAGTTTGTGAGGATGAATGGATGTATGAATGGATGGATGGATGGATGGATGTATGTTTGTTACTCTTTGACGCAAAAATTACTGGACGGATTTTGATGAAATTTGGTATGGTAGTAGTTTAGGCTCTAGATTAAAACATAGCCTTTTTTATCCCGAAAAATACAGTGTTCCCGAGGGATACTATATTTAGATCTTTTAAAAAACCTGTCAGTTTCCAGGCAATTCAATATACGGCCCTAAAGTGGCTGGTTCTTCTTTCGTATTACAACGACATTTTATTCTGACTGGATTCATCCTAGTTTGGTTCTCGCTGGCTGGTATACGAGCGTGAAAGTTACGTACGGAAACGTCAAATTCGAATCAAATTTGACAGTCTGTTTTTTTAAGGCATGCTCTCAGTAGGCACAGAGTTTATAAATAACGGAAAACTTCTACTGTCGGAATTATTATTATTTATTAAAATAATGCGATATTTAGATGATCTATTTAATGCGATATGGGACATTATTTGGAACGGTATTTTAAAAGTAATGTATTTTTAACTATAAATAGAATAGTTATTATATATATATATATATATATATATATATATATATATATATATATATATATATATATATATATATATATATATAGTATCCCTCGGGAACACTGTATTTTTTTCCGGATCAAAAGTAGCCTATATTTTAATCCAGAGCCTAAACTACTACCATACCAAATTTCATCAAAATCCGTTCAGTAGTTTTTGCGTGAAAGAGTTACAAACATCCATACATCCATCCTCACAAACTTTCACATTTATAATATTAGTAGGATGGTGAATTGCTTGGTGATTTTGGTTCTTCTCGTGTGAGGCATTATTTCTAGAAATTCAAATACATATTTGTAACTCGCAGCTGTGCTCGTCAGTACACATGATTATTTTCTATGAACATATGAATAAAACCAATATCTTAAACATAAAAAATATTCGCAATTATTTTAGCGATATTTTACGTTACTAAAATACTCAAATAATGTTAAAAGAGAACACTATAAAATATACCAGTCAGTATAAGTTAATATTTTGTGGCGTAAACTGAACGGCTTTGTTTGACGTAAAGACAAGCCAGCTAATGTCAGATATATTGTCGTAATACGAAAATACCATTCAAGTTTCAATGCAGAAGCAAGTAAAGTGTCATGTGACCGCTGACTGGCTGGCAATAGGTGGTCATAATACGAAAATGCAAGCCAGTTTGTTTTATGGCGTAAACTGGCTGGAATTAAGAGCTTGTAATACGCCCCCAGCTAGTCTATAATAATAATCACTAAGTAACCCTCGAGTCCCGACGAAAAAAGTGGTGTTATATAAGTTTTGTAGATTTGATTTTTTCTTCCTATGGGGTCATGGTTGAGTCACTCCCATTGTAAAATAACTAACAAGATTTTTAAAATATGTGGAAATATTAAAAACTATATATTTATAATCTAACGAATAATAATGTGTTAAATTATTGGCAGTATATTCGCGTCGGAAGTCTATCAACATTTTCCAATTTCACTAGTTTTATTACAATCTAACGGTTTTTACAATTTTACGGTGACATATCTATTGTGACAATCAGGCGTTTTATTTTTTGTTGCTAACAACACGAAAGGATCTATTCTCATTTGCTTATAAACTATTACAGGACTACCGCCTGGCGACGCGCATACTGTGCGAGTTGCGCGCGGGCGCGGCGTCGGCGGCGGCGCGGCGCAGTGTGAGCGCGGCCTTATGTCGGCTGCAGCTGCTGGCCGGCCACGCGCGCGCCGCTACCACGTATCTAGAAGAAGCGCGCGCCGCAAGACATCACATGTAAATACTTATGTTAACTATTTAGGGGGTATCTGCATAGTAGTGGAAATTAATAACGAAAAGTGCGTTAAGGGACCTATCAGACAGAGAGCGGTCACGTGGTCAAGCGTTAAAGAGGTCAGTTTTGCGTTCTTTGTCCATATTGCGTCCTACTTGACCATCGCGACCAGAATGCTTCCTGTGTGGGTATATCTATAGAACGTAATATAAGACAAAGAACGCAAAACTGACCGCGACCGCGTGACCGCTCTCTGTCTGATAGATCCCTAAGGTGAACTAGTTTACTAGGTTAATAATATAACTCCCCACACTGATTTCGGTGATGGTGGCCAATTTCATTGAAACCAGGCCAGTTACGCAGGAGTAATTTTTATAGTGCCCAAGTGTGTTCAGTACACGAGCACTCTCTCTTCCTTTTACTCTCGTAATCAGTGGGACGGATAACCGCCACGACTGACGAGAGATGAGGCGTAGGTCCGACTTTTTACATGCCCATCCGACGCATGGATCATCTTTCTTGTCAGACAATTAGGTGATCAGCCTGCATCAGCAAAAGAGCTCCGTGTCCTAGTGAGTAGAGCGTTTGGTTTGCACTCGAGAGAGTGCAGGTTCGAATCCCAGGTTGTGGCGTGGACCAATGAGACTTTTTCAGATCTCAAGTACATTATACGGACGCTCTAACGGTGAAGAAAAAATCGTGAGGAAACCCGCACATGGTTGGCCCCAGACGTATTGACCAATGATTCCTCTGGACTAGGCTGACTGTGTTGTGAGAATGCCGTATGTGCTTGGGCAACCATACGACATTTTAAATAACCTAACCAAGAGCATGTCAGTACATGTCTAAGGAGGGTTCCGTAACTATAAACGCGTAATATGCCTTTTTTTTAATTACTTCAAAAGTTACTGTCCGATTTAGTTCAAAATAATTTTCCTAAAGAGTTTTTAGCATGATCTATCAGCATGGAAATTTGCAAGTTTCTATCTCCTATAGTTTAAAAATGCTAGGGGGGGGACCAACTTACAAACTACTTTGGAGGCCGATTACTCGAAAATGGTCAACTTTATAAAAAAGTAACGTATGAAACCTTGCCTTTATTTTAAAAGACCTATTCTACGATACCCCACACGATGGAGTAGAGTGAAAAAATATTTTTCATCCCCACTTCACATGTATGGAGAGCCACCCCTAAAATATAAAATTATTATTTTTTTATGATCCCGAAACCGTGATCTATACACAATCTATAACTGCACCAAATTTCATCAATTTATATTCATAATTACAGGAGCTAGAGGCGCGGACAGATAGACAGACAGACAGACAGACAGACGGACAGAGCGAAACTATAAGGGTTCCTTAAGTATTACGGAACCCTAAAAACCAACTGTCCCAGGCATGAGTGGTTACTTCGCTCGAAGTATACTCTATAAATCATCAATTAACGGATGAAAAGGCCTTAGTTTTTTTTTTCTAGATTTACTTACCATCGATCGTAATGATTTTTAACCCTACTTACATCTTACGCTTTTATTCCTCAGTTGTCCGACGCCGGACGTGCGCGAGTACGTGGACGCGGGGCTGATCGACGTGGCGCACGGCCGCTACCAGGAGGCCTACAACAATTTCCTCAAGGCCGCCGACCAGGAGCCCACTAACATCATGGTACGAGCCAGTCTATTGACCCGCAGCCACCGAACGTACAGCATAATCGGGAGATAGTTGGTGTGCTTTGGTATTGTAGCTTCATCTCCATCTAAAATTCAATTATTACACCATTGGATGGCTAAAGGATATGCTTAATTCATTACGCCAGTGTTTTTCAACCTTTTTCGTAATGCGACCCCCCTTGTATGAAAAAATATTTCGCGACCCCCCGACCCTTCGCTTTTTTATCTATATGTATATGTATGTATGTATATGTTACAATGTTATTTAACAAATATTTATTCCATACGTTTTATACGTCTCCATAATTAAGATTCGGATATAAGTACATATTAAAGTACGTCAAACACATTATTTTACATCGATTTATGGGTATATCCTTTTGTTAAAATTCTCTTACCTAATAAATAAATATTTTTCATCTTAATTGTTTTTTTACTAAAGTTCTCGTTCTTTTTTTTCTAAAGTCGACCTCTGGCGACCCCCCTACAGAAGCTTCGCGAGCCCCCAGGGGGTCGCGACCCACAGGTTGAAAAACACTGCATTACGCTAAGTGACAACTGTATAGTATCGCGCGCGGCGAAAGGGGAATCGCTCCTATTTTGAAGTCATTTTACTGCGTAAAAAGATTTTCTTTTAACCCGACTACGCCAGAAGGAGGATTATGTTTTTCGATTGTACGCATGTATATTTGTTTGGCGCGCTCTAGAGATTAAACGGCTTGTCGCATTTGAACTTGAGGGGTATCATTATTGTGCGTTTCCATGCTTGCCAAGGCTCGAAAAGCTTCCACAAACCCCAAGCGTCCACAAATCGCGTTTGGTATTTGGAATGCGTCAGTGTGCTATGTACATTCAAATTATGGCGGACACCGTAACGTTGTTCTGTCTTAAATATCAAGACAAAAATGAACTAAACCGCTCCATCAGTTCTCGAGTTTTGAGTCCCTCGGGAATGGGATAAAAAGTATCATATTATGTCCTTCTCCTGGTTTTAAAATACCTCCCCACCAATTTTCAGCCAAATCGGTTCTGCCGTTCTTGAGTTATAAATAGTGTAACTAACACGACTTTCTTTTTATAGTATAAAGATTCAAATTATTTGAAATAAGAGTAGTTTAAGTAAAATAAAAGGAAGGAAAGCCCGACGACACGAAGATGATGGATGGATTCATATTTCATAGAAATCGTACCAGATAATTACTAATAAGTAAAATATTTCTTTTTGGCTTTTAATTCCTTTACTGGCTTTCCCATTAACTCGGCAAGACTACTCCAAGCATCTGCAACTTTCTTTTTATTATGAATAACGTCTTTGGGGTCCCAGATAGACGTTTCGGCCTGGTAATATTCCGAAAACGATAAACTCTCTTCGTTCGACCAGCCACTCATTTTCGAGACAGAACTAGACATGCGTTCGTCGCGAGATCACAGCGCGCGGCTACTGAGTGCGCGCCCACGTGTGAACGCGTCGCAAGCCGCAAGTGCCCTTCGATCTGTGTCCAAAAAACGGACACTAGACCGGATCGGATACAAGCGTCCACAAACTCACGCGAGCCAAGCCAAACGCCCTCTTTACACGCTTGTGCTTGTGGAGGCTTGCCGAGCCTTGGCATGCATGGAAACGCGGCTTTAGATTCGCTCTAGTAGTGAGAGCTCGAAGAATAGATACCAGGAGTCCGAACGGTATAGGCTTTTCCATAGTAATTATGTACACAATAATAGGACCAGATCTTAGTTCTCTTTTCTGCCGCTAGCTGTGCGAGAACTTGTTACGTACCGAGTGTTGCCAATACTATTATTTATTACAATTATTTTTAAATTACCGTTAGACAATTACCGTGTTCTACGGTACCTATCTATTTTTCGAGAATAGTTTCTAAGAATTTCCTAAAACTTTTATTTAATTCGATTTAAATCCACGTTTCTCATAATATTTTCTTCCAGAGCTGTCAATAGCAACATTTAAACTTCCCGCGTAATTTCAAACGAGTGCTTGTCGGACTATCGCGCGCTCTACCGGCAAAAATCTGTCCCCGTAATTGAGACCATTATTTTAACATTACGTTCGAACTACTGGTATCTATTCTTCGTCAGTGAGAGTGACATTGCGTACATCAAAATTATTTGACGCAGTCGTGTTTTGTTTATTTGTTATATTATATTCTATTTCTGATGATAAAACTAACATCTTACAGGTGGCCAACAATCTCGCCGTGTGTCTGCTATACATGGGTCGACTGAAGGAAGCCATTGCTGTGCTCCAGAAGGCGATTCATTCAGACCCTGAGCGAGGACTCAATGAGAGTCTACTGGTCAATCTCTGCACGCTGTATGAGCTGGAATCATCCAAGACCAATGAAAAGAAACTCAACCTACTGCGGATGCTGTGTAAACATAAGAGTGATACAATACCTGATGTGCTGGAGTGCCTTAAGCTTGCTCCAGTTGGTTAGATGTGATGTGATAGTCTTTTGGTTGATGTAAGACTTTTTTTAATTAGTTAAACCATGTGCATAAAGGGGCCATCCACATATTATTACGTCACGCAAATTTTTTAGACTTTATGATCTCCCCCTCCCCCTTTCCTTCCTTCCCCTTTTTAGTATCCCTGTACCTGTATTTATCATGTACTGTCACATTTAGTATGACCCCCCCCCATCCGCTGTGACGTAATATATAGATGGACCCAAATGAAATCCTAAATCTTGGATCACAATCACAAGCAGTAGCATAGAAAAGTGTCAAATATTCAAAGAATTTAGCAGCACACAATCATCAAAACATTTCTTTGAATATTCGCAAATGTCTATCTATGTTACCGCTCGTGATTTTCGAATTGAAATCCTTCTTATAATATTATCATGGAAATATTGATTATTTATTATCTACACTAATTTATTGGCATTGAATAGGTTCAGACACTACTGGACCGATTTTGATGAAATTTGGACCATGGGGAATGAGTAAGGACATAAGCTACTTCTTATCGCAGCAAAATGTAGACTTCCATCGGGATTTTCTTTAGCGCGTACAAAGTCGCGGGCGACATCTTGTCTAAATATATAAAAGGCAAACCTGACTGGCTCATCTATCAACGCACAGCCGAAACTACTGAACGGATTTAGCTGAAATTTGGCATACAGATAGTTGTAACAACATAGGCATCCGCTAAGAAAGGATTTTTGAAAATTCGGCCCCTAAGGGGCGAAAAAGGGGTTAAAATTTTGTATGGAAACTGAACACCAAGCAGACAAAGTCGCGGGCAAAAGCTAATATTTTTATAATTTTCTATCGAGGATCGCCAATTCTTCGTGATTAAAAATGATAGAGCTATATCTATCCTATTTATTGCTTCTCTACAAAATGATAATTCGCTTGCTTTGCTAAACTTTTACAGAGATTAGTATTAGTATCAGTATGTATGTACGAACAAATAGATTTTTATTTTTTAATTACTCATTCGTTTTGGACCTACTTGGGTACAAAACGAATGAGTTTTTATAATCATAGCCTTCGAAGATACTTATTTGTATTGTAAATATTTAATTAGTCAATAAAATTAATCAATAAAATGTTACAATATTACATTTAGTATTATTTTCAGAAACCAAAGAAAACAGACATCCATTTTACTTAATTGGTTAAAAAAAAAACAAAATGACTGTGACAAAATCTGTTTATTCATTACAATTCAAACATTGCTTATACAACTTCTGTCCACGAATGAAATCACTATATTATTGCCCACATAGACTTAGCCTGTTGTCATGGTATTGAAATGAGATAAACTCACACTGTATTCCTTTCTATCATGATTCAGTTAGCACACTCTCGAAACTTTTACATACAACTGTAAAGATATTTTTTCTAACATGCATAATTGAATAGATACAAAACGGTTTGTAAAATAACATTCATTTCAGGACACTGGGCATAGACAACTATAAAAGATAATTT
This sequence comes from Glaucopsyche alexis, assembly GCA_905404095.1. Classification (NCBI taxonomy): domain Eukaryota; kingdom Metazoa; phylum Arthropoda; class Insecta; order Lepidoptera; family Lycaenidae; genus Glaucopsyche; species Glaucopsyche alexis. The sequence goes on along the minus strand of FR990043.1, from coordinate 31,242,000 downwards.
CTGTAATGTGCATAATGCAATATATATGTCACCGTAAAATTGTAAAAACCGTCAGATTGTAATATAACTAGTGAAATTGTAAAATATTGATAGACTTCTGACGCGAATATTCTGCCTATAATTTGACATATTATAGTAATGAATCTTTGGACATATTTTTTCAATCTCGTTAGTTATTTTACAATCTAACTGTTTTTACAATTTTACGGTGACAGATACAAAACAAATGTTTTAGGCTGACCGCACGTTAGGCGTGCGGGTCTCTCGGGCGTGTGAGTGGCGTGAACAGCGCCCGCGTCGCTGACACGCCCGAGGAACGCTCACCCCTAATGTGGGGGAGGCCTTAAACTATCATTTATTTCAGCATCAGTATAGGTCGCGCAACGAATTAAGATCTTTCGACAAAAGTAGCGGGGGTATGCGCAGAAGTCAGTTTTTGGGTGTGTTTGGCGGTAGCGAGCTCGGGCGGGGAGGTGTGGATGCGCCGAACGCATGCCGAACGTGGCTGCCGACACGCTATTGGTACGTTAGTAATATATATTCTTTGCTATTGGTCACATGCGCGAACGATCCCCTCCACTTTCACTGAGCGCTCATAAACCGTTGCGCGACCTATACACAGTTTTCTTAGAGCCCGATTCACAACAACTCACTCAGTTTTGTCGCTGCTTAATTTATATTGAGCGACAGAGACAAAACGTGCAAATAAGCTATGACATTTAGCAGTAGATTGTAAAGGCCCATCAACTACAAGCCTTGCATAAAGTGGTGTTCTCAATCTCTAAAACACTTCATTTGCATGATACAAAACATCAGTTCTTCATCATTATCATGATGCTGCCAGTTTAAACGAGGTGGCTTATGTATAAAACAATCATTTTTTTAATTAATAATATCAATATTGTAAGAAAAATAAGATTTTTAATTACTGGTAACACATAAAATCACCTATTCTGTAAATTTCATTTTCTTGTTTTTTTTTATCGTCAGTATTAATACTATTAATTAGACATTGAGGTCTTTCTATAAATTAGTATGATTATTATCAGACATCTCTAAACTTTACATGCAGTGGGTCTAGAATTTTCTATATGACCGCACAGTAACCACGCGGTACCTGCACGAAGTCCGAGCACCAGTTTTTATTCATAGCAAACTGACCTTTAACGACTAAGCCGCACGGCCTCTACGCGGTCAGCCCCAGTGTTGGGTGATTGTCATCAGTTTGTATGATGTGGCCTAGTCGATAAAGCTCAGTTTGCTATTAATGAAAACTGGTGCTAGGCTTTCGTACAGTCACCTCGTCTAACTGGGCTCTTAGGAATCGGCGATAGACCGCATTGATATAAAGAATTAAATATATTATGTTTGTGTTAAGTTGACCATAGAAATAGTTTATGGTCTCATTGTTGTACATAATCCCCCTTACTAATAATCGCTGTATAAGCTTTGAATAGTTATACAGTGTTTTGTCTCCTTCTATCGAATTAAAAATGTCACTTGTGTGACGGGAACAAAACACTGTATAACTATTCAAAGCTTATACAGCGTTTATTAGTAAGGGGGTAAAGTGTATAACTGCAGGATCAGATTAACTTTTTTTTAAAGTGTTGTTTTTGCATACAACACTTACTATCGACAGATAAGTACAGCCTTTTTATAGGGCACAATGAAATAATGCATTTTGTTATTGCTTTTGTAGTCAAAAACAAAGTAAATCCAAATAATTATGAAAGATGCTAAGCACTACATTATACAAAAAAATCAATAACGCAATAAAATACAGCGGGACAAAGCAACGAAAAAAAATCATGTGAGTAAATCACAAACTATAATAAGATACACATTTTACATACAGCCAAATATTTTTAGCAAAACCAAAAAAAAAATCAAAATTACGGATGACATAAGTGTAGAAATATTATTAATGAAAATGTAGAAATAATGAATGAAGTAAGCAATAACAAAAATACAAGTTGACTTCTTTTGGGTATATGATTTTTAAAATAACAAAATATGTCCTGAGTTAACACAATACACAATCCTTGAATTGATATCACAAATAAATTGTAACTATAACAGGCTTCATACAACTTTTGATATAGAAGTCGTTTTATATTCAAGACTTTCATGGAACATACACAGAAAACCAAAATATTGTATTAGTTAACGGAAATTACTTTCTTAATAGCTTTTGTGCAATTTACTAGTTCAAAGATGTATTATATTATACTTCAGTTAAGTAGTAACTAGTATATACTACAGTAGTGATCATGGTTCCATCATAATTTTATTTATTAGCTGTTAAATAATACCACAGGTACAAATATTATTTTGAAATAGCGCAAAATATGTGATGAGAAGAACTCATTACTTTTAGATAAGTAATTCACAGTAAACTTGAGGTTCCATAAAATAAAAAGTATAATATAAGTAGTAGTGTTCTGATAAGTAAATTAAGGAACCCCTGTATAAGATAGTAAATTTTAAAGGTATTTACACCTTCTATATGTAGGTTTATATCTATGTCCTACATGCATGTTTAATAGGTAATCATTCCCTATGTACGGCTTCTTACATTGAGATCATGGTAAAGTATACATACAAAATAAACTTTAATTTCCTCACCCTTTTGTGTATAAACTTGAATCAAATACTACAATATATTTTAACACAATATTGTATTATTATTATTTATGCTAATAAAACAAAATTAGAAGTATACAAGACGTAGGTCTAGTACACTTCTATTATAATCATGATTCACCACATAGCAAAAAAAAACAGCTTTTTGTAAATCAGTAGTTACTGATTTACAAAAAGCTGTTTTTTTTTTGCTATAAAAGCATTAGAGAAAAATGTTTGATTTAAAAAGTACATAACTCAAATAATTTCTATTTTTAACATTTAACACTACATAGATAGAAAACTGATATTAATATGAAAATGAATCAATACTGACTTGAAAAATCGCTTGATTTCCATGTTCTTAATTTATATTTACAAAACAAAGTTTTATGAAATTTCACTAGTGTCAACCATTTAAAACTGACTATATTTAGATTTCAACTTAATATTGAAAGCCGAGTTTGTATTCCAAAAATATTAGGATTATTTTTTTCAATTTTTGCCTCATTTTGCCTTTTCCAAGCTAGCTCACATATTTTAGACTAAGAAGTAGTGGCTTATGCTACTTCATAGGGTTAGTGTGCCTCCTTACACATTCTATCTACACCATGATCATACAATTTGTAAAATATTTTAACCCAATTATTAGCAGACAGTAAGTTATGTAAGAATGATAAAAAATTGAAAATCCCTTTTGTTTGACATATGAGTATTGATAAAGCAATTGTTTGCCAGCATTTACCACCTACCATAAGTATACTTGAACTTCTAACTTAACCTAGCTAAAGAGCTACCACAGCTCTAGTCATTACCATCGGCCAATTACGACATCTACACATACAATTAAACAAATATTTATGTATATACCTCTGCTCAGTTACATGTGCAGGTGTCCTAATATACATTGTCATAGTTGTAGGCACATATATACAATATTTTCAATGATTTTTCAACCTGTCCAATTATACTAGTAAGCGTCATTTAAACTGAGAAAATAATACATTGAAAAGGTTTATTGCGTTACATTATAATTGCCATATTCCAACTACTAGCAAATATTCAATTGTGAAATTAGTCACATTGAAATAAATCTAGTTTTTTTTTATTTCTTACAAGTAACAAACAAAATTTGGGCAGGTGCTAATTAGAATAATGTGATTTTTGCAGGTAATTATTTTATACATCTTCAGAAAATATTGCTATGATCCAATACATGTACTATATTACTCATACACATCTTACAACAATCTACAGCATATTATGTATGCTAGAAAATTTTGATGTAAAATTAGTATATCCAAATAAAACTAGTTTTATTTCGATGTGTAATTTAAAACCTATGACAATATTATAATAGTTAAAATCCTAATTATTAGATAGTACTGGGCTTATCGCCTCCTACATATCAATTACACGATTCTAGCAGTCCACTGTGATGGTGTTGTAATAAATAAGTCCTCTTACACACTAGAAACTTTGAACGGAAGATTGTTCACAACCGATTACGACGGTTTCTTATAGCCCTAAGGCGCGCACGGCGCGACTTTGCGGATTATATATCTCCATTTTGACTTATCCCGATTCGCTTTATGAACTCCTCTTGAAGCATCACTGTTTTAATCATGTTCGGATGAGCCCCATATGAGATGGTTTGATCTGGTGTTGAGCAATACTGTTGTGTACCATCAGTTAGGATAACACCCTGTCCGTTGCTGAGTGACCCAGCTGATTCTATGGAATTCCAGTATGTCTCACTCGGAGATGCATTGTTGACTCCTGGAGGAGGAGCGGCAGGGGCTCCAGTGTATCTGAAGTAGGGATTCTTCAAATCTAATGTGTTGGAAGATGAAATATTGGTGCCCTCCAAGCTTATTTCCATAGTAACATCATAGCTTTGTCTCTTGTTGGCAAGTAAAAGCACCCGACCAGTCAGTGCTTGGCCTTGTTTAGCAAAAATCGGTGTTTCAAGTAGGCATCGAACTTGGTACCAATGTGTTAAAGGTTCTGTTGGAGCAGTAGATAACCAAATATGCTGTGTGCTGCCGGCAAACAAGACATCAAACCAGAATGCTAAGCCATGACAAGTTCCAGACTGTGTTAATTCAAATCTAAAGGGTACTTCAATTCTATGTAGATCCGTTTCACTTGCATTTAAAAAATCTACAACATGCCTCACAGATCTGGCCATACATATACGAACATCAAATGTGTCCACAATTGGCTGTCGGAAATATTCCTTCATGGCTGCTGTTCTTAATGCACTTAAATCGACTCCATGGAAACATGACTGGTACCAGAAATTTGCTTTGTTATATTGTTCCATGAAAAGGGCATCATCAGTGAAGGGTGCTATGTGAAGATCTCCTCTCGTTGGATACATATTACCATTGGGCTTCAGCCACTTCTTCGCATGCAAGTAGGTTTCTAACATGCGTTCATTGTACAACATGTAGCCCATGGGCTCGGAGATAATCATGTCAACAGTCTCAGGTAGCTCTATCTCCTCTATTTTACCTGCTACCACTGTTATACGATCGTGGAGGCCGTTCGCTCTGACCAGAGCTTGTGCGTGATGCGCCATGTTGCTCGCTTCTACGGCGTACACTTTACGGGCTCCGGCTTGAGCGGCAAAGAAGGATAATATACCCGAACCGGCGCCAACATCCAACACCACTTTGTTCTTGAAATCGTGTATGTTTGATAATATAGCTCGCTGGTATGTGCTCGTTCTGACATAATCCTGCATCATGTTCTGTTGTTGACTTAGGTACCCGTAGAACTGGAAGTACTGCATCGCCGACGAGTCCTCGGTCCGCACGGTGAAAACGGAGGACGAGCGACCGGCTTTGACTTTGGTGACCAACAAATGAAAATTTTGAGAGTCGACATCGCTGGAGAACTTGAAAAACAAAGTCTCGTTATCTATTGTGAAAATATACGACTGGCCGACGACTCGCGAGCACTCGCTTTGACTGTGGACGGGAAATTCTAGCACCTCCTGGGCTAACACAGGATCAGCACGTATCACTTTTACACTCAGACCTTGTGGATCATAATCCACGTTTACGTTTGTAGGGAAATTGAAGCGCGGAGTTAGGGAACCTTCATTGTTGACGGCAAACACCGTCACCGCGCGAAACGTGTTCGCCATTTTTAGTGTTCGACACAAAGCGATGCTACTTTTTCAATATAAAAACGCGTACGGACAAACAAAGAAAAACGCCGTTGGGAAGTTTTTCGGTGCCCGGTGCAAAATCGATCACTCACAAACTTCCTCCCTGAAATTGTCTATGGATGCACGGAGGCACTTCGCAGCGTGCTTTTGTTTTTTTTTTATATTATCTTCATTGACAATGATTCTTGAAAATACATCCAAATCTGATTAGTATTTCAGTCCTCGTAGTGTAAGTAAATATGTCTATAAAAGTGTGTCTTGAAGCCATTACCTATCTTTATTTTTAATGTTTCTTTTCAGTAAGTGAACCCGAATGTTGACGGTTGTCCCAATGCAAAATATTGAACGGCTTTTGTACGGCACGGCGTGTGTAATGTGTATGTTTTATGCATTTTTTTTACATTTACAATATAGAAACGTACACATTCTATTTTTGAAATAAATCGTTTTTAAATATGGAAAACGAAATAACTGAAGCGAGAAGCGTCTCCTGTTCAAATTTAATAATTTTTAAACAATCAATAATATCCATAGACCACAGCTAAATTGACCAATAGGAAACAAAATTCGCTGAAAGTCTCAGAATTTTAGTCTATTCTTTGAAAAAGAAAAGTAACACGAGACTGCATCATAAAAATTCTTTTGCACTTTGTTTTCACAAACAAAAAAGAAAACGTAAAATCGTTGGTAAAAAAAACAGGCTGTCAATGTCAAGTGTCAAACTCACATTTCTAGATGTTTTGCTAATAAAAGTAGGGTTATGTTCCTAAAATAAAATCTGAACATTTTGTGATAAAATTTTATTAGGTATGTCGAGAAAAATTGAAAATTTAAAATGGCAGTCGGTAGCGTTGGAAGGTTTTCCAATAACTACTGATAAGTTTCAAGGGTTTGTAGGGCTCGAGGAATGTACAAATTATGGACTAGATAAAAATAAAAAATTAAAGAAGGTATGTATAAAACATGTATCGGTTTAAAATATTAATAGTTTAACGGCATAAATTTTAATGTGAATTCGAAAAAATAATCCCTCTTTTAATACAATTATTGCATACTAACTGATAAAATACATACATAGAGGCTGGGACGTAGTCTTCTACAAAATTCTTGATGCCGAGCAGCTGAACAAGCAGTTAAACAATTTTTAATCAATAATTTTTTCTTAAAGCTGAAATATAATTAGCTTTTTAAAATCACACATTATCTAAATTCATATCTTACAGAAAACAAAAGCGCAGAAACGTAAACTAGAAGATGTTACTAATACCACTGGTTTTGTACCAAGTGTACAAACAAAAAAAATTAAACTAGCTAATGGTTTTGTGGTCGAATCATGTAAATCTGTTAAACCATCTCTCAGTAATGAAAACAGGAAAAAAGAAAAACCAAAGAAGAAAGTTAAATCAAGTATATCCAACGGTTCAAATGATACAAATGTAGACAGTAAGCCGGTTGTAAATGGTAAACAAAATGAAAATAAAACACATGATCGATGCAAAGGTACCAAAGTGGTCAGTGGTACGCAAAGTAAAAATAGAGTAAAGAAACTGAAATTAGGTGAAAATAAGTTGAATGATACATCAAAAATCACTCCGGAAGATATGTTGTCTTGGGCTGAGTTTAAGTTGCCCGATGAAATAATGAAAGCACTAACGGAGCTGGGATTTACTAAGCCAACTAAAATTCAACAACTCTCTCTGCCTGCTGCTATACATGGTACGTATTGTTACATTAGTTTAAAATGATTTTAATAAATGCTGAATAAAAACTTATTTCATACTGATATTAAGGGTTGACTAGTGTCGTTATTAATAGGAAAAATTAATTTATTGTGTTTATATTAAATTATTGGTTGCCTAGTGGTTGTAATTTGATCATAATTTTATTTAATTTTCAAGTTTCAACTTCTTTTGCCAGTTCTTCTTCTTTTGGCATATGCTTATAAGGAGTTGCCATGACATGTTAAGATGTTCAGTAAATTAAATGTTACAGTGCATTGATGAAGACATGAACAATGGTTCTTTTGCCTCCTAGACATGAAATAAAAAATCTATTAAATGTGAAAGACAGAAGAAAAAATATTGTATAATTTTGGTAACAATGTGTACAATTAAGGTGTAGCAGAAGGTGTACAACATTTTGGCTTCTTGTATACATAATATTATAATGTGATATTTTTAAGAAAGAAAAAGCAATACTTATAATATTATCATGAACAGCTGTTAATGAATTTTTTTACAATATTTGCTTTTTCAGGTCGTAGAGACATTCTAGGTGCAGCAGAAACAGGTAGTGGTAAAACTCTCGCTTTTGGACTTCCAATATTAACTGGGATTATGAAATTAAAGGAAAAGGCATTGGCTAAAGGCTTGGATGTCTATGAAATACCATATAAGAAGTCATCAGCTAAGAAAGGAGAAGCAAAACCTGCAGAAATCAAAAAAGAAAAAAAAGCAAGGAATAAAAAGCCTAAAACAGTATCAAAAGAGTCATCAGAAGATGGCTATAGTAGTGGTGATAGCAATGAGAGTGCAGAAGAAGAAAATAATGAAAGTTCAAATGAAGATGATAAAGAAGAAGAATTTTTGGAAGAATATGATGTACCCATGAGAAAGAGGAGAGAGTCGGAGGATGAAGGAAATGATAGTGACAATGAAAACTATACTCATCTGTCAGATATGTTGAATTCAGATGATGAAGAAGACGCCGAGGATGATGATGCTAATGATGATTCAGCAACCGATGATGAGGAACCAGAGCTAGATGATGAATTTGATGGCAATGAAACAGAGGGTATAGATGAGGTTGATGATATTGAAGAAGGTAATTATTACATTTAAAGCTCTACCTATATCTAGCTTCTTAAAAATTAATATTAATGTTGTAAGGGACTTGCATCGTGTAAAATGAAACTCTTTGTAACGTGATGGTATTAAATAATAATATTAATTATTCTTTTCATGATAAAAATATATGTGCTACATATAAGTAACACTATCAAACATGACATTTACATTTTATAACACTGCACCACACTAGTATTTTGCTAGAGCTGGAGCTATTCCTCCAACTCATGCTTGTATTGTTTCTACTCTTTATTTTAAATTTTTTTTCATCAAAGAAGAAGGGGTATTTTTGTATGGAGCCTGTCCAAACTACTGTAGCAATTTTTAATAGAGATTTTTCGTCATACAATAAAATAACACACTTTTTAAGCCCTTTCATTTGATTTGTCTTGTAGGGCTACAAGGGTGGGACCGTTTTGCCCCTTCTTTTCACATCAAAGACAAATACAACTAGACAAACCACAATTTGATAATCCATTTCTTTGTCCGTTCCAGGAATTGGCTGCGTGAAAGTGGAAGACAACATTGAGTTGCCAGGTAACATGATGGTAAAGACTGGCAAGCCGCTGTACGCCCTCATACTGACTCCGACCAGGGAGCTGGCTATACAGATCAGTAGACATCTGATAGCTGTTGCCAAATATACAGGTAAGAATAAAATGTAGTTTGCACTGTAGGTGTTGACATTGAAACATTCAGACATTGACACTTTCCACACCTAATTTCCCATTAGTATGCTCCTAGTATAAGATATGTTATGTCACTAATATAATGTATTGTTTCAAATATGATAGCGTATTTATCAAATACAGTGATGTGGAGTCTGTTAGGGAGGAAATAAAATCTCCCTACTATACTAAAAAATGATAGATAATCACCCCAACTTCCTGGTTAGGGAGTTGATGAGCAAAGAGCCAAACTCAATCTTCAAAGGTTAAAAAGAAGTGCCCGTAGGACCTAATGGCATTAGGCGTTAGCACTGATATGGACATATCATTGTACCATATACGCCCACGACATATTTACTTAAAAATCCAGTGTAATGTGGAAAACACAGATTGCTGGAGAGCATAGAGAATAGAGGTAAGGAGGACCATCTCGTGTATTGAAAAGGAGCGAATTAAGTGGCGCTATAATAGCATGTGGCAGAATTTTAAAAAGAGCACCACAAAATGGCCACAATTTATTAGAGTAACTAACCAGTAACTAACTTTCAAATAACTTCACTCCATCTCTTATTGCTAACTTCATATCATACTCTCTTCTGACTCTAGTGCCATTATGGCCAGTTTTGGAACTATTATTTGGTTACTTTTGTCGGACACTTTTTAGCTTTTCTGCCCTAGAGAGATGGTCCTCCTTACTTCTATTTTCCATGCTGGAGAGTAAGAATAGAAAACAAAATACAATAACAAATAATGTTTTCTTTGCTCTCGTAGGTATTCGTGTGGGAACCATAGTGGGCGGCATGGCGGCGGTGAAACAGGAGCGGGTGCTCCGCAGCGGGCCCGAGGTGGTGGTGGCGACCCCGGGCCGACTGTGGGAGCTCCTCAACCAGGGCGAGCCACACCTGCAGCAGCTGGCGGCTGTCAAGTGAGTTTTAATGCTGGAGTTGTTGAACAATCTAAGATCGACAAGGATTAGTAAGTTATAAGCATACAAGAATTGTCCTTCTACTTCTCTATGCTATGGGACATAGTCGTGACGTCATATCATTATGATATTAATACATGATGTAAAAACTCTCAGTATACCTACAGTTTTTTGGAGAATGGGTTATTTTCAAAGTTTTTGAAAAATTCGTTATATTGTTCATAATAACATAATACATTTGCAAACAGGACCATTCCTTGTGAATTTATTTCCTTTCCTTGCGAATCAGCATAAAAGTTTTAATAATTAATAAAGCCGCGAAAACGCTACAATGTGTTGTCATGACGTCACATTCTTGTAACCACCTGTCAACTATGAAATCACACTAAACATGTCAAATCCTAAAATGCTTGGTGTTAACTTTGTTATTTTAACTATTTAAATATGCCATAAATATGGTGCTATACTATTATTAACGAAGAGTAACACTGGTAATCTGCACAAAACGCACTAAACTTCGACTGACAACTGACAAGTGACAAAAAAAAGACGATGTACAAGTATCTGACGTCACGTTTGACGACTGTGCGTTTTTGATCACGTGGTCAAACGTGAAAATTTAGATATTTTATAAAAATCGCACATATTTTATAGTAAAGGTTAAATTGGTTTTAAATAATGTTTAGTGATAAAATATCAATAGTTTGATGTATATATTTTCAACATAGGATAATTGCCTATTGTGCAAGCGGAGGAGTATGACATTTGGCTGGAGGAAGGTGTGCATAGCTAATATTTATTAAAACAATGCTTAGGAATACATAAAATTTATAAAAATAACAACAACACACACTACCACAGATTATTAACACAAACTAGCGTGAGTTTTAATTTTACGTTCAAAATTTTGTTACTAGTTGATGTTAGTCTATCTGTCACAACATTAACATTTTTATTTTATCTTTAAAGGAGGCAAAAGAACCATTTAAAAGTTCAAACCTGAAAATTATATGAATATTATTATGGGTGAATTTCCACCACAAGACAAGCTGTAGTTTCAATAATAGGGGGTCGGACTACATCTGAAATATGTAGTTTCGTTAATATATTCAGAAATATTGAGGCATTACTACTTGGTAAATGTAAAAAAATATATTATTTTATATGTAGTTTACTAATTAAATACATTTAAAAAGTACCAAAAAAAAAAATTTTTTTTTTGAAAAATTGGTAAAAAAAACCTACATCATTAGTTTACTCACATCTTAAACAAAAACATTCATTATAGTAAGAATGAACTTAAACGCACAAATATGGGAGATATTTACAAATATATTTCGACGGCCATATACTTCATATACTATAACCTACAAGTGACGTCATTTGTAGGTCGACTTTAGTATGGAGCGTTTTTAGGAGGCTCGCGAATTTTTTTATACAAATCGCTGTACCTTTGAAAATATTGTCTTTTGATATACGGTTGCTTCTGAGAAGTTACTCATATTTAAGAGTACTATTCATTTATGCAATAAAAAAAATAAGTCCGATTGCCTATTATTTCTTCTCGTGAGAAAAAGTTTGGTGTTTTTTGACATGAAAAAATCTTAAATGGGTGTCACATAATGTTGTGCTGTGTGCATCATTTATTAATGAGGGTTTTTGATACATGAAAAAATCTTAAATCGGTGTCGCATAGTGATGTGCAACATTTATAAATGAAGGTTTTTGATATTTTTTCTGCCGTCAGGGGGCAGACCCAACGCACACAAAGTGTCATCTGTAAGTGGTATCGAAAACTGTCAATAAGAAGTTTCGATTCATTTTACCGCGATTCGTTTCCTCACCTTTAACACTTGACACTGGCAATAGTTTCACGATAGTCGCCATAAAAAAAAAAAAAAAGTTTCGATTCTTTTTCTGTCACCAGGCGGCGCTTGGTAGCTCGACGGTCCTTGTCATGTTAAAAAGCTGTCAGATGTCACGAGTATTTTCTTGAGAATTGTCTTAGCGATAAGAACGGTTTATTATATGATACGGACCTTAAAAACCTTCATTCAATACAAAAATTGTTTAGTCATCATCTCTTTTATCTTCAGATTCCTCGCTATCGACGAAACGGACCGTATGGTGGAGCGCGGCCATTTCGAAGAGCTAGAGCCTCTACTGGAGAGACTCAACTACGACGACACGCACAGGAGCGCGCGACAGAACTTCGTCTTCTCCGCGACGCTAACTCTCGTGCATGATTTGCCCAGCCATATGAAGGGCAAGAAGGTATACTTGCTTATTTTGTATTATTATTTTTATTCTATTTTCAATAATAATAATAATAGCTCCTCACACCGATGTCGGCGACGGTAGCCGGTTACATTGAAACCAGGCCAGCTACGCAGTAGTTATTTTATAGTGTCCAAGTGTGTGTGCAGTACACAAGACTCGACAGCACTCTCTCTTCGTTTACTCTCGTAACCCAGTGGAATGGATGATTGACACGGCTGGTGAGAGATTAGGTGCAGGAGTGACTTTTTTTTTTTTTTTTTTTTTTTCCGTCCCCCTAACATAATCAGGGCTGTTTCATTTCTTTTTCTTAACTTTTTTCTTTTAATGGTTTCTTTCAATGTTTTGATATTTTTAGTTTCTATACTTACATTATTATATTTTCTATACATTATCTATATTTATGTATTTATATTGTACATTTTTCATTTCTATTGTATTTTTAACATTTCCAATTTATGTTACACAATTTAATACTTTCTTTTACAATGCCAATATAACAATTTCCTTATTTTCATTTTAAACAATTTCCCATATTTTAATATACACAATTTAGTAATTTTCTAATTTAAGTACCATCCAATAACATAATACTGTCAATTAATTTATGATGTCAATAAGTTTATGATTCCAATAAAATAATTCCAAATTAATAATTCAATAAAATAGTTCCACAATAATAATTCAATAAAATAATTCCAATAAAGTATACAATAAAATATCAGAAATAAAACAACGGCACAAAATACAGAGACTATCCTAATATCACAGCTAACCTATAGAACCTAACTAATATCACACAAAATATCACAGTTTTTCTTATTAACTACACCCACGATCTTCCTGCAAAAAGCCAGGAAAAGATCCCGCTTTTTACCCCTCAGGATGGAAGGCAGATTCTCACCCGTTATGGATGTGCCCAAAAAAAAATATGTAAATTGATGCTTACAGGTGACAAAAAGAGGTAAAATCATTAACAGAAAAGTGGAGAAAATGACTTCTCAACAGAAGATCAAGAAACTGGTCAATATGATCGGTATGACCGATCCGAAGGTCGTCGACATCACGACACAGAACTTAGGTATATGTTACATTATTATAATATACTAGCTTTTGCGCGCGGCTCCGCCCGCGTAAATACATTATCCCGCGGGGACACTACTTTTTCGGGATAAAACTATCCTATGTTCTTTCCCGGGACCCAAAGTATGTTTATACCAAATTTCATAAAAATCGGTTCAGCGGTTAAAGCGTGAAAAGGTAACAGACAGACACACTTTCGCATTTATATTATTAGTATAGATAGTATAGATTATATGCATTGGTGGGTGCTACACGTTTGATATCTATGATATTTGGATTATGACTCAGAATTACAATATTTATCGCGTTTTGTAGTTAATGGTATCACTGATCACTGAAAGAAAAGAATGTGACGTGTACACGTGGCAGAGACTTGTCTCCTTTCATAAATAGCCTCAAACATACCAAACCACCAACGTACACACACGCACACATAAACACACTCTAAACTGAGAGATCTCACTTAGTTAACCAAATTTTTTAAAACATATTGCAGCTGTTATAATCATTGTTATGTACGATAGCTATAAGGAAGAGCGGGGCCTCCTAATTCAAGTATCTTTATTACTTACGAGGATCTAGGTGGTTCCAATCTCTGCTTAATTGTTACAAAATACTGTAATAAGGTAAAAGAAATATTTTTAATTTTCATTAAATACCACTATTGTTGTCTAGGTACGGCGGAAACTCTAACCGAGTGCAGAATAGCGTGCTCTCTCGAGCACAAGGACGCGTACCTGTACTACATACTGAAGCGCCACCCCGGGCGCACCATCGTCTTCTGTAACTCCATCGGCAGTGTCAGAAGGTAAGCAATTGGTCCGATTATATCTATATATACTTGAGGTCTGAAAGTCTCATTGGTATACGTCACAACATGCTACTCTCTCGAGTGCGAACCAAACTGTCTACCCACTAGGCCGCGGTGCTCATACCCAATTAAACTTACTAGATATTGACTTGTTTTACGTGAATAGTGAATATATAGCAAAATTACGCGTGAAGAGTCTAAGGGGCCCCATACATGATCCGATCTGCCTTCAGTTCGGCCTGAACGGATGCAAAATCGTATCGTCTGTGTGCAATTTCGAGATCGCGTCAGTCGGCCGTACGGACTGAAGCGATTCGTTCCAGTGTTGCCAGCTCTGTTTTTGTGAAACTACTAAACTCGTATTGCATTCTAGTAAAAAGTACTAAATAACTACTAAAGAAGCTACTTAGGAATTCCTGAACCCCCCCAAAAACCATTGCATCTTAGGTTTTGTTATATTAATTTTTTGTGACCAGAATGGACTGATGCGATTGTTCCGTGTGTGGGCCCGAATCAGATCAGGCCGAACTGACGTAAATTGGGTTGGATGCGATTTTTTCCGTGTGTGTGCTCGAATCCGTTCAGGCCGAACCTATTTCATACCACTGCACAGTAGTAAAACAAAAAGCCTACAATATACAACACTATTCACTAACCGGTTTTTTTCTATAACGCCGTTAGTACACCGACGTAGCAAACTGCGAAAAACCGGGGAAAAAACGAAATTTAAACGAAAGAACTAGATGCAACATAACGCGATACATTTGGAAGAGTGTGACGGTAAATCTTCTAGTTTCGCTGCCGCATACGAAAGCGTAGGTGTACTAAAGGCGTAAAACACGAACGCAACTCATTTGATTATGTGCGAACGACATTATTTTGATCATTCCAGGCTAGCCCAGCTGTTCGGCATACTGAAATGCAACCCGTTACCGCTGCACGCCAGCATGCCGCAGCGGCAGAGATTGAAGAACCTCGAAAGGTACGAAACCCTTAACCCCTGCAGGCCTAGCATGCGCACCCTAGAAACACCGAATAATCTACAATATGTATATGATAGATTGATACCATTCGGAGCAAAATAGGTCTTATTGTAAGGCAGCAAGGTCGATGTATCGTCGTTATAGGAAACAACATTTCTTTTCTTCCCGAACATGCTGCATGAGTTCACAAAATCATATCTTTTGACAGTTAAAGTACAAACGTTTTCTTATAATGTAACTTATTATATAGTAATAATGTCAACTACTCCACATCATGGGGCTCCTAGACAAATAGTTTCTTTACGTTCAATCATTTACTTGAATATTTGTTAGTTTTTGACAGAAGTTTTCCCGGCTGCCATTTTATAAATATGACTGTTTAGAAATGTTGACTTCTATTGACGACTTTGTTACCATGGACCTTGTTCGCAACGAACTATTTGGATAAAATATTTCTTCTTTAAATTTATTTCTTCGGATCGCCATGCTAAGCCCACTGGTGTTTATTTTTGTTTTTACGTAATTATAAAGATTACCCTTATATTAAGTGTAGTATCCACACTTAATATAAGGGATATTTTTATAATTTTAAATTTATAGCCTTCTCGTTATTATATATATTAGCTATATTAGGGACAGTTTACCCCTAGACGATACCCGGCGCTGCACATTTAAGATGGCTATTGAAAATTGACCTTTATTCACTGTACAAAAAGATACACGTTTAATATGACATCAGTTATACACTGCACATGCGCCGTGCAGCGCGGTCAACCTGAGGGCCAATAGGCAATCGGACAAATTTTTTTTTATTGCATAAATGAATAGTACTCTTAAATATGAGTAACTTCTCAGAAGAAACCGTATATCAAAAGTCAATATTTTCAAAGGTACAGCGATTTGTATACAAAATTTCGCGAGCCTCCTAAAAACGCTCCATACTAAAGTCGACCTAAAAATGACGTCACTTGTATATGAAGTAGTATGAAGTAGTATATGAAGTATATGGCCGCAGGAATATATTTGTAAATATCTCCGATATTTGTGCGTTTAAGTTCATACTTACCATAATGAATGTTTTTGTATATGATGTGAGTAAACTAATGATGTAGGTTTGTTTACCAATTACGCAAAAAAAAATATTTTTTTTGGTACTGGAGCGGAGCGAAATTCTGTATACAAATCGCTGTACCTTTGAAAATATTGACTTTTGATATACGGTTTCTTCTGAGAAGTTACTCATATTTAAGAGTACTATTCATTTATGCAATAAAAAAAATCAGTCCGCTTGCCTATTCTCTTAATTAACTTAGACTTCCTACTTACCATCAATTCATTATAAATTTATCATCCTGTGATCGAAAGTCGGTATTCTACTACACTATTTTCGTAAATTTAAAATCCCAACACAGTCATTTTGCAATGATATTGACTACAATTTATAAATAAAGCGAGTACAAAGCATGTTTAAAGACAGCTGTTGCTTGACGTTTGTACGATCCAGTGTTGCCAATTATTGTCAGTTAAGGCGCGTCTCCTGCTCGTGTTTTTTGAAACATTACACAAAATCATCGAATTTGGGGCATGGCTATGCACATTTGTGTACGCATACACGATTTTATCCTCTTCTGAGACGGACGGAAAATTATTTCCCGCGTGGTTAGAGAGGGGAAGGCAAAAAAAGAAATTTTTGCGTAAAATAAATATTTTTATGTCATGGCATCCCCACATGTCAAAGTGAAAAAAGTATCCGGCTGACGGATCGGTTCGAGTCAAATTGGAGTTAAGTTTATAAACATACGAGAATACCATTTTCTTTGGATAAGTGGTTCGCTCAATCTGTAATCAAGCTGTGATACAATGATAATCGCATCGCGGTGTAATTCGTCGTTTGACGTTTGTTTGAAGTTTAGTTGAATACCATTTTGCTGTTTGATAGGTTCCGGACTGTATCGAAAGAGTAACGAAGTTGCATTATTGTTGGATTAAAATAGCAGAATCGACCTTCTGACGTTCGAACTCTTACAATGAAACGTGTATATTTTTGTGTAATGAATAAAGTTCAGTTTTGAATAGCTATCTTATTAATGCGGAGCATGTCTCGTGTATCGTCTGAGTGTGACATAATTTTTTTTAAAGTGCAGTACTTAGTGCCAATTTCTCCAACGCATGTTAGTGTTAATCGTATGTCTAAATATCATGCCTTTTCTTTCATTAACACGAAGAACGCGAGGGATAACATGATCTTTAATTAACGTTGAACTCTTAACAGACACTAGTTTTTTTATTTTATGGTTATTAAGTACGTGATATAATCTATAAAGTACATACATACATACTTAATATAATATAACACGCCACTTTCCCGTAGGGGTAGGCAGAGACCACTTCGTTCCACTTCGTTCCACTTGCTACGATCCTTATAATTATACTTGTTTCGCTTCGTCCACTTTCATTCTTACCATCCATTCCTCCTCTTACATTCAACGTAGCGAAGCGGCTCTTCATGGGCCACTTTTCGCCTCCGCGAGAACGAGACGTGATGGATGGCGAACCACCATTTTGGATAATTAAATTATTTTTATGATTATCCGTTGCGTTCAGTTCAGGAGAGGGTAGGAATAGGGAAAGGGAAGGATAGGTGGTGTGTAAAGGAAGATTGGTAAGTTAGAGTGGGAAATAGGAATGTACGATATTACCGCCCAGAAGGGCAAGGGATAGGACAGTAATAGCTAGGGAAGCCGGGGTCGCATACCCGTATACTATACCACAACTACCGGACAGGTAAGTTGGGATGAGTATCCCATGACAATAAAGTAATTGTGTTATTAGTGTGTAAGGTTTTAAGTTTAGTTCTAGTTTTTGTCACAGTTCGGAAATTGCACTGCGTTAACTTTTTATTTCCATGCGCCAAGGGTTGCTTAGAAGAAATCGCTTTATAGCGATAAACCGCCTTTGTGTTCATGCTAAAACTGTCAATTATAATTTAAATCATACTTGTACATTTTGAATACAAACATATATTCATTCATGCACTTTTGCAGGCCAGTATAATATATTGCTAAATCCTTAACAAACTGTAATATGTCTGGCGTGTGCACCAGGTTCCGTGACGACCCGCACGGCGTGCTGGTGGCTACGGACGTGGCGGCGCGCGGGCTGGACATACCCGACGTGGACCACGTTATACATTATCAAGTACCCAAGACCGCTGAGGTAAACGTTTCATTTTATTGTTATTTTATTTGTTTCTTTATTTTATTTAGATGGTTATGTATTTCGAATCGAAACTTCTTTAACGGATTTCTATGATATCATGATAACTGTCTGCATGCCAATCCGTCCAGCTGTTGATATTTCACAGATTAATTTCACATGACGACTTGTTACTTTGCTATACGTAAATCGTTGTGTGTAAACTGACGATATAGCCGGCTGCATTACATGAGGAAACGAGCAGATGGATCGTTTAATGGTAAGCGATTACCGCCGCCCATGGACACTCGCAACACCAGAGGAGTTATACTTGTAACTCCTCTGCTGTTGCGACTTGCGTTCCTGGTCCTTCAAATACCTAATCCCCCTTGGGACTCAGGTAACCTCTCACTCGGCGAAACACAACGCAAGCGTTATTTCACGGCGGTTTTCTGTGAGGCCGTGATATTTATCCGGTCGAGCCGGCGCATTCATGCCGAAGCGTGGCTCTCCCACAGTTACTTATTAGATATTTTAAACAGATGTTGTCCTTTACAGAATTACGTGCACCGCAGCGGGCGCACGGCGCGCGCGAACAAGGAGGGACTCACCCTACTCATGATGGAGCCCGCTGAGGCCTACTCCTACGCCAAGCTCTGCAGGACTCTCAATAAAAGTAATTTAGAAAATATTACCTAAATACATAGAAGCATAGACGCAGGAACCGATTGTGCGGCAGATATTCGGTTATAGTCAATAGTGATATAAAAAATTAATCTTACTACTGATATAAACGTGAAAGTTTGTGAGGAATTGGGGATGGATGTATGGATGGAAGGTGGTTACTCTTTCACGCACAAAATGAAATTTGGTATGGTAGTAGTTTAGGCTCTGGATTAAAACATAGGCTACGTGGAATACTTTATTTACGCGTGCAAAGCCGCGGGCAAAAGATGGTAATAATATAATTTAGTTTTGGCCTTAGAACTGCCCTGAATTGTCAAATGTTATCACTTTTGTGGAAATACCTACATACTTCGTAAAAACGTACTGTGCACATTTTGCTACACATTGCAATATAAGAATACTCATTATTTTTCGAATTGTGTTTCTAACCTCAAAAAATGTATATTATTTAAATATTTCGTATGATCACACATGTTTAAACCATATCCACAGCATCGGAGATAGCAACATTCCCTGTGCAACTACACAGCATAGCGCCGCTCAAGGAGCTGGTGGCGGTCGCGCGGGAGCTGGACGGGCTCATGCTACGCAAGCGCCGCGCCACCCAGGCGCAGGGCTGGAGGGAGAAGGCGGCTAAGGAGTTAGACATGATTATCGATGAAGATGACATGTATCCTTTATACATACATATAATCACGCCTCTTTCCCATTGGGGTAGGCAGAGACCACTTCTTTCCACTTGCTACGATCCTGACATACTTGTTTCGCATCGTCCACTTTCATTCATACCATCCATTCCTCTTCTTACATTCAACGTAGCGAAGCAGCTCTCCATGAGCCACTTTTCGCCTCCGCGAGATCGAGACGTGATGGGTGACGAACCACATCGCCGCATTTTGGATAATTAAATTATTTTTATGATTATCCATTGCGTTCCCACGGATTGGTGGAGAGGGTAGGAATAGGGAAAGGGAAGGATAGGTGGTGTGGAAAGGAAGATTGGTAAGTTAGAGTGGGAAATATTAATGTAGGATATTACCGCCCAGGAGGGCAAGGGATAGGACAGTAATAGCTACGGAAGCCGGCGTCGCATACCCGTATACTATACCACAACTACCGGACAGGTAAGTTGGTATGAGTATCCCATAACATATCCTTTATATCAGTCACCTATTCCGTCTAACGCCCACTTTGAAAATAAGTTCTTTTGTAGCAACCCCCGCCTCCATATTTTTTCACCATAAAACCTTAATAACATATTAGACTCAGCTGGAGGGTATTTTTTATCTCTTCAAACTTAACCAATAATCAACATTGAGCAATAATAATACTGCTTACATCAGCGCCCCCTCATTTTTTTCTGGGCCCCTTACCGTCCCCCTCTAGGCTTCCAGCGCCAAGGGTCGTTATCGCCCACTTTGTTAGACTGCTTTATATGGTGACATCAATTAGACACCATCAGGACGTTTTTAATTGTTTAGGGTTCCGTAGTTTTGTCTCGGAACCCTTATGGTTTCGTCATGTCTGTCCGTCCGTCCATCTTCGACTTACCGTCCAAACGGTTAGAAAGATAAAACTGCATGTATTTAAGGTAAAATCAACTACGGACCTTTTGGGCATATGATCTGCTTATGTATAGACGTTTAGGCGGAAAAATAATTGTTGTATTCGAAAAAATCTTCTTTTATATGGGCGAGTTTGCGTTGAGCGGAGAGTCACCCATACATGAGATGATTTTTTAGTTTCAGTATGATAATATTTTTTTTGCCTAAACGTCTATACAGGATTATTTTTTTCACCAGTACAATAAATCAACATATGTAATAGTTGTCAAAAATAAAAAATATAGCGATTTTTGTTACTACCCCTTTGGGACAAAAAAACAAAATTATCAATCCCCGAACTTATCCGCTAAACTAATACAAAATGTGGATGCTTTGTTGCCAACTCGTGCGCCGCCCGGCCGATCGCTTACTCTAACCCGCCGCCCCCTACCTCATACCGCACCCGTTGACGCCTTGTAGTTAGTGCGCCCATGCGGTATTAGATTGGTTATAGAATAAAATAATTAAAATGAAAAAAAAAAATTTTTTTTTTATTTGTGAAATGTACTCTATTATCGATACCGATGACGTGGTAAAATTTATTGTACCGATGAAAAAGTATTCCTGTATACATAAGCAGTAGATCATGTATCCAAAATATCCGTAATTGATTTTGCCAAACCTTATAATTTATATAACGGAGTTATAGATGCCTAACTTGTAAAATGCGCTTACTTGGATAACTTCGTACAAAAATAGTGAAATAATAAGTAAACGTGTAAAATATTGGTATAATAGTACGGAACCCTATGTGCACGAGTCTGACTAGCACTTGGCTCTTTTTTTATGTATCTATTTATTAGCGACTTTGCCGCTTGTGATGGACATTTGGTAGACATCAACTTTGCTGTTTTGTATTTTGTTCTATGTGTTTTTGTGACTTCTTAACTCTACTCAGTCCAACTACGAAAATGGATCCCGGTATTGACAAAGCTCTCAATGCTAAGAGGAGGCAATTGGAGTCGATACTCTCAAGGCCTCTGTTCCCTAAGGGATTCTCGTTCAAATATCCCACACTGAATGATCCCTCAGCGCTCAAAGTCACGGAAGAAAATGCTTTGCAGGTACATACATATTATGTTATTACATATAAATATTACTCTATCAATTTTTTTTTTCGCTTTAAGATTATGCTAAGATTTAAAACATTTTGCAGGTGATGAAAAAAGCTCTAGAATCTGGTGAACTGAAAAGGGAAAAGAGAAAAAGCAAGAATCAACCGTTGTTACAGTTACAAAAGATGTTAAAAAAATAAATTATTTTTATTTTATAGACATCTTTGCATTTTCCCACCTTTGGACAAATTCAAATTCGTTTATTTCCATTTTAACATACATACCTAATTTATGTCTATTTTGTTGTTTCCCGCCAAAACTCCCTAGGAAGTTTCAGTGAAAAGTCTACCACTGTCCACACCACTGAATCGACTGACTTGACTCATTGACTGCCCTGACTATTTATTTGAACTTGACGATTTAGAAATACGGTGATGAAAATTTGAACGAATATTCTATTTCCCGCCTTTTTAACACGCTTATATTAACTTCGTATGTAAGCTTGTTTGCTTGTATGTAACTCTCTCTTGCGCGCCTGCTGCCTTCCTCGGCTCTGGTAGCTTTAAAACACGCTTTTAAAGAATATCGAACTAAAAAGTTATATTCTTTAAAAGCGCGTTTTTTTAGTTTTTTTAATTAACTTGACACTGGCAAATGATTCTAAGCTGACGCCATAAATAAATATTTAAAAAAAAGACAAATGTCACCATGACGTATGTCATTGACGAGGCGTCTTACGTCAGTTGCATTGGTCAGTTGTCATTTGTTTTGTACTTAGCTACCTACCTATGTATTTTGCGTTTATTTTGGGACTCTAAAAAACCTAAAAACTATTTTAACTAAAATAATCATGTAATAATAATAAAAATAGCGTACAATTTAGAAAGTCATACATAAACTAAGTTATAGTAAACGTTCGTTTTTCTTATATAATACTTATGTAAAGTTGCGTCATATTTTCAAAACTTGTTGTTGTGTTCATTACTCAGTTGTTGAAGATATCTGGGAAGGTTTAACAAGCGTGTGTGTAATTTCGTTTGATGATATTGGACAACAGCATCGAGATGCCTCCAGTAAAACGGGGCAGACGGGGGGTCAGCGACCACGACGAAGATGATGACGAGGACTACAGGAAGCGCAGAGATAGAAATAACGAGGTGAGTTGTTTATTTTATCTCGCAGTTTGAAGCAAAGGTATGAAGTATACAAGATGTACCACTAGACAAAATATACGAGACGTCCCTAGTCCTTATGCATGATAAACAACCACACTATTAAAATGTAATATTATTATTATTGGTTATGGTCGAGCAGATGTTGGCTGATATGACCATATCTCAGTGTTGGAATTGTGTTTATTTTTATGTTTTCAATTTTCAAATTGTAAAAACCGTTAGATTGTAAATTAACTAACGAGATTGTTAAAAATATGTCGAAAGATTAATAACTATATATTTATGATCTAACGAAAATTAAATTATAGGCAGCATATTCGCGTCCAAAGTCTATCAACATTTTACAATTTCACTAGTTTTATTACAATCTAACGGTTTTCACAATTTTACGGTGACATATGTAACACACCATGTATTAGATTGGATAAAACAGAAACAAGTTTTATAATAATTACTTTGGTAATCATTTAATATGCATAATAATATTTTACATTGTAAGTCTCGAACCCAATCATTTAATGTTTACATAAGAAATAACAGTAAAATATTGTGTAATTTTTAATGTAGGTAACAATTTGTGCAGTAAGTAGTAATAAAACTTACTTATTTTTTTGCAGGCAGTCAAGAAAAGTAGATACAAGTCAAAGCAGCGAACACAAGAGACATTCACCCGTGTTAACAAATTGAAAGAAGAAAATCAGATGCTCGAGGAAAAGGTGAAGACATTGACTAAAGATCTACAGTTTTTGAAGGATCTCTTCATGGAATATGCATCAAACTCACAAAGTTCTAAATTTGAGGGCATAGACCTGGAGAAACTATTAGAAGATGTTGATGAAGTGAAAACTAGCACAAATAAAAACAGTAAATCATAATGTTAATGTTGATTTTTAAACCCCAATAGAGGGGTGTTATAAGTAGAGATGTCACAAATATTCGGCAACTATTCGGTATTCGGCCTATTCGGCCACATTTTTTACTATTCAGTATTCGGCCGAATAATACGTACTATTCGGCCGAATACCGAATACCAAATCATGTAAAAAAGACAAGTTATATTACTCAAAATTTTATATTTATTTCCAAATTAAGTACAACACTTTAGTAATTAAAATTGATCAGTGGTAAGTTGTGATGGATAAAAACAAGCTTTTCAGTTTTTTTTTTGGTAGCAAACGATTACGCTTTTCATCGTAAATGTTACCAGCCTCAGAAAATAACTTCTAACTATACACGCTAGTCGTCGCCTGCTGCGCCAACGCAACAAGGAAAACAGGTTGAAACAGGAAATCTTGTCTTAATCCAACTAACGCGCTTCCGACAAGTATGTATTTCGTGCCGAATATTTGGCGCTTCGGCCGACAGCGTTGCCGAATATTCGGTATTCGTGGCATCTCTAGTTTATAAGTTTCCCATGTCTGTCTGTATGTGTCTGTCCGTGGCATTGTAGCTCCTAAACAGATTGTTTTAAACACTTACGGTATTTGTCTTGGTGCACTTTTCTTTTTCCCGACGTTTTGGCTAAACATTTCACGACAAAATCTGTTAGTGTTTAAAACAATGAACAATATTTATGTAAACATAACAAATCGATAGATAAATTATCACCAATTTTGGTCTAGTTTTTTTGTTTGACTAGCTGACTGATTGACAGTGTTATTAGCTATTCATAATCATCAGCTTGCTCACTGGTTGATATAATTTGGGGGTTTCTCAAATTTTAAATTTTGTTTACAAAGAAAATAGGTTGAGCTATGTGACAATTTGTACAAAACTTGGCTTGTATGTGAAGTATAAACCCTTATATAGAATTAAATATCATTATTTGTAATTATTATTATAATAAATGATTCTGTTATGTAATAAGTAATATAAAGTACTACAATCATAATAATTATTTATTTGAGGAACTTTTGTGCCCCAAATTACTTATAGGGCATTTGTAGTTACTAAGATAAGATAATATTTAATTTTAGATGATTTGTGATCTGCTACATAATTAAGTGATGCAATGTATGTGAATTTAGTGTAACTTTGTCAATTTATAGAAATAGTTTTAAAGTGTAACTAATTGGATTCAGAAAAAGTTGCCTGTAATTGTATTCTGTCTTAAAACTTTGTGTTTTTAAAATTATATTTCAGATTTTGTAATTTTAATGCATTTTATGTTAAACTTGTAAGTTGTACATTGTGTAAATGTGGTTATCAAAAATTATAACTATTTGATGAATATATTTTAAGATTTAACATGTCATTCTTTTATTTAAATAATATTTTCTGATTATTTCTAGTTTCTACAAAGACAGTTGAGTTATAATAAAAACAACATTAACAATAGTAACAAATTTTATTTGCCTAAATATTTATATACATAATAGTCAATTAGACCAACACTAAGTCTAGATAATCACAATGAGCAAAATGTACATTAATATTAATTGAGAGAAAAAAATAACTCTTAGAAACATACATCTTTAATAACTAACAATGTCATAAACAAAAACTAAGCAGTAAACTATAATAATAGGCCTAAGTGTGAGTTTTTCTTTTCGCATTTGATCATGAGCGCGTTTGGCGTTTGAAAGAATCGAACGAATCGAATTCCACGAGGTCTCGCATACCTATCCGCGCCGAAAGAATCGAACGCATCGAAAGAATCGACCGCACCGAAAGAATCGTTTTTATTTTATTCTATTTTAGCCCTTACTAGAACGTAACACGATGCGCTTACTAGAATGCAAGCGCATCGGCCGATTCGACCGCATCGCTCGCATCGAATCCGGTGACGTCGTCCGAATTCGTCTAGGAGTTCTGGGGTGCTTCCAGATTCGACCGATTCGATGCGGGCAAATGAGTGAGGTTTCATAGGATTCCATATAAAGAATTCTAAAATTCGTTTCCTTCGGCGCGTTCGATTCTTTCGGCTCGGATAAGTGTGCCTTCACCTTTACTAGGAATTTGTATATGACTAAAACTCACATGTTTTTTTTCTCGCGTTTACAACTAGGTGGCGCTGTACAAATCACATACAAATTCCTAGTAAACGCCAAACGCGCTCACGATCGAATGCGTATAGAAAAACACACTTAGCGCTCAGAGCGTTTTCACATTAGGCGATATGAATACGATGGTTGATATCGACGTAATCGTAAGACTGTATGTTGTCGGCATAAAAGCGTTTTCCCAATAACCAATCCGATAACCAATATTGCGCAGATAATATGTCATGAATGACAAAGATAGGTATAATAATTGTTTCAATTTAAACATGTACCTACAGTGCGTTTGAAATAATAATAAGAATGTCAATGACCTTTTTCCGTCACGTATCACTTGAAAAGTGCCATTTGCAGAAAACTTATTTGTATAACGCGATTCAAATGAGAATAGGAACGTCAATGACCTCTATCTGTCAAATGTCACTTGAAAAGTACGGTTAGCAAAAAAACTTATTTGCCAATAATAATAGTCGAAATAATTCTTTCTATACTCGACACTAGAAGAATGGTGCAAAACCTTTGCAACCGCGATTGCCATAAAAAAAAGAAGAGGAATAATAGTCTTACATCGAATTTAAATAATAACGTTAAATTATTTAAACATTTAATTATAATAATACATATTCATAATTCGCTTTCAAAATCATAAATTAACATTGTTTTTCATTGTTGGTGCAAGGTAAGTGGTAACTTGCCAAAATTATATTGTTTTTGTTATTGTCATACTCATTTTGCTCGAAAATGAGTAAACGAGGCGCTGTGTTACATAGACGACGATGACCACTCGGACAGTAATACAGAGATGAGCGAAATTGAAGAGCTAGATTCAGATAACAGTTTTTTCACTCAATTTTGTAAATAAATTATATTAAAAGAAAAACAACTTTTTTTGCTCACCCTACCTAATTGGGTACCCAATTGGGTAAAATTGACCGCTATGACGTCACAATATGGCGCCGACTCGATCCTATTCTCATTTGAATCGCACTATATATAAATAATAATACGTTTATTACGAATTCAAAATAAAAACGTTAAATAGAAATAAATTATCTTAACATTTATTTAATTATCATAATAGTCATAATTCGAAACAAAATGGCGCCGACTCGATCCTATTCTCATTTGAACCGCATTGTACGTGCTTCTCACATTATCGGCCGCGATATCGCATATCGTTATTACGTACGTGAAAACGCTCTTATAATAATAAAAAATAAATATCTGCTACAGACAAAACATATACATTTTTTTTAAATCCCACTACCAAAACGACTTCACTTTTGAAAAAAGTTATTTCATACAATTCTATAGAGTAGTTTTATTTATGTGAAAATAGAAAGTTTATTGCTATAAAATGTAGTTGTGACTAGGAAAAGTTGTTGATGTAGACTAAAAAGAACACCATGTGAGTAAATAACCAAGCATATAATAGGTAGTCTATTTAGTTTGGATGTAAAAAAGTGAATTATTACTTTCACTGATGAACAAGCATATTTGTATTTCAATTTCCTTCCAAAAGAGAAACTTATTGTTTAGCCCTTCCAAAGTACGTTGATTGTCATCATTGTCTCATTATTTACACATCTGTTTGCACATGCAATTGCATCTCCACCATAATGGACTGAGATCCCAGTCCCGCCAGACTCCCCTTATATTCTTACTGATAAAATGTATGTCATATTGTAGTATAATAGTTGTGTAAAATGAACGTTTGTATACCGCCAGATTGTGCGGTGGCCCAATTCTCATTGACATTTGAATATTATAAAGTGAAATTTACACGGATTGCTTATTTTTATGTCGTAGTTTTCATAAAAATAAAAATGGAAAATCATCCACGTAGAAAAAAAAAATCATTAATTTTCTAACCTTTATATCCCTGTTATTATATATATATACTAGATGACGCCCGCAACTCCGTTGCGCCAAAATTCGTTTATCGCGGCGGAACGTACATTTTTTCCGGGATAAAAAGTATCCTATGTCCTTTCTCGGGTCTCAAAGTATCCCTATACCAAATTTCATCAAAATCGGTTCAGCGGTTTGGGCGTGAAGAGGTAACAGACAGACAGACAGACAGACAGACAGACAGACAGACAGACAGACACACTTTCGCATTTATAATATAAGTATGGATATATTATACTAAGTATAGAGAGAAATGACTTTAATAAGTTTTGTTACTTACGTTATTCTGAATCCAAAAAATACTTTATCAGAATCTAAGTGAGCACAATTTTTTCGCAACTTTAGCGCCTTATTATAATAGTATATATACAGGATTATTTTTTCACCAGTACAATAAATCAACATAGGTAATAGTTGTCAAAAATAAAAAATACTAGCGATTTTTGTTACTACCCCTTTGGAATAAAAAAAACAAAATTATCAATCCCCGAACTTATCCGCTAAACTAATAAAAAATGTGGATGCATTACGCATCTATCGATGCTTTGTTGCCAACTCGTGCCCCACCCCGCCGCCCCCTACCTCATACCGCACCTGTTGACGCCTTGTAGTTAGTGCGCCCATTCGGTATTAGATTGGTTAAAGGATAAATTAATTGAAATGAAAAAAAAAAAATATTTTTTTTTATTTGTGAAATGTACTCTATTATCGATACCAATGACGTGGTAAAATTTATTGTACTGATGAAAAAGTATTCCTGTATTAGTGTGTACAATGAATGTATGCATACTCGCCAGGTTGTGCCGTGGGTCAATTTTTAGGTACCTAACCTAATATAATATATACTACTATACTATAATATAAATTAGATTTTATCAGTAAGAATATAAGATGAGTCTGGCGGAGCTGGAATCTCAATCCATAGGCATGATTTGATTGCAGTTCTAGCTAGTACTAACTACTAACCGTTATTAAATCGTGTTATATGATATATCACATTACTTCCACACATTGATGACGCCATCAGCTGACGCGCTGACGAGGTAGCACTTGTTACCTTCGACCAGCGTAACGTCGGTGATAGGAGCCGTGTGGTAGAACGTTCGAGACTCCACCTGCCGGTACACGTTGTCCTCTAGTACGGGCGTGGACGGATTTGCTTTGCAACACTCCTGTATAACTGTGGTTCCGTCTATTATTAGACTCCTGAAATTACAAATTTAAATATTTATATAATGTCACCGTAAAATTGTAAAAACTGTTAGATTGTAATATAACTAGTGAAATTGTAAAATGTTTATAGACTTCGGACGCGAATATGCTGCCTATAATTTAACACACTATTTTTCGTTACATTATAATATAGCAAAGGATATTTCGACAGATTTATTACAATCTCGCTAGTTATAATACAATTTTACGGTGACATATACACATCGAAGTACTGTTAGTGTCGTACAGGTTTTCTCCAGTCAAAAGGACAGAGTCTATCGATACTTTTTATTTCATTACGCTATTCCTATCTGAGTTCATGAAATGCGGTTAAAGTTAGACGTAATAGCTTTTAGTATCTCGCCTAACCTGTCATTTACTATAGACACAATCTCCCAAAATATTACAAATAACAATGACCCTTCGAGCTGGATTTTTTTACGGGCAAATGGCCCACCCAAAAATTGTTTTTGGTGGGAAACTCGCAATGAAATTAATCAGAAGAACGGTAGAAGGAGTAGGAAGTATTCCAGATTCCCTCCCCAAGCAAAACAGGAGACAGCCAAATTATAATGAACAAAAATGACAGAACTAGAAGTAAATCGATACTATGTAATGATTTAAATTACATTTATTTATAACGGCATATCTATATATATATAAAAATCAATGCCACTTTTCGTTGTAATTTTATAACTCAAGAACGGGTTCACCTATCCAAACCAAATGTTTAAGCTTTGCTTCATAGGCGTAGCCTGGGGGGTGGTTTAGGGGGTTCAAACCCCCCCCGAAATGGGCCGGCTGGTATATATAATACAGAGATCTGACCAATATACAGAGGCGTATTTAGAAATTTTGCGCCCGAGGCCAATTAACATATTTTGCCGCCCCATTAACCCTATCTGAAAGATGATTTTTGAAGTTATTTTAAAAAAATAATCAACAGCCTAAATCAGAACTTTGATACTAATGCCCCCCCCCCCACCCCGTAGTCGTTTTATTTTCTTAAACCCCCCCCGAAACTAAAACCTGGCTACGCCCATGCTTTGCTTGGACTATTGAGTAGATGGTTTATGTGAAGTTTGAAGTTGAAGTTCTTCATTTATCACATTTTTTGTAACAAATGACTTCAATAAATGGCGGATCATTTTGTTAATGGGGATTTTGCTGTCAAATTGAAACTTTTCAGTGTTGACAGTACAAGCATGTCGTAATGTCATTCATGCGGTCATTTTATTTTGGACGTGCTTCGATTAAAGAAGCATGTGATGATTTTTAGCAAAGTTGTTGTGTATGAGCCAGAGAAGGTTATTGGACCTTTTTTTAAGGAGTAGGTGTGTAGGAGTAGGTTAGGTAGTAATTTATTCTTTCCAGTTCATATTTAAGATAGAACAACGTCTGTCGGAGTCAGCTAGTTAATTATATTATCGGATTTTTTCAAATAGTACTTATGACAAAAGCGTTTGAACGAGATAAATTCCTCGCGTTACCTACGAGATCATCGTTATACACGACCCTACAGACACAATGGAGGCTATTCAACATTTCAATTCGTCGTTCATGCCAGAGATCACACTCCCAGATAGTGTTGCCAGGTGTGACTTGAATTAATCTGGGCAGAAGACAAAAAAATAATCGGGAATTGGTTCTGTAAATCGGACTGGCATAAATTTTAAAACTCAAAACGGAGCTTAGGCTACCTAACCTATTATATGAATCGCATCATGATTTCTATCGAAACTGAATAGATGATATTTCATACGATTCACATAATGTGTCTAAAATACCTGCTAAAAGACTGTAGAAATAAACAATAAATAGCACAAAACTAGAATATTTCACAATTATTACTATACTATATTTAAATTATTAAGATTTTTCGGGACATTTAGCGTCCCGATCAAGTGCGAATCGGGACGCGTCCATAGACCCCTTAAAATCGGGACATCCCGCACAAATCGGGATACCTGGCAATCCTACTCCCCGATGCGCAGTTTTTCCGCGCAGGATATGATCCAACGACTGACCTGTACTTGGGCGCGAGCGTGTCGGCCTGCGCGGGCACGAGCAGCAAGGAGTCCTCGGGCTGCGCGAGGTCCCACAGCCGCAGGCGCGCGTCCGAGCCGCCCGTCACCACGCGCCGCCCGCCCGCCCCGCACACCGCCGATATGTACTGCGACGCCTGAACCAAAACGCTAATAAATCAACAGGACTTAGGAAGTTAGGAGTGATGGTTGACCTCAAATATAATATTTGAGGTCGTGTGCGCAAAAGAAAATTTCGAGGTAACCGTATGTACATTTTTCCGCAATAAAAAGTAGCCTAGTAGTCTTCCCCTTCCCCGTAGTCTGTTCTATAATAATCTACCTGTGCCAAATTTAAAACTAAACAAACATACAAACAAACTTTTCCTCTTTGATATATCTCTTTCTCAACAAACAATATTTCTTTAAAGATAAATGTGTGACGTCATAACTAGGTATTTTAATTTTTAGGGTTCCGTAGGAACTACAAGAAACCCTTATAGTTTCGCTCTAAGTCCGTCCGACGTCTGTCCTCCCTTAATATAAAAATGACCAGAGTCTAGCCTCGAGAGGCATAGTCCAGCCGAGCCGACACACAGCCGAGAGCTGTCATTCGTTTAAATCGCTGGAATAACGATTCTTTACGTTACTATTATATATTGTTACGAACACACAAAGAGACTAGCGCCATCTAGCGTCAACCAATGAAACCACTTGGTGTGAACAGGGACAGCGTGGGGCTCCCTACTCAGTACAGATGGCGCCGCTGTGCGAACATTCCAGAATAAATCCAACTCCGTCACGCGAGTCGAGACCTTTCTGAAATGGTCTTGGACTCGTGTCGGCTGTTATAAATACGCCTCAGGGTTGATAACGAGTTGAGTTCAGTTTGAGCTTCCTTCGAAGCGAAACAGGCGATATGTGAATACTAGTGATCGAGAGTTCGAGTTGAACAGCGAAACAGGCGATTTCGAAGTGAAAACTAGTGATCAAGAGTGATACCAGTGAGTGAAAACTACAACTTGGCTACGACTAAGGACACCGTTAGTGTTTTGTGCTTAATGTTTGTGAATAAAGTCTTCCAAAGAGTCAGAGGCTCTTTCTCTCCAAATCCTTCGAACCCTAGCACGTAACAATATTCTTTAAGGCGAGATTTTGTAGCTAATAATAAACTAGGACGTCCACTTGCCGGCGCGCTATACTGCAGCGGCTGCGGCGAGTTGGTGGCGGGCCACAGCGCGTGCGTGCGCTGCGTGGACTCCAGGCACCACGCCGCCGCGTCGCGCCCGCCCGCCGTCCACACGCGCGACCCGCGCGCCTCGCCCTCGAAACACACGATGCGCCGGATCCGCTCCGCTAGATAAATCAAAGAATATTTTACAAAATACTTCTCAGTGTTAGCAACTCACAAAGATATTTCTCCACAAAGTTAATTCAAAAACCCCTAAAATAGCAAATTTTTAAAATCCCCCTAAAATTTAGGGAGATTGGTGTATGATTAAGAAATCAATTAATCATGATAAATAATAATTTTCTGTAATATTATTCTGTCCTTCATACTTCAAAAAGTTTATTTTCTACAGGTATTTACTTTTCAAGTCGATATAAAAGTTCAATATCTTAACTTAATTAAAATTGTGAAAATAAGAGCCCCTGAAAATAACCCTAATTTGTAGAGATTTTCCCCCCTAAATTTAGTGGAAAAACCTTTGAGTTGGCAGCATGAGAACTGAAATGTCTGAAAAATTGAAAATCAATAGAAAGTCAAGGGACTTTTCCAACGTATTCAGACAAATACAGCAACATTGAATAGCTTATCCGTTGTGTGAATATTTTTATTAGTGAGGACTAAGGGGGTAATAATATAAGTGTGACGTCGCCTTAAGATTTAATTGACTCATGTCGCAGATATGCATTACAATTTTAAACGCTTCCGTAGGTCAAGTTGCCTAAAGATACACGATTATAGACTACTAGATGTTGCCCGCGAATTCGTGCGCGCTGAAAGAAATTTCGCGGAAACTGTACATTTTGCCGCAATAAAAAGTAATCTATGTCCTTTCCCGTGTTCTACTCTACATCTGTGCCAAATTTCATCAAAATTGGTCTAGTAGTTTCAGAGCCTATTCGATGCAAACAAACAAACAAACTTTTCCTCTTTATTATATTAGTATAGATAATGATTAGGTGGAATTACACGTTTTCACTACTGTCACATGTGTGAGAAGTAAAGTATGGGCACTCACAATTAGGGTGGCGGAGTGATGTTACGGGCAGCTGGAAGCGCAGGTCCCACACGGCGAGTGCGCCGCTGGCCGTGCCCACGGCGAGGTAGCCCGCGCGCGCCGCGTGCAGTGCCGTCACGACGCCCGCGCGCACATCGCCGCGCAGCTTCCACGCGTTACCTGCGCCACAGAATAGTTATTTTATAATAGGGGATCGGACTACATCTGAAATATGTAGTTTCCATAATATATTCAGAAATATTGAGGCATTACTACTTGGTAAATGTAAAAAAATATATTATTTTATATGTAGTTTACTAATTAAATACATTTAAAAAGTATCAAAAAAATTTTTTTTTGCGAAATTGGTAAACAAAACCTACATCATTAGTTTACTCAATTCATTATGGTAAGTATGAACTTAAACGCACAAATATGGGAGATATTTACAAATATATTCCGGCGGCCATATACTTCATATACTATACAAGTGACGTCATTTGTAGGTCGACTTTAGTATGGAGCGTTTTAGGAGCCTCGCGAAATTTTTTTATACAATTCGCTGTACCTTTGAAAATATTGACTTTTGATATACGGTTTCATCTGAGAAGTTACTCATATTTAAGAGATTCATTTATGCAATAAAAAAAAAATAGTCCGATTGCCTATTGTGACTTGTGTATGATTATGTTCACGACACGATCGTCATTGATAGTAGATTTTTTGGATTACCGCTACTAAATTACAATATTAATTATTATAATAAAAGCCGTTTATTCCATACTACATGTTGCCCGCGACTTGGTGCGCGCAAAAGGAAATCTCGCTGGAACCGTACATTTTGCCGCAATAAAAAGTACTCTATGTCCTTCTCCGTGGTCTACTCTATATTTGTGACAAATTTTATCAAAATCGGTCCAGTAGACCTCCTCCATTTCCATGCGCCTCTGTCCCTGTCCAGTTTCATTTATTCTTCCTGCCACCTTTATAATGTCATCAGCCTACCGACTTATTCGTCGACGAACATTCCTTTTTCCCCTAGGTCCTTTCCATTATGTAACTTCTGTATTCCATCTCTAATCCGTGAGCAATTCAATAGAATCTTTGATTGTTTTCAGTTAGATACACTTTCGCTGTAAGCTAAACATACCCGGCGCGCGCAGGTCCCAGCCGACGAGCGCGCCGTCGTACGTGGCGTATGCGATGACGCCGCCGCCCGCGCACGCCAGCGCCGCCGCCCCGCCCAGCCCCGCGCCGCCCAGCTGCCTCGACTGCGACAGGCACATGCGCCCCGACCCACTGTCTACCCTGTGGGGACACAACGTTCGAGTTACTGCGAGTAATAGCCCCCACAGACATTGACCACACAAGTCTCATCGTGTGTATAGAAGCAAAGCGTGCCATTATTTTTCTACCTACTGTGACGTCACAAGAACAGTTTTACGGAGCGGGCTCCCGGTCCCCGAGTAAACGATTCAAAGGCCGTCGCTTCGCGCTGTTCCGTCGCGTTTTGTTTGACGTTTGGCACCGAGAATATTCGAGAGGAATAGGCGCGAAGGAAGTAAATTTTACTCCTCTTTTACACGCGAAGCTAAGCTAAGTCTAGTCAATAGATGTCTGTCAATAGCCCGGACGTCACGTGCGAATCTCACGCACTTCACGTGCATTTTGTAATAGCGCACGGTGGGTCGAAAATTGGCTTTCATAGACATAGAAATAAAATCTCGAAAGTGATAGATTTTTTGATGAATATTGCTTCAGTTTAGTATTACTATATAGAAAATTAAGTTTGAGATAATTTGGCCCAAAAATGAGGGAGTAATAATATTTTTACGCAAAACTTGTATGGAGCCAACATGAAAAATTCAATTATTTCAAAAACGGCAAGTTTAACCGTAGTATCCTGACAGATGGTTATAGTACCAATTATTCATGATTTTTTGGCATACATCATATAACGGTTTTAGCTGCTCTTTTTTTAAAAAAAATCGTCAAATTTAAAAAAAAAAAAGTCACCCTGTATTATTGCACGATTCGATAGTGTTACTATAAAGGAACAATTTCTGGAAAGTAATGGTATACGGCAAACTTGAGGAAAGTGTTGAATTTTAATAAACTCCTTCATATTTTGAACAAATGTATGAACAATTATATAAAATGCTAAAATTAAGCACTTTCCTTAACTTTCTCACATATAGTTACTTCCCAGCAATTGTTATTTACTAGCAAGACTATCGAATGCTGCAATAATACAGGTTGACTTTTTTTCAAAATTAACGGATTCGAATCCTAACCAAGGATGTTGACTTGGCTATAATCTGATAATGCAGTTATATTCGTCGTACACTGTGAAGTGAAGGAAAATTATGTCAGAGTAATTGCTTCCCAAAAATACTGGATTTATAACTTTTTTATAGAAAATTTCTATGAAGCCAATGAGAAAAATCCAATTATCTTCAAAACGGCAAGATAAATCCTTATATCCTTACATGCTGTTATAGTACTATTAATTCGTGATTTTTTTACATAGTTCATGAAACGGTTCTATTTGCCATTTTTTTTAAATAATCGAAATATTAATTTTGAAAAAAAAAAAGTCAGCCTGTATTAATTCACCATTCGATAGTCTTGCTAGTAAAGAACAATTGCTGGGAAGTAATTACATATGAGAAAGTTGAGGAAAGAACTAAATTTTAGCATTTTATATCATTTTTCATACATTTGTTCAATATATGAAGAAGTTTATTGAAATTTAACACTTTCCTCAAGTTTGCCGTATACCATTACTTTCCAGAAATTGTTCTTTACTAGCAAGACTATCGAATAGTGCATTAATACAGGCTGACGTTTTTTTCAAAATTAATATTTCGATTATTTAAAAAAAAATGGCAAATAGAACCGT
Source organism: Glaucopsyche alexis (assembly GCA_905404095.1). Lineage (NCBI taxonomy): Eukaryota > Metazoa > Arthropoda > Insecta > Lepidoptera > Lycaenidae > Glaucopsyche > Glaucopsyche alexis. The sequence continues at coordinate 31,205,615 of FR990043.1, read as the reverse complement.
TTCATGAACTGTGTAAAAAAATCACGAATTAATAGTACTATAACAGCATGTAAGGATATAAGGACTTATCTTGCCTTAAATTAATTAATATTATGTTTATAGCAGTTTTTCCGCTAAATAATACCCACAACCTGCAAGCAAATGTGTGAGTGCACGCATAAGCATGCGTAACGCACCTCCCTCCTCCCACACTGCTTATGCGTGCACTCAGATGCAAGATCGTGCAAACACCACCACCACACAAGCAACAATGTTGGCAAGATCGTGCAAAGCCCCACACCACCATGCAGGTTGCAAAACTCGACGCGCGTTTCGCCCCGAACCCGGAGCATCCTCAGGAAGTGGACCTGCGAACAAAGTTCGTTAGTAATGCTGCCAAGCAAACCGCCACCTTATATAGACTACTGGCTACTAGTACCCCCACCAAACATATTAATGAGCGGTGACGTAGTCAAGCAAGTTTGGTCATTCAACAATGCATGTCTATTGTTGTTCTTTTCTTTAATTATTTCTAATTGCTCCAACACGCTCAGTCGAAAGCCTTTGTCACATTTATGTAATATCTTATAGGAATGGCCATCGGGTACACTATGACCACTATCTAAAAGGTGTTTAGCAAAATGTGATTTATCACGATGACCATTTCTATAAGCCGCGATGTGTTCTTTGTACCGAGTCTCAAAGTTACGTCCAGTTTGACCTACGTATACACTATCGCATTCAGGACAATCGATTTTATAGACACCGGACTGGTACTTTAAATCAATCCGGTCTTTATTATGACACAATTGATTTTTTAAAGTATTATTTGTCCTGAATGCGACGTGCATATCGTTATTTCTCATTATTTTAGATAAACGTGCAGATACCTCACCCATGTAGGTCAAACTGGACTTGTATCTAACCACTTCCTTATCAGGAGTCCCTGCGTACAAAAACTTAACCAATTCCTTTTTAATTTTATTATTTAAAATATTATTAATAATTTTGGGATTATACCCATTCGACTTAGCAATTTGGTAAATTATGTTTAACTCTTTCTGATAATTTTCTTTACTAAGAGGAATGGACATTAATCTGTGAACGTAACTATGAAAAGCCGCGAGTTTATGTTGCCAAGGATGACATGAGGATGCATGAATAGTAGTATTAGTATATGTCGGTTTGCGAAAGATTCCAAAACTGTGTTTATCGTTATCTCTAGTAATAGATAAATCAAGGAAATTAAGTGTTTTATTGTCTTCACATTCTAATTTAAATTTAATTTTAATATGTTTTTTATTAAGATTTTTAACAAAGACGTCCAGTTGTCTCTCTGTACCGGTCCAACAAAGGATGCAATCATCTACATATCTATAGTAATATAAAATACTTTTGTCATTAACAATATTTCTTTGTTCAAAATCATTCATAAATATTTCGGCCAGCAAGGGACTCAGTGGTGAGCCCATTGCTAGACCGTCTTGTTGAACAAAGAATTGATTGTTAAATCGAAAGTAGTTTTGTTCCATGCAGATTTTAGTAAGAGTAAGCAATTCCAGACCTTCACCAGGAGGCAAACGTTTTTCCAATTCATTCCCCAGAATACCCAACGTTTCCTCACACGGAACATTAGTAAATAAACTATCTACATCAAGCGAAACTAATTTGCAACGAGGTGGCAAAGTCACATTTTTTATTTGATTTACTAATTGCAAGCTATTTTTAATTGCATAAGGTGGCCGAAATGAAATCCTTTGTTTAATAATGTAATTTAATGACTTTGCCAACTCGTATGCCGGTGCACCTATATATGAGACAACTGGACGCATTGGGATATCAGTTTTGTGAATCTTTGGCAAACCGTACAGTGATGGTGCGTGAGGATTCATTGGAATAAGTTTTCTCTTCGCTGATTCGGTACCAAATAAATATTTATTATTGTTTATGGCTAATTTAATCTTAGCCATAAACTTGTTAGTTGGGTCAGAAGGAACCCTTAGAAATTGATCACACCGAATCACGTTATTTACTTTTTCCAAGTAATCGTCACGCTCCATCACCACTATTGTGTTACCCTTATCTGCTTTAGATATAACCAAACCATTATTATCTATTGTTTGTTTTAATGACCTCAAAGCTACTCTTTCATGGTTAAATGAATAACCGGAAGGAGTACCCTTGATTTCATTGGCTAGTAAACCCTTAACCATGTTATCCTTTTTATTAACTACAGTTGCTATCTCTGATTCAACCGCAAGCATTTCCAAAGCATTCTGATTAATATTAGGAGTAATATTATATTTAAGACCCTTTTCCAAAAGTGACATGTCATCCTTGGCAAATTGGACATTGGTTAAGTTTTTGACGCGAGGATGAAAAGAAAAAGCTTCAGACTGTGTCTCTGTATAGGATTGTACAAATCTATTTTTATTTACTAAAGTCTGAAGCTTTTTTTGTTGATTAATATATTTAGCATGCACTTCGATTGATGCGAAATCACGTGCTTTTTCGTCTAACCAATCGAATTCAATGTTATGTAATTTATATGAGAGCTCGGTATAAAGAACTTTGAGATGTAGTTTTAAATTATCTCTAACGGTAAACCAGTGACGTATCTCTTCATTAAGCCAAATGGCTTCGGCTTTTTTAATAGCCCTATTGGCGGCTCGACTGTGCGTGTTGGTTTTAATATTAATATAGTTAGGAACAACATTTAGATGTTTGCATTGTTGATTGAACCAAACATTTTGGGCGGCGACTCGATGTAACTTTGTTAGTTTAATATAGAGTCTTGCCTGTACGGTCATGCTCACCGATTTTAAATAGTTAATAGAATCAGGCGTTACTTTGCGGAAATCCATAGCATTAAATTAATTAATATTATGTTTATAGCAGTTTTTCCGCTAAATAATACCCACAACCTGCAAGCAAATGTGTGAGTGCACGCATAAGCATGCGTAACGCACCTCCCTCCTCCCACACTGCTTATGCGTGCACTCAGATGCAAGATCGTGCAAACACCACCACCACACAAGCAACAATGTTGGCAAGATCGTGCAAAGCCCCACACCACCATGCAGGTTGCAAAACTCGACGCGCGTTTCGCCCCGAACCCGGAGCATCCTCAGGAAGTGGACCTGCGAACAAAGTTCGTTAGTAATGCTGCCAAGCAAACCGCCACCTTATATAGACTACTGGCTACTAGTACCCCCACCAAACATATTAATGAGCGGTGACGTAGTCAAGCAAGTTTGGTCATTCAACAATGCATGTCTATTGTTGTTCTTTTCTTTAATTATTTCTAATTGCTCCAACACGCTCAGTCGAAAGCCTTTGTCACATTTATGTTACATTACATAAATGTGACAAAGGCTTTCGACTGAGCGTGTTGGAGCAATTAGAAATAATTAAAGAAAAGAACAACAATAGACATGCATTGTTGAATGACCAAACTTGCTTGACTACGTCACCGCTCATTAATATGTTTGGTGGGGGTACTAGTAGCCAGTAGTCTATATAAGGTGGCGGTTTGCTTGGCAGCATTACTAACGAACTTTGTTCGCAGGTCCACTTCCTGAGGATGCTCCGGGTTCGGGGCGAAACGCGCGTCGAGTTTTGCAACCTGCATGGTGGTGTGGGGCTTTGCACGATCTTGCCAACATTGTTGCTTGTGTGGTGGTGGTGTTTGCACGATCTTGCATCTGAGTGCACGCATAAGCAGTGTGGGAGGAGGGAGGTGCGTTACGCATGCTTATGCGTGCACTCACACATTTGCTTGCAGGTTGTGGGTATTATTTAGCGGAAAAACTGCTATAAACATAATATTAATTAATTTAATGCTATGGATTTCCGCAAAGTAACGCCTGATTCTATTAACTATTTAAAATCGGTGAGCATGACCGTACAGGCAAGACTCTATATTAAACTAACAAAGTTACATCGAGTCGCCGCCCAAAATGTTTGGTTCAATCAACAATGCAAACATCTAAATGTTGTTCCTAACTATATTAATATTAAAACCAACACGCACAGTCGAGCCGCCAATAGGGCTATTAAAAAAGCCGAAGCCATTTGGCTTAATGAAGAGATACGTCACTGGTTTACCGTTAGAGATAATTTAAAACTACATCTCAAAGTTCTTTATACCGAGCTCTCATATAAATTACATAACATTGAATTCGATTGGTTAGACGAAAAAGCACGTGATTTCGCATCAATCGAAGTGCATGCTAAATATATTAATCAACAAAAAAAGCTTCAGACTTTAGTAAATAAAAATAGATTTGTACAATCCTATACAGAGACACAGTCTGAAGCTTTTTCTTTTCATCCTCGCGTCAAAAACTTAACCAATGTCCAATTTGCCAAGGATGACATGTCACTTTTGGAAAAGGGTCTTAAATATAATATTACTCCTAATATTAATCAGAATGCTTTGGAAATGCTTGCGGTTGAATCAGAGATAGCAACTGTAGTTAATAAAAAGGATAACATGGTTAAGGGTTTACTAGCCAATGAAATCAAGGGTACTCCTTCCGGTTATTCATTTAACCATGAAAGAGTAGCTTTGAGGTCATTAAAACAAACAATAGATAATAATGGTTTGGTTATATCTAAAGCAGATAAGGGTAACACAATAGTGGTGATGGAGCGTGACGATTACTTGGAAAAAGTAAATAACGTGATTCGGTGTGATCAATTTCTAAGGGTTCCTTCTGACCCAACTAACAAGTTTATGGCTAAGATTAAATTAGCCATAAACAATAATAAATATTTATTTGGTACCGAATCAGCGAAGAGAAAACTTATTCCAATGAATCCTCACGCACCATCACTGTACGGTTTGCCAAAGATTCACAAAACTGATATCCCAATGCGTCCAGTTGTCTCATATATAGGTGCACCGGCATACGAGTTGGCAAAGTCATTAAATTACATTATTAAACAAAGGATTTCATTTCGGCCACCTTATGCAATTAAAAATAGCTTGCAATTAGTAAATCAAATAAAAAATGTGACTTTGCCACCTCGTTGCAAATTAGTTTCGCTTGATGTAGATAGTTTATTTACTAATGTTCCGTGTGAGGAAACGTTGGGTATTCTGGGGAATGAATTGGAAAAACGTTTGCCTCCTGGTGAAGGTCTGGAATTGCTTACTCTTACTAAAATCTGCATGGAACAAAACTACTTTCGATTTAACAATCAATTCTTTGTTCAACAAGACGGTCTAGCAATGGGCTCACCACTGAGTCCCTTGCTGGCCGAAATATTTATGAATGATTTTGAACAAAGAAATATTGTTAATGACAAAAGTATTTTATATTACTATAGATATGTAGATGATTGCATCCTTTGTTGGACCGGTACAGAGAGACAACTGGACGTCTTTGTTAAAAATCTTAATAAAAAACATATTAAAATTAAATTTAAATTAGAATGTGAAGACAATAAAACACTTAATTTCCTTGATTTATCTATTACTAGAGATAACGATAAACACAGTTTTGGAATCTTTCGCAAACCGACATATACTAATACTACTATTCATGCATCCTCATGTCATCCTTGGCAACATAAACTCGCGGCTTTTCATAGTTACGTTCACAGATTAATGTCCATTCCTCTTAGTAAAGAAAATTATCAGAAAGAGTTAAACATAATTTACCAAATTGCTAAGTCGAATGGGTATAATCCCAAAATTATTAATAATATTTTAAATAATAAAATTAAAAAGGAATTGGTTAAGTTTTTGTACGCAGGGACTCCTGATAAGGAAGTGGTTAGATACAAGTCCAGTTTGACCTACATGGGTGAGGTATCTGCACGTTTATCTAAAATAATGAGAAATAACGATATGCACGTCGCATTCAGGACAAATAATACTTTAAAAAATCAATTGTGTCATAATAAAGACCGGATTGATTTAAAGTACCAGTCCGGTGTCTATAAAATCGATTGTCCTGAATGCGATAGTGTATACGTAGGTCAAACTGGACGTAACTTTGAGACTCGGTACAAAGAACACATCGCGGCTTATAGAAATGGTCATCGTGATAAATCACATTTTGCTAAACACCTTTTAGATAGTGGTCATAGTGTACCCGATGGCCATTCCTATAAGATATTACATAAATGTGACAAAGGCTTTCGACTGAGCGTGTTGGAGCAATTAGAAATAATTAAAGAAAAGAACAACAATAGACATGCATTGTTGAATGACCAAACTTGCTTGACTACGTCACCGCTCATTAATATGTTTGGTGGGGGTACTAGTAGCCAGTAGTCTATATAAGGTGGCGGTTTGCTTGGCAGCATTACTAACGAACTTTGTTCGCAGGTCCACTTCCTGAGGATGCTCCGGGTTCGGGGCGAAACGCGCGTCGAGTTTTGCAACCTGCATGGTGGTGTGGGGCTTTGCACGATCTTGCCAACATTGTTGCTTGTGTGGTGGTGGTGTTTGCACGATCTTGCATCTGAGTGCACGCATAAGCAGTGTGGGAGGAGGGAGGTGCGTTACGCATGCTTATGCGTGCACTCACACATTTGCTTGCAGGTTGTGGGTATTATTTAGCGGAAAAACTGCTATAAACATAATATTAATTAATTTAATGCTATGGATTTCCGCAAAGTAACGCCTGATTCTATTAACTACTTATCTTGCCGTTTTGAAGATAATTGGATTTTTCTCATTGGCTTCATAGAAATTTTCTATAAAAAAGTTATAAAATCCAGTATTTTTGGGAAGCAATTACTCTGACATAATTTTCCTTCACTTCACAGTGTACGACGAATATAACTGCATTCTCAGATTATAGCCAAGTCAACATCCTTGGTTAGGATTCGAATCCGTTAATTTTGAAAAAAAGTCAACCTGTATTATTGCAGCATTCGATAGTCTTGCTAGTAAATAACAATTGCTGGGAAGTACCTATATGTGAGAAAGTTAAGGAAAGTGCTTAATTTTAGCATTTTATATAATAATTGTTCATACGTTTGTTCAAAATATGAAGGAGTTTATTAAAATTCAACACTTTCCTCGAGTTTGCCGTATACCATTACTTTCCAGAAATTGTTCCTTAATAGTAACACTATCGAATCGTGCAATAATACAGGGTGACTTTTTTTCAAAAATTTTGACGATTAAAAAAAAAAGAGCAGCTAAAACCGTTATATGATGTATGCCAAAAAATCATGAATAATTGGTACTATAACCATCTGTCACGATATTACGGTTAAACTTGCCGTTTTTGAAATAATTTAATTTTTCATGTTGGCTCCATACAAGTTTTTCGTAAAAAAATTATTACTCCCTCATTTTTGGGCCAAATTATCTCAAACTTAATTTTCTACATAGTAATACTAAACTGAAGCAATATCAATCAAAAAATCTATCACTTTCGAGATTTCATTTCTATGTCTATGAAAGCCGATTTTCGACCCACTGTGTGGCGGGTGATTCAAAGAACATGTGATAGATGATTTTTATATTTATTCTCGGTAAAGAGATTCTTGGTCTCGGTACTCATAATGACAAATAATCATGTACGGAACATATTTTACAGTGTACTAAAATAAAATAAAATCGATGTTACTGTTCAGTAAACTGTGATGTTAATGTATTTTTAATGAAGGTTAATCGTAGCATTACCTCAGCACGAAGATGGAGCCCTCCGTGGCGGCGACGAGCGAGTGCCCGCCCTCGCACGCCGCCAGCCCGATCACCGGGCCCGCGCCGCGGTTGTACATCGACTTCGATCTGAAATTGTATTGCTATTACTGTCTGACACAAATGAAAAGAATGAGATGGAACACGCAAGGATCAAGTCACATATTTGTAATGATAAGATTACATCAACGATGGATTTGCCTGCTTAAAATTGAAGCGCGCAGCATCCGCTTAGGCTGAGGCTATATTATCCAGAACCCGGCGGTCCCAGTGCCAAGCCAGCCAGTTCACGCGGCTCCTGGGGTAAACAATGACCTGTTGACGTTGGCGTGCCCCTGCAGCTTGGCGGCGTCCCACAGGCGCACGGTGCCGTCGTCCGAGCACGACGCGAACAGGCTGCGGCTCGCTGGCAGCCGCGCCAGCTGGTTCACGCGGCTCCTGGGGTAAACAATTTTGTAGTAAACTCGAAGGACCATAATTACGTATAATTATATACATAAGTGTCACTAACAAAAATGAGCCTGTGTTGTTCGGAAAATAAAAACTATTTATTTGTTTATTTATAATTATTCATAGCGCAAAAAGATAATTTTGTTTGAAAGTTACGCAAAAAAATATTTGTAACGAGATGCATGTAATCGTTCTCTAGAAAATAAACCGCGTCCGATGGAGAGTTATGTTTCGTTTAATATAACACGTCGTTATAACATAATAGATATTTTACATTTTAATTTTTCCAATTTATGTTCTACTAAATAGATTTTTAAAATTTGTAGAGTATATAATTTAAAGCCACAGTAATGTACACAATATTCAGACAGAAATACTTTGCTGAGCAAACCTGTGTTCGTGTAGATACGCTAGCAGCTGGTTGCCAGGCCGCCAGCCCGCAGGCGGCGACAGCTCCTCGTTCGAGTCTATGTGCTCGTCGTGTGATCTGGGGATGAACAGAATATAAATAACCAGCTGTTGCCCGCGGCTCCGCCCGTGTAAATATAGTTTTTTCGCGGTCGCGGATATGTGACTGATGCAAAAAATAGATAAAAACAATCCTTGATGCGGATTATAATATCATGCTAAAATTTCAGCTCGATAGGTGCAGAACTTTTTGAGTTTTTGAAGCATACACAAACCAACATAACATTTTTATATAGATAGAATTTTGTTTCAAAAACTTACTAGAATAGGTAATAAAATATGAATACAATATTTTTTCAGCGTGTAATTTGATAATATGATAACATGTAACATACCTAAGTGACTTTTGGAATTTCTGCTGAGTCCGCGCTATTAAGTTCCTAAGCTCCACTCGACATGGCGCCATGTTATCTGCGGGGGTGTGTATACAATTAATTCATTCTAATATCATAATTTTAATATTTTTATATCCATTGATATATGCTAAATCTTAAAATTATATAACGCTTCCATTGTTATTTATAACCATTAATACAAATAAAGCGCCATACTCACCGTCCAGCCTACAAATCATGGAGAATAAGAGTAAGGAGCACCATCTCTCTAGGCTTGTCCAGTGCCGTGAATAGGGCGGTGCCACCGGTGCCCAGGCACAGGGCGTAGACTCTGGGGGGCGCAAGAATGGCCAGACCAGGCAGGACCCGGATCTAGGGCGCAGTTATAGAAGCTCGCACAGGGCGCAGAAAAGGCTATTTACGGCACTGGGCTTGTCATGAATGTCTTATGACAATATTAACAATTGTTTAAAGAAAATCACTAGCATCAATTTCAAAATAATCCCGTGTTTTTTAGCTCTACCTCAAAAACTCTTTTTGTAATTTAACCGCCTTTTAGTTTGAGGACGGTAGTAGGGCAGAAAAGCTTAAAGAGTCCGACAAAGTAACCAAACAATAGTTCTAAAACTGGTCATAATGACGCTAGAGTCAGAAGAGGGTATGATATGAAGTTAGCAATAAGAGATGGAGTGAAGTTATTTGAAAGTTAGTTACTCTAATAATTTGTGGCCATTTAGTGGCGCTCTTTTTAAAATTCTTCCACATGCTACTATAGCGCCACCGTAATTTGCTCCCTTTCAACGGACACTTTTTAATACACGAAATGGTCCTCCTTACTGCAAATATCTGCATAATATCGCGACCTTGTAGGCAAAAAAATTATATGACTGACACTATTGCCATTAATGACGGCTATACCGCGGTTCATATAGTGCCAGTGTTGGATTTGCAAGCTGGACCGTCAGTAGAGCGCCTAAAACTAAATACTGTATAATATGTTACGTACACTGCACGTAGGTAGAGCTGTGCGCGAGCTGCGGCGGCGGCGCGCTGCCCGCCCGCACGCTCGCGCCCGCACTGGCGTGCACGCTCTCCGCTTGCGGCAGCGCTTCCGTCGCTGTGTTATATTATAATACAATAAGTTACGTACATTGCACGTAGGTGGAGCTGTGCGCGAGCTGCGGCGGCGGCGCGCTGCCCGTCCGCACGCTCGCGCCCGCACTGGCGTGCACGCTCTCCGCTTGCGGCAGCGCTTCCGTCGCTGTAATGTTATATTATAATTTAACTATATTTATTCACGATAGTCAATTATAATATTCTTTATTAAATGGTTGTGTGTAAAGGCGACGTTAATTTAACAAAGATTGAAAAATAAAAATATCTACAAATGCGACCGTAGCGCGCGTAGGTACTGTGACGTCAACTGCCTTTCCTCTACATTCTATGTTTTACCTAGATAGTTTTTCTATTGTATTTTAGTGCTATCGCTGTATTTCTGATGTATTTATGTACGTACTAGCTTTTGCCTGCGGCTCCGCCCGCGAAAATATCCCACAGGAACACAATTTTTTCGGATAAAAAATAGCCTATGTAATAAATCTTAAACTACTACCATATCAAATTTCATCAAATCCGTTCATTATTTTTTGCGTGAAAGGTAACAAACATACATTCATCCATCCATCCTCATAAACGTTCACATTTATAATAGTAGTTAGGTGAAATATGAACGGACATAGCTTTTGAGTTTTGAGATAAAAAGGCAGGGCATTGGCCCACCACACATTCCCACCACTGCAACTCTTTGAGCCAGGATCGACAGCGGTAACCAATCACAATTCACAAACCTTACCTTTTGAGATAGTAGAGTTCTGCTCGGAGGCCTGTCCGAACATGTGTTGCCATTCCGTGTTCATGTGAGTCTCTTGTGATGTTGACGTTTTATGAACCCGCCTGGAAACAATAGTTTAACTTAAAATCACATCTCAAACTTTATGATGAACGTAACGCGGCTTTCATAACGAAAACAGTAAAACATTAAGTAAGCATTTTTTGTAGCCGATAATTAGTATTTTAACGATTTCGAAAATCTTTTGAATAGGAAGACGTTAAGTAGTCGGTAATTGGCATTAGGCGCAATATTTGTCATCATTATAACGTTATTAGGTGGCATCCATAAATTACGCGTGCGCCTAGCAGGAGCATTTGACACAGCGTAAAGGTCAACGTTAACGAATGAGAATTGTATGAAATCGCCAAAATCATGACAGCGCCCGTAGAAATTTCATTCGATAACGTTACGTTTACGCCGCTGTCAAATGTTCCTGCTAGGCCCCGTGAGATATTCAGGTAAAGTCCTCAAAATCGTCTCATGCAATTTATGGACGCCATTTACTACAAATTTTGAACAAAAATAATTATCTATGTATTAAATATAAAAGTCGTGTTAGTTACACTATTTATAACCCAAGAACGGCTGAACCGATTTGGCTGAAAATTGGTGGGGAGGTATCTTAAAACCAGGAAAAGGATATAGGATACTTTTTATCCCGTTCCCGAGGGACTCAAAACTCGAGAACGGCTGGACCGATTTGGCTAATTATTGTGAAAGTTCAGGGAAGGTTCAAACATTGAGAAATATTGGAAAAGGTGTAGGTTGTAGGTGTAGGAGTAGGACGTAGGTTGCAGTGTGGGTGTAGTTATTTATTCATCCAGTTCATATTTAATACAGAACAACGTGTGTCGAGACAGCAATTTATAAAACAATATTTCTTACCTGCTCTGTGTTGTGGAAGCGTACATTTTGTCTACATTTTGGCCAATAGCTTCAGTGGGGCCGCTGTCGAGCTGCACGGACTTGGAGATACCTATGCCGTTGGAGACCAGGCGTCCGGGTGTGTCTGATACATGCTGTATAAATTACACTATTTAATATAGTACTATTTATTCATAATAGGTACTCATTATGAATAAATCGTACTTCGTACATATAAGTATAATGTATATATACGAATCTTTAAAAAAGTCAAGTTACGTTTTATTAACTATGGCCCAAGAGCTACTAGGAAATTTAGAGCAGGTATTTGAGGAAAGAAACCTTGTCCTATACTTCTCCTATTGTCCCTCAATACGAAACTGAAGATATGGCTGGTCAAAGCGGAACTTAGTCAATATTCAGATTTTAGAAAAGTGAATTTTTCAATCCCAAAAAAACATGTTTGAGTCAATTTGAAATTATGATATAGTATTAGTATAATGTTTAAGGAGTTGGAAAAAAAAGCCAGGTAAATTAATTGGAACTTTAACCTTACCAGATCAGTGTAAAAGTAAATTGGAAAAAGGTTGACGTGGTAGAGCCATGCTTCGGCACGAATGGGCCGGCTCGACCGGAGAAATACCACGGGCTCACAGAAAATCGGCGTGAAACAGCGTTTGCGCTGTGTTTCGCCGAGTGAGTGAGTTTACCGGAGGCCCAATCCCCTACCCTATTCCCTTCCCTACCCTCCCCTATTACCCTATTCCCTCTTAAAAGGCCGGCAACGCACTTGCAGCTCTTCTGATGCTGCGAGTGTCCATGGGCGACGGAAGTTGCTTTCCATCAGGTGACCCGTTTGCTCGTTTGCCCCCTTATTTCATAAAAAAAAAAAAAAAAGGTAAACAAAATAAAAACACGATATCGCCTTAAACGCCTGCTCTAAATTTCATAGTAGCTTTCCATCTATTACATCTTATTTTCTCTAGTCGTCGATTAGTAATATAAAAACCGGTCACTAACAGTAATAAAAAACCACGTTTGATGATTGGAAGCTGCCTTAAATATTTATTTTACTCTGTTTTTTACTATTAGATGTTAAACTGTTTGTTCAACTGTCTATCACGGGTTCTGAGATACAGCCTGGTGACAGATGGCTGCCCCCTCAAACTTTTAACCGCCTTCCAACAAAGGAGGACTAAATATTTGATTATATGAATATGGCGGGAAATTGAAGATACGTAATTATTGGGATTTTTCTATCAGCGCTCCTCTTGACTGCGTTCGAGGGTTGTGACGTCGGAGTACATCTGCATACAAGAAAGGACGGAAGACTGTACAACATTAATTTACTGAAGTTTTCGACAGATAGATGAACGGACAGCGGAGTCTTAGTAATAAGGTCCGGTTTTACCCTTCGGGTACGAAATCCTAAAATACCAGAGCATAATACGGAGTACGGACCACCAAGATACAGGCTCTGCCTAATTTGGGGTCCAACGCCTCAATCTTTCATGGATCAACTGACCTATATTTTAGCGTAATATTATATTGTACGCCTAAATATGTGATTTATATGTATTGCATGCAACTTATTGTAAACTGTGTTATATCTATGTGGACTGGTAAATACATAATTTTTTATTTTTGATTTTGAGTTACGTTATAGAGAGAAAGAAAATTAATGAACGATAGATAAAATAGATTGGTGCATAAATTACCTGTGTCGCTGAGCTCTGTATCTTTATGAGGTGAGCGCTCATGGCTAGCAGCTGATTTTCTACGTGTTCGGTCATACCTGACAAATGTGTTTTAATTTCATTATGTATCTGTTAATTAACTAAAATTGTTTTTAAGTTCACTTTTACTGATATTGTTTTTTATTAAAAATTGAAATATGCTTACCATCGGAGGCTAATCTCCTGAACAAATTCTTAAGTTGCTGTCCCATTTCAGAATACTGTGGCATCGTTCCCTGTTTTACCTATGGAAATAAAATAAAACTTGTATTTGGGCAGACATATTGAATAAACAAATTGAACAAACATATTGAATGTTGTTAAAGATACTTTGTTTTCTTTTAGAATTCAATACATTACAATTAATACAGGAATACTTTTTGATCGGTACAATAAATTTTACCACGTCATTGGTATCGATAATAGAGTACATTTCACAAAAAAAAAAAAAATTTTTTTCATTTCAATTAATTTATCCTATAACCAATCTAATACCGCATGGGCGCACTAACTACAAGGCGTCAACGGGTGCGGTATGAGGTAGGGGGCGGCGGGTGGGGTAAGCGATCGGCCGGGCGGCGCACGAGTTGGCAACAAAGCATCGATAGATGCGTAATGTATCCACATTTTGTATTAGTTTAGCGGATAAGTTCGGGGATTGATAATATCGCTAGTATTTTTTATTTTTGACAACTATTACGTATGTTGATTTATTGTACTGGTGAAAAAATAATCCTGTATATATTTTTTAATAGAACGTCAATTTTCCCGAGTTGAAAACACTTTAGATTGCGTAGAAACGCATACCCGTTATTCATTCACTGTCAATTATTACTCATAAGTGCGTGCGCGTGTACGCACTTATAAAATATTAGATGTTGCACGCGACTTCGTGCGCGCAAAAGGAAATCCCGCAATAACCGCACATTTTGCCGCGATAAAAATTAGCCTGTGTTCTTCCACGTTGTCTAATCTATATCTGTACCAAATTTCATCAAAATCAGTCCAGTAGTCTCGTAGCCTATTCAATGCAAACAAACCAACAAACTTTTCCTCTTTATTATTAGTAAAGATATAGAATATAGATACATACACGCACACGCACTTATACGCACACGTACGCTCACTAATGTTATCTTGTCTACCCTGACCTTGAGCCGTGCGTTGCGTCGCTCTCGCAGCGTCTGCACGAGTCTGTTCACGTCGCCGTGTCGCAGCACCCCGTCCAGGACCTTACGCGGTATCGGCTCCGCTAGACTCTCCAGTAGTAATTCCGCTCGCTCCACCTGAAATAAAACTAGACTATAGAATGTCTATCGACATTATAAATGTAACAATATAACGGTAGTAAAAGGTGGCTTATAGCACAGATTAAAAAGGAACAAAAAAATATGTAGCTGACATCGCTTCCAATTTTATTGCACTACTACAAGTATACGGTGTGTCCACGATTGCGTGGAATACTTCTTGGCCATTGAAATTTTCAAAGGATCGATTTAGATCGTTATATGAAAGTTCGATCTCTGTACGTTAGTATATAATATATATATGTCAGCGTAAAATTGTAAAAACCGTTAGATTGTAAAATAACTAACAAGATTGTAAAAATATGTCGAAAGATTAAAAACTTTTATTTATATTTATAATCTAACGAAAAATAATGTGTGAAATTATAGGCAGCATATTCGCGTCGGAAGTCTATTAACATTTTACAATTTCCCTAGTTTTATTACAATCTAATGGTTTTTACAATTTTACGGTGACATATATATTATATGTTACTCTATGGTTTTAGTTTCCATCAATTTCTGTATTACGATTAATTGAAAGTTAGAGTAAACTAGAGTATTGTCGGTGCCAGTAGTGTGAATCTTTAGGGCAAATCAACTTTTACGAGGTCAATTTCCTTGTCCCCGATAGAAAAAAATTCTACTATATTTTAGTTTTTTTGTTTACCAGAATCGTTTTTGATGGATATGACTCGGTGAGTTATAATCGTATTAACTTTCCCCTTTTATAGATATTTAATGTTTAAACCAAATCCTAACAAAAGAATAAATATTCGAAAAATACGACTCCTTAAATTATTATAGTAACGCAGGGGACTTGCAAAGTCCAGATATTACCGTAATAATGTGGATTTTGTTTAAAAAAAACCTCTCATCATGAGCTCCGTAATTGCGGAAAATATCTATATCGATTTCAATGGGCTTTAAAATTTTTATTCCTATGTTATGATAAAATCTAGACAACGTAACGCAAGAGAATTTCCGACTATGAACAACAAAATGTGGTTAAAACTCACATAATAGCATTCTGATATCGCTGTTGATATTATAATAAATTAATTTAATCAATTATGCGTACGCCACTGTTATTTAATAATCAGTAATTTGACAAAATAATAATTTTTAAAACTTTTTTGAAACCTTTTTCAAATTGGCCTCGTAAAAGTTGATTCGCCCTTTAGTAAGCTAAATCCGGTAATTACCTGTATGAGTTTGTGTTTGAGGTGCGGCCACACTAAGGGCAGAATTTTACAATGCACATCTATCTGGTTCATAAGGCCGGCGATGCATGACACGAACCCGCATACTTCGTGGCGTATCTACAAACAAAATCATAGTTAAGTTTTAATTAGTAATTTCTTGCAGATGCTTTTTATCCACATACAAAAATAGTAAGTGCAAAAGTTACTAGGAAACTACTGGAATGGAGCATAATCTTCTTTAGACGAAATTAATCAAACGATAGTTCGAAAGTGTTTGATATGGAGATAGCAATAAGTAATGAAGTGAAGCGAGTTTAGTTATTCAAAATTTTTATGACTAGTCACGAAGTATAGATACCAGGACTCCGAACGTAATGTTTAAAATAATGGTCTCAATCTAGGAGACATATTTTTTGACAATAGAGCGCGCCATTGTTCAAGAAGTACCAAGCGCGATTCAGGTCTGCCACAATAGCATCGGTATAGTCCAAAATTCTAGCGCAGTCAGTGGCATAAAAGAGAACTAAGATCTGGGTTTATTATTGTGTATATAAATACTATGGAAAAGCCTATACCGTTCGGACTCCTGGTATACTTAGTGACTTTAGTAGTTACCTAATTAAGACAATTTAATTTTTTACCCATAAATTCGGATGCGCGAGATACACAGCACTCTCAGCCAGCAGATCGCACAGCGCCGGTTTGGGGAGGAGGCCCAGCTCCGCCAAACTGGTCGCCGCGCGCAGAGCCTTCGCGATTATCCACTCCGACTGGTCTGTTAAACCCTGAAAACAAATTACATAATATACTCAGCAATTTAACTTTAAATTTTATTGTCATGCAAAAACGAATATGTTACAAAATCGGAAATACTCTGTAGTGTAGTGAGTAATCGTCTTTATAACTTCTTAGGTTAGCATTTTGTGTATTTTGCGCAACTGTTTCGTTTTATGTGTGTTCATAATGATTATGTATTTTTAATTATTAATAAATTAGATCGTGAATCGACTAGACGTTTCTATCGACCCTGAACAATGTGGCCTCACAACTCGAAGTATCTAATCCTAGACACATCACAACTCACTGCATGGTTGTTACAGCTACATTTCTATCATCTTCGCCAAAAAATTCGTTTACACCATAGGAAAGAAATCGAATTTAGCCATTCGGTTTATAGCGACATAAATCTATGTAACGATGTAGCCACAGAACTATTTTTTTTTTAGTAAAATATTGTTGAGTAAGTTCAGTATGTGTGTATGTGTGTTCAGTATATGTGTGTGTGTATATGTATTACTATTTTAGTAAAATATTGTTGAGTAAGTTCAGTATGTGTGGATAGCCACTCCAATTTGGAGCAGTCGTGACGGCTTCACTTTGAAGCGCGTTGACGGTTTCTGGATGATTTCTGTATTCTGTGGACGTAGCATAATAGATGACCCTTTCCACGTCACAACCACACTGTATTATATTAGTCAGTACCTGTTGTAGCAGCGGCAGTAGTATGGAGGCGGCGTGCTGGCCGACGTACGCGGCTACGCCCACCACCCGCTCGAAGAAACACCCGCGCAGCGCCGCCTCCTCTTTGTCGTTCAGAAACGTCACCATGTGCGATAGAATCACGTCGTTAGCTACAAACAAAGCAAAGAAAAGGTTCCTTTTTTGTTTGAAATCATAAGGTTTTACATAGTTTTAGTAAGTGGGAAAACATGTGTTCGATTCCCGCGTTGGAACAACTCGAAAATGTTGTTTCCAAGTTTGGTTAGGACAATGCAGGCTGATCACCTGACTGTCTGACAGCAAAGATGATCCATGCGTTGGATGGGCATGTAAAAAGTCGGACCTGCGCCTGATCTCTCGCCAGTCGAGTCGGTCATCCGTCCCACTGGATTACGAGAGTAAAGGAAAAGAGAGTGCTCTTGTGTACTGCGCACACACTTGGCCACTATAAAATAACTAAAATCGGTGTGGGGAGCTGTTATTATTACGTGGGAGAGCCACGCTTCGGCATGAAAGGGCCGGCTCGGCCGGGTAAATACCACGGTCTCACAGAAAACCCGGCGTAAATTAACGCTTGTGCTGTGTTCGCCCAGGGCCGAGCCGCCCCTATGTGCGATGTGTGCGGCGCACACAGGCGCCAAGAAGATGGGGGCGCCGCGGGCGGCTAAAACATGAAGATTCGTAAAAATAAGAGGCGCTTCACATAGGTTTCGCACACAGGCGCTGCCGGGGGTCGGCACGGCCCTGTGTTCGCCAAGTGAGTGAGGTTACCGTGATCCAAGAGGGGTTGGGAATTTCAATAATAATCGGGAACACAAGATGCAACACCGGAGGAGTTATACCTGTAACTCCTCTGGTGTTGCGACTGTCCATGTGCCGCGGTAATCGCTTACCATCAGGCGATCATGTTAGTTTCCTGGTTCATTTCATGACAAAAAAAAAACAGATTGTTAAGTAATTTATCACCTTTTTGTTTCCCGAAGAACACGCATAGTTTAGTGATGCCATTCTCCACGAGCGCGCGTTTGACTACCGCGTGCGAGTCCGTCAGAAGATTTAACACTGTTGACCTCACCTGCAACGTTAATTTACAGTTAAGTTGCGTCAATAGCTCGCAAAATATCTGTGCAATCCGTTCAGTGGTTTAAGCTGTGTTTATAAACAACTAATTAGATAGACATTTGTATACAAAGCCGATTTTTTTACACTAATATATATTATGGGACGTAGGGGCAGGACGGGGTGCCTAAAGTTCAGAGCATTATATCTCAAAGATTTATAGTTTCATAGGTACCGACTTCAAAATTTTGAAGTTTGAGTAGAGAAGTAGTTAAATTTTGGCAGAAAAGAAAATGGGATCTATTTCGAGAATAAGAATTATTTCATACTTTTTAGTGTATCTTTAAGAATATTATTATTTTCACTTTGGTCGTCGGTTAATATTTTTTTACTTAAAATAGTAAATTACATCTGTAAATATTTAATTACAGTGCGATTAAAATTGTTGAATTTCAATAAACTCATCAAGCTTATTACATTTTTATAAAATGTTAAGTGTATCAACTAAAATTAATAATTTAAACAAATGTCTATCGGGTCAATTGATCGTAGGAGCATGGCGTTCTATTGGAAACACTTGTAATAACCCAGTGCCCCGTTTACTAACCATTTCGTGTAGTGCGGATAGTTCAGTCTCGTAGTTGATAGTCACAGCCTCTTTCTCCACCATGTTCTGCGTTTGGTCCAGAAACCACACTGCAGTTTCCGCCAACTTTGCTGCCAACCATGTAAATAGGGTACACAATTTAATTACTTGTACGCAGGGACTCCTGATAAGGAAGTATGTAGTTAGATACAAGTCCAGTTTGACCTACATGGGTGAGGTATCTGCATGTTTATCAAAAATGAAAAAAAAAAAAAGATATAGTTAAGTAATGCAAGTCGCATTCAGGACAAATAATATTTAAAAAAATCAATTGTGTCATAATAAGGACTGGATTGATTGAAAGTATCAATCCGGTGTCTATAAAATCGATTGTCCTGAATGCGATAGTGTATACGTGGGTCAAACTGGACGTAACATTAAGACTCGGTATACAGAACACATCGCGGCTTATAGAAATGATCATCGTGGTCAATTACATTTTGCTAAACATCTTTTGTTGCTGGTTTTGGCGATATTGTTTTGGCGAGGTGCTTTACGTATGATTATGCGTGCACTCACACATTTGCTTGCAGATGGATATTTTTCTGTTAAGTACAGTTCCGAATTATATTAAAGGCAAAAAATGATTAAAATACATTTTTTATTCAACACCAATCAAACCTCAAAGCTACATGGTGTTAAGCGGTACCCTATGGGGCACTACAACGTTCGTGGGCGCTACTCACCGACGCTCTCGGCGTAGGCGATGCGCACGGGCAGCGCGGGGTCTGCGGCGCGGGGCGCGAGCTCGGGCAGCACGTACTCGGGGAACACGTGGCAGTCGGCGGGCGGCAGCGCGCGCACGCAGCGCAGACAGCGCGCCGTGCACCGCACTGCCGCCGCACGCACGCGCGCCTCGGGCGCTTGCGATAGGTGGATCTGCATGACGCAACTGATTGGTTATTGACCGCTATTTCTGCCTTACGATTTTGTATTAAACAAAATCAGAAGTAATAGATAGACCTATCCTACTTTTATAATAAAACTAGATGTTGCCCGCGACTTCGTGCGCGCAAAAGTTAATTTCGCAGAAACCGTACATTTTTCCGCGATAAAAAGTAGCCTATGTCCTTTCCCGTGATCTACTCTACATCTGTGCCAAATTTCATCAAAATCTGTCCAGTAGTTTCGGAGCCTATTCAATGCAAACAAACAAACAAACTTTCCCTCTTTATTATATTAGTATAGATATGTAAAAGTTTGTAAGGATGGATGGATGCTTGTTACTCTTTCACGCAAAAACTACTGAACGGATTTTGATGAAATTTGCTATGGTAGTAGTTTAGTATAGTTTTTCCGTGGGATACTGTATATAAGCGGACAGAGACACGCGTAAAAGCTATACTACTACTATGAAATAAGGAGAATAGATGTCAGTGGCGAAGGCTGCTTCTCCTTCATAGAGAAGCCGGAGCCTATATAGGTAGGGATTTCTATGAAGGTTTGCAAAAGGTAAGTGACAAGGGAAGCCGATAGGAATGGAGTTATAGGAACCCTTCGCCACTGATAGATGTAACGATTTATACTCACAATATAAGGTAATATTCGATCTAAAATTGTTTCCGAACTTGAATTTTCACATAATAATTGTAAAATCTCTAGACAGTGTAACTTTGAGGTACAATGATGTAAGCCTCGTATACACGACGTCACTAAAGACGTTATCAATATTAAGCCCTCACTATCCGGGCCTAAATCTTTTGGCTCCGGTGTTTTTTCAGGCTCATCCTCAATATCTGCAACCTTCACGTTAATAACTTTAAATCCCTCAAGGGAATCTATTTCCACCTTCTTAGCTTCTGTCGTCTCATCGACTAAATCTTGATAATTTTTGGCGTCTGATGGTTGCGTAAATATTTTAATAATATTCCTTATATCCTGATATATTCTTGTGATTTTCTCGTCAGCCGGTAATATCGGTTGCGCCGAAAATATAAGCATATAAGACTGGAGAAATGAATAAAAATATTCTGGGAATAATCTGTAAAAGGAAACAACATTTTAAGGATTAACAATACATCCTGGAGTAACTAAATATGAATAATAATATATTTATTCTTACTTGCCCCTAGCTTCGTCTAGGTAAAGCTCCGCACTTCGTCTGTCTTTCGGATTTCTTTCTGTCATAGAATGTAAAAGCTTTCTGAGGTCAGGGTCACAGGTGTCTGGCAAGGTCAAAGTGGAAGGTCGCTCCTCACCATTACGGTATGCCAGTAATCCTGGCAGGTCTAAGGCTGGCGTGCCCTCGTTCCATAGTTCTAATAAAGCACATCTAGAAATTAACGTAAATAAATTATTATACTTAATCTAAAATCTATACTTATATGATAAAGAGGAAAAGTTTGTTTGTTTGCATTGAATAGGCTCCGAAACTACTGGACAACAACATTGAATAGGCTCTGAAACCGATTTTGATGAAATTTGGCACAGATATACAATAGAGCACGAGGAAGGACATAGGCGACTTTTCATCGCGGTAAATTGTGCAGTTATCTCGGGATTTCTTTTTGTCGCGCACGAAGTCGCGCGCAACATCTAGTATCTAATAATTTTATAGAACTGGTTACATTACTATAAAGGCTCGAAATTACTATAAACGCCTCTGTGGTCCAGTGGTTTAGAGCTTAGGTGTCGACTCCGGAGGTCGTGGATTTGTTCCCTGCATTGAAACAACACCTGATTGTCTGACAAGAAAGATGATGTAAAAAGTCGACAATGACTACAACCTCTCGCCAGACAATTCGGTCATCTGGGTTATGAGAGTAAAGGAAGAGATGTTTGCACTGTACACATACTTGGACACTATAAAATAACTCCTAGCCGGACTGGTTTCGCCACCGAAATCGGCATGGGAGAATAATAATATTATGCTTAGTGCTTACCCTGTGGAGAAGATATCCATGCTAGGTACCAGCTCTCCAATTCTACAAGGTGATTCACTTAGCAACATTCCACCAGCTTTGTCATCACCCTGGAAAACATACATAAATTTTACTTTAAAATTAGATGACAGAATTAAGTTAGATTAACATTGCATACTTTTCATGTCCATAATTATTTTAAATACTTAAATAATACAAGGGCTGCTATTACTGAGAAAGAGCTCCGTGGCCTAGTGGGTAGACCGTTTGGTTCACCCTCGAGAGAGTGCAGAATTCGAATCCCAGGTTGTGGCGTT
Organism: Glaucopsyche alexis; assembly: GCA_905404095.1. Lineage (NCBI taxonomy): Eukaryota > Metazoa > Arthropoda > Insecta > Lepidoptera > Lycaenidae > Glaucopsyche > Glaucopsyche alexis. Next base: position 31,183,349 of record FR990043.1, on the reverse strand, counting down.
TACCAATGAGACTTTTTCAGATCTCAAGTACATTATACGGACTCACTAATGGTGAAGGAAAACATTGTGAGGAAACCCGCACATGGTTGGCCCCAGAGGCCCAGACGTATTGACCAGTCATTCCTCTGGACTAGGCTGACTGTGTTGTGAGAATGCCATATTTGCTTGGGCAACCATACGACATTTAAAAACCAACTGTCCCAGGCACTACAGTATTTCAAGAGTGGTTACTTCGCTCGGAGAATACTGTATAAATCATCCATTATCCGATGAAAAGGCCTAAGTTTTATTACTGAGAAGTATTCTGACTAAATACTGCAATTATGATATATAACATTTTGCAAAACCAATTACAGAACCTTTAGGCACATGCTTAAAGAGATTTAGACGGAAAAATAATTATCAATTGCTCAACTGCTGTATAAGGTAAATGATTTCAGTGCTATAGACTGAGTCGTACTAAATATATTTTTTTCTGCCTATTTTCTTTACATAGGCAGTAAATAATTTCCTAGGTTTCTTCAATTGATTTTGCAAAATGTTATATAATGCTACAAGAAGTGCATTTGAAAATCACTTACAATTCTACTTCTTGGATCTGGTGCTCGTATGAACCTCTCTGGTGCTACATAACACAATCTTCTTCGGGATGTATCAAAGAAGTAACTGAAGTCTGCTGGATTGTCATCAGGTAAGAATGTAGGCTTGAAGGATGCTATATCAGTCAACAGAACCCATAGCCATGAAGTAACCATAATGTTTTCTAACTGGAATACAAATACACAGAAATGTTATATATATGTCACCGTAAAATTGTAAAAACCATTAGATTGTAATAAAACTAGTGAAATTGTATCGCCTCCCTAAGAGAAAAATTTAAAGAAATAGGGATACTGACTGTATACTCACAATACATTTTTGATAATTTTATGTATGTAAAAAAATATAGTAATGAATTTGATAAAAAATGTGACCAACATAACATCAATACTAGGAATAAGCACAAGCTGGCTGTGCCAGTGACTAGACTCAGTAAAATAAACAATTCTTTTAAAGGTCAGTGTATACGTTTCTATAATAAACTCCCAGAAAATGTGAAAAATTTGTCAATAAATAAATTTAAAAAAGTAGTTAAAAGACATTTGTGTGGCAAAGGTTTTTATAAAGTTAAAGGATTTCATTGAGGACAGCACACCCTGGGAATAAGATGATCCTATGAGGCAATTTCAGTTTTAACTAGTTATACAATGTACTTTTGTACTGTAATATATTGTAATTTTTTTTTTGTTTACATGTTTTTTGTTATTGTATTGTATACATGTATTTTAAAAAAAAAAAAGAACAATTTTGGCTATCCTTTTTACTAAAAGGTGGCACCCGCGTGAGTTTCTTACACCGGTTCTTCTCGCCGGGTTAGGGTTCCGAACCGGTGGTAATTGTAATTCTTCTAATTTTTTTTTTGTTTGATGTTCGGAAAACAAAACCTTGTTATTTTATTCGGAATAAAAAGGTTTTTTTTTAAATGTTGATTGACTTCCGATGTGAATATATGCTGCCTATAATTTCACACAACTTGAATTTAGATTATAAATATATAGTTATTAATCTTTCGACATATTTTTACAATCTCATTAGTTATTTTACAATCTAACGGTTTTTACAATTTTACGGTAATGTATATAACAAAAAATGAGTTGAATCAAAGTTTATACTGTACATTATATCACTATAATAACATTCTAATATTATAAAAATTAGAAACATGTAGACAAAGAAAGTAGGAAGAATGGTAGGTCTATGATAAATCCTATCTATACTAATATAATAAAGAGGAAAAGTTTGTTTGCATTGAATAGACTCCGAAACTACTGGACCGATTTTGATGAAATTTGGCACATATGTAGAGTAACCATGGGGAATGATTATACTTTATTTCTGCGAAATTAAGTTTTGGGTGCACACACTAGCTGGCAACATCTAGTTATTATAACTGTGAAAGTTTATGGGGATTGATAGATATATGGATGTTTGTGACTGTTTCATGTAAAAACCACTGAACAGATTTTGATAAAATTTGGTATGGTACTAGTTTAGGCTCTGGATTACATAGGCACAGAGTTCCTGTATGGTACTGTATTTATGTTTTACGCGGACGAAGCGGCTGGCAAAAGCTAGCAAGCTTGATATACAAACCTTTATATCTCCATGACATATTCCCAGTTTATGCATTCTGTGTAGGGCATACAACACTTGGAATGTAATCCATTTCTTCTCTAATACTGACAGGAAAGGTCTCGTGGACATCCTATCATACACACTACATTTACAATACTCCCTTATAAGTAAACCCGCTTTATCTGTTAGCTGAAAAATGCAACTTTTACCATAAGTTTTATCATAATATTATCTATACATAAATTTAACAATCATAACAGTCTCAATTCGAAACAATATGGCGCCGACTCGATCCTGTTCTCATTTGAATTGCACTATACATATGAGTTAAATGAGCTATCAACAATGAATAGCGGTGTGCGGAAAAACCAGCAATGGTTTATGTCACACTGTATAGAATAAGTTTAATGTTTGTATTCTTAGTTTATAAATTAATAAATAAAAAATAATAAAGTACACAAAAGAAAATTCATCATCATCATAAACAACACTTACAATAACTCTTTGAAAGGGTAAGCAATTAAAAGCCGAAGCTAGCTGTTCCTTAATCTTCAGTATCCTTTCTTTGTGTTCCGCTAGCGGTAAGGACGGGTCATGAATAGCAAACACTTTTACCACGACTAAGCCCTCCCGAGTTCTTGCCCTCGCAACTTTGAAGAATCTCGTGGAGCCTAAACTGAAATTGAAAACCTACATTTAAGAGTAATACATCAATATCTTGTGCAATATTGTTACACACTAAACATAGTTGTATTTCCTTAAGAGGAACCTGGGCTTACTCGAACCTGAGGTTTTGAGAAAGTTATGGGTATTCTAATTAGAGACTAATGCAAAACAATTAATTATTATGTATTATGTGAATAATATCCAAAGAAAACAAAATATCAAGTATTAGTGAAATTTTGTCTTCTTACCTTTGATCAAATGCTAAATCGACATGATCATTTAGATAATGTTCCACTGGATAGATTTGTGAGGGCGCAACGCCTACCAGTTGGTTTCCCATCTTTAAAATTGTTTTGTTACAGTTAATTGACTAGATATTTAATCGTTTATATCAAATTTTATTTCACAGTGCTATTGCTTTCTGTTTCTACGACACATCATAACATAGAAACTGAGTGATATTAATATAAATTTTAAATATTTTTATAGAAGAAAACAAAGAAAATGCAAAATGCAAACATGAAACAGCTTGTTTTGACAACTGATTTTGACATTTACGATTTTGATTTTGACAGTATATCCTTTTTTTATGAATATCACCCGCATTCTCATTCTCACTGTCCAGCCAGCATTCTAGCGCCTATTAGGTATTGGATTTTTTTGCACGAATTTTTTGTTTCAAACTATAAAAAAAACATTTTTAAATATAAATACTACTAGCTTTTGCCCGCGACTTCGTCCGCGTGGAACAGTTTTTTTTATGTAATGAATCAGGAAACGAGCAGACGGATCACCTGATGGTAAGCGATTACCAACGCCCATGGACACTCGCAACACCAGAGGAGTTACACTTGTAACTCCTCTGGTGCTGCGACTTGCGTTCCTGGTCCTTAAAATCGCCAATCCCCCCATGGGCCTCCGGTAACCTCATTCACTCGGCGAAACACAACGCAAGCATTATTTCACGCCGGTTTTATGTGAGATCGTGGTATTTACCCGGTCATGCCGAAGCGTGGCTCTCCCACAGTTAGTTACTTTCAATTTCAGTGACTTTGGGACATCGCTAACCCGCGACTTCATTTAGATACGTAGAAGGAGAAGCAAGTCCACTTGGCCCATTGGCCATGGGCCATGACCGAAAGCCCATGACACCCAAAGACTTCAATGGGAGTTTTGGCGAAGATGTGGAAAAGTGACGTGATTGTTTTGTGATAATTCTGTTTTTAATGTGTAATATTGGCAGAAAAATACCCATTAAATATTCGATAACGTGCACAAGTGTGAGCAAGTGCTACAACTTCCAAAAACATGCAATTTTATGTTTACTGAATCGACTGATTTGACTCATTGACCACTGAATTTTTAATTATACTTTGACTAGACTTTGGACTTGATAATTTAGAAATACGGCGTTGAAAACTTATACGATAATAGCAGCGTTTTACCCTGAAATAAAACGCTTATTAAATACTTACTTTATTTGGAGCATAAACAATAATGAGATAGGCACTTCCGTTTTCCGCTAGATCTTACCTCCTTGTCTTTCCAAAGTGTTGCTTTCTCTGTCTATCTTGGCGCCATCACCAGGCAGGAAGTGGGAAGCTTCCCGCTTAACTATGATCATTGGGTCGAAATTTCACCAGGCAGGAATAAAAGTTATGCTCCAAATAAAGTAAGTATTTAATAAGCGTTTTATTTCAGGGTAAAACGCTGCTATTAAACACTAGACTTATTTGGAGCATAAACAATAATGAGACGTGTTTGTTATCGCCTGGTGTTGATGGACGCCAATGTGACAGAATAAAAGGACTAGGGTACTTAAAAATAATATTCTTAGGCCCACTTGCGCCAATCCGGGTTAAAGTTAACCTTGGGTTAAAATATCATGCTTTCTCTTTCATAAATACGAAGAACGAGAGAGATTGCATGATTTTTAACCCAGGGTTAACTTTAACCCGGATTGGCGCAAGTGGGCCTTAATATATTATTTTTAAAGTAGTAATTTTAACAAGCTTGCACGAGTTAATAGCACAGTGTAATAAAGAGATACAGTGGTCCAACGCGTTTGAAGTCGCGCGAAATGCCGCTTTTGTGTAGGTATTCGTCATTGCTGCAGGGTTGTCACAATAATGTGTTTTATTATAATCTGTTCTACATTTTGTGTAGGTATTCGTAGTATGTGTATGTAGAGTACTAGGAATAAAACAAAAAAAATATATAGAAGTATTAATGAAGAGTTTTATTATAAAAAATACAAATGCGTATACAAAAGCTCAGGGTTAGCATGATTTATATCAATTGATATTTATGCTTGATATATTATATCAAAATTGATATTTATATTTAAAAATGTAAAAGAATGTTTTAAATGTAAAAAATCTTACATCAACACTGGTCTTATTTTCCGAGAGTTTTACAAGCCTAGGTCATCAAAAACTTGCTATTTGACACGACATTAACTAATCATAGCCGTCGACGCGGCTTGTAACGGCATATGACACCCACGTGACCCCCTGTTTTTCGGAAGAAAATTCCTTGTTTGTTATTATACTATTGTTATACCATTTATACCATGTTTCAAATTAATTCGACTGATAAAATTAATACACTTTTTTTTCTTCTGGTTATAAACAAAAGTCATTTTATGGTTTTATGGTTTATTTAAATTGATACTCAAAAGTATCTATCGTTGATTTTTAATTGATTTGAAAACTTTTAATATCAATAATAAATAAATGAGTTTAATTTTACCTCCCTATCTTCAAATTATCAGACATACAAATTATTTCGATTCAACTATTACGAAAAAACATATCAGAGTACCTATGAGATTTGTATGTAATTTTGAAAATATCAAAAAATCAAAAATATCGGATATATATCAAAGATATCTGATATTTTGATATTTATTATAAATATCGGATATTTACGAACCCTGCAAAAGCCACAAATGCGAAACTGAAAGGTATTTTCGACATTTGGATTTACTAGTTTTTAGATTGCGATTGTTGAATTTGACGATGTAGTTAGTAAATTCTCATACATAGATACAATTTTATTAAAAACTAGCTGATGCCCGCAACTTCGTTTGCATAGAACTAACTAAAACGGAACTCTATTTTTTTAAACGGAAACCAAAAATAAAAGTAGCCTATGTTAGACCTTGTAATATCAGCTATCTGCCAGTGAAAGTCCCGCGAAAATCGGTCCAGCCGTTTCGAAGATTAGCCGGAACAAACATACAGACAGACAGACAGACAGACGGACAGACAAAAATTCTAAAAATTGGTATTTCATTGTAAGTACCGAATATACTTTCACATGCACTAAGTGAAAAGCTGTTAATTTGAAATTACAAACAGACACTTCAATTTTATTTATCTGTATAGATTCTGACGGGAAACAGGCGCATGGTTTTGTATTAAAATTAATCTTCTTTAGCTGTTCATATAATTGACCATTGTAAATAAGTACCTACATACAACTCAAACGAAACACTGTCGCAAACCACTTAAAACAATCAAATTAAAAAGCGTCAACCCCGGCTGACGTGTCCCAAGCGAGTGTATGGCAGCTTGGGCTCGCTACCGCCCCTCTCTCACCCCGCACGCCCCGCACGATTGCTCTGTCTAGACGTGTCCGTTGGACGACTGTAGGTAATAGTTCTATAGGCTGTGTTAATAGTATTTAGGTGATATTAGAGCAAGATTATGATTAAAAACCTTTTAAAAAAGTAAACAAAAACCATGTTTATTTACTTAAATAATTGAAATAATCTCCAACAAACATTAATCAAAGAACGAAACTCCTTAACTAATATGTATTATGATTAAGTTAATATTAAATTAACTTACAGGAACAAACTAATTTCTTAAATCACTATTCTTAGACGGAATCACTTCTCTTTTATAAATTTTTTGAAAAATAGGTATGCATACCTAATAATTAGAAGCTAATTGGAAATCGGTGCACCGATTTTCAATTATCTTGTGAGAGTATTTCGTCTACAGATGCCACAGCTGAGCGAACACTACCTGGTGGTGCAGTAATTTTTGCCTCAGAAGGTAGAGTTTTGACCAATCCAGCGATTACAGTTTTGGAGGCAGCCCTTTGTTTTCCTCTTAAGTTGGTAAAAATTCATTTTAATGATTTACATCTACTGTAAGTAATGTAAGATCATGAACGCGTCTACCAGAACATAGTAAAAGCAAAATAGCCGTTTGTCTAGACACTGCAAAGGAATTGTTTTCGTCAACAGTATACTATTTTGAAAATTAAGTTATAACTCAGTATCTCAAATCTTTGACTTATGTTGTACAGGTTTTTTCAATACAATAGATTTTAAAACATGTTTTACAAAGACGTCCGAACTCAATGTTCCAGAGACCTCGGTATTACACATAGTAGATACTACCTATTTGTGTAATAAAATGGTATTATAAGAGAGATGATCTTTTAAACAAAGTTCTGCCAGAAATCTTGCAAGAACCGCGGCTGTAGGCTTATGAGCGTCATTTTTTTTGTGTAACCTACGCCAAGATAATCATCTATTCCAGGCAACCTTATGTCTTGCGGGTAGATGGTCGCCATGATGATAGTAATAAATTTAAGTGGGCATCATCCCAATCAACAAAATTTTGCGACCATTCCCATATTTCCAGATATCTAAGGTCATTTCCTGAATTTTCGGAGGGGGAAACCCCGTTGAAATGTCCGTTAAGCATTTGTCCAGATGGAGAATTGTAATTGGCGCTGCTATTGCTCTCGACTTGAGATCTGCCCGCCAAAATACGCGTTCCCAACGTGGAACCACCCATAGATTGAAGAACTTTGGGTATTAAATAAGGTGGATGATATATTCACGCTAGGGGGTAATTCCAGACGCGTGAAAAGGCGTCGTGGTATAATGCTGCTTGATCGTTCAAGTTACATAATTCACCACCACATGCGCTTTGACAGAAGCAAACAGATCTATCACAGGTGTACCAGAATCTCATGGCAAATAGGGAAATAAAATTTTGTAGTGTGCAATACTGGGGAAATTGAATAAAACGATCTTGATACTGGTTAATTTTTAATTATGTCTTTAGTATTATTGAACATGAATTATTATAATAAGGCTGTGTGAAGAATGTTCGGTGTATAATATAGAAAACTAGCTTTTGCCCGCGGCTTCGCTCGCGTGGAATAGTGTTCTTGGAGAAAAAACTACTTCGGCGAATAACTCTCTACCTACTTATAGTAATATGTAAAATGTTTTTAGGTTTGCCCAATGCAAATTGTTAAAAATGGGACCCTATCACCTCGACACGACATGCGCGACCACTTGATAATATACTTACGTAATATTATATTTATCGCACTTGAATATAAGTTTTACCATAATCTTATATCTTAAAGACTAAATACCTTAAGACTATTATTTTAAAAACTCGCATCAAAATCCGTTGCGTAGATTTAAAGATCTTAGCATACAATATACTATACCTACATAGGGACAGACAGATAAAGCGACTTGTTTTATACTATTTAGTAAGTAGTAAGTAAAGTTATTTGACATTCCAACAAAACTGACAAACCACCTCTGTATATTCCATAAGAATTAAGAACTGCAGTTACTATTATGTATTCTGTGCTGCAGTTCAAAATATTCGTGAACCTCTTTATACTGTATACGTCCCGCGTTTTCGATCGCGCGATCTAGAAACGCGAGAGCCCGCGCCGCGCAGCAACACTATATCCCTGCATTTTAAATCTGTAATATATTCGAAAATATTCATTTAAATTACATGCCGTAAAGGGCAGTATTGATCTACCTTAAATGCACAATGTATTTAAGGTACTTAATTGGATAAGGATTAATACTGTATTGCTTAAATCGCTTTGTAAATAAGCTATTAAATTAAAATCATAGTAAAGGATAAAAAATGGTTATTGTGGGTTATCCCTAAGAGATATACAAATACCATCGCGGACTTTTTTGTAGGCTTTTTAAAGATGTTCAGCCAGCATTTTTAATGTAAGCGCAAAATATGTGATTTTTTTAGGACTTTAGAAACCTCTAAAATTATCTGTGTACCTCTACTATGTTATGCATGTTATATACCTAAAAACCTTCCCGTTAAATCACTCTATCTGTTAAAAAAACGGCATCAAAATCCGTTGCGTAGTTTTAAAGATTTAAGCATACATAGGGGACAGACAAAAAAGGGACTTTGTTTTATACTATGTAATGTTAATGATATTTCATGAAAAATAAATCAATCGTGAATTACTTTATATACTTATTTATTACGAATAACAGACAATTAAATTGGCAACAGTTTATTTAATGTTGGAATTTCCTTCCGAACTGTATAGAACTCGTTTACTTTATTCCTAATCAACTATAAATCGAAACTGTCTTAAGTTGATTTTCTTTTTTCCTCATCTCCTCCTTTTACCAGGCATGAAAAACAAACCATCATTCGATGTGCCATCAGCTACGATTCACCTTATAGTAAGTAGTACTGGAAACACATTTAAAGAAGTCATAATAATTACCTAAGAAAATATAAAAAAACTAAAAGTATCAAAACAACTCACTCTAACTTACCGGTCAACTCTACAACAAGCTTTAAATTATAAGATTGAGTTCGATTTACACCTTCTTCTTTCTGTATTTTAGTATAGACATAGAAAACAATATTTCTCGCTTGAGATCGAATTGCCTTTTTGGATACTTTCACAAAAACAACAAATTCCAAGAACATAATCACAAAATTTTAGCAGCGGTTGACAGATCACGTACTTTTTTTTTTTTTTTTTTTTATTTATGGCGTCGGCTTATCACCATTTGCCAATGTCAAGTATATTATTTTCATCAACGTAGGTACTGTATTTCTAAATCGTCAAGTCCAAAGTTTAGTCAAAGTCCAAATAAATAGTCACGGTAGTCAATCAGTCAAGTCAGTCGATTCAGTAAAGTGGTAGACGCTTTACTGAAACTTCCTAGGGAGTTTTGGCGGGAAACCCAATTTAGCACGCATTTTGTAGAATGTATCACTTTTCCACACTAATGCACCTCAACGAATAATTAATGGTTAATATTCCACCACTATAACACATTAAAAACCGAATTAACACGAATTTAGAAAAATAATACAGAAACACAACATTGCTGATTGACTTTCCCGGCAAAACTCTCACGTACTTTGATTTGACGGGTCATACTTGACATTGCCATATGAAAATCACATTTTTTATTTTTTTTAAAATGCCATCAGATTCTGGTAGACCTATACACCAAATATTCTGAATACCTTCTCTGTGCATAAAGGCAACAGATGCCACTCTGGGGGAGAGCGGTAGCGTGACAGATGATCTGTGTATCCGTTGAATTTTTCGGGAATATGATAGGTGGCAATGTGAATTTGGTGACGCTCTAATAACTGAAAAATCTGGGCAGTTATATCTAGCAGGTCCTTAGACCTTGTTCCATCCTCGTTCCGAACATAGGCTGTTGCTGTTCGGTTGTCGCTCTACCAAAGAAAAGAGAGAATATCTAAGAGAGATTATAGTGCTGGTTATGTAAGACTTTGTACAGCGCCAGAAGCTCTTTCTGATTGCATTGCAATAGGTTTTCTCGTCTGGACCATGTCCCTGTCAAGGATAGGTGATCCAGCTAGATCCGACGCATCTGTTCCTAAAAGTGCGGGGGGGGGGGGGGGCATTTTCAGTACGCCTTGCCAGCATCTGGCGAATTTGGGAAGACATTTCTTCCGACACTATGGTAGAAAAACGGTTCCTGTTCAATTTGGAAATAATCAGAGGAGGTTTTTCCACAATGGGTATGCGGTACCCTTCTTATATTTTTAAAAGAGAAATCTGGAGCACCCAGGTGCTGCCATCAATGGTGAAACAGCAGAAGTTGGTCTGCCCTGATTTTTTTTTATTGTCAATACTTAAGTATACGTAAGTACGTTTCTTTGCATTTCCGTAGTCAGAGGGAGAAAATGTGCCGGACTTTTTCGGGTATTTCTGTCATGAAATTTCCCTCTATTGTCTGTTCGAGCACCTCTCGGGCAAAAGGAACCTCGTGAATTGCCAGACAATGCAGATCGCGATTCAAAATTGTGCGTCGAGCGTGCTAGCAAACGGTCGTGCTCCGCTTTACGACACATGACGTAAGCAAATATTAATTAATAATTAATATTTTCGCGAGTCGCACGGCTCACAGCCGTTGCACGTCATCATGGCGCTCGTAGCCAACGAGCTGCTGGCGTTCGTACAACACGTCATCAACGCCATGGACGAGGACAGCATCGTGCAGCTCTGCAAGTCGACCTACACCAGCGAGGAGATCTGCAAGGGCAAGCTGATGTTGTACGAAGCGCTCGGTAAGTCCGCGCAGATGACGTCTCGAAGGAGAGATGGGAGCGACGGAAGCTTGCAGGACATCATCTCCCTGCTCAAGCGGACGAATCCAGCGGTCGTGCCGGTATTTGTAGCTAAGGAGCTACACAGGCTGCCGGCAGTATCTGCGGACAACGTCAACGTCTCCAGCCTGCTGAACAAGTTCAACATCATGAAGGCAGAGCTGGACGAGATGCGAGGAAGATTGAATGCCTCGGAATCTACCATCAGTGAGTTGCGTAGTGAATTATTACAACTTAAAAGTAATAATTCATTATGTAGGTCACCCGAGCATCCGATAGACTCGGTAAACATGCATCGCGGAGCGCAGTTTGACTCGTCGTTTTGCATGTCAGCGAAATCGTACGGGTCAGCAACCGCCGCCGTCAGCTCGCCGCTTGCGGTCGAGTCGAAACTGAGTCCACTGACTCAGCCGAAAAAATATGCAAGCGTCGCTGCTTGCCCCGCGCCGCCTCCGCGGGTGAAAACGAGGGGGGTGAAAGAGGGCCACAAGGCTGAACCTCTTCGACTCGACAAGGACGAGTGCAGGAAGTGCGATGAGGAGGGCTTCACACTGGTGGAGAGAAGAAAGAAGAGGAAGCCCGCCGTCCGCAACCACCGCGGCACCGCACCCAGCGGACCCGAGGAGCGTCTGCGGTGTGAGGTACCCGCAACGCCGCTATACGTGTCCCGCCTGCACTGGTCCACGACAGTAGAGGACGTAGTGGACTACATCCGGAAGAAGACGTTTTTCACCTTAAGGGTCGAACGCTTGGAGTCTCGCCACAAGGTTAACTTTAGTTCCTTTGTGGTGAGAGTACCAACGCATCTTCTACCGACCTTTGAGGTGGAGGAATTCTGGCCGACGGACGTGGTCTACCGAAGGTTTAGGGGGAGGCTCCCTAATGAAGCGCGCATCACGTCGCCGACTTTACGTGATAAACATGTGTGTTAGTGAGTGTGAGTGTAGATTATAGTTTTAGAATAGTAGTAGTTATAATATAAAATATATACCCGATATATCTGGTACTCGTAACACTAGTTAATCTTAGCACGGGACTAGATAGTCGTGGTGTATATATTAATATAGTTATGTATAATATTACTATTTTGTATCTATATTGTTATTAGTATAAATTAATTATGCGTGTATTGTATTTGTATAAAATATAATTATATCCGTTGTCTGATACCCGTAACACAAGTTCTACTTAGCACGGGATTAGATCGACGTGATATATATTATTTAATTATGTATTCATAATGTTTGTATATATTTTTTTGTATGTGTGTGAATAAAGAATTTGAAAAAGAATTTGAAAAATTGTTATTTATTTGTCCTTGCGGAGGACGGTTATATGAGCAGCCTTGCGCAGGCTGGTGAGCATGGGAAATGTGCGCGCTTGCACAACATCCATGAGGCGTACCCTGCGTGGGTATATTACTCATAGCCTGCCCCTGCGGGGGGTGGCGAGTTGACCTGTTGCTGCTGGAACTCGCTTGCGTAGCGGTAGCAACATTACTCGGTCTATTCGCAAGAAACGTCTTGCGGACACTACCTGTCTTTTCAAGTAGTGACAATATCGACTCTGAATTGATTATTTGTCCCTGCGGACGACGGTTATAGAGCAGCCTTGTGCAGGCTGATGAGCATGGGAAATGTGTGAGCTTGCACAACATCCATGAGATGTACCCTGCGCGGGTATATTACTCATAGCCTGCCCCTGTGGGTGGTGGCGAGTTGATCTATTGCTGCTGGAACTCGCTTGCGTAGCGGTAGCAACATTACTCGGTCTATTCGCAAGAAACGTCTTGCGAACACAACCTGTCTTCTTAAGTAGTGACACCAGCAACTCTGAATTGAAAATGTGATTGCAAGAAGGGGATATCTTGCGCATTGCAGGCTTATGAACCGGGTCCCGAACAAAGTCAATAATAGCATCGCGTCTCATTTGAATGACCTCGGCTTTATGGCCACAAATTAATTGAAGTAAATCCGATGTTACTTTAAATAAATCACCTTTAAGAGACAATTCATTGACGATTTCATTTAATCATTCAGGTGTTAAGTTTGAATTGTGCGACCATTGCAACAATTTTTTAAGAGCAGATTGCAAGGCTTCGCGCTGCTTAAGTACGCAATAAGTTAATGCCGCGTATACTTTATCTTAGTGAGATAAATGTTTAACCTTTGAGCTCATCATTGACCTCTAAATCGACAAACCCCGGATTATCATTATAGGATTTTTGCACCTCAGAATAACAAAACTCTGAAAATTCGTTGCTATTAAAATGTTGGATGTCATTTAATATAGTCAAAAAGTTTCGTTTCTATTTCGAAATCAACATTTGGTTGAAAAGAATTGCTAATGGCTGTTCCGGAATCGCATATATGGCGTTTTCAGGTGATTCACAGTACAATTAACGCTTGACCTTGAATGATCTTGAAAAATACGTCTACTTTCGTCATAAGAATTAGCTCGCTTATTAAGTTTAAATAATCTCTTGTGTTTATTTAGCCAAAAGGTGGTCACGGCTTTGAATTCGTTTGCCCCCCCCCCCTTTTTTATGGCGGCGGAGCCCCGATTTACGTTTGCTAAGCGAAGTAGGTGACGATGACGAGCTCGATTCACTTGATGAACTACTACTACTTGACCTAGCACGTCTAGTAGGTTTTTTGTTAACTCCTGTACCGGATATTTTTTAATTATTTGCTGGTGTCACTGCCAAATTATTTTCAAACTACCCTAAGTGAGTTAATTTCGCTAGTCATTTTCAACAAGCAACCTTTACCTAGGAAAGAAGTAAAATTACACACATTCAACAAAAACGAACGATAAAAATCGTTATTAATTCGTTATTAATGTAATAAAATTTTAATATTTTGGTAAGAAGAAATATAACTTACGTGAATGATCACGACACTTTTACAAAAATTTCACTTTTCACTTGAATTATATAATTAATAGCACTTGAATTATATAATAGGGAGGTATAAAACGTAATGGCTTCTAAGCACGACCGTGCGGTGCGGAAAACAAGACGCCAATGATCATAGTTAAGCGGGAAGCTTCCCACTTCCTGCCTGGTGATGGCGCCAAGATAGACAGAGAAAGCAACACTTTGGAAAGACAAGGAGGTAAGATCTAGCGGAAAACGGAAGTGCCTATCTCATTATTGTTTATGCTCCAAATAATAGTCTAGTGTTTAATTCAATCATTTTTTAAATTTGATACTGGCTAATGGTTTTAAGCCGTAATGCAAAAAAAAAGACTTCAATGACACCTCATCAAATACTTGTCATTTACAAAATCTATGGTTTTTGGATGGAATGTCACTGTCATAAAATTATATCGAACCAAATCACCCACATCGCCAATTTCAATACAATTTATCAATAAATTATTTTTAAAATGACTACTAGAAGTGAAAAAGATAGGGCTAAACATATTCAAGATCGATGTCAAAATATACTGATACAGTTGCTGAAAGATGAAGACAATAAATACTGTGTTGATTGCGACGCTAAGGGTAATTTTACTTTTTTTATCCATACAAACATTCATTGTATAATAATTCCAGAACTTATAGATCAAGAAGTATGAAATGTTACTTTATTATTATTTGAATCATGCACGTAGTTGTTTATGTAAAAGTTACCAATGTGCCTATTCTTTAGGTAAGATTCTCACCTTGACTCTTCCTTTGCTCAACATTTTTTCAAATCACAAAACAATATTTCAAAAATGTCTCCTCTGCTAATTTTAACTCTGCCTTCATTTTTAGATTAAAGCTTTATAGCTGCTGTTTTAGGAATGTTGTTTCAAAGTTACTAATAAAATATTTCTGAAATATATATTTTCAAAAAGGTTTTTTGAAATGGCTCATAGGTTTACTATTCTAATTATTGTATTCATATTTCAAACAATTAAATGTAGTTTATAAGTCTTTAGGTATAGGCTACAATGTTTAATCTTTTAATAAGTAAAAACAGAAGTCAAACACGTAATATTTCTCATATCTCATTTGAGTATACATAATATTTAAAACAGGATAAAGCAAAATATCACCACATTATACTTTTTTCTGTCATGTTATTTTATTAGGGGTTTTTATTGCATTGCAAAATTATTAATATAGTCCTACAAAACTTTTCTCCAGTTTGTCTGTAGAATCAATGTTAGATTAGTACAAACTTATTATCACCAGCCCTGTCTTACTTGAACACTTTTTTTATAAACCTAATACACCTAAATAATGTAAATTTTATTTGGTACAAGTTCTTTCAGAAAAATAATTAGGTACCTACTCAAATTTAATTATTATGATTTGATAATTTTTATTTCTTAGCTAAGTTATATTGCATTGTAACAATATGTTATGCAAGAGCTAATTTGCACAAGGTCGTTACAACTAAAAATTCAATTGAGTTCATTTATTACTTAATGCAGCGAGGTCAAGGTACAACTGGTATCAATTAGTAATGTAACACTTAAAATAAAGCAGATCATTGATAAAAATCTATTTTATTGATGTGTGTAATGCTGAAAGTTTAATGTTTCATTGTGACACATTTGTTTTCCGGCATAAACAATTATCTATATTTATATAACATTTACCACATAAAACTGGTGTTTATAAACACCAGTTTTATGTGGTAAACACCAGTTTTATGTGGTAAATGTTATTGAAAATAACTCTATTTTATTTTATTTTAGTGAAGTTGATAAATATTCAAGTACTTGTGTAATTTAATTCTTTTATAAATATAAATTATCATAAGTTGTGTTAACTAACAATATAATGAAGTACTACTGTCTAATTACTTACAAGTACATAGGTACATGCTAACACTTGGATGCAACAAACGATACACCCCCTTAGTAATAAACGCTGTATAAGCTTACAGTGTTTTGCTTTTTCAATCGAATTAAAAATGTCACTTGCCTGATGGGAACAAAACACTATAACTATTCAAAGCTTATACAGTGTTTATTAGTAAGGGGTGCAGTCTATAATTTTTATAGAAGCCCATACATTTCCTGTCTTAGGAATCTATCTCAAACTTAACTTTAATTATTATTTATTAATTTGTAATAACTGTTTTAGGACCACGCTGGGCATCATGGAACTTGGGCATATTCTTGTGCATCAGGTGTGCAGGCATACACAGAAATCTCGGGGTCCATATTTCAAAAGTTAAAAGTGTTAATCTCGATTCATGGACGGCAGAACAAGTGGTATGTTTGTGATTCATTAAGTTTTCTTCACGAGTTGTACATGCGCTAAAGTTCGCAGAGCCGAACATAGGCTCGTCAAGATACAGCGACCGTAGTGTAATCTGTTATAAAAAATTTAAAGCGCGACACCTGAGAGGATTATGGTAATAATTATAAACTGAATGAAATGATGAAATATTATATCAGAATTAATTGAAGAAAATAGCTATTACTCAAGATGTAACTGTTCAAATATAATAAAGATAATTAATATTTTACGACTATTCGCAGCAATAAAATAAATACGAGTATCACAATAATATGTTTTATTTTATTACAAGACATATCTGCACAATCATATAAAACCATTTGATAACATTTTCTTTTTTCTATACATAATCTCTACACTGTTATACACAAACTTTAATAATCATAGGGATTCACCGGTCAATGAGGCTATTTGATATTTTTTCTGCTGTTAGGAGGCAGACCCAATGCACGCAAAGCGTCATCTGGTGGCGTAAGTGGTATTTAAAACGGTCAATAAGAAATTTCGATTCTTTTCCTGTCACCAGGTGGTTCTTGGTAATCAAAAAGCTGTCAGATGTCACGACTCACTAATGTAAAAGCCCCCATTATGTCACGATTTAATAATGTCGTAATAATGGCCCGGGTAACATAGGCTATATAATTAACATCATCTGGTTAAAGTTTTTATAAAAAACTAGCTGATGCCTGTGGCCCGCGTAAGTACAGTAATCCACGGGAACCGTATATGTCCCGCGATTAAAAGTAGCCTATGTGATATGTCCTTCTCCATGGTCTACTTTATATCTGTGCCAAATTTCATGATAATCAGTTTAGTAGTTTTTAAACTGTTGTTTGTTGTCTAAGTGAAACTGTAAATAAACTATCCCACGGGAACCGTACATTTCCCTGTTATAAAAAGTAGCTTATGTCCTTTCTTAGGCTCTAGACTATCTGTGTACCAAATTTCATTTAAATCGGCTCAGTGGTATTGGCGTGAAAGACGCACAAACAGACACACATACTTTCCCATTTATAATATTAGTATGGATGGATTAGTGATGGATTATGGATTAGTAATAATAAACATTTTACACACATTTTTTTATTGAACAAACTAAAAAAAACTTAGGCCTTTACGTCCGTTAATGGATGATTTATACAGTATTCTCCGAGCGAAGTAACCGCTCTTGAAATACTGTAGTGCCTGGGACAGTTGGTTTTTTAAATGTCGTATGGTTGCCCAAGCACATACGGCATTCTCACAACATAGTCAGCGTAGTCCAGAGGAATTAACGTCTGGGGCCAACTATGTGCGGGTTTCCTCACGATGTTTTCCTTCACCGTTAGACCGTCAGTATAATGTACTTGAGAGCTGAAAAAGTCTAATTGGTACACGCCACAACCTGGGATTTGAACCTTGCACTCTCTCTAGTGCGAACTAAACGGTCTACCCACTAGGCCACGGAACTATTGAACAAATATTATGATTTTCCAGATGTACCTTCAGCAAATGGGCAACTCTCGCGCGCGCGCCGTCTACGAGGCGAACTTGCCCGACGCGTTCCGACGGCCGCAGAACGACGCGCCGCTGGAAGCGTTCATCCGCGCCAAGTACGAGCAGAAGAAGTACATAGCGAAGGAGTGGGTGCCGCCCACTATACCCAAGGTCAACTGGTAAGTTGGATGGATAATTGTAGATTGTAATAAAACTAGTGAAATTGAAAAATGTTGATAGACTTCGGACGCGAATATTCTGCCTATAATTTAACATATTATTTTTCGTTAGATTATAAAAATATAGTAATGAGAATCTTTCGACATATTTTTACAATCTCGTTACATATTTTACAATCTAACGGTTTTTACAATTTTACAGTGACATATACAAGCATCAGGATAGTTTATCTATCACGCTACCTTGTTGTTTATGGGCTGTGCTAGAACTAGAAAGTTTTACCATCAGCATTTCTGACTTATATATTAATGGCTCAAACAAATTTGACTACCAAGCGTGCACTGTACATTTTTTTTGAATAATAAGGAGCACTATGTAAATAAGTACAATATATTATATTGTTTAAATCAAGGCTAAACTAGCACTTTGCCTGTGCCCTTAATTAAAATCCGTTCATCAGTTTTAGTGTGGAAGAATCTGGAATTTATAATATAAAGATATTCTATGGTTTCATTTTTTTTTTTTATCTATGAATGATCTTTGTTTTCAATTTTCATAGCGTTGAAGATGCAATTTATTATATTAACTAGATTATTATTTATTAAGATATTCTATGGTTTCATATTAATTTTTTTATGTATGAATGATCTTTGTTTTCAATTTTCATAGTGTGCAAGATGCAATTTATTATATTAACTAGATTATTTATTAAGATATTCTATGGTTTCATATTTAAATTTTTAGCTATGAAAGAACATTGTTTTTCATATTTCAGGGATAAAGAAATTGATGAAGAATTAGAAAAACAAAGACGGAAAAAGAGAGCCACCACATCAGGTCTAGGACCGCTCCCAGCTCCTACAGGAGATAAGAAATACAATGTATGTTGATGTTTTAATTGTAATTAGCTTAATATCGATTAAATGATGAGATTTGTGTCAAAAATGTTATTTTTTCAGAAAAACGACGTCATCCCTAGCATACCCAAGCCAAAGTCGTCCGTCAGTCCCAAGCTGGGAAGGAACACTCCGCCCACCCTCGCCGAGCCGAGCAAGCCGTCGAACGGATCCGCCGATCTGCTCGGCCTAGATACGGCGAAGCCCGAACCTCCCAAACCGGCGAACGACGATATATTCTCGAGTTTCTTCTCCGCGCCACAAGAGAAGCCAGCGGCGGAGCCCAGCGTCGAGCCGAAAACAGACTTAAAAACGGAGGAGGAGAACTTCTTCAAACAACCCGCGCCCACGGAGAAGGAGAAGACGAAGCTGACTAAGGACAGCATACTGGCGTTGTACAGCCAGACCCCCAGCAACACGATGAACCAGTTCAACCCCCAGCCGATGTCGCAGCAGTTCAACCCGCAGCCGTTCGGCACCGTGTTCCAGCAGGCGCCGCCCGCCTTCAACAGCATGGGGCAGAACGGCATGTTCAACCAGTTCCCGCCGATGGGCACCCAGTTCCAGCAGTTCGGGGCTCCCCCGGCGCCGCAGCAAGCCCCGGCGCAGGCGTTCCCTCCGAACCAGCAGTTCTTCAACCAGCCGCCCCAGCAGCAGAACTTGTCCCAACAGTTTGGTGGTCTCAGCTTAGGTCAGAGTTTTCCTAGCGCCTTCGGTGCGCCCAACAGCAACGTCGCGAGCAACTCCACGTGGCAGTAAGTGCTACTGTATTTATATGACTGTAGGTAACGTAATGTATCTGAGTATGTTTGCTCATATTTGGGCAGGAAGCTCAGGCGATCCCACGGTATTTTTATAGTGTGGTTGATTATGTGGTTCATTTGGGTGTATTGCATAATTGATGTTTAAACTGAGGAAATTCGAGAGGCGGAGCGATTGATGGTTTTGTTGCTTGTATTTTTTTTTACAAACAAAAAAAAATCAATCTATTAGATAAAATTCTCGTGTCGTGTAATTATATTTTTTTATTCAAGTGCCCAAAAAAGTATTATTATTTTGTTAAAAATGCCATTTACCTGTTTAGAGTATTGACAAAGTTGCCATAAGTGCTCAACACCCTTCGCTCCGTTGCTGTTTTGTGACAGCAAAGACCAAAAACATTTTTTTAATGCTAAAATGTAATAGCTGACCGTTGTACATATAATACTACTAATTTCAAGTATATAAATTGTTTCATTAGTTCAGAATCTACTCAATATTTCGGATAAAGATTGTGTTCAGTCTCATACTTAAAAGATGTGTGGTTTGGTTTAAATAATAATTGTAATAGAAGTTCGTCTTGTTTGTGCTTCAATTATTTTTTTAACTATTTATCTTTAACAATAATAGATAGATTCTTACAAAAAATTGTGAAAAATTGCTAGTTAGGGGTCGTCCATTAATCACGTGATGCCTAAAGGGGGGGGGGGGGGGGGTCCGAAAAAAAATCACCAAGTACCACCAAGGGGGTATAAGGAGACATCACGTGTATTAATTTTCGAATCTAGTCTATGCATACCGAAATTATTATTGGTTGTAGATTCGTAGTGTTGTTTAAATACTTACAAAACAAATGACTCGTATAGTTTTAACTGCTTAAATTATTCGATTAAATTGTTTTTAAGTTATTTTTCTTCAAACATGACCTGCTTACTATCTAAAAAAAATACACGTGATCTTAGGTGGGGGAGGGGGAAGGGTAGTATAAAACCTCACCACGTATCCCCCACGGGGGAGGGGAGGGGTCTAAAAAGTTGTTAAAAACATCACGTGATTAATGGACGGTCCCTTATACAAACTGTGACAATTTCTTTGTAAGAGTCTAATGTATATTGTAAACACTTATTGCACGATTTTCTTGTAATAATATTAATGGTCAAGTATGTTTCAGTCATTTTATAATTATATGACAATATAGAGATCCTTTATTATGATAAGAATTTTTAAGACTGATATATTCAGAAGTAAAACAACTCAAATCTGTCTACAAAAATAAAGACAGGGTATTTTCTGCCAGTAATATTGAGTATTTATGTACTTAGAGTGTGAAAAACTAATATTATGTAGATTAGTTGTTGGCCCTGGTTGTCACCTGACTTATTGAAATATTTTAAGCTAAGTCTACTGACCTGGAGAGAACATTAACATCAAATACACAGATAAAAAAATTGATTGGAATGACAGCAAAAATTCGCGCCACTTAGAGACCCCCCACACTAGCGTTTTTCGAGCGTCGTCGTCGTGCCAGTGTCCACACAGTGTCGACGCCGCGTTACAGCACAGCATCGACGCCGCGGCGACGCGACGCCGGCGCTCAGGGGGGTGAAACTCTCATACATGCACAAATTAACAGAGAACAGAGACATCTAAAAATGACTATCCGGTACTAACAGTTTGAAAGTTTTCGGATAGTCACAACAGATGCCACTAAGCGACTTCTACATCGCGCTATCGAAAACACAAGGCGTATGTATAAGGGCTCGCGAACATTTTACTATGCAGTAACCATATCCCACTATTAAAGAGAAACTTGGTCGTTGTTGTGTCTACGACTTTCGATAAAACTTAATTTCTGTCCATAATTCAGTTCAATAAAAATTATCAGGTGGTACTACTTCCATCTAGCGGGTTTGATAGTAACTAAAACGATACAACGCCATCTAAAAACGACATTCCGAAACTTTTACAAGACTCAGTTTCAATTTTAGAGTTGCGCATCTATACTAATATATATCTGTATTATCTATGCCGGCGCTGGCCGGCTACTGAACGCATTGCTGGCGCCGCGTAAGCCCGGGGCGTTCGGACGACGGCCAGCGCTGGCGTCGTTGTCGCGTTGACGCAGCGCAGACGCTAACACGACGACGACGCTCGAAAGACGCTAGTGTGGGGTGTGCCTTAGTTGTCATTTTCACCGCCAGGCACGCTAATTTTATAACTGTAATGTTTCATTTCCTGACTACGGGATTCTATGTAAACTCTTTATTGTTGTATGTTATAATATGAACTGAAATATTTGTAAACTTAAATTAGTGTTAAGTAGAGAATTTTATTTACCGCCAAGATGCTTAACGTTAACTAACAAAAGTATAGAGTTATGTAAAAAGATACGAGAAGTGGGTACAAGACGTACACTATGGCTGATGTATCTTGGCGAGTCTGAACATAGGCTCTGCGAACTTTAGCGCATGTACAACTCGTGAAGAAAACTGTTATTGTATTTTTTTATATAACTATGTACTAATAAAATTTCCCTAATACAGTACCAATTAGTACAAATAAAATAAATACGAAAACACTAAAAAACAGTCATTGAGCAACCTTCTGCGCGAAGTTCAGACTCGCCAAGATACATCGGCCGTATTGTAAGTCTTATCTAACTTGTGTGTTTTGAATATACAGGCTACAAATAAAATTATTTTTATATTTGAACTGCAATCGTCTTTATGTTTTAGACGTGGCACACGGGCAATAGTTATGTCTAAATTATTATTATTATTATTGGTGCATTATCGTCGAGTATACCTTTGTGTATGCTACAAAGATTTTATGTTGTATAATATCAGGGTGCCTTATGAGTCGACTTGAATATTGGTGGTGTTGAAATGTGTCAAATACTGGTGTAGTCTACTTCTGGTACTCTCTCTACACTCCTTGGCCAAAAAAATTGCACATCAAGATTTTAAGATATTTGAATAGTGTCGCCTTTGTGGAGTGTCATCTCATTGACTGTGTTCCGCGGAAAATAGCGCTAACAAAAAAACGTAAGCAAAATGCCCATCGCTGCCGTTAAATAAGTAAAATGGCGGATTATGTTAGCAGTATTGAAGTTAGCAAACGTGTCCTGGCCGATAATAATCTGTTTTTTTCTTTAGCGCTTTTAACCGCGGAACACAGCTATTTTTGCAGCGATAAATGTCATGTATTGGCAGTATTTTATTAAACAGAGATGATATTGGGTGCGTTCTTTGGAAACATATTTTTTGCGCATGCGCATCACACGTGTGCAACATTTCGGCGCATAATTTTTCAAATGCCAAAAATTTCGCCGCCTGTAATAAACATGCGCGCGGATATTTAACGCGCATGCCTAAAATAAGAAAAATCCCAAAGAACGCAGCCACTCTGCAAAGCCGACATTCACTGAATATCAATTTATCAAAGGTCGATGCCACGATGTGCGTTCTTTTTGGCTGGGTGCTGCGCTGGTATTTAACACATTTAGGCCCACTTGCGCCAATTGCGCCAATCCGGGTTTAACCCGGATTGGCGCAATTGGCGCAAGTGGGCCTTAACTTGCTAAATATTTAACTTCTTCTAATAGTGCTGACAGGTGCCTCTTACGAAGTTATACATTTTTTATCTTGCGTAAATCTGATACAGCTATGAGTCTAACACCTATTACCAGTAGCCCTATCGCTTGAGCATCTGTGAGCACTAAACTGTGGTCCTGTGAGATTCTTAATTTACACTGTCTTTAGCATTTTCCACTGTAAATTATTAGTTTTAAAAAATTGCCTTAAAAGTATAGCAGATTAAGTTCCTCCATATTTATTTTTTGGAATTATTTTTATGTATGACATTTATTTTTGTTATATCAGGGTCCGGCCAATCTAACGAATTGCTAAACTTATATCAATATTAAAAATTTGTCTAGACCAAGTATGGATTTGCGCGCGTTATAGTCAATTTTTTGGTAGTTTTTATCATACAAACTCATATAAGACTTTTTTCGGTGGACTAAAAGATAGTAATCATGCTTCGGTCTTGGCAGTGGCCGGGCCTGAGTTCGTTTCTGTGACAGAAAGTGCAATGTATTATCAAATTATTTTTGAATTTATCGGAGAAATAATATCAGATATAAATAGCGCGATTAAGAAATAAATTGTTTGAAGTCATTTGGTTCTGTTTTATTGAATTTTTGTGACACCATAATATCTAATGAAATTGATACACTATTTATTTTAAAACGACACAATAAAAATAAATAATTCAAAACTAAAAAATAATACTGAAATTAATAATTACAAATAATTTTATTTACAACATCCTAACAACAAAATATTTAACCTTTAATTTAAAACTTACACATATAAGGTTCGGTAAAATCAATTATGTATATATTTTGGGCATATGATCTGCTGATTAGATCTATGAGTTTGCGTTTTGCGGAGAGTCACTCATGCATGAGATGATATTTTACTTTGAGTATGACAAACATTTTTTTGCTTAAACGTCTTTACATAAGCAGTGAACCATGTGCCCGAAGTACCTATCCCGTAATTGATTTTCGGATACGTTATACAATAAGAACTATTACAAGCACAGCCATTACAAACACCCGCATTCGATTTAACCCCGGACTCCCACTGATCAGCACTTGTGCTCTAGCGTGCTGGACGCAGGAGTCGTTGAGTGCGTGCGCGCGGATGACGCACCGGTAGTAGTGTGCGGACGCGCGTGGAGTGCGCGTGCGCTGCGGCTCATCGAAGTCAACGTTGTACAGGCCGAATTTTGAACTGGAACCAACAAGGGATATACAATGTAACATCGATCTATAGTAATATTATAAAGATGAAAAGTTTGTATGTTTTTTTGCATTGAATACTCTCCGAAACTACTGGATCGACTTTGATGAAATTTGCCACAGATATAGAGTAGATTTCGGGGAAGGACATATTAAGCTACTTTTATCGCGAAAAAATGTAAGAAGTCACGGGCTACATATTATAATCTATACTAATATAATAAAGAGGAAAAGTTTGTTTGCATTGAATAGGCTTCGAAACTACTGGACTGATTTTGATGAAAGGCACAGATAGAGTAGGCCACGAGGCAGGATATAGGGTCCTTTTTATCGCGGAAAAATTTACGGTTTCTGCGAAATTAACTTGCGCGCACGAAGTCGCAGGTAACATCTATGTTATATAAAATTATTGTTCACGACGAACGTTTAGAAGGTAGCCGATTACTTGTAAAATCATGTAAATAGTTATTCTTAAAAACTCAAAAAAATTGTTATAACCTAGAGCTTGAAATGTAAAGTAAAAATAGTAAAAACTCGTTGCATAATACGTAACAATAGTTCATGTAAAGTCTTATTAGATGCCATTGTCTCACAAAAGCCATTGTTTTAACCTTCTTATTAGACTCATACTTATGATTATATAACTTTGTCCATTGTTCTCAGATCATTGTGATAGTAATTAGTGAAATATTGTTAAAATTGATAAAATATGACCTAGTTTTATGTAAGGGTATTAGCTGTGCGGGGGTTGAATGAGTTATTTAGAAAGAAAATCCATAGTTGCGAATTTTTGCTACTAGGGAGCGCCTCGGTCTCGAGAGAGACTTGCTATTAGACAGGGACGGAGCGAATTACCGTTAAGTCAGGGGAGGACGAGGCAATATAAATACTGGAAAAACCTATTTTCCTCGCTCACTCAATTCCCGACAGCTTTCCAAGTTTTCTTCATGTAAAATTATATCGTAAATATGTATTAGAATATTAAGAAAAATGTGTTTTATGTAAATAATGTTGCCTTGATGTTAAATAAACGATATTTCGAGCTAAGGGGGTGAGGAACAGAATGTTCTAGAAGGTTGATTGTCAGACTAGTATAAAGATAGGGCCAATCGCCATACAAATCGTACTTCGCTCCGACAAGTCGACAAGTCAACAAGGAATCCCTGCCTCACCACAGCTCGAAGTAATTGGTAATCCTTTGTTATTTTCCTTTCTATATTCCTTTCTCTTTTCACTTTTATTTCCTACCTGTTATTTCCGTGTATTTTCCTGTGTCTCTTCCAGCTTTCCCTTCTACTATCCCCTCATTCCTACACACCAGATTTCGATCCCTTCCTTTGCCCTAGGTAATCTAGGCTTTGTCCCCCTCAATTATAAATATATAAACCCCTAGCATAACTATCAAGTCGGGACGCAAACGCGTAGTCCTCGAAAGATTTGTATGATTGTGCGCTGTCGAGATATCTCGTTGTGTCGCGTATTCGACGACCGACGACGATCCGGAATGCAGCAGACTCTGTGCTAATCCAATAGAGTTGAAATAGTGCAAGGAGTTCTGTGTAATATTACTGTACCTGAAACCATCCAGCCATTCAAAATTGTCTAGCAGCGACCAATATGTGTAACCAGTTACAGTTATATTGTCTTCCTTAATTGCGAGCAACACCTGAAAACAAACAACGCCAGGTGATTTACTTAAAGCAAAATTATTAATGTTATTTTTTGATGTTCTACTGTTTATACGACTGAAGGACTATATATCCATTGACTCAATTGTCATGAATAAATTAAAAAAAAAAGTTTACCATATCATAAGCAAGGAATTTGTAAGTGTTGTATATAATACTTATTACAAATTCCTTGATCATAAGTAATTTTACCCGACTATGGCGAAGCCAAAAAAGGAAGGAAAATGATTTTATATGTCCATGTTATGTATGTAATATGTATGACGTACCTATATAGGTATGTTTGTTCCACCGTAGCGCCTAAACTACTGGTTCGATTTTATTAAATGAGGTGTCAATTAAAAACTTAGGCCTTTTTCATATTGGATCATTTATAGTATTGTATAACCACGTTCCTCTGCTAGACATAAAACTTAGTTATCAGCGATACAAGCTAATTCAGAAATTAAGAGAAGAAGTGTAGTTTGTAGTTTGTACCGCACCTAAAATATACAACAAGTTACCAAAAGACATTATAATTATGACAGAATTAAGACTATTTAAATAAAGTTAAAAGACTATTTAACAACCAAATGCTATTACACTTAAAAAGAATATTTAGACGAATAATTGAAATAAACAAAAAGGCCATTCATGTTCTGAAATTGTTAAATATGTTAACTTATGCATCTTTAATATAAAAATAATTGAATGAATTGTATAATTAAATGATAAGTGTAGTGTAATAAAATGACTGTATGAATGTACTATATTATATTGCATGCCTTTAAGGCTAATTGTAGACTAAGAACTAATATTATTTCAAAATTAAGAAGATTGAGTAGAGAAATAGTAAAAATTTTAGCCGAATTTGAAAGGGGAATTATTTAGAGATTAAGTTTTATTTCATACTTTTTTATGTATTTTTACTTTGGAAGTCGGTTTAATTTTTTGTTTAAAAATAATAATGTATACCTACAATTGCAAGAAATAATTGAATTGAAGTATTCTCCGAGCGAAGTAATCACTCTTGAAATACTGTAGTGCCTGGGACAGTTCGTTTTTAAATGTCGTATGGTTGCCCAAGCACATACGGCATTCTCACAACATAGTCAGCCTAGTCCAGATCCAGATAGGAGGTCAATACGTCTGGGGCCAACCATGTGCGGGTTTCCTCACGATGTTTTCCTTCACCGTTAGAGCGTCCGTATACTAATGTAGGTACTTAAGACCTGAAAAAGTCTCATTGGTACACGCCACAACCTGGGATTTGAACCTACTCTCACGAGTGCGAACCAAACGGTCTACTCACTAGGCCGCGGAGCTCCGGTGTCAATTAGATTCGCAATATTAGCCCCAGTAACATAGGCTATATAATTTACGTAGTCGGATTATACATACATACATACATACATACATACATACATACATACATACATACATACATACATACATTCATACATACATACATACATACATATAACCACGCCTTTTTCCCGTAAAGGGGTAGGCAGAGACCACTTTTTGCCACTTGCTACGATCCTTACATACTCGTTTCGCTTCGTTCACTTTCATTCTTACCATCCATTCCTCCTCTTACATTCACGTAGCGAAGCGGCTCTCCATGGTCCGCTTTTCATCTCCGCGAGAAACGAGACGTGATGGGTGGTGAACCACATCGCCGCCATTGTGGATACTTAAATTATTCTTATGATTATCTATTGCGTTTCCACGGATTGGTGGAGAGAGTAGGAATAGGGAAAGGAAGGATAGGTGGTGTGGAAAGGAAGATTGGTAAGTTAGAGTGGGAAATAGGAAATGTAGGATATTACCGCCCAGGGGGGTAAGGGATAGGACAGTAATAGCTAGGGAAGCCGGGGTCGCATACCCGTATACTATACCACAACTACCAGACAGGTAAGTTGGGATGAGTATCCCATGACTATTGTTTTATATATAGACTATAGTCGGATTATAGTTTTTTTTAATTAAAATTGCAGGTATTAATCAAAGTTATAGGAAATGTAGGATATTACCGCCCAGGAGGGTAAGGGATAGGACAGTAATAGCTAGGGAAGCCGGGGTCGCATACCCGTATACTATACCACAACTACCGGACAGGTAAGTTGGGATGAGTATCCCATGACTATTGTTTTATATA
Source organism: Glaucopsyche alexis (assembly GCA_905404095.1). Classification (NCBI taxonomy): domain Eukaryota; kingdom Metazoa; phylum Arthropoda; class Insecta; order Lepidoptera; family Lycaenidae; genus Glaucopsyche; species Glaucopsyche alexis. The sequence continues at coordinate 31,154,900 of FR990043.1, read as the reverse complement.
TAGACTATAGTCGGATTATAGTTTTTTTTAATTAAAATTGCAGGTATTAATCAAAGTTATAGGAAATGTAGGATATTACCGCCCAGGAGGGTAAGGGATAGGACAGTAATAGCTAGGGAAGCCGGGGTCGCATACCCGTATACTATACCACAACTACCGGACAGGTAAGTTGGGATGAGTATCCCATGACTATTGTTTTATAATATTAGGTTGGGGAAAAAGTTTCTTCGCATTTTACATAAAAATTCAAAAGGTTTTTTTATAAAGTTTATTTACAAGTGACTAAAGTATATAGGTGCCATTTTGTTCGATAACTTTTTGCCATCTTGTTGGTAGGTACATGATCCCATTGCTATAAAATTTTTGGGGCTTCTGATGAAAAAACTGCGACAAGTGGTTTTGGCAGTCCTCTTGTGATGTCAACCTGACACTGCCTAAGGAATTCTGCAGCGACCGAAACAGGTGGAAATCTGAAGGTGCAAGGTCAGGACTATACGGCGGATGCATTAACACCTCCCAGCCAAACTCCCGTAATTTTTTCTGAGTGGCTAAAGATGTGTGAGGTCTAGCGTTATCATGGTGAAAAACCACACCCCTTCTGTTGATTAATTCCGGCCGCTTTCTCTCAACTTCTTGCTTTAATCTCATCAGTTGTTCACAGTACAGTTCAGAATTGATGGTCCTGCCTGGCGGTAACAGCTCATAATGAATAATGCCCTTCCAATCCCACCACACACACAGCATCACCTTGTTGCGAGTTAACCCGGGTTTCGCCACAGTCTGTGAAGCCTGACCGGCCTTTGACCACGATCTTTTTCGCACGTTCTTGTCGTACGTGATCCACTTTTCATCACCAGTTATCAGGTTCTTCAAAAATGGTTCTGTTTCATTACGTCGTAATAAAGAATCACAAATGAGTACACGGTTCATTAGGTTTCTTTCAGTGAGCTCATGAAGCACCCAAATATCGAGCTTTTTTGTGTACCCAGCTTTTTTCAAATGCGCCAAAACCGTTTTGTGGTCAATCCCCAGTTCTTCAGCTACATCGTAACTACTAATATGCCGATCTTGCTCCACTTTTTCAAAAATGGCAACAGTTTTGTCCGTAACAGGGCGACCAGAGCGGCGTGCATCTTTGATATCAAAATTTCCGGATTGAAAACGCTTAAACCAAATTTGCGCTACTCTCACAGATACTGCATTAGGTCCATAAACATCACAAATTTTTTTCGCGGCTTGTGTTGCATTTTTACCTTTTTTGTAATAAAATTTTAAAATGTATCGAAATTCTTCATAAGAGTCACTCATTTTAACAATAAGAAAAACAAATGAAAATCTCAAATTTACCTAATTTGAATTTGGAATTGTCTTCTGTAAAATTAAAACTTTTTAATGATACCAAAATCAGCCAGATACAATTGGTATAGCCCAAGATATTTTATGACAAGTTCATACATACTATAATGCGAAAAGACTTTTTCCCCAACCTATTATATAGACTATAGTCGGATTATAGTTTTTTTAAATTAAAATTGCAGGTATTAATCAAAGTTATAGGAAATGTAGGATATTACCCCCCAGGAGGGTAAGGGATAGGACAGTAATAGCTAGGGAAGCCGGGGTCGCATACCCGTATACTATACCACAACTACCGGACAGGTGAGTTGGGATGAGTATCCCATGAGTATAGTTTTATATATAGACTATAGTCGGATTATAGTTTTTTTAATTAAAATTGCAGGTATTAATCAAAGTTAACTACTAACATCTGATTAAGTAAATAGTTACCTGTTTCAAATGCTCCTCAATATACTCGATCCTGTTAGAATCATCAAGTCCAACGCCTCTAGTGGAGAAGCCGTTTTCTGCTATCATCATCTCCATGTCTCCATACTCTCGCTTTATCCAATTGAGAATGCGTCGAAGTCCTTGGGGGACCACCTGTTTTAAAATTTTATCTTAGGTACAATTAAGTACATTTTATCAACTTACCTGAACTAAAAGTATAAATTTAGAGGAAGTTTTAAGTTGCTGTTCGATTCACGTCAATTTCTAAATAAGTAAGGGTCAGTTCTCACCACGACAATACGCAACGCTACGCGGCACAACATTTTTAAGTAAAGCCTTTTCAAAATTAAACTTTATTCACTACACAAAAACACACGTTTCGTATGACATGATTGTGCGCTGTCGAGATATCTAACGTTGTGTCGCGTCTTCGACGATAAGGGCCGATCACACCGGAATGGCAGCGGCCGGCAGCAGCGCGACGGGCACTTTCAGTGTGAAATAATTTCTAACTTTGTCAACATACTCGTAAGACTTAGTATCGTAAGTAGATTTGAACTTTTAAGCGATACTAAGTGTTACGAGTAAGTATGAAGATAAAGTTTAAAATAACGGAGCGCGGCGAAGCGAACCTGCCGCTGCCCTGCGGGCCTCGTCGCGCCGTTAACGGCCTCTGCCATCTTGGAATTCGGTGTGATCGACCCTAAGGTTGTGATCTGGAATCCGGCGTGCCCGGGAAAATTCTGAGCATTGGAAATATTACTCTGCGCTAAATAATACAATAGAGTTGAAAAAAAGAAAGTTTCGAGTGTCGAGCTGTCATACATGACATTGACTCGACACTCATCCATGTGTTCGATTTTCAACTCTATTGTATTAGCGCAGAGTTCTATTTTCAGTGCTCTGAATTTTCCCGCGCTTTCCGGATTCCAGATCATATTAGTTCCAACCTTAGATCGGATTTGTGTTTCATTTACCGGCATCATAAGCTGCGTAGCTCCCTTCAGCGCCCCCTTCGCTTCACAGGTGGCGCCGATCTCCGGAGAGCCAGAGATGAACCACTTGCCCGGCTCATCTCCCGGCCGGACGGGCCTGATCAGATATGTCGTGTAGTAGTTTACGCAGTAGAAGTCGGCTGTTCCTGTAAAAATATCATTTTCATACCACCTGCTCGACAATGTCCGATTATATATCACGCAATCTCATTGACTCCCAAGGGAGGTAATGTTGTATGAAACTCCCAAGGGATTAAAGTGATTTGAATTTGGAACGTTAAAATTCGTATGAAAACTCCTAATTAGATATGAGCGCCGCGCCGGCGCGCCGCCGCCGCCGCCGATTTTGCCACGCCGCCGCCGCCGCGAAAATACATCGGCGCGCCGAGTGAGCGAGAGGGATAGTCATAATGTGTAATTCAGTCAATGACTATGAGCATTTTACATATTACCCAAGTCATATATACCCATATAAGCCTTACTTCATTCGTGCTTTAAACGATGAGACGAACGAGAATATCCACATAAGTGACACCTATCTCATCAATAGAGTTCTGCATACAAGACAACGTGATTACTAGAAAGGCAGATCTACTAATTGATCGAGTAGATCGCATTGATAAGACCATTGAGAATAAGAAGTTTGCGCTATGCGCCTTCCTAGATATTGAAGGCGCGTTCGAAAAAAACTCCACCTGATCTATTACCCTGATAGCCTGACTTCAAGAATTACTATAGAGTTAATCAAAGCTACGCTAAACAATAGAATAGCGTCATCAACTATCATAGGCTTGACGCTCAGGAGCAGGTTGACCCAAGGATGCCCACAGGGAGGGGCGGGGTACTGTCGCCGCTGGAGCGGTCCCTGGTAGTGAATGGGCTGCTAAAAGAACTGAACAAAAGAAGGTTCTATGCTTAAAGATTACGCTGATGACCTAATTCAAATAATAGCTCACCATACCGATTTCGGTGTTGGTGGCCGGTTTCATTGAAACCAGGCCAGCAGTTATTCTAATAGTGCCCTAGTATGTGCGTTGTATACAAGAGCACACAAGCGCTCATCTTTCTTTACTCGCGTAATCCAGTGGGACGGAACACTGACACGACTGGCGGAGGCAGGCGCTGGTTCGACTTTTTACTTGCCTATTCGACGCATAGATCACCTTTTCTGTCAGACGATTAGGTGATCAGCCTGCAATGTCCTAACCAAACTTGAAAACAACTTTTTTTTGTTGTTCCAATGCGGAAATCAAACCCACGACCTTCAAGTCGAGAGCCAAGCCCTAATCCGACCTAGCGATACTAGTGGTGGGCAAATGCGCATCAGTAGTCGCTAGGCTAATTCAATCAGGTGCAAATTTGGTGCAAAAGGGTCAAGTTAATGCTAATAAGACAGTCTTGATACCTAACACCAATTAGAGGAAGGGAGGAATTTTGAAGGGACTAAAACCCCCGACACTTCGGTAAAACAAGCGAGGTCGAATATCTTGGAGTGAGTCTAGATATTATGGGACTTACTTGGAATAAGCACATCGAGGGTATTATGAAAAAGGCTAGATGCGCTTTGTGATCCTGCCCAAGACTTGTCAGCTCTAAATGAGACCCTCGTCGAAGGCAATGCTGTGCTTGGTTATACACAGCTACAGTGAGGCGATTGTCACGTATGCGTAGTGTGATATGCTACACTACACAGAAAAAAAGCTGTACACGTCAACTGCATCAAAACATTAAATATTGTACAGAGGCTGGCCTGTCTGATAATCATGGGTGCGATCTCTTCGACACCCACCGCTTCACTTGAAACCCTGATTCACCTGACTCCACTTCCTCTGTTCCTTGTTCATATCATGGAGGCTAAGAAGGTTGTTCTCAGGGCCATGGTGGCAGATAGAATTAAAAGGGCCTCCACTCTACTTGGAACTGCAAGAGTCTCTTCTTGAGAGACTTGCATGGCCATGCCATCGGACGCCATGATCAAGGTGCATAGCTTCTAGAAGCTATACCCAGTTTTCATAACTTCTAGGGAGGACTGGGTCCCAATTAATGTTCACCTTAAGGACATAATTTGGTTTACGGACAGATCAAGGAAAGACAACCGGGATGGCACTGAACTACGGGGGCGTGCCACCTACGGGCAGATATGCTTGTTTGGGAGATTTTGGACCGTGTTTCAGGCTGAGATCTCCGCTATTATTGGTTGATCACTAGAGAGCCTACGCAGTAGGTTAGGTATATAAATAGCGTCGACCTCAGTTCTTGAAAAATGTGAACTTTATAAATAGAAAATAGAAAAAGATTACAGTAATTACGCTGTTTTGAATCAACTGTCAATTCCAAAGTTGTTTCTACTTTGAAATTTGATATTACGTTGTCTTTTTCATCACTACAAAAAGTTCCATTAATTGTATTGCATTGTGATTGTATGTTACCCAATAAATAAAGTAAACTACACTTTTTTTACTCCCATGTACAAACTTCAACCCTTTCAAGGTCACGCCGCCGACGCCGCCGCCGCCGACCCAAAATAGTCGGCGCGCCGCCGCCGACCTACTACCCATCGGCGCTCATATCTACTCCTAATAGATACGTATTTATCATAGAGTTTTACAATAATCATATTATGGTATTACAAAGAGAGTTTATTCGAAAATCGAACTGGCCACCTATAATTTTAACATTCTCATGTGTCAAAATCGTCAGTCACAAGCAAGGAATTTGTAAGTACAATACTTACAAATTCCTTGGTCACAAGTTCCTGAAACTTTTAAAATAAACTTCACCACAACTTCCATAAATGTTCCTAATAAAAATATTACTCTGTCCCTCCATAACTGGACAAATGTGTCCAATATCAATATTAATTTTTAACAAAATAAATGTTTTATTTTTGTAGCCCTGGGTTTTTATTGCCTCGCAGTAGGTATGAAAAGTAGAGTATGCACCTCTGGGATAAAGCCTGTCTTCGTCTTGGGCAGCTTGAACCCCTCGCTTCACTCAGGACTCTACATAACTCTAGAGTCCCTCGTTACGCTCAGGGTCCAATATGCTGCCCGTGACGTAAGACACTGCTTTATCCCCTTGGTGCATAATCTACTATTATCACCTAAGGGTTAATTCAGCTAAACAAAATCTACAATAATACAACAAGCAGTAAAAAACAATCAAGTCCTGATACGCTAAAACTGTCAAACCGGTATTCTCGTTAACGTCAAACCAACGCGAAACTCGCTCTAATTGGTCCAAACTTCATAAAATCGGTTTATGATGCCAAGTCGCTTCACTTAAATACAATCAGAGTAAAATGAAAGTCTACTTTAAATACGAGAATTGAGGTTCTGACATCGAGGTTCTTGTTGGTGGAGCTCTTTCCATTTTTGGGAGTCTTTTTAGGGTTCCGTAACTCACGTCTCCGAACCCCTATAGTTTCGTCATGCCCGTCTATTCGTCCGTCTTCTGCTGGACGTTCAATAGGGAATATGCACGTATTTTTTTTATTTATTTATATAGATCTATCTTGTTTGGTAAACCGTATGGTAAAATCAGTTTTTTGATATCATTAAAAATACCGAAGATATGAACGTTTAAAGTGGTCTATTAGACAGAGAGATCCGACGTGTATCGTGACGTCACATAACACGACTTTCATAGAAAGTTCATACTAAATTTCGTTTTGCTAGAAAGAGATAGATTACAAACTTTGACCGCTCATATCTTGCTCATTTATCAACAGATATTGAAAATTTTCTCGCCATTTTCTTTATTTTTCTGTCTAGTATCATATTATTATATTTTAAGCTATTTTTATATTTTATGCATATTCCCTATTATCCGTTTGCGAGATATTCAATTTTAAAGCGCATATCTTTGTCAAAATAGTGCGTCCACCTACCACTCTAAAAGCTAAACGTCTGGCTCGAAAAATATGAAAATATTCAAGATGGTAGTTCATGTGATGAACTTTAAAGGAAAAATATAACGGCATTTATTTATTTGTTATTTCAGGTCACTTTAAAAACTTCATACAAAAATAACGAAACTATAAGTGACTAAACATGTATTGGTTTATTGGTACGGAACCCTACGTGCGCGAGTCCAACTCGCACTAGGGCGGTTTTGTTAAGGCGGCTAGTGTAATGAAATTCTTTTAAAACTTTGCCATTCAGTTGGTCAGTCTTTGGCAGTAGCAGTATGGCTGTTGGTGATTGAATTTCGTTTTGGCAGTTTTGATGCAAGGAAATTAAATGCTAAAATAAAACCTTTTATAAAAAGTTTCTCCTTTTCAGTGAAGGCCGGCAAGCGTGACTTCTTGTAGCCCTGCTTGAGGCTGTAATTCAGCATCGTCTCCTCTGTGCTGGGCGGCCAACCACCTTCCTTGGAGAATATTGGGTGAGAGTAACGGCCGATCTGTAATAGATATCGTTTGAAGCATGAATACGTTGAAGTTTGGACAAAAATTATAAGGCTTAGCTCACATGACTATTATGTTATAACTTCCTCCTAAACAGCCTCCGTGATCTAGTGGTTAGAGCTTGGCTCTCGACTCGGAGGTCGTGGGTTCGATTCCTGCGTTGGAACAACAAAAAATGGTGTTTCCAAGTTTGGTTAGGACAATGCAGGCTGATCACTTGATTGTCTGACAAGAAAGATGATCCATGCGTCGGATGGGCATGTCAAAAGTCGGACCTGCGCCTAATCTCTCGTCAGTCGTGTCGGTTATCCGTCCTACTGGATTACGAGAGCAAAGGAAGAGGGAGTTACGAGAGTAAAAAAAGGAGTGCTCTTGTGTACTGCGCACACACTTGGACACTATAAAATTACTCCTGCGTAACTGGCCTGGTTTCAATGAAACTGGCCACCGTTACCGAAATCGGTGTGGGGAGTTATTTATTAGAGTCCGACCGAAAGTGGTTTTCCGGCCGAAACTGAAACTGAAACCGAATATTCGGCCGTGGCATCAGTTTCGGCCGAAACCGAAACCGAAACTCACGTGGTCAAGTAGAAAATTCCTTAAAATACTGAAAAGCGATGTTCAAGAAATGTATGAGGCCTGGGCCAGCCCTACGTACAGTATATGTAAATATAGCTACATAATATAGTAACCGTTTCCTATTCTTTATTTTGTTTAATTTCACTTCGTTTCCATGTACATTTAGATTAACTTCGTCAAGGAGAGCAACACAAAGTAAAATAAAACATGGCGGATCAGATCAAAATTAACTAAATAATGTCATTTTGTCAATGACATGACTTCTGACAAAGAAAGACGAATGGCATTCAAGACGTCGTCTCTTCGTAAAACTGTCTCCTACGTCAAAAGTCAAGTCAAAACAACTGTCATGGCCGCCCTAAAAATAGTGTTCTCGCAATAAAAAACTCTTCAAATAATCATTTTTGTACGCATGTACCCATCTTCAAATTAATTTTTTCGTATTTTTATGATATTCCCATATTTTTTTCCTATTTACCTATGTAGTGTACATAGAACTGGCCCAAAATCAAACATGTCTTTTGGTGCATTTTATCCATTATTCTGCATTAATTAGGACATGAAATGGAAACAATTTTTTTCTCTTTATTTATTTATTTATAAGGTTTGCCAACAATTGTGAACACTATTACTAAGCACAAAAACACATTCTTATTTCTAACATTATTCAACAACAAACAAAACAATTATAAGAAACATTGTAAAAAGGTAAAGATAACATATTATTTAATGATTCCAAATTGATTAGTTTTAAATAAAAAAAGGAACAAATGTATAATATACTTCTTAAGGCGCTCTTACCCTAGAAATGCGCTTCTTTCAAAAATTTTTTGAGACGAATGGATACATTTTAGTGCAGCAAAAAAATATATGTTAATTTTGATCATATTTGCTAGGGGACCTTCATTTTCAAAACACGTTATCTGAAAAATTTCTCGATAAAAAAAAATCATAAAGTTACCATTAAAATAGAAATTCTTGGAGTTGTAACTGTATTATTTGTGAACAGAAATGAGAAAATTATTTGCAGTTTCGTAAAATATAATAAAAGGAAGGGAATTGTTGTTTTGATTTTTCGTATAGAATGTGATATTTGTTAGTATTAATTTATTTCAATGATAAATAATTCGTACGAGTCGAATGAAACATCGCGAAATGGCAACCTGTCATTCCTTCTCTTTCATATCTATTGAATAAGACAGTACCGGCTTAGGCCTCTTGCTAATGAGACGTATGTCAAAATTTTCCCCTCTTTTCTGCTCAAAAATTATTCGAATTTATTGTTGAAAGTCCGTTCAAATTTATTTTACCCCCGAATGGACCTTTATGTCGTCTGCATAAAGGTCAAGTCGGGGTCAAGTCAATATTTACATATTAGTTTTTCTTTCGTCGTGTAATACTTATAATATATAAGTAATTTCGCTTTCTGACGTAAGACTCTTGGTAGCCCTTTGGCTTTTTGCGTTGTTGCGACCAATTGGTCTCGGGTTCGAATCCCGGTCAGACGATTTTTTTTTCTTTTTTTTTTGTCGCACTATAAAACTCCGAGCGATGCTTGTTTTCGCAGTAATAAAAGTATATGGTTAATTATGTACTTATTTTATTATTAGTTACTTTAAGTTGTTAATATTAGTGTAGATTATATTATCTATACTAATATTATAAAGCTGAAGAGTTTGTTTGTTTGTTTGAACGCGCTAATCTCAGGAACTACTGGTACGAATTCAAAAATTCTTTTTGTGTTGGATAGTCCACTTATCGAGGAAGGCTTTAGGCTATATAGCATCATGCTAAACTCAATACGAGCGGAGCACCAATCAAAAATGTTACAAAATCGGGGGTCTTTTTTTCCTTTTGAGAGCTTTCGCTACGTACGCTGCGGAAACGGTTAAAGTTTCGCTAAAATGATGTATGGCAGAATTGTTCTCCTTTAAAAGTTCTAAAAAAAAGTCCGCGACAGTATATGTCTATCTTTTAAGGTTGGCTCACTATAACCTTTTTATACTTACCAAATTTGTTCAAAAGTAAGCATTATTTGTGAAGGTGTTTTCATAAAGATTATATTAATCCTTATCCAAGTAAATACGTTATTCATTACAAGCATTTAATCTAGAAGAAATTTGCCGTTTACATCATTTGATTTCAATGAGTATTTTAGAAGATATCGCAGTAATAAAATAATCATGCGCGCTATAGTGAGGCGCGCGGAGCGGGCGGGCAGTCGTGAGGTGGAAGCGCTTCTTCTACGTAAATGAAGTCGCGGGTAAATTTTAGCGATATCCCAAAGTAACTATTCCACGCGGACGAAGTCGCGGGGAAAAGCTAGTATAAAATATGAAAAGATTGTATTCGATGAATGTCCAAATTTTTAGTCCAAAGTTTTAAGATGGAGGTACAAAAACTCTATATAAGTAGGTACTAGGGAGACCGAGCATTGGTCGTAGTTTTAGTACAACGATAAAAATTAATAAAAAATAAATAAAAAAAATATTAAAGAAAAACAAAGACATTATAAGAATCACAAAAATAATATTTATCTTACCGGGATTTGAACTCACCACCAAAAATCAAACATCGGTATGCAAACCGAGCTGCCAGTCAGACTGACGTAAAATAACCGAAATTATTGATATAATTTATTACACGACGAAAGAAAAAACATATAAATTGATTCAAAATTGACAACATTGATTGACAACAGAATAAGTAAATATAATATATATACCTAAATATTATTATTCTGTTGGTTTGTAAAGTTATATCAATTATTATAATCAATTCTAATTCTAATCACCATGAGCAGATATTAGGAACATGTACTTATTCAGTAATCTCCTTTTTTTTTTACTAGCTTTTGCCCGCGACTTCGTCTGCGTAAAGTTCGGTTTCCATACAAAATTTTAACCCCTTTATTACACCCGTAGGGGGCGAATTTTCAAAAATCCTTTCTTAGCGGATGCCTACGTCATTACAACTATCTGTATGCCAAATTTTAGCAACATCTGTTCAGTAGTTTCGGTTGTGCTTTGATAGATGAGTCAGTCAGGTTTGCCTTTTATATATTTAGACTAGGTGTTGCCCGCGACTTCATGCGCGCAAAAGGAAATCTCGATGGAACCGTACATTTTTCGGCAATAAAAAGTATGCCTATGTGCTTCCCCGTTGTCTATTCTATATCTGTCCTAAATTTCATCAAAATCATTCCAGTAGTTTCGGAGCCTATTCAATGCAAACAAACAAACATACAAACAAATAAACCTTCTCTCTGTATTATATTAGTAATAGATTAAATAAAACAATATTTACAATTAATATGATGAAGCCGAAGAGACTATTTGGTTAAACCACAAATGTCAGAAACTAGGTATTTGAAATTGTATTTTTTTTTGCTGTCAGATAGCCGAAGTTTCATGTATGTAGAATGGGAATATTTGATATTGAATTTTATTGTGTATTTATGTATTGTATAAAATCAGTCGATAAAATTTAGCTTTGTGCTACGCGAACGAAGTTGCGGGCAAAAGCAAGTTTAGATTTTGTAACCGCTGAAAAATGCGAAATTATATAAAATTTTGAAATGTCGATCTAGGAAGAAACGTCAATGTGTGTGATGTCATAATGTGTATTGTGTAATGGTGTCTACAGACACACAAATTTGGTACGGAGCGTACAGTGGATCTGGTACGCTCCGTACCAGATCCGAGCGTGTGTAGGGCAGTCCGGCGAACATAAGAAGAAGGCGAAGAGTTCACCGTTGTCCGCATCGGATCTAGTACGCTCCGTACCATATTCGTGCGTGTGTAGAGCAGTCCGGCGGTTTGGCCGTACAACAGTATCAGTGTTGCCAACTTAGGGATGTACCCCCCAAAATTAGGGAAAATATCTCCGGGGTTTACTAGAGGACAGAATGTTTAGAGTTTACTCCTTATGAATCAATTTGTATGTAATAATAAAAATTATTTTAATGTGTGTATATAGCCAGGGATATGAAAATGTATTGGGAGTAAAATCAGATTAAGACAAGTTAGTTTTATGTTATTCACGCGTAAGTCTTTATGTTAAACACATAACCTTTCTTTCTAGCTTATTATCTCTTAGACCTGTCAATGGTATACGTAATCAGGGGTAAAATTTGGGGAGAAATATTTTTTAAAGTGTTGGTATCACTGCCCGTTATCAATGAATTGCGGGAATCATGGTCGTCGTTTAAAAACCGCACTGTAAGTAGAACTCTGTGCTAATGTAATAGAGCATAAAATCGAACACACGAGTGTCGAGCGTTTCGCTTCACTGCACCGTACCAAATTCGTGCGTGTGTAGCGACACCGAATTTGGTCTCCGGATATGGTTCGCTGTACGCTCCGTACCATATTCGTGTGTCTGTAGATAGCATAATGTGTTACATGTTGTAGTGCGTATTACCTTTTACTTCGACCGCATATTATAATAATACTAGCTATTCCGGGAAACTTCGTAGTCTTCGTACCGCCTTAGAATTAAATTTGTTGACGTACTGACTACTGACAGCAGCGCCAGCTACCAGGTCCAATTGCAAATTTAAACCATTCTCGAATCAACCTGAAGACACACAATTTTTTTTATTAAAATCGGCCCAGCCGTTTAGGAGTTCAGTGACTAAATTGAGTTTTTTTTTTAGATTTTTTTACCCTTTAACTACTTACTAAAAAGCTTAACTTTCTCAAATCGCAATGGCTAAATTTGGCACAAAATTAGGAATTAGACTTATTATAATTGACCTAGACAGAAAATAGACATTTTGAAATACATTAAATTGTAATGAGATTTGAACTTAGACGCTACGCTTTGCTTTAGGCGGGCAAAATACCGCTAGGCTATGAAGCATATTGCAATTTTATCGAAATTACGCTTTTGTACATTATAGACACATCACTTTGACGTAAATCGCATGAAGCCCCCCGCAGTAACGGGGGCGGAACGTCCCCCACTCATCTCCTTCACCCCCTCGAATACTTCATAGTTGACAACTCACAGCGCCTTAAATGTAGTTTTCATATTAATAGGCACTTGTGGAACTTAAATTGTCAGAAAGCTATTGATGTGTTTTTTGTAGCAAGTTAAATTAAGACCAATGTCCAATTCATTACTTTTAGAAAGACTCTTGTAGACCTTGCAGATCATTGGCAATATAGCAAAAAGTCCGAGGTTGGTGTTTGACGGTGGTATATTAAATAACTTAAAAGCATTTTTCCTTGGTAGTCTCGAAGGGGTATTAATTTGTAGCATGTGTAACAGTTCAGGGCAATCTATTTTGAAGTTGATTATTTTATGTAGCAAAGTTAAGTCTAATATCTTTCTGCGACTTTTTAAAGTTAACATTTTGTAATGTTTCAACCTGTTCTCATATCCGCGAAGTTCTTTAGACCTATAATCTTTGTAGGATAAATTGCAAAGGAACCGTTTTTATACGCTTTCTAGGCGCTTAATATATACTTCATAGTGCGGATTCCATATGCTGCTGTTAAATTCTAAGATGGGTCTAACAAGCGCATTGAACAATTTAATTTTAGAAGCAGATTGTTTGAATTCATTTGAATTTCTTATAATAAAGCCCAGCATTTTAAAAGCTCTCTTGGCGATGTTGTTTATATGTTTATCAAATTTAAGTTAAGTTGGTTATCTATAACAACGCCTAGATCGCAGACTTCTTCTACCGATTCCAGTTCTTGATATATTAATTTTATATTTATAGTAGTTTAGGTTTCTGCGATTACGAGAGAAACAGATATGATGACATTTGCCTATATTCAGTAATATATTATTTTGTATACACCAATTATATAATCTGCCTAGATCTTCTTGAAGTAGTTTTGTATCCAAATGTGAGTATATAGGTTTAATAATTTTTAAATCATCAGCAAATAAATAAAAGTCGGAATTTTGAAAACAATGATGAATATCGTTTATAAATATATTAAATAATATTGGCCCTAAGTGGGACCCTTGTGGAACTCCACTGATAGCAGAAAACATTTCTGACGTAAATCCGTTAACTACTACTTTAGAAAACCGTTCTGACAAGTATGACTCAAACCAACGAAGCAATATACCATTGACACCAGCATTTGACATTTTGTAGAGAAGAATTTTATGGTCAACTTTGTCAAAAGCTTTACTAAAATCTGTATATATTGCATCAAATGGAATCCGTTTATCTACGTATTTGTAAACATTTGAAGTAAAAGAAGCTAAATTAGTTGTAGTAGATCTTTTATTGACAAAACCATGTTGGTGTGAGATTATTATTTGTTTAAGATGCCAGACTAGTTGTGTCGTAACTAATTTTTCTAAAACATTTTCAAAAATATTAAGAATAGATATTAGTCTATAATTAGAAATCAAGTGTCGAGAACCAGATTTATGTAACGGAACTATTAGTGCCTCTTTCCAAAGATTAGGAAATACTCCATCTGCAAGAGATTTATTGTAAATAATTTCTAATGGATAAGATAGTGTATTCTCTTTGCGACATTTTAGTCTGAAACAATTAAAAATAGAAATAACACTGTAATAATAACCCTTATACAGCAAAACTATATCAATAGGTCATCGGAATGAAAAACAAATCTTGAATTAAGTTTACCTATACAACGTAAGTTATAAATTAAACACTTAACATTTTTCATTTACAATCTCTTTTTTACATGTGACTTGATTTGTTAGTAACAACAAAACAAAGTTACTGACTCAATATTTAACTATATAAATCATTCAAGTACAGAAACGAAACAAAAACTTACATGTAATCAGTTCCATCAAAACAACCTCTAAAGAATGTTTGCGTCGGGCGATAACGCACTGACTGAGTTGTGTTGCTACAGAGCTATCCGAACGGCGCACGACAATTCCCGAACAAGGGCCGCCAGCGTCCGCCAAAGCGTTGCCGCAAGAAACGAAGTTAGGCGAGCGTGCACGACAACTTCCGAAATCAGTTTCACTGAACGCGGCACAGAAACTGCCGCCGAAACTTGATTTTTGGCCGAAACTCGGCCGAAACCGAAACCGAACTTTCGGTCGGACACTATTATTTATATGTTATAACTTATAGGTGAAAAACAATACAGGTCGCGTCACTTCGACTGTGCGCCACTGTGAGTTGAGCCTAAAACGTTCGATTTTTTTGTATGTTCATCCTAAAAGGAATGATTATTGCAAGAAAATCGATATCAATTATGTCACTCACTGAATGTTGTCTTCCTAGCTCCGCTAGCGCAAGGTCTTCAGGAGTAGCGGGTTCCATCCATAGTATATTGTTGGCCAATGAGATTTTACCTCAAACAAAAAGGAAATATATTAAGCGCATTTTAACAATCTCAAAAAGATTAACAATATTTATAGCACGGTGTGACCTAAACCCGCACTTTACGCACGCTTCGTGCGTAAAGTGCGGGTTTAGGTCACACTTGCTATAAAATAGTATACGATACTTGTGGCCTAAGTTGTCTATTACTGCACGGCGTTTAGCACCCTCGCAGTAATAGGCAACTTAGGTCACGCCTATCGTAATGTACTATTTATCCATTTTACTGCAGCTTTATTTATAATCTTACTGTAGTTTTTCGTTCAGATAAGATACTTACCGTTATATTTAGCTTTGTATTCCTTCTCGTAGATGCGGTAGGCTGTAGCGTGGGCGAGCAAGATATATTTGTTGCACAGGAACGGAGCGAATTGTGGTTCTAGAATCCCTGGCGCAAAACCGCCGAAATTATAGTTGAAGTCGCATACAGAAATTGCCTCGTTGATCGTGATCCATGTTTTGACTCGATCCGCGTATTCGGCGAAAAGTACTCTTGCGTAGTCTTCGAACCACTCCACTATTAGAGGATTAGTCCAACCACCTGAAACCGAAAACAAGATTAGATAATATTATTCACCTGACGAAAACAAGTAGAAAGTCTAAAGTATTTTCTTTAATTCAAAGTTGGTATTTTTATGCAGCATAGGGACCGTCCATTAATCACGTGATGTTTTTAACAACTTTTTAGACCCCTCCCCTCCCCCTGGTGATACGTGGTGAGGTTTTATACTACCCCCCCTCCCCCACCTAAGATCACGTGTATTTTTTTTACATAGTAAGCAGGTCATGTTTGAAGAAAAACTTTATCTTAAAAAACAATTTAATCGAATAATTTAAGCAATTAAAACTATACGAGTCCTTTGTTTTGTAAGTATTTAAACAACACTACGAATCTACAACCAAAAATAATTTTGGGTATGCATAGACTAGATTCGAAAATTAATACACGTGATGTCTCCTTATACCCCCTCCCCCCTTGGTGATACTTGGTGATTTTTTTTTCGGATCCCACGTGATTAATGGACGACCCCATAGGTACGTCTGTCAATAGATGTCTGTGTTTTATATACACTTTCTGAACGTCTGTATACATGATGCCTACTACCGGTTCGGGAACTAGCCCGGCGAGAAGAACCGGCGTAAGAAACTCGCGCGGGCCATCTTTTATCAAAAAGGTGGAAAATTGTTATTTTAAAATAAAAATGTATAATATGCATAACTTAATTTATAACTTAAATGTGACTCTAATATACATCGAGTTACAAACTACAACGTGGAGGTATACTCAGTCGGTTTATAATCGAACTAGATGTTGCCCGCGAAATCGTGCGCGCAAAAGTAAATTTCGCAGAAACCGTACATTTTTCCGCGATAAAAAGTAGCTTAGTCCTTCCCCGTGGTCTACTCTATATCTGTGCAAAATTTCATCAAAATCGGTCCTGTAGTTTCGGAGCCTATTCAATGCAAACAAACAAACTTTTCCTCTTTATTATATTAGTATAGATGTATATATGACGACCTCTGTGGCTTAGTTGGTTGAGCGTGTTGGTGCTCAAGCCGGAGGTCGCGGGTTCAAATCCTGCCGAAGGAACAAAAAGTTTTTCTGTGTTCCTGGGTCATGGATGTGTATTAAATATGTGTATAATATAATAAAAATCTTAAATATGTGTATAGTATAAAAGTATTAAATATATTTCCGTTGTCTGGTACCCGTAATACAAGTTCTTCGAGAATTTACCACGGGATCAGATTGACGTGGTGTGAAGCGTCCATAGATATTATTATTATTATTATATATTACAGGCATACGAAGACAGGAACTATAATAGTCTAATTGAAGATCTTACCCAGGTCCTGCAGGGGCACGGGTAGGTCCCAATGGTACATGGTGACCATGGGCTCCACGCCAATGGCCAGCAGGGCGTTGATGAGGTCGCTGTAGTACTCCACCCCGGCTCTGTTGATCTTGTTGCTGAAACCCGTGGGTAATATCCGGGACCAGGATATGGAGAATCTGGAAAACGTGTGCGATTCTATATATAAGTAATGTGGATGAGCTTGAACGTTTTCAGGAATTAAGAATACTTTTAGTTTTGCTCCGGTATTTTTAGTCGTGCTGATAGTTTTGAAATTTTGTCCGTTATGTAACGATTTTCCCGCAAAGCAAGCTAATTTTCATAGGTATCGAGTGTCCGGACTTTTCGGGTCGGAAGAAAGATTGTAGTTAAACAATTATTTTCTACAAATCTTCATAATCATCTTGCCTATAGAAATGCAGTCCCAGGTCAGCGGTTATCTGGACATCCTCGAGCCACTTGTGGTAGGAGTCGGCGGCCACATCACCCGTTACGTTACCCAGCACTGGGTTTGGGGACGAGTGAACCAGCTTGTCCCAGATGCTGGGACCTTTGCCTGGAATAGATTACAGGATTCGTTGAGTAGGTACTACTAATATATGTATGGTAACTTACACTATGTTTTAGGTACCTAATTCTAAAGGTGTCGACTCTTGCCGAGAAGCGTCGAGAAATGTGAGGACAATGTCTCGTCTTGTTTCTCTCGCTCCCAAAAGACTTGTTACGAGACTTCTCAATTCTCATTGTGTCTTTGTCGTAAAAGAGTATCATGCAATATTCGGTCAGCAAAAGAAAAAAGCGTCGTTGAATACTCTATTCTCACGACAACTACTCTTAAAATTATTGTCACAATACTTTTTTTAAGCAAATGTTGTCGAAGCAAGCCGGTCACATTAGGTACGAAAAAATTTAAACTTATCCTTTTACAAACAAATCGTAAAGTGAAGAGTCGTTTAATGAATTTGTGAAAGATAATCTTAAGAGTAGTTTAGATTAGGTGGATTTAGATTACCTACATCAACTTTGCAACTAAACACGATTCGGCAAAGGTTTTGCTTTAGACAGCTCTACGTCAAATACGACTTAATTCTCATCTTATTTTAATAATAATAGGTATAGGTGTACCAGAATCTCATGGCAAATAGGGAAAAAAAAATTGTAGTGTGCAATACTGGGGAAATTGGATTAAACGATCTTGATACTGGTTAATATTTAATTATGTCTTTAGTATTATTGAACATGAATTATAATAAGACTGTATGAAGAATGTTCGGTGTATAATATAGAAAACTAGCTTTTGCCCGCGGCTTCGCCCGCGTGGAATAGTGTTCTTGGAGAAAAAACTACTTCGGCGAATAATTCTCTACCTACTTACAGCAATATACTACTGATACAATATTGAACATGTTTTTAGGTTTGCCCAATGCAAATTGTTAAAAATGGGGGTCCCATTTTTAACAATTTGCATTGGGCATCACCTCACCACGATATGGATATCACCTCGATACGACATGCGCGACCACTTGATAATATACTTACATAATAAGTACTTGAATATAAATTTTACCATTATCTTATAATATCTTAAAGACTATTAAATACTTAAAGACTATTATTTTAAAAACTCGCATCGAAATCCGTTGCGTAGTTTTAAAGATTTAAGCATACATAGGGACAGACAAAAAAGGGACTTTGTTTTATTTCATGAAAAATAAATCAATCGTGAATTACTTTATATACTTATTTATTACGAATAACATACAATTAAATTGGCAACAGTTTATTTAATGTTGGAATTTCCTTCCGAACTGTATAGAACTCGTTTACTTTATTCCTAATCTATACAGATAAATAAAATTGAAGTGTCTGTTTGTAACTTCAAATTAACAGCTTTTCACATAGTGAATCTGAAAGTATATTCGGTACTTACAATAAAATACCAATTTTTAAAATTTTTGTCTGTCCGTCTGTCTGTCTGTCGGTCTGTCTGTCTGTTTGTTCCGGCTCTCTGAAACGGCTGGACCGATTTTCACGGGACTTTCACTAGCAGATAGCTGATATTTTAAGGTCTAACATAAGCTACTTTTATTTTAGGGTTCCGTTTAAAGAAATAGGGTTCCGCTTTCGTTAGTTCTGCGCAAACGAAGTTGCGGGCATCAGCTAGTCAACTATAAATCGAAACTGTCTCATGTTGATTTTCTTTTTTCCTCCTCTCCTCCTTTTACCAGGCATGGAAAACAAACCATCATTCGATGTGCCATCAGCTACGATTCACCTTATAGTAGTACTGGAAACACATTTAAAGAAGTCACAATAATTACCTAAGAAAATATAAAAAAACTAAAAGTATCAAAACAACTCACTCTAACTTACCGGTCAACTCTACCACGAACTTTAAATTATAAGATTGAGTTCGATTTACACCTTCTTCTTTCTGTATTTTACTATAGACATAGAAAACAATATTTCTCGCTTGAGATCGAATTGCCTTTTTGGATATTTTCACAAAAACAACAAATTCCAAGAACATAATCACAAAATTTTAGCAGCGGTTGACAGATCACGTAAAGTACGTTTGACGGGTCATACTTGACATTGCCATATGAAAATCACATTTTTTATTTTTTTTAAAATGCCATCAGATTCTGGTAGAGCTATAGGTGGTACCTACTTACATAAAAATATATTATGGATAGTTATATTTATTTTTTGAATCCAAAATTAAAATATATTTTTTGAATTAATTAGCCAAAGGACATTTATAAAAAAAATCTTATGCAGATTATAGCCTGTAGATATGCAAAATTATCATAATTATAATATTACCATACATCGTTGGAAAAAAAACTAATTAATAACGAGTAAAGCCATAAAGATAACCTTGGTAATAAAAATAATATTAAGGTTAAAGAATTAGTATCCCCTTTTGAAGCTCTTTTAAACCTTACCTATATGGTTCCTTAGCATAAGAAAACTCAAATCAAAGTTATCACAATGTACTAGTAGGTTGGGCCTTGGCAAAATTTTCAATCAAATTTTTTTTTTCTTATTCGGTTTAAAACAAAATTACTCACCGTCTTCATTCCAGCCACCTTCGATCTGATAGGCGGCGGTCGCAGCACCGAACTGGAAGCCTGGAGGGAACTCGCTCAGCGCTTGAGTTACGTGCAGCAAGCTGGAGCAAAATAGAGAAGATGCATTTGTTTTAAATCAACAAAATTCTTATATTGTGAATGTGAATGAAAATGTGAATCGAAAAATGCAAAAAGTACAGTAATTAGTGTTAAATTAAAAAGTTACAGGTTTAAAAAAACGACGATTTTTTTTCTATGACCGCAAAACGAAAATTACTGTTCAAATCTTTATGTTATTTATGTCATTTTTTGTTATTGTATGTACTACCTATATCATTGATACATAAACGAAGTATTTAAGTATACTCTAACGGTGAAGGAAAACATCGTGAGGAAATCCGCACATGGTTTTGACCAGTCGTATTGACCAGTCATTCCTCTAGACTAGGCTGACTACGTTGTTAGAATGCCGTATGTGTTTAGGTAACTATACGACATTTTAAAACCAAATGTCCTAAACACTACAGTATTTCAGGTACATCGGTCGGAGAATACTATATAAATTATCCAATAATATAAAAGGTTTTAGGATGCGCATCCCGGTGGTGTAGCTTCAATAAGTTTAACTTACGGTAATACCGTAGCGATACCCAGATGTCCTACTTAGTAGGAAGAGATGTTAGACCGTTGGACAGAAAGCGACATTTTTTTTACAGGTAAGATGTACCATGGACCAATTAAGAATTGTTACTCCATGGCTGTACTGAGGCTGCACTGAACCACAGTATAAAAAAATAGTACAAGTACTGAACTGATAATAGTCTAGATTGCTGTAACTTGTACCTATACCAACAGAAAAAATAGAAATATTAATTTTACAACTTTTGGTACTTTCTTGTTGACACTTTAAGAGTAAATATATTTTTATACATAACTTTTTTCTGAATCCGAATTTATTTTTACACTTATCAGCCTATTCGAAAGTTGTTAATTACTTTTTTATTTTTTTCAAACAGGAAAAACTTACAAAATAATGAGTGCACAATCAATTTTCCCGTACGAATAATGTACCTAATCTGTTACCTTATCACGACCGCGAGGTGAGCTGCCATGGTTGGAAATGATCTACAAATACCATACTTGTATAATACTGCTCTCACATAATAATTATGCAAATATTATGTCATTCAAAATGTTTATATGTTTGTCCGCTTTCAATCTGTTCATCCTACCGTATTACATTAAAATGTGCCACAGTTTAACAACACAGTTTCGTAGGCTTAAAAAACTAAAAACATAAGCTTTTTAAGCACATAGAGCCTCGGGGTAATAACTAAAGCATAGATATCCGGCTATTAGTAAAAGGAGAAACATACATATAATATCGTTCCTTATCCCACATGCTATCACTTATCATGAGCACTATAAAGTCGTAATTCCAACCTCTTAAAAAGGATACCAAAAGTACATCAAAGGCGTGACAACCTTAGAAAAAAACGAAATTCCATGGATTTGCTTTCTCTTTCACTCTTATGGTTTTTTGCCATTAATGTTTGTGAGACAGGCAGCTGCATACGTCTCCGATTTAATCCTTCCATTTATAGGCATTCTGTTTTCAATCATAGAGCAACTTCATATTTTAATCTGTCTAAATTATTATACATTAAATACATTATTTGTTTCAGGAAAGTAGGAGACATATAATACAAAATGTACAATTACAAAAACAAATTAGTTCACACCAAATGCAAAAGTTAGGTCAAGCCAGCCGCGAAAACTTTTGATAGAGTTAGAGATTGACGTATAACTTGACTTTGTTCCCTACGACCTTTTTCTTTGATCTATCTGGAATCTGATCAAGAGTCTGCTAGAATTGTATTTTCGTTGGTTTCTAGTTGGCGCACAGCCGTGTATCAAAACAGTTTTCATGTTTTTATGATTTTTTTGACTCCTAAAATTTTCTCATATTTTAATCTTTGACTAATTATATAATTTTTTGTAGCTCAATGACTTCAGCGACTAAAATTCAGACCGCTAGCTAATAGCTTTATTACAAACTAGATGTTGCCCGTGAGGCCGCGACTTCGTGCGCGCTAAAAGAAATTTAGCGGGAACTGTACATTCTGCCGCAATAAAAAGTAGCATATGTCCTTTGCCGTGGTCTACTCTACATCCGTGCCAAATTTCATCAAAATCAGTCCAGTAGTTTCGAAGCCTATTCGATACAAACAAACAAACATACAAACAAACTTTTCCTCTTTATTATATTATGAAGATATAAAACATAGGTGAAGATATAAAACACAACTAGGCCGCGAAATGCTTCTAGATGTACGGGTACATAGGCTGCACTAAAAGTATCGGGAATGGAATATTTCCACTGTTCCTGTCATATTAAAATCTTTTTAATTTAAAACTCCTTGGTTTCAAAAATCGAATACCGTTTATTTATTTAAAAAAAGATTCTCGGTCTTGTCACAAGGTCTTGTCAAACTTGTTTAGTCGTTGAGAAAATGGAATTGACTCGAGAAAATTCTAGCATCGCTCTAGAATTTATTATGACTTTCGAAGTGGTTTAACACAAAAACAGTGTGTTGACCGGATGATTTCTGCATTTGGTAATGAAGCCCCACCCAAAACCACAATTTATCGCTGGTTTGCTGAATTTCAACGTGGACGTGTCAAGCTCAGTGATGATCCCCGTCAAGGTCGTCCAAAAACTGCAGTCACCCAAGAAAACGTTGATGCTGTGCGTAAGCTGATTGAGGAAGATCGACATGTGACATACCGCGAAATTCAGGCAACTTTAGACATTGGCATGAGTCAAATACAAATAATCTTGCATGAACAATTAGGTGTAAAAAAGTTGTTTTCCCGATGGATACCGCATTTGCTCTGTGAAGAGTAAAAAGCGGCTCGCGTTACTTGGTGCGTCAGAACTCTCGAAAGATTCCACGCAGGATCCTCAAATGCTGTATACAACATCGCATCAGGTGACGAATCCTGGATATACGCGTACGAACCCGAAACAAAAAACCAGTCACGAGTTTGGGTGTTCGAAAATGAGTTAAAGTCAACAAAAATTGTTCGTTCACGGTGTTGCAAAAAAAAAAAATGGTGGCCACGTTTGTCTCCAAAACCGGCCATGTTGCGACTATTCCTCTTGAGGGACAAAGAACGGTTAATGCAGAATGGTATGCTAACATTTGTTTGCCACAGGTCGTTTCTGAATTCCGTAAAGAGCAACTGCAACCGCCCCATCATCGTCCATCACGACAATGCGAGTTCTCACACCGCGCACAGAACAAAAGAGTTTTTAGAGCAAGAAATCATAGAATTATTAGACCATCCGCCGTACAGCCCCGACCTAAGCCCTAATGATTTCTATACTTTCCTTAAAATAAAGAATAAATTGCGTGGTCAGAGATTTTCATCACCTGAAGAAGCTGTGGACGCCTACAAAACGGCAATTTTGGAGACCCCAACTTCCGAATGGAATGGTTGTTTCAATGATTGGTTCCATCGTATGGAAAAATGTGTCAAATTTCGCGCAGAATACTTCAAAAAGCAATATAGTAGATTGTTAGCCTAGGGTAGAAAAGAATCAATTCCCGAGGTAGTTAGACGCCCGAGCGCAGCGAGGGCGGCTATAGTCCGAGTAGGAATTCATTCTTTTACCCGTGGCCTACACTCTACTTTTCATTTAGAATATGAGGTCTAACTACCTCGGGAATTGATTCCTTTCAACCCTAGGCTAACAATCTATTATTTAAATACATAGACGTATATTATATACGAGGCATGTTGAGGCAAAAAGTGTCTCCAGTAAAATGGGCCATTTTACTGGAGACACAGACAATTTTTAAATTTTTGGGGCCATTTTGAAATTCGAAGTATGGCGAAAACAAGATGGCTGACATTTGAGTTATGGTGAAAACCAAGATGGCGTAACTTTTTCTTGTATGATTTTTTTTCTGCTAAATGTACGTGATAGCCTATCAGTATCTTGAGTTGAAATCTTTGTTTAAATAGTAATGTTGTGTCACTTCTTTGATTCCCGAAATTTTTAGTGCCGCCCTCGTACCTAAAGACTTGAAGAGACCACTGCTGCACTCTCAGAGCTGAAATATAGGAGCACGAGAAATAGAATGAACGTAGACCACTTTGACCAAAGACTTGATAAGTATTATAACTAACTTATGAAAGTTAGGTACTCAAGTTTTAATTTATTTTTCAGCTACTAGGTTTATCTAGGTATTCGTTATCACCTGGGGGCACGGAAGTGCCCCGCCAAGTCGAGCTAAATTAAACTTTAATAAAATATTTATGTCATGAGTAGATACGGGCAGCCACGTAGATGTTGCAGGGTATACATTATTTAATATATTTTAAATGTAATTTTTTTAATTGACATTTACAAAATATGTAAATGTCAATTAAAAAATTACATTTAAATTCAGACCTAATTATCTACGTAGTATTTTATCATATCGCATTCAATATAATTATTTTAATTAGCTTTATTAAAATACATGGCAACATTTCTCATTCAAAAAACCAAAATGAATAGTTCTTTAGAAAAAATATTACATAATTAAATCTTGTCTTTTCATATTTATAGATTAATGAGTCTCTACACTAATATTTTATAGAGGAAAGATTTGTATTTTTGTTACACTAATATTATTATAGAGGAAATATTTGTATTTCTGTGTGTAGGTATGTTTGTAATGCATAAATTCGAAAACTACTGTGCCGATTCTCTTTCATCTCTCAAATCTTTCATCATTAGAAAGCTACATTCACCCTGAGTAACATAGGCTATATTTATTGCTAGAAAAGATTAGTGAACCTTACTAAAACCTTAGTAACGTAACCCAAGGTAAAAAAAAATGCCATAAAACATCTTTTGTCGCATGCGCTGCGGAAAATATTGATGACAGAACAAAAGTATGTTCTACAATACTAAAGAACATCCATACATCCATCCATCCATCCTCACAAACTTTCACAGTTATCACCTATATTAGTAGGAAGGATGGATATTTGTACTCTTTCACGCAAAAACTACTGAACTTAGTAGCTTGAGCTCTGGATTAAAACATAGGCTACTTTTTATCCCGAAAAAGTACAGTGTTCCTGTGGGATACAGTATTTAAGCGGGCGCAGCCGCAGGCAACAGCTAGTAAGTTTATATGTTAAGAAGCTTCTGCTCGTTGCTTTACCCGCGTCAAATTGGGTTTGAAACAATATATAATTTATAATAATAACTAGCTTTTGCCCGAAGTCACGGCAAAAGCTAGTTATTATTATAATTATTTAAAAATTGTAATTTTTTTAAATAATTTTAATTTTTAGACATGTATTAAATATTATTGTTATGTAAAAGGAAATGTGACATTTAGTTACTTATTGACTAATTTTCAAATTATTTTATATGACATTAGATCCTTAGATTTATATTTTGACTAGCGATGTTCAAGAAGTGTATGAGGCCTGGGCCAGCCCTATGTACAGTATATGTTAATATAGCTACATTATATAGTAACCGTTTCCTATTCTTTATTTTGTTTAATTTCACTTCGTTTCCATGTACATTTAAATTAACTTCGTCAAGGAGAGCAACACAAAGTAAAATAAAACATGGCGGATCAGATCAGAATTAACTAAAGAATGTCATTTTGTCAATGACATGACTTTTGACAAAGAAAGACGTTTGGCATTCAAGACGACGCACAGTCATAGACGTAGATTATAGACGAGGCATGTTGAGGCAAAAAGTGTCTCCAGTAAATTGGCCCCAATTTTTAAATTTTTGGGGCCATTTTGAAATTCGAAGTATGGTGAAAACAAGATGGCTGACATTTAAGTTACGGTGAAAACCAAGATGGCGTAACTTTTTCTTGTATGATTTTTTTTTCTGCTAAATGTACGTGATAGCCTATCTTGAGTTGAAATCTTTGCGCACAGTATTCTATTTCACTCAAAAAATTTCCCTATGCTGTTTATTACATACATCGATGAAGAAAATATACATTTTAAATGCAAGAGAAACACCCACGTGTCTATTTCAAATACTTTTTTTTATAAAAAATAATTTATGTTTCGTGACCTCGACGTAAAAAAAAGACTTAATAAATTCTGTAAGCGTGTCTAATCAATATATATTTTTTTGATTAATATAGTTTGATGAAGGACCTTTAGGCGCACATTTTCCATGTTTTATTTTTTGAAGATCACTTCTGGTTGCCGAGTTATTAATTTTTATTCAGTTTTTTGTTTTTATTTTTTTTCTCCCAAAAAACTCAAAAGTGCGACTTGTGACTGACACTGAAAGATTTATCTTAAATGTGTCTTATCACTGATAAAAAAAATTAAGTTGCACTATGGAAGCGTTTGGGAGTTAGAATAAAGGTCAAATGGTACATTTTAGGGTTATCACTAAGGTCAAACAATAGGCGATCGGACTTTTTATTTTTATTGTATAAACGTATAGTACCCTTAAATATGAGTAATTTCTCAAAAGAAATAGTAGGTATATCAAAAGTCAATATTTTCAAAGGTACAGCGATTTGTATAATTATTATGTCACCGTAAAATTGTAAAATAACTCACGAGGTTGTAAAAAATGTGTCGAAAGCTTCATTACTATAATCATAATTGTAAATCATATACAATTTTGTAGTTAAAGAAAAAATTTCATTAATTTGAGCAAAAATGAAAGGTCCAGTTGAATGACACCCCTAACACAATATTTTGAAATTCGATTACTCGTAAACGCTTCCATAGTGCAATTTGATTTTTTTATCAATGATAGACGCATTAAAGGTCAATCTTTCAGTGCCAGTCACAAGTCGCACTTTTGAGTTTTTTGGGAGAAAAAAAAATAAAAACAAAAATCTGAATAAAAATTAATAACTCGATAGCCAGAAGTGATCTTCAAAAAATAAAATATGGAAAATATGCGCCTAAAGGTTCTTCATCAAACCATATTAATCAAAAATATATATATTGATTAGACACGCTTACAGAATTTATTAAGTCTTTTTTTACGTCGAGGTCACGAAACATAAATTATTTTTTATAAAAAAAGTATTTGAAATAGACACGTGGGTGTTTTACTCTTGCATTTAAAATGTATTTCTTCATCGATGTATGCGATAAACAGCATAGGGAAATTTTTTGAGTGAAATAGAACACTGTGCGACGTCTCTTCGTAAAGCTGTTGTGGTAAGGTTGTGGCAAGGAATTTGTAAGTATTATATACAACAGGAAAGAGTACTTCAAACTTTATTTTCTTTTAATTTAATCAAAAATGATCTTTACTACTCAGACTTAAAGCTTAATATCACGTGCGCAATAAAAAAAACCGGTCCCGGTGAGATAGCTATAAGTTATCCCTGTGTCTCGTTCTAACAAGGAACCTAGTGTAGCCAGTTTATATCTTTCCTTAAATTTCAGGTTTGGTAGAGTTTATGTGCGATATGGTGTATAAACAAGAAATACTAATAAACTCGGTTAAATATTATGTTATTCATAATCTGAGAGAGAAATGTAAAATAAAAATCACTATTTATTTAGAACCTACCTTAGTAGGTAGGTTCTAAATAAAATAAAAAACCGATAATTAGAAATTTGTTATTTATTTTTTGATTATTTGCATTTTGGTAGAGTAAAATGGAAGAAATGAAAATAGAATAGTTGCAACACAAAACGCCGTGTATTTCCCTTGGAACATTCTAGATGTTCGGGTGACAATATGATTTAATGGGGAATATAGGACATTTATATTATTTTACCTACCTTCATGATATTGTGAAGAGGAAACCATTGTATGTTTGTATGTTATTGATAATTTCTGAAACCTAACAGATTTGAAAAATTCTTTCACTGGTAGAAAAATTCTTAATCCCTGAGTGCTTATTATGTGCGCATAGTTACGTGAGAACCTCGCGGGCGGGCAGGCGACATCAGACAGACAGAGTTATAATATTAGTAGGTAGGTTTATCTGTATAGAATGACTTATAATATAATAATAATATTTATGGACACTTCACACCACATCAATCTTGTCCCGTGGTAAGTTCTCGAAGAACTTGTGTTTAATTTTATAAGCTTTTATTTAGTTTCACCTGTCCCGTTGTCGGTCTATAATGGATTCTTGCAAGTTAAATTTGATCCACTTTCCGGTTTCCGATTGAGTTGAAATTTTGCACGAATATGACGTAAACCGCATGACAATGCAATATTATGATGACGTGGAGCTGATCTGATGATGGAGCTGGAAGGTGGCCACAGGAATTCCGAAATAAAACCACATAGTCCCATCGAATTTGGGTTCGTTTAGTTCGTCTTGACAAGTACTTTGATACTATATGGTAACCGGTCTGGTGATGGAGCTGGAAGGTGGCCATAGGAACTCTGAACCCCATCGAGTTTGGGCTCGTTTAATTCATGTTGACGAGTAATCTGATACTATATGGTAACCAGGATCTGATGATGGAGCTGGATGGTGGCCATAGGAACTCCGTAATTAAACGACGCAACCCCATCGAGTTTCGGCTCGTATGATTCGTCTTGA
Source organism: Glaucopsyche alexis (assembly GCA_905404095.1). Classification (NCBI taxonomy): domain Eukaryota; kingdom Metazoa; phylum Arthropoda; class Insecta; order Lepidoptera; family Lycaenidae; genus Glaucopsyche; species Glaucopsyche alexis. Next base: position 31,126,279 of record FR990043.1, on the reverse strand, counting down.
CGAGTATCTTGGTTGGCGTGAATATGCAATCAAATGAAAGGGCTTGCTGTGAATAACTCGAAAATCCAACATGGCGGAACATCCAAGATGGCCGCCATGTCATTTTTAATGCACTCCTACAATATGGGTATCAAATGAAAGGGCTTGCTGAGAATAACTTGAAAATCCAACATGATGGAACATCCAAAATGGCCGGCAAGTTATTTTTAATGCACTCCTACAATATGGGTATCAAATGAAAGGGATTGCTGAGAAAAACTCGAAAATCCAACATGACGGAACGTCCAAGATGGCCGACAGTCAATTTTAATGTAATCCTACAATATGGGTATCAAATGAAAGGGCTTGCTGTGAATAACTCGAAAATCCAACATGACGGAACGTCCAAGATGGCCGACAGTCAATTTTAATGTAATCCTACAATATGGGTATCAAATGAAAGGGCTTGCTGAGAATAACTCGAAAATCCAACATCATGGAACATCCAAGATGGCCGACAAGTTATTTTTAATGCACTCCTATAATATGGGTATCAAATGAAAGGGATTGCTGAGAAAAACCCAGAAATCCAACATGACGGAACATCCAAGATGGCCGACAGTCAATTTGAATGCAATCCTACAATATGGGTATCAAATGAAAGGGCTTGCTGAGAATAACTCGAAAATCCAACATGGCAGAACACCCAAGATGGCCGACAAGTTATTTTTAATGCACTCGTACAATATGGGTATCAAATGAAAGTATGGTGTGTTGGGGTTTTTTGAGGTCTTTACTGAGTAGAGTAAAATCTCTAGGAGATCTCCTTATTGAAGAGCTTGACGGTACTAAATTAACCAGCAAACGACCTTGCAACAATGATGCGTTAAATGAGATGAACAGACTGAGAAACCTATCTAGCGATAACTAAAAAGTAAAAAATAAATTAAACGTAAAAAAAAAACTTTTTTAAAAAACAAGCTTTTATTTGAATGCGCTAAAATATTTTTCCTTTAAAACTTTTACTATCAACTTACAACGCAATTACACAATTTATATGATATAAAAGCTTGTCGAGAATCAAGCAAATCAAAGAAGTAAATCAAGTAACTTGATCTGATAGATTTATGAGACAATTTATTTGATTCTCGATAAGCTTTTTTAACATAATATAAATTGTGTAATTACGTTATAAGTTAATAGTAAAAGTTTTAAAAGAAAAAATGGCGGGATTCGAACCAGCGACCGGCTTGATCACCAACATGCTCAACCACTAAGCCAAAGAGGTCGTCAAACTTTTAATTAGTGCAAAATATATTTTACCACGTGGTAGTGCTCATGATTACAAACTTTCCCAAAGGAACTTTTTTATTTAATCCACCTCAACTTAACATTAGGTAGCGAATTAAATAATAATATAAAACAACGGGTTGCACTCCAGGAGTGCCGGTAGAAGTGAAAAATTTCAAAAGTGGGGCCATTTCACTAGACACTTTTCTCCTTAGTGTTTTCACTATACGTCAAATTTCAAAATGGCCCCAAAATTTTCAAGTGGGGCCATTTAACTGGAGACACTCTTTTCTTCATAGTGTTTTCACCATACGTCAAATTTCAAAATGGCCCCAAAAATCTCAAAAGTGGGGCCATTTAACTGGAGACACTTCTTTTCTTTATCGTGTTTTCACCATACGTCAAATTTCAAAACGGCCCCAAAAATCTCAAAAGTGGGGCCATTTAACTTGAGACACTTCTGTTCTCCATGGTGTTTTCACCATACGTCAAATTTCAAAATGGCCCCAGAAATCTCAAAAGTGGGGCCATTTAACTGGAGACAATTTTCGTGGGGGGACAATTGGAGGTAAAGGCCAATGTAAGGGTAAATGTGATGGGGATGATTGGCGGTCAAGGTCAAGGCCAAAGGTCAGATAAGTTTTTCTGAAAATCGCACTTTTCAAGTGATATTTGACAGAAAAAGGTCATTGACGTTCCTATTCTCATTTGAAACGCGTTATATCGACTTCAAAATTATGAAGATTAAGTAGAGAAATAGCCAAATTTAAAAGGGAAATTATTTAGAAAATAAGTTTTATTTCATACTTTTTTGGGTTTTTTTTCGTTGGAAGTCGGTTTAATTTTTTGCTTAAAAATAATAATTTCACCCGTTTTAGTTATATATTTTGTTAAGTTGTTATTAATACGTCTTAAGAACGTCTAAAATAAACGATCGAATGTATAATTGAATACGCGCCAAGCTTCCATTAGGTATTGTTGTTAAGGTGATGATGATGAATTACTGTAAGTTACAAAGTGGCATATGCTTGCAGTTCTTTAAACAACGCTGAAATTTCCAAACGTGTACCTTTAAAGACTGAGGAGTTCTGTTCAGTGCTTTTGGATCTAGGGTATACCCTAGGGTTTCAACATCTTATTTTTAGGAGCATATGCTGCATTGTGTTACTTCAGTAAAAGTCAAAATCACTATATGTGTCGATATAAATTTCGAGGAGTTCCCTCGATTCCTCATGGATCGCATCATCCGGTTTCCGCCTTAGTGACTAAAGGACCAATTTCGAATTAAACCCTTTACAACAACAAAATAATTTTTCAAATAGGTCCATAAACAGCAGAGTAATGTCCAAAGATCTCCGTGTTAGTGTAAAATACTATGAGAAGTACCTTTTATATCATCATAATGTTATGATGTATGGTGTGATAGTGGTGTTGATGATGATGTTTACTCTAATTGACAGGATGGCATATGCTTGCAGCTTGCAGTTCTTTAAACAACGCCGAAATCCCCAAACATATGTCTATTATGAGTCAGGAGTTCTGTTCTATACTTTTGGATCCAGGGTATACCTTGGAGCAAAATAAAACTTTTTGATAGCATGTGCTTGGTCTTCTTTAGAAAAAGTTGAAATCACCATATGTTTCCAAACTTCAACTAATTTGTCCCCAAATTAAAAATATTGTTGTCACCCTTGTTAAAAAGAGACGGAGCGGTTTGTATTGTATCTCCCTCTCGGCACAGATTTGATGCCGAGAGCTCTTTCCAGTTGTATAATATATACTTACAAATTCCTTGGGTTGTGGTTATATACTCAAAGAGCTGTTTACTACGTCAAAAGTCAAGTCAAAACAACTGTCATGGCCGCCCTAAAAATAGTGTTCTCGTAATAAAAAACTCTTCAAATAATCATTTTTGTACGCATGTACCCTTCTTCAAATTATTTTTTTCGTATTTTTATGATATTCCCATTTTTTTTCCTATTTACCTATGTAGTGTACATAGAACTGGCCCAAAATAAAACATCTCTGATGAAGGTTTAATTTTTATGACAATATTCTATATGTAATTTCAATTATATTATCTTTACTAGATTTTATGATGATTAGGTATATACTTAATGTTATAAAAGTCCGGACGCACTAGGCGGAACTGAACTTCAGCGGAACTGAGCGACACGTTTTGGTAAGTCGCACTGCAACTGCAGCGGCGCTACAAAAATATATTTAGTAGCTAGGCAACCTCCGAGCAAGATGGACGAATGGACGATTGAAATTTAAAAGGTTTTTTTTAATAAATATGTACCTACCATGGACGAATAAAACTATAGACCTACAGACCTACAGAAGAAAATTAAAAAATGTCGTACGTTTTAATGTATGGGACATTAAAACGTACGACATTTTTTAATTTTCTTATTGACCGTTATAGCCCAAGAGCTACTGAGAAATTTTGAGTAGGTATTTGAGGCACGATGAAACCTTGTCCTGTACTTCTCCTATTGTACCTCAACACGAGAATGCAGGCCTGGCTGGTCAGAAGCGGAACTTAGCCAAGTTACAAATTTTTGAAAAGTACATTTTTTAATGCCAAAAATACATGTTTGAGGCGCTTTGAAATATTGATATACAGTTAGTATAATGTATAAGGAGTTGGGGAAAAAAAAAGGCCATGTAATTTAGTTGGAACTTTAACCTAGCCATGTCAGTTTAAAAGTAAATAAACTGGCTTTCGATTCATGATTTTCTGACATCTATTGGTCATTTTATGAACTGCAATATACGTATGGGCGAAAATGCGACATCTATGAAGCCCTCAAAGAACTACGTGGTCAAAAAATAAAATTGCGTATTGTGCAATAAACTTACTCGTCAAAATGTATTTAAAGAACAAATAGGTATTAATGAAATAGAAATGGCATACGAACCAGCATAACCTACCATCTACATGTTTAAGATAATAATTTAGTTAACTATAAACGTAAAAGCGACATCTAGGAAGAATCAAAGAACTACGTGGTCTTGATAATTTTCGCAAAGTCGATATGAGTCGTTTTTAATTGATTTTCCTATAAAAATCGAAGATATCCATTCGTTGTTTATACAATATTGTGTGCAATAAAATTATATATTGTGCAATAGTCTAATTTACTCGACAAATTGTATATAAAAAACAAATCTAGACACGCGGTAGTGTGTCAAGCCAAGTTCAAGTAACAGAACTGGCGAGTGGCACCGTGTGTAATATTACACGAACCATTTGGAGCCCAAACGGTTATTTAGATATTAACGTCCAAAAATCGTCATTTTGATCACTGACTAACCTATAGATCAAAACTTTAACCCAGTTCCAGATGACCTAAAAATTCAATATTATGTTTGTTCGCAGATAACTTCGTCGTTTATGAACCGATTTTCAACTTTTTTTTATGATGTAAAGGGTTATAATACCAAGTTAGTCCGGTTGTCAAAAAAGTGGTGACCTGATGTTGGAATCCATGAGGAATTGAGGGAACTCCTCGAAATTTATATGGACACATATGGTGATTTTGACTTTTTCTGAACAAGTCTAAGCATGTGCTACCAAAAAGTAAGATTTTGCTCCAAGGTATACCCTGGACCCAAAGGTACAGAACAGAACTCCTGACTCCTTATAGATACATGTTTGGGGATTTCGGCGTTGTTTAAAGAACTGCAAGCATATGCCACCATGTCAATAGGCATGTTGCCGAAAAAAAATTTTTTTAGACAACATGTTAATAAACAATCCAGAACCCATTTACAATATTACATTGAAATTTACAATATGAAAGAGAGCGATATATTGGCCTGTGTCGTCACAGCCTGCTACCGCCATACATTTCTCATAACAAAATTTATGGCGGTAGCAGGCTGTGACGTCACGAATCGTTTTGCGAGAAAGAGATGGACAATATTTTTTATATGCTTATATTTTTAATCCCGTCACTCTAAATACCTATTTCTTTCAGATTTATGTATCTTTAATCAACAATTTTAAAATTTAATTGTATTAAAAAGTATTGTAAACATACAGTTTATTATTTAACAATACACTATACAATAATAACTACCTACTTTAAATTATTTACAGATTAAAGAAAGAAAGAAAAATAATAAAAAATAAAAAAGAGAAAACTAAAGTACAATATAATTTAAAGGCTATAAAAAGAAGAAAACCTCTAGGTCGTCCCCATCAGGCAGAGTGCCTATCAGGCTCATAGAATTTCCTCACTGGATAGCAATGCTAACTCTTTGAGCCAGATAGGTGCCGGCTCTGGGGTCTTGGGTGGCCTCTACGAGTTTTTTTGAAATTTCTCCGAATAGTTTGTGTGCCCCCGGACCCCATGTGCCTAAGGTTTCAACCCCAAACGGTTCAAATATGAGATCCCTACTAAGGTTCTCATACTTGCGCCGCTTGAGGTTTTCTGCTTGATTTGCGGCCGCACCTGCAGTACTTGAGGTGCCCTGGACATGGGACGGAGCAAGTGTATCGACGCATGTAGCGTCCCATACAAGAGCCCGTCCCAGTCTCCAAGGGACCAGGGTCATTCCGTCTGGTCTCTTGCCATCGTCGCGCGACAGTCCAGAGGGTTCCAGCACAGCTGGCACTCCGGTCGTGACAAGTGCCCGACGAATGAGGTCGTTGAGGCAGTGATGGCGGGAGATGCGACCGGCGCTTCGTGGACAGGACAGACCATGGTGTCCGAGTCTGTCTACATTTGCACCACAAACGCAACGATGGGGGACGACATGGGGGATGCCAAGACGCAGGGAAGTAGCTAATCGAAATGTTGTTCGATCCAGCAATGTGCCCGTATTGGGTGACGGTAGCGCCTGTAACCAAAGGCCCGCCTCCCATTTCTCCACAGCTAAGAGGCGAGCCTGCTCCGTAGGACTGGACGATGTGTTAAGGAGATTGTTCCGTAACAGTCTACAGAGAGGCTCGTCCCAGAGCCTTTGGGAAAATGTATTGGCGGGCAATTCGTTACAAGCACTAGCTACGCTCCAGGCGTCCTTGGCCTCGTCCAGAAATGGAACTGTATTGGTTTAGGATGGGTGCTCTAGTATTTCAGAGATTAGTCTATAGTTTGCGTGGACTGAGGACAAGAAGGCCGGAAGGGATACGTCCGAGGGTTTTCGGACACCCATGCCACCGAACCTTACTGGAAGTGTTGCCTGAGTCCATGAGCGGTCATCGAAGTTTATGTTCAAAATAGCGGAAAGCTTATGTCTTATGGTGTCATCCAACTGTTTGAGAAGTTGAGGGAACTTCCACAGTTGACAACACCGCAAGACATACGTAAATTTAGGTACAAAAAGGCAATAACGTGTTAAGGTGAAGGCCATGTGACAGTTAATTTGGAGAAGGCGGTCTAAAGTTTCAAGTTTTAAATTTAATTTGTATAACTGTAAAATCCCACACTAGGCAACATCCCTATTAGAGTAATTTAATACATCATCACATTATTATGATATAAAAGGCTCTTCTCATAGTATTTTACACTAACTCGGAGATCTATGAACATAACTCTGCCGTTTATGGACCTATTTGCAAAATTATTTTGTTGTAAAGGGTTTAATTCGAAATTGGTCCTTTAGTCACTAAAGTGGAAACCTGATGATGCGATCCATGAGGAATCGAGGGAACTCCTCGAAATTTATATCGGTACATATAGAGATTTTAACTTTTACTCAAGTAACACAAGGCATATGCTACCAAAAAATAAGATGTTGCACCTTGGTGCTTTTGGGAACTCCTCTAAATTTATATCGACACACATAGTGATTTTGACTTTTACTGAAGTAACATCAGCATATGCTACCAAATAACAAGATGTTGCACCTTGGTGCTTTTGGATCTTTTGTATAACCTGGATCCAAAAGCAGTGAAAAAAACTCCTCAGTCTTTAAAGATATGTGTTTGGAAATTTCGGTATTGTTTAAAGAACTGCAAGCATATGCCAGTTTGTATCTTACAGTAATCATCATCATCTTATTAACAAATTAGTGAAAACTTAGCGCGTATTCAGTTATACATTCGATCGTTTATTTTAGACGTTCTTAAGATGTATTAATAATAACTTAACAAAATATATCACAAAAAAGTATGAAATTATTATTTTTAAACAAAAAATTAAACCGACTTCCAAAGTAAAAGTACACAAAAAAAAAAAAAAACTTACTTTCTAAATTATTTCCCTTTTAAATTGGGCTAAAGCTTTAACTATTTCTCTACTCAATCTTATTAATTTTGAAGTCGGTACCAGCAAATATGAACGTAAGTTCTATAAAATATTGTAGAATATTGTTTGAGCTGGTACCGATTTCAAAATTAAGAAGATTGAGTAGAGAAATAGTAAAAATGTTAGCCGAATTTGAAAGGGGAATTATTTAGAGATTAAGTTATATTTCATACTTTTTTGTGTATTTTTACTTTGGAAGTCGGTTTAATTTTTTGTTTAAAAATAATATGCTCCAGAATCCGAAACACCGGATTAAAATTCAGAGAATTATTAATTAAAAATAGAACTCTGTGCTAATACAATAGAGTTGAAAATCGAACACATGAGTGTCGAGTCAAATGTCAGTGTCATTAGTCATATAATATGACACACGAAATCCTTTTTCATCTCTTTTGTTACACAGACTACCAGCAGGCTTAGCATACACATTGGATGTGCATGCATGCTAAGCCTGCAAGAAATACCGAAGAAACGACAAAATGAGAGATTGAAGAAACGTTAATACCATTCGGAATTCAGAATAGGTCTTATTGTAAGGCAGCACGGTTGATGCTTCGTCGTTATGAGAAAAAATATTTCTTTTCTTCCCGAGCATGAGGTCCAAAAATGTCCTCTTTTGACAGCTAAAGTAGAAACTTTTTCTTAATTTAACGTCAAATACTCTATACTAATATAATAAAGAGGAAAAGTTTGTTTGTTTGTTTGTATGTTTGTTTATTTGCATTGAATAGGCTCCGAAACTACTGGACCGATTTTGATGAAATTTGGTGCAAATATAGATGAGACCACGGGGAAGGACATAGGCTCCTTTTTATCGCGGCAAAATGTACGGTTACCGCGGGATTTCCTTTTGCGCGTACGAAGTCGCGTGCAACATCTAGTCTTACAATAATGTCAACTACTCCACATCATGGCACTCCTAGCTTAGTTTCAGTCTTTATATATAGAATATTTCTTCTTTAAATTTATTTCTTCGGCTCGCGTCGCCGTGTCATGCTAAGCCTGCTAGTACGAGGAAAAACTTTGGAAAAACTTAAAACACTCTTATGCCAAAGCATAGAGCGTGCGGACAGATACGGTGTATCATTTTCAACCTTATGCCTTAGCAATAAGGTTCAAAATAAAGTTCACCTGATCTGTCCGCGACTGCAAAATGACTTGTCAATCGTAATTTCAAACATTTTTGATTTTCATTGTGGTTACTTATCGTTTAATTCAATATTCTAATTAAGTTACACTTTGATTTCGTGTAGTTTTCTATTTAAATAGGTAGGTATTTTAAGCAAAATACGATTTCTTGGTATTTTAAAGAGTTGTATTATTTTTTATGATAGGTAGGTAGGTACATATTTAGTTTTGTTTTCATAATAATTAAGGTTGTCTTTTTATCCAACCGTGATAACCCATATTCACGCGAATGAAGTCGCGGACATCACCAAGCTACAATAATTATTATGATCAATATCTACATTATACAACATTGTATTGTACCTGTTTATATAAGTAGGTACCTACTTTTATTCGATGCTTTTGCGCGCCATCTCGTGATCACATGTGGTACCCTAATACTACGCCATCTACCATAATTGTCTAAAAACAAGCTACTGAGGTCATTTTTTTTATTTAGAGACAATTATCAAATATCCGCCTATGAACTTTAAAATCACACTGGAAAGAGATGGAAAAATATTTTTTCTTGTTTAAAAGAGAACTTAATTGATTTACTTCGCTAATTTGTGCAATTTATTGATTTTCGTGCTAGTAACTAACGCTATCTAGAGCTAAGCTGAATCCGGACCTTTATTTTGTGTATGTTTTAATGTATGGGATCTGTCAGTCTATACTTTTTTATTCGTCCATGGTACCTACATACCTACAATCTAAATAATTTACATACGACCTCCGTGGCTCAGAGGTGAGCGCAGTGGCGCTTTAACCGGAGGTCGCGGGTTCGAATACCGCCAGGGAACAAAAAAGTTTTCTGTGTTCCTGGGTCATGGATGTGTATTAAATGTGTGTATAATAAAAATCTTATATTAAAGTAAAGTACATATAAAAAGTATTAAATATATTTCCGTTGTCTAGTACCCGTAACACAAGTTCTTCGGATACTTACCACGGGGCCAGACTGACGTGGTGTGAAGCGTCCATAGATATTATAATTATTATAATTTTCACTATGAAACCAATTAACATTGGAGAGGTCGTCGTTCATCCACAGGAAAAAGAAATAAAAAAATTAACTTACCATTTATTCCCATTTCTTGAACTATTTAATAATAATATCTATCTATGGACGCTTTTACACCACGTCAATCTGGTCCCGTGGTAAGTTCTCGAAGAACTTGTGATACGGGTACCAGACAACGGAAATATATTTAATACTTTTATACTATAAATATATTTAAGATTTTTATTATATAATACACATTTATTGCACATCCATGACCCAGGAACATAAAAAACTTTTTGTCTCCCGGTGGGATTCGAACCCGCGACCGGGCTTCTTGAGCGCCGACGCGCAAACCATTGTGCCACAGAGGTCGTTTCACTCCAAAGTTAGTTTTTTTTTTCATAGAAGTGTTCATGTACCTACTTTTTATGCTGGACGTCATAATATTATTATGTCTCCGGATACTGGCCCACGAGTACAATAAATTTTATTCATCTATCGACATTTTTGACGAACGATTATCGCGCTCCCAAGTATCTCGGTTGACTGACTATGAAAATGAAGTTGGCGAAACCGAACTGCAGTTCGCGACACTTTTTGTCAGTTGATCAAGTTTGTCTTGCAGTTCGCTGCAGTGTAGTTCCGTTACCGCTTAGTGCGTGTTATCTCATACAATTTCATATAAAGAATATTTTGACGCGACGTGTCGCTCAGTTCCGCCGAAGTGCAGTTCCGCCTAGTGCGTCCGGACCTTTATGATTATAGACTTGACATTCGCACACCATTGTTATGGTTAGATGTGAAGAACTATATTTTATAATTATTGTAACTACCATCACTGCCACATCTTGTGAATAAATTATTAATAGATTGATTGATTCGTCCGCGTAGAGTTTGGTTTACATATAAAGATTTTACCCCCTTTTCACCCCCTTAGAGGGCGCATTTTCAAAAATCTTTTCTTAGCGGATGCCTACGTCATTACAACTATCTTTATGCCAAATTTCAGCAAAATCCGTTCAGTAGTTTCGGCTGTGCGTTGATAGATGTGTCAGTCAGGTTTGCCTTTTATATATTTAGACTAGCCGGTGCCCGCAACTTCGTTTGCGTGGAAATAGTAAATGGAAACTGAACCCTTTTTACCCGACTACGGCGAAATCAAAAGGAAGGATAATAATGATTTTGGCTGTCTGTGTATGTTATTACCTGACTGCAGGTGTTTGGTATCAAAATTAAGAGCTTGAAGTGTACATTTTTGGAATGGTCTTCCATAGTAAATTGTCAAGCATGAGTCTGACTGAAAAAAATACATTCATACGCCCGTTCATCCCTTTAGGGGTTGAATATCGAAAAATCATGAAACATGTGCTTGTTTTGTTTTAGGACTACATTTACAAAGTTCCAAGCCTAAATGCTCATTTAAAAAAATACCCGTACAAAGAATAGTACCCCTTTTTACCCCTTAAAAACATAGAATTTTAGAATTTTTTAAATTAAAGTCTCAGTAAATCATGCCAAAGAGCAATATCACCAAATCCCAAATAGATCAGACCACAGACAAAAAAGTTACATAAAAATGTTGATACCCCTTTTTACTCCTTTAGGGGGTGAATTTTGCAAAACCCCTTTTTAGTGCGCCTATACTTCACAAAAGGAAGCCACGGTCCAAATATTACGTTTCTAGCTTCAGTAGTTTTGGCTCGGCGTTGATGAATCAGTCAGGTGTTGGTACTTTATATAATAGAATATTATTTATAGCCTAAGCATATATTTAAATGGTCGTAATTAGTTTTTTTAATATTATATATCTATGGTCGTAATACTGAATCGCGTAAAAAAGCGTAATTATGATGTATTTCTTATATTGGTGTGCGCCCGGGCGGAGTCTCTGCATCGGTCGTCGTCGACCGCTTAAATTTATTATTCTCGCGTGTATTTTATAAATTATAACCAACTTTGACCTGTTTTTTTTTAATTTTCATCCCCTACTCTATTACTTTTAGGGGTAGTTTTTTATGGCCCGTTGAAGGAGTCTCTTGTTCCCCCAAGAGCTAGATGCTTTCTTTTTCATACTTTACTACATTTGTATTAAATATTTTTAATTCTAATTACATTCTTTAATTTTTACGTTTGTTGTTTTCTACTTATTCTAGTTCTTCACATTAATCTTATTAAATTACAATTTCCTAATTTTTTTCATGTTTCTTTATAGTGCTTATTTTGTATTTACGATTTTCTGCATACATTTCCTTATACATTTTACTATTTTGCTATAACATTTGCGTATTACATTTATATAATTGTTTTCCACTTTCTATTTTAATTTATATATCTGTTTCTTATATATTATTTGCTTTACTTTCTATAAATAATTATTCTATGTTTACGTACCCTTTCACCATTGTATTTACGTGCTAATCTGGTTAGGTATATTTCTCATTTCTGTTTTATTTTATATCATATTACAATTAAATTTCACAGTCTTTTACTTGAGTATATACTTGAATATTGTTCTATATAAAATGAAGCTATCTATTCCTTGAATTTATTTCTATTCATATACTTATGCCCATTAATTTTGCATTTGTATCCACTACCTATTACATTTTAGGTTTTTCTACTAAAGATATCCTAAGTATATTATTACATTCAATTTCTCTCCCGCTCCGACGATTGTCCAGTCGACAGTTTTTGCAAAAAATTATTATCATTATAATTCTTATTGCAAGTGATGGTCTGCAAGGCACACCGTGATTTACTAATTTCTTATAACAGCACCAGTTTATACATAATATACAATACAACAATTAATAATTTTCGCTTAGGATACATATATATGCTTTGTTAGAATATATAATCACTATAACCATATACGAGTGAGTACATAGATATTAAGCTGTCTTTTTCTTAGTGGTAGTTAGTTTATCTAGAGTTTATGGTTATTTTATCCAGGTAAAGTATAATTTATCTAGAGCTGTATATGTATAGTTTATCTAGAGTTATGGCTATTTTATCCAGAGTATAAGTATAGATTATCTTGTGTTTATGTCGGCCATATGTATTAATAGCTTTTGCCCGCGTAAATACAGTATCCCACGGGAACTCTGTACTATTTCGGGATATAAAGTAGCCTATGTATTATTCCAGATCTTAAACTACTACCATACCAAATTTCATCAAAATAAAAGTAGCTTTTCTTGAAAGAGTTACAAACATCCATCCATACATCTATCTATCCTCACAAACTTTCACATTTATAATAGTAGTAGGAATTATCAGTACGTTATTTAGACTGTATGCAGAGTTTATCTACAATAGCTGCAATTTTATCTAGATTTTAAGTATAGTTTATCTTGAGTTTATGTATAGATTATGTTATGTTTGTCAATATAAGATGTATAATTCTCTATTAATTTATCATCTAGATTCTAGATTCTAGAGTTCATGCAAAGTTTTTGTATGTGAGATACATTGCACCCGTGAGAAGGTAAGGTAAGAAAGAAGCAAACGTACTTAGATTGTATTGTATCTAAACCTATTTAGAACTTTTGTATAAAATGTGTTAATAAAATGTAAGTAATGTATTAAATTGGTTTCTCAGCTTCTATTTTTAAATTTTTTAATCTAAAATTAATTTAATTTCCCTGTAAATTGACCGCCAACATCAGGTGATTAATTATCATCGTCATTGACCAATTCTTATCGGTATTTTAATAAGTACGACTTCACTTTGTAGGAACGGACTATGGACCGTACGATAGGATAGTCAAAGTATGTCTGTTTTTCCACTTACCGGTTCGGCCCCGCACCGGTAGCAAAGAATATATATTACTAACGTAAAGAACCGTCACTCCACCGATTTACACGACTCACCGCTCGCAGCTGTGTGTGCGTGTCTGGGCGAATGCGGGGGCGAGTGGGGAGTAACTTTTTCCCAGCCTGGACTATGGTTCACGGGGCTGGCAGTTTCGCCGACGCGACAGTGTAATTTCATAAGAAAGATTTGGCTGACGCGACGTTCATAAAAATATATTTTGTTTTTTGTTTCACTAGTGATGTAGTCATGCAATAGTTTGATTTTATCGATATTTTTAACGAAATATGCTTGGGTTGGATAAAGTTTGTAGGAGGTTAACCTCGAACGTATATAATTTTTTTATTAAAACCCGTTCAATAGTTATTGCGATAAAGAGAAACAAACGTGTGGTGTGCCATTTGCCCGTTTAAGATTCATCCGTCCATCCATTCACCCATCCATACATCCTCACAAACTTTCATATTTATAATAGTAGTAAAATAATAGTAAGGATTTTCGCATAAAATTTTAGATTAAATATTACATTTAGTACTTAATCGCATTTAAATCTGTCGATACCTATCGATATTGTGCGACGATTTTAGTTGTGTTACAACACTTATTGAGTGGTAATAAAAATTTAAAATTGCATTGATATAATTCAAATAGTCTTTATACTACTTAAGAATTAAGTGCAAATTAAACCCAATTGCTAAGGACACAAGGTATATTTTTCCAATTTATGGGCCCAATGACTGAGTACATTTTAGATTAAAAAAATATGGCAATAAGACGTTTGCACTTTGCATGGAGACTATTTTGAATTTTCGTTGTAAATATCAGTATTGTTCAAAAGTTCAAATCGCACGCACCGTGTACCTAAAATATTAGAAATTTCCTGATCGGTATTAAAATGAGTGGGCTTAATAATTTAGTTGTATATGGTCGCCGGCCGTATTGACCAAGAAAAAAATTATGACAAAAGTTCCTTCCGCTTAACCTACCTCGATAATTAATACTTACTTTTTCTAAACTAACCCTTGTTTTCGTCACACGCAGTAGGTACAATAAATAACTGAGGCGTGGATTAAAGTAAGTAGGTATGATTTCCCTTTCCATATTAAGTATCTAGCTGTTGCCTGCGGCTTCGCCCGCGTAAAAATATTATATTTACGAAGACGTAAAAAAATATTTTCAATGAATTCGATGTCAACCCTAGGCTTAAGTCAACATAACTGACATTTGTCGGTGCTCGAACTGTCATTTGTAGAGAGTGTCGCCCCTGTGCCGGTAGCTTCTTGGGTGCCGATTGTTGAGGGAGAAAAATATTTGAAAATACTGTATGTTGCCCGCGACTTCTTACGCGTAAAAAGAAATCACACAGGAACCTTACATTTTGCTGCGATAAAAAGCCTACATGTTAGGCTAAGCGCGCACCACGATTTTTTTGTAGTGCGATTATTTTGTCGCAGAAATACAACGTATGCGTTTATTTGTCTGTGCGCGTATATGTGCGATTATTTTGTCGTAGAAGTGTATGTAACATTTCTGCGACAAAATAATCGCACTACAAAAAATCGTGGTGCGCGCTTAGCTTTAAGAATCCTGAGCCTAAACTACTACCATACTGAATTTTATCAGAATCTGCTCCACAGTTTTTGCGTGAAACATCCATAGTCCATACATACAAACTTTCACATCTATACTAAATACTAATATAATTAAGAGGAAAAGTTTGTTTGTTTGTTTGCATTGAATAGGCTCCGAAACTACTGGACCTATTTTGATGAAATTTGCCACAGATATAGAGTAGACCACGGGGAAGGACATAATATGCTACTTTTTAATATGGAAAAATTTACGGTTTCTGCGAAATTAACTTTTACGCACACGACGTCGCGGACAACGTCTAGTTTAGGTATAATATTAGTAAGGATATGGTATGTTTTTTTCCGCGGCTCGGCAATGACACGTTAAGTGGAAGAACAGCCTATGGAACATATTATAATTGATAACTAATTTGCAATAAATACGTGATCCATTGACCTCCCGGCTAAGGTTTACCCCGCTGACTCCTCAGTGCTCAGCAATTGACAGTGACGACCGGTTGGCCCGTGCGGGGTCAGTGTCGACTGCAGTATATCCTTACTTTTATCTCTTATCACTTTCTTGCATTTATTTGCATAAATATTTACGCGACTACCGCGAAGTCAAAAGGAAGGGTAATGATTTTGGCAGTCTATGAATGTATGTCTGTTTGTCCCCCGAAGTGCCTAAACTACTGATGAGATTATAATGAATTAGGGTCAATAGATTCGTAATAATAGCCAAGGAATCGTAAGCTTCTATAGTTATTTATTTTATGCTATAAAGGTTAGTTAATAGGTTAGTTCAGTCTTACGTAGGGGCAAGCTTCGAATCTTAACATCCTCTAACTCTTAACTCTACCGGCCCTAACTTTCCTGCACCTACTACAAGACTTGAATAATCAGTTAATACATTTTTAACCACGCAATACTGTACGTCCGTCATTGCAGTGGCGAAATTACTACAGCGGCAATTTCTTGTTACGTTATGGACTATTTATTATGGTCATTACACTACCATTACAAGTTCCAGGTCGTAGAAGCTCGTATTTAATAGCTGATAAGCTGTCAAGGACCTCGAACTAAAAAGTTATCAGAGCCAAGTAGTTTAATGTACCTACAGAAGGACGAAGGTTTTATGTACCGACGATATTGTAGGATCACAATTTTTGCTTACTAAATTCATCAGGCGCTGATGAATTTGCCTTTGTGATAAAAAATTTTGGTTTTTACTTCTTATTTAAGTAATGTGGAAATTTGTTATTAAAATACTTATACCAATAAAAAAAGCGAAGATAGGGTTGTGCGAACCACAATGCGCCTCGCCGTGTAATTAGTAATTAACTAATTACACAGTTTCACTCACACACGTTAACCTACCTAACGAAACTAAGCCTTAGACGAGCTGTCGCGGTGTGTAGTTTTTATGTATGTAGTGGGTAGCCACTACATATATAAAAAACCGGCTTCAGTTTTTGTATGACAAAGCTCTGTTTTTATTTGGTCTGAACTCATATACTTACCTACACTATGCAGGTTAATAAAATAAGTTCTATAAATATTATTGCAAAAAATAAGTAGTAGGTAAGGTACGAGGGCGGGATGATAAGTAACTAGCCTAAAAGAAAACACTTAACTTTCCATGATAAAATTAATTTTATTTTTCGACATAGTCTCTGTGAACCTCTACGCACTTATTCCATCTTCGTTCTAAAGCAGTAATGTTTTCCATAAAATGATTTCTTTCGAGGCCTGCAAAATATTCCTCTACAGCGGCTATGACTTTATCATTTGTGGTAAATTTCTGTCCACCCAAAAAAGTTTCGAGCTTAGGAAATAAGTGGAAGTTTAATGGCGCTAGATCAGGCGAATAAGGTGGATGGGGCAGCAAATCATACTTCACTTCGTTAATTTTTCGTACACTACGGCCGCTGTATCTTGACGGGTCTGAACATAGGCTCTGCGAACCTTAGCGCATGTACAACTCGTGAAGAAAACTGTTATTGTATTATTTTTATATACCTATGTACTAATAAAATTTCCCTAATACATTTGACCAATTAGTACAAATAAAATAAATACGAAAACACTTAAAAACAGTTATTGCGCAACCTTCCGCGCGAAGTTCAGACTCGCCAAGATACATCGGCCGCATTGTACAATTACACGTAATTTTCGTTATATTATAATATTTACCGTACGGATTGGTTAAACGGCAAGTGCCCTGCGCCGCCATATTTGTTTGCTTTTTCATAATAATAATAATTATAACGAAAAATAATGCATATAATTGTAAGGAGAAAATTTTATTTGACAATTTGTCGACATATTACAATATCTCTAGTAATATTATAATTTAACGGTTTTTACAATTTTACAGTGACTTTTAGGTACTTATATAATATAAAATCGTAATCTCGGCAACAACTGCAAGTATTTACATGAAAATGAAAATGTAGGGAGTTTTGGTGGAGAAAAATCGATCTAGCTAGGTTTTATCCCTCGGAAACTGCGCGTTTTTAAGTTATATATGTTTTTCCTTTCGTTGTGCAACAATATATCAATAATTTCGACTCTATAATGTCAGTCCGATGGGAGTTTGATTAATCTTTGCGTTGTTCGGAAATTCGGAATGTGATGTGATGTGATTACCCCGGTAAAATATTTTTGTGATTCTTTTTTTTTATCTACTAGAGCTCCGAGTAAAGATCGGTTGCCTAGGTACGTACTAGTAATTATATAATGTTGCCAAAAATGAATGCTCATTGCTAACGTAAAAAGTTCAAAGTGTATATGGCTTATAATAAATATGCACTACTTAAATTAAAAGTAGCAGAGTGGAGAAATGGAAGGGGAATTGATAGGGAGGAATGGAAGACGTTTGAGGAGGCTACGAGGCTACTTCGTCGAAAGACAAGCTAAATACAAACCTCTTGTACCTACCTATGTAGCAAAAAAAAGCCTAATATGAATATATAATATATTAATATTATCATAATGTTGCAAAAAATTAATGCTCCTTGCTTACGTAAAAAGTTCAAATGTTGGGGTCACAGTTAGTCACAAAATAGATACAAAATGTATTACGAGCCATAGTTCATAACAACTTATATGCAGCTTCTAATAACAGTCACATTTAAAAATCGTGAATAAAGTCAGGGCAAGATACCGATACGTCTTGTACCTTGTGTCTCTTTACTGTGATGGAGTTTATAATGCCTCATATTTCATAGAGCAAACGATGTAAGTTCTTAGATACAACTAGCTATCCTGACAAATGTTGTTCTGCCTTAACTATGAGCTAAAATTTCTCACCGATTGAACCTTCCCTGAACTGATACGATTATTTTAAGATCAAAATTAGCCAAATCGGTCCAGCCGTTCCCGAGTTTTAGCGAGACTAATGAACAGCAATTCATTTTTATATATTTTATGATGATAATATAAGATAAATATTATAGTCAATAGCTATTACTATGGTAAGTATGTAATATAAACAAATGTTAAGTAACCACCGAATTGTCCAACAGTGAGCGAGCTAATTATGATGAATTATAACTAACTAGATGTTGCACGCGAAATCGTGCGCGTAAAAGGAAATCTCGTGGTAACCGTATATTTTGCCGGGATAAAAATTTGCCTATGTCCTTCACCGTGGTCTAATCTATATCTGTACCAAATTTCATAAAAATCGGTCCAGTAGTTTCATAGCCTATTCTATGCAAACAAACAAACAAACAAACTTTTCCATTTTATTATTAGTATAGAAGTATAGATATAACACTCTCGATCACTTTCGTTTGGGAGCTACGGCTACGGCCTACGGTGCCTCGGACAGACACTCAGAAACACAGAGACTCGCACACTCAGACACGTCAAACTTATAACACCCCCTAACTCGTCAAGGGTTAAAAAATCTATACTAATATAATATTATGAAGCTGAGTTTGTTTCTTGTTTGTTTGAACGCGCTAATCTCAGGAACTACTGGTTCGAATTGATGATCTGTGATGAGGTCTCATTTGGCATGTTCCCACTTGAGAGTCATTAAGGAAGTCAAAAGTAAACAATCAGTGCAAATGTTTACGTTAAGTGGAATGTTTACTTTCAAGTGGATAGGTACTTAATTATACTGAATCTAATAACTGTATTTTTTTATAAATCTATTTTTATATTACGTAATCACTTAGGAAATTAATTATAATTTTTAAATATATATATGTCACCGTAAAATTATTGTAAAAACCGTTAGATTGTAAAAAAACTAACGAGGTTGTAAAAATATGTCGAAAGACTAAAAACTATATAATATTTATAATCTAACGAAAAATAATGTGTTAAATTATAGGCAGCATATTCGCGTCGGAAGTCTATCAACATTTTACAATTTCACTAGTTTAATTACAATCTAACTGTTTTTACAATTTTATGTTGACATATACATCATGCATAGGATTTTATTTAAATTAAAACATTGAAATCCTGAAAATTATTATCGCGGGATAATGTAGGGGGATTTTTTTTGGCGGCAAAAAGGCTGCGACACTGGCTGTGTCAGCTGTCAAAAGTGACACGACGCTGGAGAGGTTAGGCAAAGAAAAAAATGATTAAAATTTAAACAATAAATGTTTCCGCCAAAACGACAGCCACCATTGTCGTGGCGTCATAAGAACAAACAAATAGATGTCATATTATGTGCGTGTATCATAGACGTATATTATAGACGAGGCATGTTGAGGCAAAAAGTGTCTCCAGTAAATTGGCCCCAATTTCTAAATTTTTGGGGCCATTTTGAAATTCGAAGTATGGTGAAAACAAGATGGCTGACATTTGAGTTATGGTGAAAACCAAGATGGCGTAACTTTTTCTTGTATGAAATTCTTTTTGCTAAATGTACGTGATAGCCTATCTTGAGTTGAAATCTTTGGCGTGTATAGTGTATGAACTTGTGATTTGACTTTCGCTGTTCTTTATTCGATTTGATTATGTTCTTATGACGTCACGTACAAAAAAAATATATGGCGGCAGGCGTTTTCGGTTACGTGATATACAGTTAATAAAACTATAGTTTTATTTTCGAAATTACAAATAAATCGCATATTTATATAACAAAAAAATTCCAAAGTAAAAGCAATAACATTCTCAAAGTCACTAAAAAGTATGAAATAATTTTTATTGTAGAAATATGTAGTCCCCCTTTTAAATTCTGCTAGAATGTTACTGTTTTTTTTACTTAATCTTCTTATTTTTGAAGTCGGTACCAGCCAATTCGAACGTGAGTTCTTTAAAATATTATTTGTATGTATAAGGACGTACTTAGAATTGTGTTAAAATTTATGTATTTTTTTATTAAAGGATTTAAACAATTGTTTAGGCTGGTACCGACTTCAAAAATAAGAAGATTTAGTAACATTCCAGCAGAATTTAAAAGCGGAACTATTTCGACAGTAAAAATTATTTCATACTTTTTAGTGATTTAAAGAATGTTATTGCTTTTACTTTGGAAGTCGGTTTCTATATTTTTTATTTTTTTCTTTTATGTGATATTATACTAGTACCTAGGAGACCGAGCTTTGTTCGGAGTTGTAATAGAACGATAAAATATTTAAAAATAAATAAAAATATAAGAGAAAGGAAATAAAAAGAATCACAAAAATATTTATCTGACCGGGTTTCGAACCCGAGACAAATTCGTAAACAACGCACAAATTACCAGCTGAAGTAACATTTTATCGCGGTGAAGGCGAAATATATGGTTCCCGCGAGATTTCTTTTTGCGCGCACGAAGTCGCGAGCAACGTCTACTGTAGTAGGTATAATCATAATATTGTGTATTCAATGTTGATTTTAAGCACTTATGCACAAAACACCTCTGACCTCCATGGAGTTACTTATTTAAATTAGATAATAAGACAATGGAGGATGTCTCTTGCAGAAATAAGATAAGTACAAAATCCTACCAATAACATAAAAAATGTATTAAATAATAAATCTTTTCTGGTTCATCTGGTGCATCAAAATTTACAAGGAATGGTAGGTAAAGAACTTGAAATTGAGTTATTTTTAAATGAATTGAATGTTGACATTATTTGTATATCTGAACATTGGTTCAGACAACATGAACTCATTTTCAATTTTAATGATCACCAGTTAGCAAGTTCGTTCAGTAGAGAAAATGCCATTAGAGGTGGCTCTTTAATATTAATTAGAAAAAAATTGAAATTCAAGGAACGCAAAGATGTCGTGAGCCCAGTGATTAATATTATATATCTATGCGTGAGCCTCTCAACTGAGCGAATTATTGAAGTAGCTTGCATAGAGTTGAGTCAACTTATTATTGTAAGCATATACAGGCCTCCATCAGGGTTATACGATTCATTTGAACAAATTTTGGAGCAAGTATTGTCAAAAATATGTGCATCTAACAAAAAAGTTATTATATATTTTAATATAAATTTATTAGATTCTAACTCCACAACTGTTAGATTCACATCTTTTAAATTAAATATATTTGTTTTTATGTTGTGTATGTGGTTATGGCAGAAACTCTGGAAGATCTTAACACTATGCTAGAAGACCTCCGTAGAGTTTCACAACAGGTGGGACTTAGTATGAACATGGATAAGACGAAAATTATGTTTAATGCCCATGTTGTACCCACCCAAGTGACCGTTGGAAATTCTACACTCGAAGTTGTTGACGACTATATATACCTAGGGCACAAAGTCCAGTTAGGTAGGTCCAACTTCGAAAAAGAGCTGGGCAGCGTTCGGGAAACTCAGAAACATCTTCTCGTCAAAAATTCCTCAGTGCCTGAAGACAAAAGTTTTCGAGCAGTGTGTGTTACCGGTGATAACATATGGAGCCGAAACGTGGTCATTCACAACGGGACTTATTCAAAAGCTTTGTGTCGCTCAAAGAGCTATGGAGAGGGCTATGCTTGGAGTCTCTCTACGTGATAGAATCAGAAATGAGGAAATCCGTAGCAGAACTAAAGTTACCGACATAGCCCAGCGCATTAGCAAGTTAAAGTGGCAATGGGCTGGACATATAGCCCGTAGAACCGATGCCCGCTGGGGCCGAAAGGTTCTTGAGTGGAGACCACGAACTGGACGCCGAAGCGTAGGACGGCCTTCCACCAGGTGGACAGATGACCTGAGAAAAGTAGCAGGAAGTCGGTGGATACAGGCCGCGAGCGACCGGTCGCACTGGAAATCTATGGGGGAGGCCTATGTCCTGAATTGGACGTCACCAGGCTGAAACGGTTTTTATGTTATTAAATATTTGTTTAAATCGTATAGTTAACCTCTTTAATTTATTTCTTGAACCGAAAAGAGTGTGTGACGCAACTGCTACTTGTATCGATAATATTTTCACGAATATGTAATGTACGAGTATTATACTCCATGTAAAAAAGAAATAATTAATAAGCTCAGTTCTGATCACTGGGGACCAAGGAATTTGTAAGTATTATATAATACTTACAAATTCCTTGCTGGGGACAGTTAGCTTCTTTTAATATTAATTATGACCGTAACCAAAAGGAAGAGTTTGTGTTTATTCCTGTGAATACAAAACGTATTGAGAAATTTAGAAATAATTTAAGTTCAAATATTCAATTACTGGATGGGTCAAATAGCTCAGATGAAGCTTTTAGTAAATTGTTTAAGGTAATTAGAACCCAATTTAATTCAGTATTTACAACTAAAACGGTTAGAAATTATAAGAAAAAAAGCAACTGCAGGAATTAAAATTAGCAGGCTAAGACTATATGAATTATATGCTGAAAAAAGTATTAATAATAATGAAACATTAAAAACTTATGTAAAAAACAATTAAAAACCTTCAAAAAAGTACGTAAAGCTGCTAAGGCTCTTTATATAAAGAATAAAATTAAATATTCTAAAAATAAAATTAAAACTACATGGAAGGTTAATAGCTGGTGAGACTGGAAACGTCACCTGTCGTAGCTCTGAATTTGAACTTTGTTTTGAAAATAAAAAGATTACTAATGATTTGGAATATGCGACGGTCTTCGAAAAGTTTTTTGCTGACATTCCGTTCTCAACTACAAAAAATTTAAATTCCTCACCTGCAGCTGCGGAAAAACTACTCAGAGATAATGTAAAGGAATGTGATGTCAATTTTAAGTTTAAAGAAATTAACTCCAGAGACATTATTAACACATTTAAGTTGTTGAATATTAAAATACTGCTGATCTATTTTCTGGGGCATGTCTACAAAAGTAATTAAATCAATAATTGACATCGTAGCTCCTTATCTAGCGACAATATTCAATGAATGTATAAAAAGTGGTGTATTCCCTGATTTTATGAAGCATAACAAGCTAATACCCTTATTCAAAGCAGAAACTAAATCTGATCCGACAAATTACAGGCCTATATCGATTCTACCGACTCTTAGTAAAATATTTGAAAAAAATATTTTAAGACAGTTAATAGTGCATTTTAATTTAAACAAATTATTACATAATAATCAATACGGTTTTACTAAGGGTCGATCCACAACGGATGCTGGTATAGGTCTTCTTTGTAGTATCTTTGAAGCTTGGGAGGGGTGACAGGATAAATAAGGTGTGTTTTACGATCTCTCCAAGGCCTTTGATTGTGTTAAGCATGCTACATTGATCAGAAAATTGCACCACTATGGTATTCGGGACTCTGCACTCAAACTTTTGAGTTCTTACCTTAAAAATAGAACTCAGAGGGTGGAGATAAATATTAAAATGTCCACTGGAACCAAAATAGAATTAGGTGTCCCACAGGGATCCATTTTATAATATAATAATAATAATATAATAATAATAATAATATCTATGGACGCTTCACACCACGTCAATCTGATCCCATGGTAAGTTCTCGAAGAACTTGTGTTACGGGTACCAGACAACGGAAATATATTTAATACTTTTATACTATACAAATATTTAAGATTTTTATTATATTATACGTATGTTTAATACACATCCATGACCCAGGAACACAGAAAAACTTATTGTTCCTGCGGAGGGATTTGAACCCGCGACCCCCGGCTTGAGCACCAACTGAGCCACAGAGGTAGTCAATAATTTAGGCCCGTTTCTTTTTCTCATCTATATAAATGATTTACCTTATCTTGTTAAAGATAATGATAACGTAGTACTTTTTGCCGATGACTCTTCACTAATTTTTAATGTGAAGCGACAACAGTCAGACTACGACGAGGTAAATAGTGCTCTCTCAAAAATAGTACATTGTTTTAATGTTAATAACTTACTTTTAAATTCTAAAAGAACAAAATGTTTAAAGTTTACATTGCCCAATGTTAGACAAGTTCAAACCAATATACTATTAAATTATGAGAAAATGAATTTTGTGGACACCACTGTATTTCTAGGTATAACACTAGATAGTAAATTACAGTGGGGTCCTCATATTGCTAATCTTGCAGATAGGCCCAGTTCTGCAGCATATACAGTCAGAAAAATTAGGGAAATTTCTGACGAAGACACGGCGCGACTAGTTTACTTTAGTTACTTTCACAGTAGAATGTCCTACGGCATCCTTTAATGGGGAAGTGCCGCAGACATTAATACAATATTTGTGCTGCAGAAGCGAGCAATACGTTCAACTTACAAAATGTCCCCCTTTGAATCTCTGAGAGAAAAGTTTAAAGAAATAGGTATTCTGACCGTCCGCGTCGCTTCTCAATACATTTTGAATAATGTATTATATGTTAGAAAGAATATCAGTAATTTTAAAACTAAAAGCGACAATCACTGTAGAAACACTAGAAATAAGCACAAGCTAGATATACCGGTGATCAGACTAAGTAAAGTAAGCAAATCATTTAAAGGTCAATGTATACGCCTATACAATAGAATCCCAGAAAACGTTCAAAATCTTTCCATTAATGAATTTAAAAAAGTAGTTAAAGAACGTTTGTGTGCAAAAGCCTATTATAAGGTCAAGGATTTTATTGACGATCGCACACCTTGGAAATAGGATGGCCACCTGCAAGGCTGCTTCTATGTAATAGTTGTATCTGACTTTTGTCAATATTATATAGAATTAAGTTTTTACTTTGTAAACATCTTTTTTTTTTTAAAGAACAATTTTCCATCTTTTTGCTAAAAAATAGCCCCGTACGAGTTTCTTACGTCGGTTCTTCTCGCCGGGTTAGTTCCCGAACCGGTGGTAGGCATCAAGTAGGGACAATTCTTTAAGCGTTACTTTGTAACCAATATGGAAATAGAACATTTTTGATTGGATTGATTTGATTTGAAGCAAGAGGTCCCCACTACCAGTGGCGTGGGGTTCCTATAGCTCCATTCCTATCTGCTTCCTTTTGAAGAATCTCATCTAAATCACTACCAGTTATAAAAAATGAAATCTACTGAAAATACCTAATGTTAAATCTACTGGCGCCGTGTCTCAGATTTGTTAATAGTAAGTGATCATTTAAAACATATCCCCTTTTGCTTGGTCATTCACTGCAAGATCTGCTAGACCAATTTGTATAAGTATTTTTTGTGGTGTTGTGTTGACAGAAAAAGTTGAGGGGAAATTAAACATGTGTAAAAAACTTAACGATCTTAACTTTTCTAATAAGAGTTTCCTCGATTCCTCATGGATCCCATCATCATGGTTGTTAGGGTATACAGGCTTAGCTCAACATTTCAGTTTTTGGAAGCTCTGAATGTTCAAAGAAATCGATATCGGGGTAAAATACTATGAGAAATAGGTACCTATATCAACATACCTAATATCATGATTGTGGTGATGATAATTATTTAATAGTGACATATGCTTGCAGTTCTTTTAATAATGAAGAAATTTTCTAACATGTATCTTTAAAGACTGAGAAGTGCTGTTCAGCCCTTTTGGATCCAGATTCCAGGATATACTTTGACACAACATTTAACTTTTTAGTAGCTGTGAATATTCAAAGGAATCGATATCTGTGTAATATAATATAGTATCTAAACTGGGAACAGCCTGTCTATTCTCTAAGAACATTTTCAAATCTCGAAAGCTGAATCCGCGGTGAGTGTCAAATTTGTATATTATGATATTTGACACTTGCCGCGGATTCAGCTGTCGAGATATATGAAAATGTTCTTAGAGAATAACACTGCTGGTCGTGGAAAAATGTGTTATGTTTCCGATTTATACATATAGAGCTAGCGCCCACCGTCGAAAAAGGAGCTCATCGAGAACAAGCATTAGACCACTGCAGATCACTAGAGGCCTTAAAGCTTGATATAAAACCGCCGGTCTGGCGGTCCTAAACCTGGCAGATTTTTTTTTATTGACCAAAAGGTGTGAAGATTTTTTGAGTAAAAAAAGCTCATAAGGAACAAGAAAACTGTTGTTATACACGGCTGCGCGCCAACTAGAAACCGATAAAAATGCAAGTCTGGCAGTCCTACTCTTGACCAGTTTCCAGCCAGACCGCCCTGAACGTGTAAGAATTTTGAGTAAAAATAGCTCATAGAGAACAAGGTCAAGTTATATGTCAATCTGTTCGTCTCCTAATCCTCTTTCGAAAATCGTCGGTCTGGCATGTTCAAACCTGGCCAAAACTCAGCCAGACCGGGATAAAGTTACCTCCTGTGATACTTACAAATAGGTAAATCATGAGTAATTTGCACTTAATGAAGCGTGGTTTTGATAGATTTGTATGTATTCATTCCGAATTTAAAATTTGCTACCCCATATTGCTACCACTGGATCCGCCATCTTGAAAAAATGGCGATAACTTTAAATATTTTGGCTATATCTCTTTACAGACGTAAAAAACTTTACGATAAAAATATGTTCCACGAATATGAACTATATATAATTTTCTACAATTTATTTTATGAGCATTTTTGTGTCAAATTGACAGTTTTAACGCTGCAGAGACTTATACCCATTTGCACTAAACGTAAGTTAGGCTTGTCCTAGATAAGATACACTTAAACATAAGAACAGCCTAGCTAAACATTTTGTTTGCACTAACAGATATAACTTATATAGGTCGTAGCTTAGGCATTGCTTAGTTAAGTGAATGATTGAACGAATGTGAAGATTGGTTGTTTATGGTTTTATAAACCGGCTAAGTAATGTAGTCCATAGAAAATATTTTGGCCTTCTCTTTACATTGATTCTGTCGTGTGTTAAAAAGTGACAAAAGATAAGACATTGGTTTATTTTGTTTGGTAACGTAAATTTACCAAAAGGCTGTCAATTGTCTTGTCATATTGTGTCAAATTCGGTGTGTGTTTCATAGAATAAACAGATATAATATTATACGTGTTTACTGTTGACTAAAATTATACATTACGATTGATTTCGAATCGTTATTAATATACCTATTAATATATGGAAAATAAATTAAAAGAAAAAGTGAAAACCGCAAACTTTACGGCGGAGGAAAAAAAAAATGTTGTGCGATTGTTGTGCGACGAAGGCCCGTGCATTTTATCGAAAGTAACTTCTCACGATGCCACGACGAATAAAGAGAAATAATTCTTTTGCACGTCCTATACCGCTTGAAGAAGTCGATTTCATCGAAATTTTGGAAGCAGTTTGGTCGTGATCTTGTTATTCTAGTTCTCGCGTGTCGTTCATTATGAAAATCGACTTCTACAAATTCAAGGAAATTCAATAAATATTAAATCCCCTGCCATGGCCCATGGTGATTGCGATCTGACTATTTTAAGCTTTGAATTTTTAAAACCACTGTAATAAAAAATCTGCTAAAAATATACCTCTTTTTATTGTAATACATCTAAGGCTAGATCTCTATAGTTTTATTGATATAAAACTATATCAATAGTTACAAATAATCTACAAGACTAGATAAAACTCCCGACTTATGTGTTGCCTACGCTTACGCACTTCCTAATCGGGCTCATAAAGTTAAGAATATCCTAAGTGGACTTAGGAATGGCCTAAGGTTAGTGTAATAGTATTTTTTGCTAGGAGCAGCCTAAACAAGTTAGGAAAGAACTTAGGCGATTCTTAAGTTTAGTGCAAATGGGCATTAGAGTGAAATTTTATTTGTGTGGTGATATTTTTTATAATTCAGTATATTTTACTTTTTATGCCCTTTTAGATGATACCCATATCGCGAAGTTTATAAACAATTATAAAGACCGCCAATTTAGGACGGCGGCCATTTCGAATTCACAATCATTTTAAATATACCAAATTTTAGTAGCAATAAAACTAAAAGTATACTAAACTAATATCTTATAATAAGTAAAATTAATATTAGTGAAAAATAATTTCCGTACAGCGATTATTAAAAAAATAAATTTGTATGATGCTTTATTTTTATATTTAAGTCTAATAAAATCAATTGTATAATAAACAAAGTTCCAAAGTTTGCAAAACTTTCAGTTTTGTAAGCAGTCAATTTTCGAATAGAAGTTTGACCCCTTTATCTTTGATATTCTGATCTGATATTACGTATATATACTTTTGGTTTTATTGACACAAAAATTTGGTATATTCAATATTATTGTTAATTCAAAATGGCTGCCTTCATATATCGGTCTTTATAATTGTTTATAAACTTCGCGATATGGGTATCATCTAAAAGGGCATAAAAAGTTAAATATACTGAATTATAAAAAATATCACCAACACAAATAAAATTTCACTCTAAGTCTCTGCAGCGTTAAAACTGTCAATTTGACACAAAAATGCTCATAAAATAAATTGTAGAAAATTATATATAGTTCATATTCGTGGAACATATTTTTATCGTAAAGTACGCCTGTAAAGAGATATAGCCAAAATATTTAAATTTATCGCCATTTTTTCAAGATGGCGGATCCAGTGGTAGCAATATGGGGTAGCAAATTTTAAATTCGGAAAGAATACATACAAATCTATCAAAATCACGCTTCATTAAGTGCAAATTACTCATGATTTACCTATTTGTAAGTATCACAGGAGGTAACTTTATCCCGGTCTGGCTGAGTTTTGGCCAAGTTTGAACATGCCAGACCGACGATTTTCGAAAGAGGATTAGGAGACGAACAGATTGACATATAACTTGACCTTGTTCTCTATGAGCTATTTTTACTGAAAATTCTAACACGTTCAGGGCGGTCTGGCTGGAAACTGGTCAAGAGTAGGACTGCCAGACTTGCATTTTTATCGGTTTCTAGTTGGCGCGCAGCCGTGTATAACAACAGTTTTCTTGTTCCTTATGAGCTTTTTTTACTCAAAAAATCTTCACACATTTTGGTCAATAAAAAAAAAATCTGCCAGGTTTAGGACCGCCAGACCGGCGGTTTTATATCAAGCTTTAAAGCCTCTAGCGATCTGCAGTGGTCCAATGCCTGTTCTCGATGCGCTCCTTTTTCGACGGTGGGCGCTAGATGACTAAGTAGATACTATAAAGTAGTTATTATTTGCCCGCGGCTTCGCTCGCATGAAATTGGGTTATAAACGATAATTTTGAACTTACGTTCCCCTATTTTACCCTCCTAGGAGCTGAATTTTAGAAAACGCTGAAATACATAACTCATATTTTTTTCCGTACTCAATTCATACAAAGTAACATACAAACATGTCCAAGGAATAAAAAGGTCTAAACAAACTTTTATCCCCTATTTTACCCCCTTGGGGGTTGAATTTTGAAAAATCCTTCCTTAGTGGATGCTTACGTCACATGAGAAATACGTGTGCTAAATTTCAAATTTTAGCCATGAGGGTGTGGCCCGTGCCATGATACATCAGTCAATCAGCTTGTTATATATGTTACCGGCCAAACCCGATTTTAGGACAAACTAGTTTTGCCTAGGCTAAACTGGTTCTTCCTATACGCGATAGGATTTACTAGTATATCCTAGTCTAAACATTATAGTATATCTAGAAAGTCTAAATAAATATACAAACTGAATAAAATACTATAATAATAATAATTGGAAAAATAATCATTTTTATTAAAACGATAATGATTCGTCGTTAAAAGCTATGGATATTTATTTTTTATACAAACAATAACAAATAATAAGTGGTTTTAAAATAAAAACAATAATCATAATATCTATTGAGATAGATTGATGACTGATGACTATTGAGAGATGATATCTAAAAATAAATAACAATTTTAATTATTGAATTAAAATTGTTATTTATTTTTAGATGGTGTGCTTTGGTGGCACTTACAATTGCAGAGTATCATTGCCTTCTTGCACTTGCAACTGTTTGTGGAACAGTTCTTGATGCAGCTGCATCTCACGAAACCTTGGCCTGATCCAACTGAATGTTTCGTAGCTGTAGTCCTAAACGTTATTCCTATAGTTATTTGTCCTAGAGTGCGCGTATTAATATCAGGATCAACTAGTTTGGCCTAGGCTAAACTGGTTTGTCCTATCGGGCTTAGGACAAATTAGTTTGGACTAGGATATACTAGTTAATCCTATCGCGTATAGGAAGAACCAGTTTAGCCTAGGCAAAACTAGTTTGTCCTGAAATCGGGTTTGGCCGGTAACATATACATAAGATTAATAATTATTTAATAACATACCACCTTACATTTCCGACATTCCATTATAAGTATTATTCATAATTCATCTGACTGCGTTAGCGGATTATCACACTCATTATTGTTCGAGCGCCCCTTGACGGTTAGACGTTTATAATATTCGGGTTACAATAATATTATAAGCCCTAAAAATTTTAACATAAATTTCGTTTATAACTGGTTTCATGACTAGCAGTACAAATATTGTTTCCTTTTAAGTCTATCTCAGAAATGGCAAGTAATTGTGGAGTCGTGTTGTGGTGAGTGAAAATGAAAATTTGATTTCTAATTGTCTCTCGGTCGAATTCTCCTTTTAAATTCGGCTAAAATGTTAACTATTTATTTGTATGTACACAATATATTTATAATTTTGAAGTTGGTACCAGCCCAAACAATAGTAACTGTCAGAATGGCCGGTCAACAGTCGAATTTAACTTTGAAATAGTGTCCGAAAATTGCTTACCAATATATTTACTTACCACAATGAGAAATTTGCTTACTACATTTTTTACAAAAATTTAATTATTTAATGTTGACCGTCCATTCTGACGTCAGGATTGCTGCTCAATGTCCTTAGCATAGAAACTATGTGGAATTTCTGATGTTTTTGTAGATCATAAATTACTAATCAATTGCTTACTTAACAGTTCATAAACTTAGATCGTATAGGTATCAAGGAAATAAAGTTACTGTATAAGTTTACTCAAAGCCCCCAGTGCCTGTTAAAAGTAGAAGAGCAAATTATTTTTAAACAAAAAAATTAAACCGACTTCCAAAGTAAAAATACACAAAAAAGTATGAAATAAAACTTATTTTATAAATAATTTCCCTTTTAAATTTGGATATTTCTCTACTTAATCTTCTTTATTTTGAAGTCGCTACCAGCCCAAACGATATCCTACAATATTTTATAGAACTCACGTTTATATTTGCTGGTACCGACTTCAAAATTAAGAAGATTAAGTAGAGAAATAGCCAAATTTAAAAGGAAAATTATTTATAAAATAAGTTTTATTTCATACTTTTTTGTGTATACATACTTTGGAAGTCGGTTTAATTTTTTTGTTTAAAAATAATAATTTCACCCTTTTTAGTGATATATCTTGTTAACTTATTATTAATACTTCTTAAAAACGTCTAAAATAAACGATCGAATGTATAACTGAATAGGCGCCAAGCTTCCATTAGGTATTATTATTAAGATGATGATAATGATTACTGTAAGTTACAAAGTGGCATATGCTTGCAGTTCTTTAAACAATTCCGAAATTTCCTAACGCAAATCTTTAAAGACTGAGGAGTTCTGTTCAGTGCTTTTGGATTCAGGGTATACCTTGGTACAACGTCTTATTATTTGGTAGCTTTACTGAAGTAACACAAGCATATTGTGTTACTTCAGCAAAAGTCAAAATCACTATATGTGTCGATATAAATTTCGAGGAGTTCCCTCGATTCCGCATGGATCGCATCATCACGTTTTCACTTTAGTGACCAATTTCGAATTAAACCCTTTACAACAACAAAAGAATTTTGCAAATAGGTCCATAAACGGCAAAAATAAAATAAAGAATTCTAAAAATAAGATAAAAACAACTTGGCAAATTATTGCAAATGGAACTGGAAGAGTCACCAGTCGCAACACAGATTTTAAATTGAATATAGATAATAAATTAATTAAAATCCGACAGTGAAGTTGCAACTGCTTTTGAGAAATTCTTTGCTGACATTCCAGTTTCAACCACCAAAAATTTGGATGCCTCTCCTGCTGATGCTGAATTACTTCTCAAAGAAAATGTAAGAGAGTGTGAAATCGAATTTAGATTTAAAGAAAAAGGACCCCAAGACATTATTAAAATTTTTAATTTATTAAATATTAAGAATACTGCAGATTTGTGGGGCCTTTTTATGAAAGTTATGAAATCTATAATCGATATTATCGCACCTTACTTAGCAATTATTTTTAATGATTGTATAAAAAGTGGCGTCTTTCCTGATCTAATGAAATATAGTAAAGTTTTACCTCTGTTTAAGTCTGGTAGTAGGTCGGATCCATCTAACTTCCGACCTATATCTATTTTACCAACAATAAGTAAAATATATGAAAAAATAATACTTATTCAGTTACTAGCACACTTTAATATAAATAACATTTATATTAAAGTGTGCTAGATAAACAGTTTGGTTTTACGAAGGGTCGCTCTACAACAGATGCAGGCGTTGATCTAATTACGTATATTTTTGATGCTTGGGAGGGGTCGCAGGATGCTCTAGGAGTCTTTTGCGATTTCTCTAAGGCATTTGATTGCGTGCAGCACAGAACGTTGATCAGGAAACTATGCCACTACGGAGTAAGGGGACCAGCACTCGTCTTGAGATGGGGGTCCCACAAGGATCCATTTTAGGACCCTTCCTTTTTCTGGTCTATATAAATGACCTACCATACCTTATTAATGGAAAAAACGGGATAGTCTTATTTGCCGATGACACGTCACTTACTTTTAATATTAATCGCCAAAACGCAGGCTATGACGAAGTAAATAATGCTCTCTCAAAAATAGTACACTGGTTTAGTGTTAATAATCTTTTGTTAAATAGCAAAAAAACTAAATGTATAAAGTTCACGTTGCCGAATGTAAGGCAAACTGAAACCAATGTACTATTGAATGGCAAAGGTATGGAATTAGTAGATACAGCTGTCTTTTTAGGTATAACATTAGACGCAAAACTTCAGTGGGGCCCTCATATTGCTGGGTTGGCCGACAGACTCAGTTCAGCAGCATTTGCAGTAAGTAAGATTAGACAATTTACAGATGAAAACACAGCAAGGCTTGTATACTTTAGTTACTTCCACAGTATAATGTCCTATAGCATTCTACTGTGGGGAAATGCTGCAGATATAAATACTATATTTGTGCTGCAGAAGCGAGCTGTTCGGGCAATCTACAAGCTGGCCCCCAACACTTCATTAAGAGAGAAGTTTAAAGAAACTGGAATCTTAACTGTAGCTTCTCAGTATGTTCTAGAAAATGTATTATATTATGTTAAAAAAAATTTAAGCCAATTCAAAAAGAAAAGTGACAACCACAATAGAAATACTCGAAATAAGCATAAGCTTGATGTACCAGTGACTAGACTTAGTAATGTAAAGAACTCGTTTAAAGGCCAATGTATACGCCTATACAATAAGATCCCAGAACGCGTTCAAATTTTTTCAATCAATAAATTTAAAAAAGTAGTTAAAGAACGTTTATGTGCTAAAGCCTATTATAAAGTTAATGATTTTATGAATGATAGCACACCTTGGGAATAAGGTGGCCCCCTGTAAGGCTACTTCGAAATTACATAATTATATTATTGTATTCTTGTTATGTAGTTTTAGGCATAACATTGTTATATACCTTTTTTATTTTAAAAGAACAATTTTCCATCTTTTTGGTAAAAGATGGCCCCGTGCTAGTTTCTTACGCCGGTTCTTCTCGCCGGGCTAGTTTCCGAACCGGTGGTAGGCATCATGTAGGACAGTTCTATAAGTGTTATAATATAACCTATATGGAAATAAAAATTTTGAGTTTTTTTTTTTAATGTTCAAAGATCTCCGTGTTAGTGTAAAATACTATGAGAAGTACCTTCTTTATCATCATAATGTGATGATGTATGCTGTGATAGTGGTGGTGATGATGATGATTACTCTAATTGACAAAGTGGCATATGCTTGCAGTTCTTTAAACAACGCCATAATCCCCAAACATGTATCTATAAGAAGTCAGGAGTTCTGTTCTGTACTTTTGGATCCAGGGTATACCTTGGAGCAAAATCTTACTTTTTGGAAGCATATGCTTGGACTACTTCAGAAAGAGTCGAAATCACCATATGTGTCCATATAAATTTTGAGGAGTTCCCTCGTTTCCTCATGGATCCCATCATCAGGTCACCAATTTTCTAAAAATGGGACCAACTTCGGATTATACCTTTTACATTAAAAAAAGAATTTTGAAAATCGGCCAACAGACGGCGGAGTTATCCGCGAACATACAAAAAAAAAAAAAAAAAAGACAAAAAAAGTATATACAGCCGAACGTATAACCGCCTCCTTTTTTTGGAAGTCGGTTAAAACTGTTGTTGGCGACTAAATTACTAAAACTAACGGAAGCACTCAGATGACAAAAATACAAAAATCAGCAGATAAAAAGTAGTGAAATTTAATCCAAATTGGCACCGAAATTTATAAGTTGGCGACTTAATTTCCGAGCTGGTGACCATTATACGATGTAAGCAACTATAAAACCAGATTGGGTTGATAAATTAATGCCTGCTAAAAATTTAATTTGCAGGGTACGGAAAATCACACATTTGGATACTGTCAGAGTTTGTTTTCCTTTAGTATGGGTGTCGTTTTCAAGGTTTTTGGGGATGCAGAATAAAATGAAAATTAATCCATTTTGAAATTCCAAAATGGTGTACATTTTTTTAAGAAAATTAATATGGGTCTCCTTTCCAGGTTTCTGGGGGCGCAGATTACAAAATTTTAAATTTTCAAAATTAAAATTTATTTAAATTAAAATTCTGATTTAAAATTCCATTCCAATCAGCATCCCCAACAATTTAAAAGTTGTTAGGGATGCTGATTAGGATTGATGATTATCATCACAGTATGTTATGTAGTTCGAGGTACCAGCTATGTAAGCTATAGAAGTTTTTGAAAACTGAATTTACAAAAATTCTTTCGACTAAAAAAATCTCTTAACGTAAAGAAAATTACGTGATTACTGGGTAATACTTGAAAAGAGGAGGCAATTTTTATTATGTTTTCAGTAGGATTACCTGTTAACGAGATATAATCGATTATAGAAAAAAAAAAATGGTAATGCTCTACTTTGAGATACGACGAGCGATATATAAAGTTTTAGAAATGTTGGAAAATTCAGGATTTTCAAATTTCCTTTTCTCCCATCATAAAACTTTGGTCGACAATGACGAATTAAATGCGATTGTGGAAGCTGATGATACATAATCTACGGCTGAATTAACATTAAATATAACCATTTGCCAGTGTCAAACGTATATAACATTATTGTGTAATGAATAAAGTTCAATTTCGAAAAGCTATCTTAAATATGCAGCGTCTTGTCGCGTATCGTTTCGTTTCGGTGTGACTTGACCCTAATGAACTTCGTCACTATCGACGCTGTAGTCATGATCTGTGGCGTGTGCGAGTTTTTGTCACTACTCGCCCGCGCCGTAAATAAATATTAATCTACATTAATTTGTATGACATCGAATTAGTTACCATTGTTTGCCACTAGGGGCGTTGTTTCGATGTCATACTTCTTCACGGCGAGTAGTGACAAAAACTCGCACTTAACACACAGCTAAACACGGACCACACATGGACGGCTTAAAAAACCGGCAACATACTTGCAACTCGTTCTGTGTGGGTGTCCACTGTGTGCAGGAGTTTAGTCTGCTCGTTTGCCGGACTTATTCCATAAAGTATATATAGCTGTGTTGTGTACTGTAGCTGGATTCTTCAATAAAACATATTCTTGAAATATTATTGTTTATTTGCTTGATAATTTACAAATACTTGATACTGTGCGTAGAAAAGTAAGATGCGAATTATTGCGATGGACGCGAAGAAAAATTGCAATGTAAAGTGACAGATGTCTATAGCGGATTTCCGGGTTTTGTTTTTTTTTTTTTACTTTTATGCAAGTTATTAAAGGCAAAGATTATCAACATAAGGCCCCCGCCTTGGACGTTTAGCGTCTAATATTTTCCTGGTCCCTTCTCGTCCTGGTCTTCAAAAAGGGGGCATATGCGAGGGAATGCGCGCCTAATATTGCCTGACGCGGTCTTGATGTCAGCAACGCGGGAAACGCCATCCTTTCCTGGCAAAGTGGTTATGACACGCCCCAACCTCCATCTCAGCGGTGGTGTATTGTCTTCTTTGATGACAACTAGGGTCCCAGGCTGAAGATCTTGTCCACGATGCGACCACTTTGCTAGTCCCTGCATCTCGGAGATGTATTCCTTTGACCATTTTTCCCAAAAATGTTGTCTGAGCTGCTCTATCATTTGGTACTTGGTGAGACGGTGTGCAGGAACCTCCCGCACGTCTTTGCTAGCAGGCGCTGTAAGCAGGCGACCGACCAGAAAATGGGAAGGAGACAAGGGAAGGAAATCATTTGGATCTGCAGATAGAGGGCTGATAGGACGTGAATTAAGGATGGCTTCAATTTGTGTTAGTACCGTGCAAAATTCCTCAAAGGTAAGATGTGCGTTACCAACTACTCGCGATAAATGGTGTTTACATGATTTTACTCCAGCCTCCCAAAAACTACCAAAATGAGGCGCGTAAGGCGGGATAAATGAAAATTTTATGCTATGTCTAGTTGCGAACTCTAATAACATCTTTAGAACATTTTAAAAGAAATTTAGAAAAGTCATTTGCGAGGCCAACAAAATTTCTACCGTTATCCGAAATAATTTCTTTAGGATTACCGCGCCGTGAAATAAATCTCTTTAACGCGAGCAGATAAGCGTCAGCAGAGAGGTCGCTCACGAGTTCCAAATGCACAGCACGTGTGACTAAGCAAACAAAGAGACAAATGTACCCTTTACTTAATTTTGAACCTCTACCTCTTCGGTTGAGTATGAGTACTGGCCCGGCATAATCGACGCCGCTACGCATAAATGGAAAAACTTGGAGTGATTCTCTGCACGGGTAGATTACCCATTATAGGAGATAAGGATTTACCTCTTAACCGAGTACAAGTCACGCATTCGTGAACGATGCGCTTAGCAAGATTTCTACCGCCTATTGGCCAATATGATTCGCGTATATTGTATAGAAGCGCCTGTGATGCAGCATGCTGTAGCCGCTTATGCTCGTCTCGAAACAGCATAACTGAAAAACAGTGTTTGGCAGAAATTAATATCAGGTGTTTTTTATCACAATCAAATATAGTTGACTGTCCTATTCGACCACCAACTCGAATAATATCGTAATTAGCGTCTACAAAAATATTTAATTTTCTTAATTCTGCTTTTATTTTATTAAATTGATTACAAGATAACATTCTTCGCACATCAGGGAAAGATTCCCCTTGTGATAACCTCGCTAAGGTTAATCGAGAAGTTTTAAGCTCATCGACAGTGAGTGGTCCTGATCAAGGGTTCTTTTTATTACGAATATTGTAAATAAAACGTAAAACGTAAGCGCAAGCCCTTTGCATTCTGTTAAATTGAGAAAAACGCTGAAATGGAAAAAAGGAGGTATAACCCGTTGACACAAGAGAATGTACTTTTGTGGCTTTCAATTCGGGCAAATCTGTTTCACAAATTTTATAATTCTTATTAGAATTAAATTTAGTATCTAATTCAGGATTACGCAAAAAATCTGGACCATCCCACCATAACGCAGACGATTTGAGGCTTTCTAATTTTGCTCCACGAGAGACTAGATCGGCAGGATTCTCTTTACCGCTTACATGACGCCACGGAAGATCTTTCGTTATTTCGTGAATTTCGGCGGTTCTGTTTTGCACGAAAGTTTTTAATGAATTGGGAGGCATGCGCAGCCACCCCAATACGATAGTGGAGTCGCTCCAAAAGACTATGCGGTTAAATTCGAGGCGAAAAGATTCGCGCACCTTTTTAAATAATCTAGCACCTTACTAGGCACCACATAACTCTAACCTGGGGATGCTGACGGGATTCAATGGCGCGACCTTACTCTTGGAGCAGCATAACTTGACAGATACCGAAGAGTCGCGAGCGATCGTACGAACGTAAACGCAAGCTCCGTATGTTGCTTCCGATGCGTCCGTGAATATATGAAGCTCGACGCTGGCAGCGTCAAGACCAACGACGCATCGTGGCACGCGTATTTCACCGAGGAGAAACAAAGATTTAACAAAGCAATTCCAAGTGTATTTGACATCATTTGGCAGCTCATCGTCTCAACCTACTTTCAATAGCCACAATTTTTGCAACAATATTTTCGCGACAATAGTCATAGGACTCAATAAGCCTAATGGGTCAAAGATTTGTGCAATAGTTGACATAATAACGTTTTGTAATTATTTCACCATCATTAATGTTAAAATGCGTATTAAAATAAAACATATCTAATGTATTATTCCAATTTAGGCCTAAAGTTTTGGAATTGACATTTTCACCTAATGATAATTCTTTAAACGAACTAGCACCGCTATTTTCATTACCGTCTAGTTTAAAATTAAATAACCATTTTCGGAG
Source organism: Glaucopsyche alexis (assembly GCA_905404095.1). Lineage (NCBI taxonomy): Eukaryota > Metazoa > Arthropoda > Insecta > Lepidoptera > Lycaenidae > Glaucopsyche > Glaucopsyche alexis. Next base: position 31,087,408 of record FR990043.1, on the reverse strand, counting down.
GGGAAAACAGCCCGATTTTAAAACGTTTGATACTTTGTTACAAATCTCAAGCAATCGCTGTTTGTTGTCGTTGCCAGTTATTAAATCGTCAACATAGAAATCTTCGCGAATAGTTCGCGTGACGTCATTATCATCGCGAATTGATCGTGTGACGTCATTATCCTCGCACTCGTATGCTTACTGTTTTAAGCACCTACAACTTAGAAATGCCGCCGACGCGGTGCCGTAAGTAACCGTGTTTAGTCGGTATATGTTCAGCATTTGAGAGGGATCGTCTCGCCACAATATCAATTGAAGGTCACTTTGATCTGTAGGTATTAGGCATTGACGGTACATTTTCTCTACATCGGAGCAGGCTGTGTATTTATGCTGCCGAAATCGCAACAAAATAGAAATGAGATCCCCTTGTATCGGTGGACCTATCATCCCCTTGTATCGGTATGTAAATCGTTAAGTGAAATATTATTGTCTGCCTTCGCGCTGGCATCAAAAACCACACGCAGCTTAGTAGTAGTACTATGCTCTCGAAATACACCATGGTGTGGTAGAAAATAATGAGGTGTTCCAAAACTATCGACACGAGTCATATGTCCCAAACGAATGTACTCGTGTATGAAGTCGACATAAAGCCTTTTGTATTCAATATTATGCGATAAACGTTTCTCAAGTGCAAGAAATCGTCGTTCCGCTTGCGAATAGGTACTACCTAAATTATCGGGCGACGTTTTAAAAGGTATGCGCACAACAAAACGTCCGTCACCGTCACGCGTAGTGGTGTCAACAAAATGCTTTTCACAAGCACGCTCTTCATCAGTGAGCTTATCTGAAAACAAAGATATATTTTCCTCTAACTCCCAAAATTTGCGCAACTGGGATTCAATTGATTGAGAGAATGTTTGAATGTTATCTATTATATGCGCTTTATTTGCGTGAATCGGTGCGGAGGGTAAGCGGGGGACGGAGACGTAGGCTCGACTGTGGCTTCAAAATATTTTTTATTAGTAGTTGCCGGAGCATGAGGCGTACCGGTTTGATGCGCAATAGTATACCCGTCATTCGGGTGCACTAGCGAGTTATGTTTATTATTACATAGTCTGCATATCCCGAATCTACAATTATCTAAAGTGTGATCGGATCGTAAACAGTTGATACATAATTTGTTATCATTAATAAATTTAAGTTTAGACTCTAAATTGTAACTAATAAACTTTTGACAAGCGTAAATCGGATGATATCTTTTGCACAATAAACAAAGATTATTGGAACTATTTTGCATGCGTTGCACTCGAGGCTTATTGTTTAAAGAAGTATTACAGTGGATTTTTAGTGAATGTGTTTGACTTTTCTTATGATAATCGGTATTAACTTTGCTATGCGATACTTGTAAAGTTTCTAGCATATCAGCCCTATCCTTTAAAAACTTTAACAAGTCATTTAATTTTAAGTCTATCTTTGTATCATCGTTTCTTGAACATAGTGAGCCTTTGTAACGTTCCCACTCGCGTTCAGTGGCTTGATCAAGCTTTGATACAACAAATAAATAATAAGAGTATCCCATGATTCAGTGGGCTCATTGAGAATCTTTAAGGCGCGCAAGTTTTTTAATACCGAGTCAATTAACCTTCTAATCAGCATTGGTGATTCTTTATTTAAACTTTGCATAGTGAACAAGGACCTGACATGATTATGTACTAATAACCTACTGTTGTTGTATCGGTTAAGAATTAAATCCCAAGCAATTGAGTAATTATCACTGAAGAATTCTACAGAATTTATTACAAGCGCGGCGCTTCCCTTGAGCGACGATTTTAAATAATGGAATTTTTCTATATTGCTCAAGTGATTGGAATTGTGAACTAGAGATATAAATGTGTCCCTAAATTCAAGCCAGTGCTCATACGCTCCATCGAATTCCGGTAATGAAATTGTGGGTAATTTAGTAATATTACTTTTGCCGGTGCATTTTTCGTAACCCGTCGCGGCTTCGTTACGACTAAAGCTGCGCGTCCACTGCACCGGAATCGGAGCGGACGGAGCGGATGGAGCGTCGGCATTTACAAAATGCCGATGGGGTGCGTCCACTGCATCCGGATTCAGCATCGGCAATTTAGTTATTTCTAGTCAGTCAGCCTGAACGTGCATTTGCATTATGGAGGATAGTGACGAGGATATTGTTGTAATTAGCTGTATTTTATCAGAAGAGGAAAAGAGAAACAAGAAGAAACGAAAGATATGGGTTCATAAATCATAATATAAATTCAAAAAGATTAATTTTTGGAGAATTTCATACATTATATTCTGATTTATTAGAAGATGAAAATAGATTTTTTGGGTACATTCATATGACTCGAAAAAAGTTTTTTGAACTTCACTATATTCTACAATTTTTATTTATTATTTGCCCAATTTCATCCCAAATATCGTCTCTCCTCAGTTGGTTATGATAATGTTGATGTTTTAGATTGTAAAGTTCATCATATTTTTCCACTAAAGTAATTAAAATATCGTCATTCATCGTGAATAAGTATTTATGTATAGCCGTCGCGTCGTCGCAAACACGTCTGAACTTGAAACGTTCGGTATCCGAATGACGGGTTCACTGCCGGTGACGTCATCGGCAAAAATACCGGTCGCAGGCGCAGAAATGCCGGTCCAGTGGACGCAGTACCATAGAAATCCATACAAAGCAACAAATCCGTCCGCTCCGTCCGCTCCGATTCCGATGCAGTGGACGCGCAGCTTTAGTAAATGTTCTGCTTGCGAAACTATATTATAATATGTGTTTTCAAAAAGTTCCCTCTGCGACAATTGTTGGTCTAAGTCGGAGACAGATTCCTCTATCTGTGACTGTATGTTATTGAATTCGTTGAAAAGCGACAAAGCCCCTTGTGTTCTTAGTTTTAAATCGATTTTCTTTATATCGTCTAACTCATTAACATTAATAAGTGATAAAAAATTAGCAAACTTAGTTAGTCTACCCTTAATGATACCGCGCTTTTTTATTAAATCTCTAATATTTTGTGGCATGTCTTCGGCCACGTTGAGCCTATACGGGGATTTATCACGCGGTTTAGGGTCCTCAGATACGCTCATGTTGGTGTAAATGAAAGGATGGAGTACTCACGCGGTATGTGATAACCTTTAAGTTGAACGACCGCAACTTTGTATTTGTAAACTGGACGATGTGGTCCTTGCGAAATGCGAGTAGCCAGTAGCGAACAACCACCTGAAAAAACACGGGAAGATACCTACGGTTTTAGTAATCGGGAAGGAAAATAGGGTTTGGAATATGCAAGATGGCCGGCCGTACCTGTGCGAGTGCCCATGCGCTGGTTCCTTTTATTCGGCTTCGGAGGTCCAATTTATGTTGTGTACTGTAGCTGGATTCTTCAATAAAACATATTCTTGAAATAGTATTGTTTATTTGCTTGATAGTTTACAAATACTTGATATTGTGCGTAGAAAAGTAAGATGCGAATTATTGCGATGGACTCGAAGAAAAATTGCAATGTAAAGTGACAGATGTCTATAGCGGATTTCCGGGTTTTGTTTTTTTTTTTTACTTTTATGCAAGTTATTAAAGGCAAAGATTATCAACAAACTGATATACCTACACCGGCAACACATTTACAACTCCTTCTGTGTGGGTGTCCACTGGCAATGTCTATGTGCAGCAGTTTAGTCTGCTCGTTTGCCGGACTTATTCCATAAAGTATATATAGCTGATATACCTACACCGGCAACACATTTGCAACTCCTTCTGTGTGGGTGTCCACTGGCAATGTCTATGTGCAGCAGTTTAGTCTGCTCGTTTGCCGGACTTATTGCATAAAGTATATATAGCTGATATACCTACACCGGCAACACATTTGCAACTCCTTCTGTGTGGGTGTCCACTGGCAATGTCTATGTGCAGCAGTTTAGTCTGCTCGTTTGCCGGACTTATTCCATAAAGTATATATAGCTGATATACTTACACCGGCAACACATTTGCAACTCCTGTGTGGGTGTCCACTGGCAATGTCTATGTGCAGCAGTTTAGTCTGCTCGTTTGCCGGACTTATTCCATAAAGTATATCGACCTATGCGTAGAACAAAGTCCGATTTGAAAAATTGCTACTTTTCAGTAGAGGCAAAACAAGTTTTGCGAATTGAAAAACTTGAATAACTTATAAACGGTGAGACTTTTATTTTTGAAATTTTGGTATGTTATTATGACATCCTAGTCTAGTTAACCGCTTTATACTGTTTATTATTAATCATTATATTTACTGAGATAACGAGTTCTATATCAACCTAGGACGTTTTACAGCGGAGAAGCGAGAGTTCGTAGTGATCATATTACGTTGTTTTACGGAGAAATTTGAATGAAACGCCGTTCTATATTCATATGGTTCGTTTTTTGTTGGAGTTATAGTTGGAGTATCCGACATTTTTAAGTCCTATGTGAATAATTATAGTCTATTATTTTGATATAGCATTAGCCACATTACGCATAAATGAACAATAATACATAATTATTTATTAAAATCGTTTATTTACATTAAAAAATCTCAAAATAGGTGGTGTTTTAAACTATAATTAAATCATAGTCGGTACTAGGTACTTACTTAAAATTAAAGACTAGTTACCATAGTCTAAAACCTATAAAACAATTAAAATCTCTAAGATATGCCTATCTTGAACTTCTTTGGTACTGTATCTAAACTATCTAGCTATGTTGTATAATATAGTTGGATAGGTACAAGTTCATTTTAACTTACACGGGGGAGGTATCTGCACGTTTATCTAAAATAATGAAAAATAACTATAATATTGTTATGGCCATAATCCCGTAACAATAAGCATGTCGTATGCAGGAGAAATAATACTTAAAAAATCAATTTTGTCATAATAAGGTCCGGATTGATTTAAAGTATCAATATGGTGTCTATATAATCGATTGTCCTGAATGTGATAGTGTATACGTGGGTCAAACAGTTTGACCCACGTATACAATATATGTAACACCATATAGGAATGTTCATCAGGTACACTATAACTTCTCGGCCGCCTTAAGCGTTTTATGTCACATCTCGCCAAGCGCCCGCCTTCAAATCTGACGTCGAACGTAAGTTGCCGGTCATTGCTAAAATGCCGATTTCGACGAAAAGTTGTATGAATGCACTAGCTTATATTAGTATATTCGGAATCTACATAAAATTTTCTTTAATAAGTATATAATATAAACTGAAAAATTAAGAAGTGTAATTATTTCGAACGGCCTAATCTTACAAGTATGTAAAATCCCACCTCTTGTTGTCGAAAAAAGCATTTAAAAAATAATTTAAGACGCTAGAAACATTATAAAGAGACTAATGATATTAATAACGATGATATATCATATCTAAAATGTGTCTAGCAAAATGTGATTTATCACGATAACCATTTCTATAAGACGCGATGTATTCTTTGTACCGAGTCTCAAAGTTACGTCCAGTTTGAGTCAAACTTTATACCGTGTTTTAGAGTTACATATAATCACATTTCGCTAAACACCTTTTAGATAGTGGTTATTAGATTGTACCCGATGGCCTTTCCTATAAGGTATATATGAGACAAAAGATTTTTACCGAGCGTGCTGGAATAATTAAAAATAATTAAGAATAGAGCAATAACAGACTTACATTACGCATGGTTAAACGTATACTCACACGTTTGCTTGCAGGTTGTGGGTATTTTTCCCGAAAGTATAGATTATACTTTCGGGATATTGCTAGATATAATATTAATTAAATTGTATACTACTATCTACATGATTGAACCTGAAAACGTTGTCATAGGTGGAATGACTATCAGTAGGAGACTGCATAGGAGTTAGCACCGACAGTTCTTGACCAACTGGAGTACTCCTATGGTCAAAAGTCACAAGTTGTATTATAGATGATTTTTCGAATCTAGAAGGCGCTTTTAAAGAAAGTTTTGATGGTCGGCCATAAATTGTCTCTCCTTAGTAGGTGGATTAGGTGCGGCATTAATTTCATTCCAAGCATCACCCATACCAGTTGCTGACTTATTTCTTCTGCACCTTGTTGTCAACAACTGAAATGTTAAAAATTGTATTACTTCACTGCACCATAATATATTAAAAATAATATATAATATTATGACATATATGTAACTTGAAAACATAACATTATAATACAAATTAATATAGTATATAACTTGAAAACGTAACATTTTAATACAAATTAATAACATTTGTACAAAGCTATTTAAAAAGTTTGAATATACAAGTTTTAATGAACATCGCAGTACACAACTAAAACTGTCGATTATAAAGTTATATGATTTGCCGAAGACCCTACAAATGTGTATATATTGTAAGGTAACGCAGCTTAAAACTATTTTTATTCATTTAATATAAAATATATTTCTATTTAACGATATTTTTAAAAGAACAACGTCCTAACTGATGTCATTATTCAGGTGATAACGTCCCATCTGCATATCGAACTGACAAAACGTATTGTAACTATTCTGTGATTCCGTAAAAAAACGTCCCATAGTTACATGAAACCCTCAGAAGTTCTAAAGAATTAGTCTTAAATCGTTCTAATATTACTTATAGTGTCAACGTTTATGGTACTTCAACTTTTATTGATAACACGACAAATATTTACCTAATAAATAAACATGAAACTAATCATACTTTTCGTACTAAAACGTATTTTTCTAACTCTCCGTCAAAAAATGTCTTATATGAAGATAGATTACCCGTTTCTATTTACTAGCTTAAAAAGCGGAATATTGAAAAAAAACATTTCAAAGCATAATAATATTTAATTTGAAGAATAAAATAAGTAAAAATATCAACTTACCTAGATCTACAACGTTCTTCATAAAAATATCTTGCTTATTTGAAAAAGAAGGACTACGTTCAAGCTCTTTTCTCTCTTCATAAAGAATATCCAGCAATATCCGTAAGCATGACATCTCAAAAATACTTTTAGTACGCAATAATTAATAAAATTATAATTTTCGTCAAACCGAAAAAAAAATCACACACATGACGCAAAAACCCTTCTTTCCGCTCGACAACGCCTGAAGTGAATATCGCGCGAGGCGCCCGCGCCGCGCGCGTTTCAATTTATCCGTCCTATGAACACAAGGTGCATTTTAACATGGAGCTAAGATCAAATAAGACGTTGTACGAGTCTGTATTTCCGAAATTAAGCCAGATACAAAAATTCTGAAAATGTCAGTCTGTAGAGCTTTGATTCCTTATTTCATTTATCCAAAAAACGCACTTTTGCTCTATAATCACATCAGACTTTGTTCTACGCATAGGTCGATATATAGCTGATATACCTACACCGGCAACACATTTGCAACTCCTTCTGTGTGGGTGTCTACCAGCGGCGTGCACAGGGTTATGACACTGGGTATGCTGCGGAGTAGTCGGTCACAAAAACTTTTTCTTTTATTGATTTTTAGCATAGCCACAGCCAAGCGACGGATCTCTAAATCGGAAACCATGCCAACAGAACTAACAGAACTTCATAACTTTTAACATGAAACTTTCGAGTTACATTCCCTTTTTGCTGATTTAATTATTGTATCTCGGATACACACCTACCTTTAGTAGACACAATTTGAATCTTTTCACTGAATGACAATGAGGAAGATGTAAATCAAAATTTATTCCCCTTTTTCAGCCCTAACAAAAAATTTAAGCAATAATAAGACTAACTGTGAAAAAATTGTGTTGATATCACGAAAATTGAGTTTTTTATAAGCAAATCAATATGGGAACCCGCGAAAACTGATTGCGCCCGTCGAGTAATGGCTGTGACGTCACATCGCCGTGCGTAGCTAGCTAACTATGCAATGTGCATACAGTATGTTTTTGACACGCGCTCTGTAAACTTACCTTCGTTCATTTCGATTCATTATTATATATTATTATAATAAATATGACTTAATAGGGAAAATTGTTAAATTTAAACAAAAAATTAATACCAACTTTCAAAGTAAAAACGCACAAAAGAGTATGAAATAAATTTTATTTTCTAAAAATAATTCTCCTTTTAAATTCGGCTAAAATTTTAACTATTTCCCTACTCAATCTTCTTAATTTTGAAGTCTGTGCCAGCCTAAACAATATCCTGATAAAACAATATTTTATAGAACTCACATTTAAGTTGGCAACCAACTTCAAAATTATGAAAATCGAGTAGAGAAATCAAAAATTTCAAACTCAAAATGGGCTATGAAGTACATTATTTTGATAGAACAAATCTTTATCAAGTAAAAGTTACGCCATCTTGGTTTTCACAATACTTCAAATGTTAGCCATCTTGTTTTCACCATACTTCAAATGTCAAAATGGCCCAAAAACTCTCAAAAATGGGACCATTTAACTGGAGATAGTATACGTCTATGAGAGAAATAATTAAAATTTTTGCCGAATTTAAAAAGGGAATTATTTAGAAAATAAGATTTTTTCATACTTTTTTGTGCGTTTTTACTTTGGAAGTCTGTTTTCATTTTTTGTTTCAAAATTATAATGTTTTCCATTTTATAGGGCTCCACTTAGGGCACACAAGGAACGCTTATAGTTTCGCTCGCTCCGTACTTCCGTAATTATGAATATTGATGGATGAAATTTGGTACAGTTATAGATTGTGTGTAGATCTTAGGTTTGGCATAATAAAATAATAATAATTTTATATTTAATTAGGGGTAGCTCTGAAGGGGGGATGAAATATTTTTTCATTCTACCCCATTTGTGGGGTATCGTTGAATAGGTCTTTTAGAATTTAGGTAAGGTTTCTTTTAACATTACTTTTTCACAAAGTCGACTATTTTCGAGTAATCAGCCTCCAGTGGTTTGTAAGTTGGTCCCCCCTCCCTTAGAATTTCTAAATTATAAGAGATAGAAACTTGTAAGCTTCTATGCTAATAGATCATGCTAAAAACTCTTTAGGAAAATTATTTTAAGCGAAATCGGATAGTAACTTTTGAAGTAACTTGAAAAACCTATTACGCGATTTCCAAACGTGTGTCTTTAAAGACTGAGTTCTGTTCAATGCTTTTTGATCTAGGGTATACCCTTGGCACAAAATTTTACTTTTTGGTATGGTATGCTTAATTTACTTCACATTGGCCAAATTCTTAAAGATGTACCTATACATTTTGAGGAGTTCCCTCGATTCCTCATGGATTCCATCATCAGGTTTCCACTTTAGTGACTAAAGTCTAAAAGGGCCAATTTCAAATTAGGGGCCATCCATAAATAACGTCACACGTTAGGGGGGAGGGAGGGGGTCGACGAAGTGTGACAAGGGGGTAGGAGGGGTCCTAATTTTCGTGACGTCACATTTCAAAATCTATTTTAATCTAAGTGTTAATATAGTAATCATAAGTAATAGCTATATGATATTATGATAGCTATTGCCCCAGTGTCGAGACCCCCCAGCCCCAGTGATGTTTAAGAGATCATAATGTTGTTTTTTTATTACATAAGTTATTTTTTTTTTCGCCGAGAAAATGCGTTTCAGCATCCCACTAGGGGATAGCGGTCCTACCCGTGAGTATGTGAGACTCTGCTGCACCCGAAAAGATGGTGAATGGGCGCAATACTAATACTCAATAAAAACTCGGCGGTACTCCACTCTATACCACCCTTGGCGGGCCACGGGATCGCGTGAGCCTGGGCATAAGAGTCTGGCAAGAAAGACGATCCATGCGTCAGATGGGCATATAAAATTTGGACCTGTGCCTAATCTCTCGACAGTCGTGTCGGTCATCCGTCCCACCAATTCAAATTAAACAAATTTCGGAACTGCTGTTTTAATTGAATAATTATTTCTAGATGCAAAATTGTAAAATGTGACGTCACGCTAGGGAGGGAGGGGGTCTCACAAATGTGACAAGGACGGGGGAGGGGGTCAAAAATCATGAAATTCGTCTGACGTAATTTATGGATGGCCCCTAAAACTCGAGAACGGCTAGACCGATTTGGCTGATTTTGATCTTAAAATAATTGTATCAGTTCAGGGAAAGTTCAAAAGGTGAGAAATTAATATATATATATATATATATATATATATATATATATATATATATATATATATATATATATATATATATATGTGTGTGTGTGTGTGTGTATATATATACGTTAGGGCTATATACATATATAGCCCTAAAGTATATCCGCCTCCTTTTTTTGGATGTCGGTTAAAAAATACTAAAATATAATAGTCAATCTATGACATTTTGTTCATAAAGTTTTTTGTCGAGATCTCAAACAAGTGACTACACCATAAACATAGTTATAAGCGAGGGAAAAAGTAGGTAGGGAGTTTTTTGTATTGTCTTATTTCATCTTTTAAGTTTCATTAAATATATTTTTTAAGTAGGTACCTAACATATCTGCGTGACTCGTGTTTTATTTCTCTATGTAAAACCCATTGTTTAAAATACATTGTCACTAAAATACTGAATTCATTCTGAGCATATTCTATAAACTAAACATTTAGTAATGCAAAAAAAATGTAGGTAGATGTTTCGTATTTATTTAGGTACCTACTCAGTACTCACATTAAAATATTCTTCGCAATAAATGTCTACTGATTTTTGTAGCTATAACACTTTTTTCAACACTTTACACAACTAATTTTCTCAGATTTTGTCGTTGGGCACATGAAAAAAGTATTTTTCTGGAGTGCTAACCGTTGTATTATACATAAAGGTGTTATACAATTATATCTATATGTTATTTTATCACCATAATTCCAAAAATTTCAATAAAACTTCAAAATTATTGCACGAGTTCCTTACCGCGGCGGTCAGAGCCGGCGAAATGACGTCACGCGTTGAGCGGTCAAGCTCGCGCTGATTTTAAAAACATCCAACTTTAAAAATTAATAAAAAATTCAGTTTTTGAGATATCGAAAAAATTCTTTCACTAATATTTTTTAGATTTTATGTTTGATTTTTATACATTATAAAATAATTACACTCATCTAGCTCATTGTGAGAATTTATTATCACTCAAATCAATTAAAAAGCAAATCACTACCTACAATTTTTATAGAACTTCAGTAATAAACTGTTAAATGTACACACTTTCAAATGTTAAAATGAAAAATCTTTTAAGAAAACTATAAATATTAAATATAATGGCAACCGAAAAATAACAATGCGTTTTCACATGAAAAAATGGCTTCCTTGAATCTGATTTTTAAACAAATAAAACCTTACTAAAACAAAAACGCATCATGTGCGTAGTGAGTAATTAGATTTTACGTCAATTATAATTACTCGCATTATAGGCCACCGTGCCACGAATATACCCGATTACTTCCGTGTCCCGACAACTGCCGAACTTCGCCGAAGTCTATAAGCATGCCGTAGGAGTCGGACGAGTTGCGCCTTGGGATATTCATAGGTGTGTGCGTTTGCGAACTGTGTACGGACACTAAAATTACTACACACATGCGAACAAATCTACTGCTAGCCGAAAAGGCATGAGTCGCTTCACCAACATGTCGCCAAACGCCTGCCAAACATAATGTACTTGTAAATAGGTGCTATTATAAAATATTAGGCGTTTTTAAGTTATTATATTTTGTTTATTCATTTATTTACTATTAATTAAAGTCATCTAAAACGTCCGAACGTTTTATTAAAATATCTGTGAATGGTAAGTAAAGCACTGCATTTCTGCCTTTATGGAGCGCACGCCCCTGGTGTCTACTGACCAATGTCTATGTGCAGCAGTTTAGTCTGCTCGTTTGCCGAACTTATTCCATAAAGTAATAAGGTTTGGTAAAATCAACTACGGACATTTTGGGTAGATATATGATCTACTGCTTATTGTAAAGACGTTTAGGCAAAAAAATATTGTCATACTCAATGTAAAAAAAATCACACTCCGCTCCGCTCAATGCAAACTCGCCAATATATAGGCAGATTTTTCTTTTCGAGTATGACAACTATTTTTCTGCCTTAACATCTCTATAAGCAGTAGATCATATGCCCAAAATATCCGTAGTTGATTTTACCAACCCTTAAATATTATAGCTGATATACACGTAAGAATATTTTTTCTAATTTCAGCATCGTACTGGTGGTAGTAGTGAGCGGTCACCACCAGCGTAAGTTCCCCGCCGGGTTCAAGTTCGGAGCCGCGACTGCGTCCTACCAGATAGAAGGAGGATGGAATGTTGATGGTATGTTACTATATATTGTTATTACTTGCAATTAGTGTCAATTCCTGAGGAGCTGAGAAAAGTCGCAGGGAGTCGGTGGATACAGGCCGCGAGCGACCGGTCCAAGTATTATAAGTTCTGTGGACCGGTCGCACAGAAACCTATGATAATAATAATTATAATCTATAATAAGCCGATATCCTGCAGTGGACGTCACCAGGCGACGAGGTCGATTCACACCGAAATGAAACGAAATTGAACTTTATCCATTACACAACAAGGTACACGTTTCAATGTCAGAGTTCGAATGAAAAGTGGCTGCTCGCTGCACAGCGCACGTTCAGTGTCTGATGTCATATTACGAGTATCTTTTTGTGTCGTGAATAAAGTTTAATTTTGAATAGCTATCTTGAAAATGCAGTACCGCGTAGCTTCGCTTATCGTCGCGGTGTGAAATGACCCAGGTGCCGGTTGGCAGCGGACGACATGAAGTAACCGCAGACGACGTGTCGTCGCGACACTACTGGTTTGTATGTATTTCTATTAGTTTAATATTATATATCTATGATTTCTATGAAATACCCTGCGCAGCTAGCGACACGAAGCTAGCGAAACATTCATAGAAATACATAGAAATAACGTTTATATTTCATGTAGTCGGCTTCCAACTTGTACTTACCTTAAGTCTCTTAGCAACCGACTGGCTTTACTTACACAATTTACTTTTACAAATGTTAGGAGTACCTACTTTGCCAAAGGCTTGTTTGACTAAGTTAAGCTAAAAACGTTTTGCAAATAAGAAAGTTAGGGTGGTATTACAATATCTATCAAAGACTTTTGTCGAATGTGAAGTCGAAGACTCATCCAGTGTATTACATTTTAACCTTATTACTCGGCAATATCATTCAAAAGCGGTATCGAGCGGATCTGCCATCGACTGTATATAATGGTGTGCGTGTGGTTTGAGGGACCCACCTGAATATCCCCAAAATAAGTATAGCAAGTTTTAGTCATCATCATCATTTTCCTGCCCTTATCCCACGCTAAGTAGGGTCGGCGCAACATGTTTTCCCGTCCACGCATTCCTATCAGCCGTCAATTCTACATTCACATCTTTCATTTCCATATCATACTTCACGCAATCCATCCATCTCTTTTTCGGCCTTCCTCTGCATACATATCCATCCACATTCATATTCATCACCCTTTTGGTGACGTGTGTGTCTTCCCTCCTCATTACATGCCCATACCATGCTAACCTTGCACTCCTTACCTTATCCACTACCGGTGCCACTTTCAAACTTCCTCTTATATACTCATTCCTGATCTTATCTAACCTGGTCACACCACACATCCATCTTAGCATGCGCATCTCACTTGCATGCACCTTTCTTTCATCCATCTTTTTCATTGCCCAGCATTCTGATCCATACATTGCGACAGTCTGATGACCGTTTTGTAAATTTTCCCCTTAAGCTTGAGGGGCATCCGTGGGTCACATGTTGTTCCCGAGACCTGTCGCCACTTCATCCACGTTGCATTCAATCTGTTCTGCACGTCTCGTTCAATGTTACCGTCGTTTTGGATGAGCGAGCCTAGGTACTTAAAATCGGAGCAAACTGAAAGGGTCACACCATCTAGGGAAATTGGGGAAAAGTTGGAGGCGCCAGCGAAGCCACAAAACAAATGCTCCGTTTTAGTGCGGCTTATTTTAAGGCCAGCACTCTCCAATTTTTGTTGCTATTTTTCCAGTCTGCTCTGAACCCCAGCTGCATCTTCTCCGATGAGAACAATGTCATCGGCAAATAGCATGCACCATGGTGACTCCTCCTGTATGTCTGATGTCAAAGCATCCATTACCAGGAGGAACAAATACGGGCTTAACGCTGACCCCTGGTGCAAGCCTACTGCCACATTGAACTCATCAGTGACTCCGGCAACAGATCGAAAAAGTTTTAGTAGAAGTCTAAAAAAATTGTAGAACAAATCTGGGAATTTGTAAAAAGATAGTTTAAAAGATATAGCCCTCAGAGTGTGGTCCGTCAGTTCACACACCGCTATTTTCCAGATCTCGAAAAGTACACTCTATATAATGTCATCTAAGAAGTTGGCCATACTTTTTTATATTATTCATCAAATGAACAAGGAAAGGAGATACAGATACAAACGAAAGGGAAACAAAGGGGTTACAGATTGGATAAAGATTTAATCAACGATCGAATATCCAAGATCTTTTTATATATTTTATTTTATTCTTTATGTACACAGTAGACATTAAAAACTTACAGACTAAATACAAATGAGATGGTACAAAGGAGTGCTTATCTCTATGAAGAGATCTCTGCCAGCAGACCTAAGACCTAAGGAAAAAAAATAACAAAAAAATTAACAAATATATTTATATATTTGATCAAATTTCTTGTCTCTTTATCTCTCGGTATCTCAGTATCTCCTTTCCCTGTTCATTTGACAAAGATATTTAGATGCGGTCATCCAATTTCTTTGAGCAAATGCATATTGGACAAACATCGTTGATAGATGTAATACCACCCTTACACACATTTTGCGGTCAGCCAGCATCGTAAACGGCAGTGCGATTGTAGAAGGCTATTTCAACGTTTTTGTTCCCAGATAAAGGCATGAGCATCTGGGACACCCTCTTCCGAAGCAACTCGTCGTCCAGCTTCGCGCTCGACGGCAGCACCGGCGACGTGGCGTGCGACAGCTACCACCAGTGGCGACGCGACGTGGACATGGCGCAGGAACTGGGTCTGCATTACTATCGGTAAGAAAACTTTTTCCACTACACGTTTCCACCACAGCAGCTCCTGCAGGAGCTCCTCAAAATTAAACTTTAATCCTTAAAATTAAAACTAGAATAATCGGCTGCAACAGGACAAAAAGTACAAGGTAAAGACATAAAAAGAATCACAAAAATATCCGTCTGACGAGGATTAGAACACGTGGCACTAATTTGACAACACCAAAAAATATAATATTAATCTATTACTTACTTACGTAAATAGCCTCAAAATAACCTTGCCAAAACGCAAAAACTCCAACGCTACCAAGTGGATTAGACATTTAGAAATCGAAACCACTCATATCTTAACTACGCGACGAAAGAAAAAACTTGATGAGAACAATGTTCTATGTGAGGCCGAACCTGCGCCTTATAGAGTTGTAGGCGTTGGACCGGACTGAAATACTGCTTTGACCTGTTCAGAACACCAAGCTTCTTGGAGACTAACTTGGCCTTGCTCTCCAGATGATATCGGAACTAGACCTCGCTCGATATGCTAACACCAAGTATTCCGATGTTGGATGAGACAGTTATGGGTATGCTTTCAAAACGAGGACATACGACCATCGGTAACTTATTAGCGATGAACGCGCAAACTTCTTAGAGGTGTTGAATTGGACTAAGTTAAGTCTACCCCATTCAGAGATCTTCTCCAATGAATTCTTAATTTGATGACAAGTTCGTTTCGACTCTCAATGACGTTTTGCCGAGAGATGTTCGGGCGACATTTATATAAGGCATCACCCGTACTGTCACATGTCGTCATCACATAATATTATCATTGATATGCAGTATGAACAGGGCAGGCAATAGCACACCAAAGCTGTCTACCAAGATGCCAGGACTGTGCCATAAGAGCAGGTGAGCCGAAAAAGGTGCGTTAAGACCGGTGCCAACTCTGGAGCACACATTTTTAACACAATGGGATGGATTCCGTTAGGCCCACTCGATTTTTGGGTATCATGGGAACGGAGAGCAATTCGCACTGAGCGCTGATGGAACCGAATAATAAATTATACCAAGTTATGAAGGTCCAAAAAATCGACGAATCGCTTCGAGAAAAAGTAGTCTGGTCTCTTGCGCTTCGCTCACTCGTCCTGGCGGGGCGGGGGCACTACCGTGCCCCCAAATATACCACATACAACATGAAAACATTATAACTATTGTTCTAAAATTCTACATTGACAATCACAAGCCACTATAACGTTCGGTTTGTGACTGTAACTGTTATAAACTGTTGTAGAATTTCATAATGAAAAAAAGCTCGAAAAAACCGAAAACCGGTTTTCAATATTTTGAAAACGGGTTTTGTTGTAGGCCCGAAAACCCGGGAAAACCCGGGTTTTCGGTTTCGGGTAAAACCGGTCTCGATGCCCTACTTGTGACTTAGGCATATAGGAAATTTCCAAGAAACTTTATTATTCGCCTAAAGTCGAAACGATACAGAAATTAGGTCGTTGCAGTAAGTAAATAATGTTCTCTATATTTTAGATGGATACGACATATACTTTATTGTAGAGTTCCTGCGTAATGTTAAAGCACACGTAATGTTACCTAACTACCTCTAGTCCCACTATCCCCAACCCGCGGCCCGTTATCTGCGGCCCGCGTGAAATCTGTAACCGTTAGATAAAGTTGTGAAAAAGCGTTCACAATTCCAAAAATCTCACTGAGTGAACATAATTATTATAATACATATTTGTTATTTTATTTAAGTTTGTGTCGTTAGCTCATCTTAAATCTTTAGTTTCACTCTTTTAACTACCTTGTGTTATTCTATTATTAAATCGTTAAAAGAGATGTTCTAGAAATGTATGAGGCGTGGGCCAGCCCTATGTACACTATACATAATATGTAAATATAGCTACATAATATAGTAACTGTTTCCTATCCTTTATTTTATTTTATTTCACTTCGTTTCAATGCACATTTAAAATAAATTCGTCAAGGAGAACAACACAACGTAAAATAAAACATGGCGGATTAGATCAGAATTAACCAAAGAATACAGTCGTACAAGGATCTTTTGGCACTTGGATGGGGGCGTGAGTGTCGCAAATAAGAACAATACTTATTACTAAAAGTGAAATTTTACAAGACGGCGATGTTAGAACTGATTTTATCCACGTGCCAAAAGGTAAGTGTCGCAACTACAAAACAATACATAATATTAAAAGTGACATTTTACAAGACGGCGATGTACCCTTCTTCAAATTACTTTTTTTGTATTTTTATTAGAAAAGAAATTCCCTTATATTTTTCCTATTTATCTATGTGGTGTACATAGAGCTGGCCCAAAATCAAACATATCTTTTAAACAACATATTTTTTTGCCCCCAAAACATTTTGGTTGCGGCCCGCGACACCAGGAGTACAACGGTTTGTGGCCCGCGTAAAAAAAAGGTTGGGGACAACTGCTCTAGTCTATTTTAGACGCTCCAAATGTTTAACATTTTACGACGCGCATTATATATTATATTTATCTTGTATTATTATAATTATTATTATTGTTATATTCATATTATGATAATCTCTTTAAAATAATATGTAGATTTAAGATAAGCAATTAAGGGGCATAACAGACGGCGACGATACTACGAGTATAATATTTAAAATATCGCTTGCTGTGCAGTTTGTATGAACTAACTGCTAAGATACTTTAATATATATGAAATATATATATTAGTGGTTATGGCAGATACTCTGGAAAATCTTAACACTATGCAAGAAAACCTCTGTAGAGTTTCACAACAGGTGGGACTTAGTATGAAAATGGATAAGACAAAAAATATGTTTAATGCCCATGTTGTACCCACCCAAGTGACCAAAATCAAACTCTATAATTTTTTTCCATGTAGGTTATAATATAACACTTATAGAATTGTCCTACATGATGCCTACCACCGGTTCGGGAACTAGCCTGGCGAGAAGAACCGGCGTAAGAAACTCGCACGGGGCTATCTTTTACCAAAAAGATGGAAAATTGTTCTTTTAAAATAAAAAGTATATAACAATGTTATGACTACATAACAAGAGTACAATAGTATAAAGACGTAGCCGTGCAGGGGGCCACCTCATTCCCAAGGTGTGGTATCATTCATAAAATCATTAAGTTTATATGCTTTACCACACAAACGTTCTTTGACTACTTTTTTAAATTTATTGATTGAAATTTTTTAATGTTTTCTGGGATCCTATTGTATAGGTGTATACATTAGCCTTTAAACGAATTCTTCACTTTACTGAGTCTAGTCACTGGTACATCAAGCTTATTCTTATTTCGAGTGTTTCTATTGTGGTTGTCACTTTTCTTTTTGAATAGGCTTAAATTTTTTTAACATATAATACATTTGATAGAACATACTGAGAAGCTACAGTTAAGATCCCAGTTTCCTTAAACTTATTTCTCAATGAGGTATTGGGGGCCAGCTTGTAGATTGCCCGAACAGCTTCTGCAGCACAAAGATAGTATTTATATCTGCAGCATTTCCCCATAGCAGAATGCCATAGGATATTATACTGTGGAAGTAACTAAAATACACAAGCCTTGCTGTGTTTTCGTCTGAAAATTGTCTTATTTTACTTACTGCAAATGCTACTGAATTGAGTCTGTCGGCCAACCCAGCAATATGAGGGCCCCACTAAAGCTGTATTTACTAGTTCCATACCTTCCCCATTTAATAACACATTGGTTTCAGTTTGCCTTACATTCGGCAACTTGAACTTTATACATTTAGTTTTTTTTGCTATTTAACAGAAGATTATTGACACTAAACCAGTGTACTATTTTTAAGAGAGCATTATTTACTTCGTCATAACATGAGTTTTGGCGATTCATATTAAAATTAAGTGACGTATCATCAGCAAATAATACTAGCCCGTTTTTTTCATTAATAAGGTATGGTAGGTCATTTATGTAAATCAGAAAAAGAAAGGATCCTAAAATGGACCCTTGTGGGACCCCTATCTCAATTTTGGTGCCTGTGGAACTTTTCCCATTTATCTCGACTCTCTGAGTCCTATTTAAAGAATAAGATTTTAAGAGGACGAGTGCTGGGCCTCTTACACCATAGTGGCATAATTTCCTGATCATTGTTATGTGTTGCACGCAATCAAATGCCTTAGAGAGATCGCAAAATACTCCTAGATAATCCTGCGATTCCTCCCAAGCATCAAAAATATAACTAATTAAATTGACGCCTGCATCTGTTGTAGAGCGTCCCTTTGTAAAACCGAATTGTTTGCTATGTAAAATTTTATTTATATTGAAGTGTGCTAGCAACTGACTGAGTATTATTTTTTCATATATTTTACTTAGTGTTGGTAAAATTGATATAGGTCGGAAGTTAGATGGATCCGACTTACTACCAGACTTAAAGAGAGGTAAAACTTTACTGTATTTCATTAGATCAGGAAAGACGCCACTTTTTATACAATCATTAAAGATAGTTGCTAAGTAAGGTGCAACGATATCGATTATACATTTAATAACTTTCATAGATAGTCCCCATAAATCTGCAGTAATCTGGATATTTAATAAATTAAAATTTTTAATCTTGAGGTCCATAATAAATAAAATTTTTTAATCTTGAGGTATATTTTTTGTGGTTGAAACTCTCAAAAGCAGTTGCAACTTCAGTGTCGGATTTAATTATTTTGCTATCAAAATTTAATTTAAAAGATGAGTTGTGACTGGTGACTCTTCCAGTTTCATTTGCAATGATTTGCCATGTTGTTTTAACCTTGTTTTTAGAATTCTTAATTTTATTTTAATGTAAAGAGATTTTGCTGCCGAGCAAACTTTCTCAAATATTTTTGAATATAATCTAACATAACTTTTAAAATCTTCACTTTGATTTATTGTTCTTTCATTATAAAGTTCATAAAATTTCAATCTACTTTTTAAATTACCTGCTGTTGCCCATTCACTGAATTTACTTTTGTTGTTTGCTCTCACTGTCTTAGAGGTGAAAATGGTATCAAAATTATGTTTAATTAATTTAAACAGTTTACTAAATGACATATCCGGGCTACTATGATACTCTAAATGTCCAATATATATAATAAACTTCTAAATATGTTTAACATTTATTGGTATACATGTATTTCTGTCCTCGTGTAATTGTTTGCAATTATTATTATATATAGGGACAAAGCTTACTAATTGACTAATTTGTCTATCAATGAACCAACTACCTATTTAGAAAGCAAATTTAACACTTTCTGATACCTCCGAGTAGACCCAGCCACTCTATATCTATAGATGGTGCGATATTTGCTCGGAGTAAAGCGGTCACGCAAGCTGGATTGGGGTATGTAAGATGGGGTAAAGAAGATATCAGTCTATGCCTAACCCACAAGCCAACATATCAATTAATTTTATCTTGCAGAGTACAAACGGAAATAAGTTTAAATTTGGAAATAAACTACAATGGCAGTGGAATTAGCAATACCAAGTCCTCCTTAAATGATCCTATCATTCGATATCTATAGATGTTGAGACATTTATAAGTTGTTAAAAAGGAATAACTAGGTCCATTAATTCCACTGACCGACCTAAGTAACCTATGTCTTAATTAGTTATAAACATCTGATCTATTGTTTTCTTACAACGTTTATTGTAATGTATGTCAGTATCATCAAAAACAATATATTGTTACGAACAATAAGACTAGCGCCATCTAGCGTCAACCAATGAAACCACTTGGTGCGAACAGGGATAACGTGAAACCGTCTACTCAATACTAGATGGCGCTACTGTGCGAATATTCCGGAACAATCCAACCAGTTCACGCGAGTTGCGAATATTTCTGGAACGGTCTGGAACTCGATTCGGCCCATATAAATACGCCGCAGAGATGCGAACGAGTTCAGTTCGGTTCGAGCTTCTTTCGAGGCGAAACAGGCGATAAGTTAAAGTGATACCAGTGATTAATACAAGTGAAACCCACGACTTGGCTACGACATAGGACATCGTTAGTGCTTAGTGTTTGGACTTAGTACTCAGTGTTTGGTCTTAGAGTTTAGTGTTAGACCTAGTGCTAGTGAATAAAGTCTTCAATAGAGTCAGCAGGTCTTTATCTCCAAATCTTCGAACCCTAACACGTATCAACTGGTGTCGGAAGTGAGATTTGGAGATGCCATTGACTCCGAGAGAGGACTTCAAGGAGGGCGTCAGAACAAGGGCACAACGAGCTGCGGAGGCCACACCCACTGGGGACCAAGCCCCGCCCACTGACCCCGCCCACCAGGCTCCGCCCACTTTGACCCAAGCCACGCCCACCGACTCCGCCCATCGGGTCACACCCACTCAGGCCACGCCCACCAGACAAGCCACGCCCACCAGCAGTACCGTGGCTCTTCAATTAGGAAATTTAATTGAAATAATGGAGCTGCAAAGGGCTGAAATTCGGGCAATGGAGGAATCACAAGAACGCAAGCTCGGTGATTTGCAACAGTCACAAGAACGTTTGCAAGAATCGCAAGAGCAACAAAAAGACCTCCAAGAAAAAGCGCTTTGGGCTATAAAGGATGTTAGTGACACGGTGATGAAGCTTCGAAAAGATGTCGACGTAGTGGAAGAACGAGTTACTGGGTTAGGATTGGATGTTGAAAACGTGAAAACTGGCCTCGCTGAACTACAAAAGAAAGTAGTGCGCCTTGAAACCACGGGAGTTGCGATGTCTAGTGGAACTACCGGTGTGGCACAAGGACCGAGAGTGAAAGTGCCGCCGTACGATGGCACTACTTCTTGGAACGCTTATCGTCAGCAATTCCAGACTGTTGCTACTGCCAACGGAAGGACGGAAGAACAATGCCTGACCACTCTCACTGTTGCGCTCAGAGGGCAAGCTTTGTCGATCCTAGAAGCACTGCCACATACAGGAAAGGGGTTCCAAGACCTGATGGAGGCACTTGAATCCAGATACGGGGAGCGACACCTGGAGCACGTGTTCCGTGCCCAACTGCGTGACAGAGTCCAACGCTCAGGAGAAGGACTACAACAATGGGCGTTGGAAATTGAAAAACTCGTCAGGAAGGCACACTCAGGAGCCGATACCAAGATGGTAGACACGAATATGGTTCAAGCATTTGTCGACGGAATCAAAGACCTGGAGGTTAGAGCTGCAGTGAGGCTTCGTCACCATACCTCGCTAAGGGAAGCATTGGCACATGCTTTGGAGGTCGAGGCTGTTCGCCATGACATACGGCAGACCTATAAGATCCGCGAGGTCTCTGAGGAAGTCAAGGAGGTTAAGGCTCCTACGAAGAAAAGTTCTGGAGCCATGTGCTACAAGTGCGGCGAGAGGGGCCATCTTCAGCTCAACTGCCCACAGAAGGAGACCCAGATGGCAAGGATGAAAAGGATGGAGGAGCTAATAGAGAAGCTGATGAAGCAAGGGGCTCCGTCCCCTGCCCGCGATCAGGGAAACGAATAAAAGCCAGGACTAAGGGGCGAGTACTGGCTGACGCGGAGGAAGCCCCGATAACTGTTATTTCCCAGGCATGCAGCGGGAATAGTCTTGTGATTCAGGGGACTATTAACGGAACGGATTGCAAAATGACCCTAGACACAGGAGCCTCTAGAACAATAGTGAACCCAAAGCTGGTAAAAGCCGCAAGGGGGCACAAGAGGAAAATTCACTGTCGGCTTCTTACTACCTCCGGTCAGCCAATACCTGTCCTGGGAGAAACGTCAGTCACGATGTATGTAGGGGGGTCCTCATACTCTCATAACGCTATCGTGGCCGAGATTATGGATGATTGCATCTTGGGGTTGGATTTCATGAAGAAACACAACTGCAAAATTAATGTCGCTGACGGAGTTTTCAAGTGTGGTGAAGAAGAAATCTTCATTCTTGGAGGCGCCTGCGGGAAAGTCGCATGTGTAAAGAAAGTCATCATACCTGGACGAGCGGAAGCTCGGGTGCTAATGAAACTGCCCCCAGTTGGAATGAAAAAGTCAAACAGATGCGTGTTGATCGAAGATACACCTACCAAGACATCGGCGCAAAAACTGATGACGGCGAGAACCCTTGTTAGTGGAAGCAGTAACGCTGTGGTCAAGGTTTTGAATCTTGGTGATCGCGAGATCTGCTTGAACAAAGGTGACGTCATTGGAAAGTGCGAGGAAGTTGTCTGGATGAAAAAGTGTAGTTCGATTACAAGCGCAGATTCAGTAAACAACAAGAACTACGGATTAGTGACTGAGCTACTCGATGACTGCAAGAGTAATCTGACTTATTCGCAGAACATGAAAGCTAAGAAGTTTTTACAGCGCTTCGCGAATATCTTCTCAAGTCAAGATGGGGACCTTGGAAGAACGTCGATGGTTCAACACAGGATAGATACCGGAAGCGAGAGACCAATTCGTCAACGAGCAAGACGGATACCAATTGCAAAGGAAAAAGAAGTTGAAGACCTTTTGGAGGACATGAGAAGGAATAAGATTATTGAACCATCTGCAAGTCCGTGGTGCTCACCTGTTGTATTAGTGAAGAAGAAAAGATGGTAGCACGAGATTTTGTGTGGACTATAGGCGTCTCAATGATGTCACTAAGAAGGACAGTTACCCGTTACCTAGAATTGACGACACTTTGGATACCTTGAGTGGCATGAAATGGTTCTCGACCCTAGACCTGAAATCTGGATACTGGCAGGTGGAAATTCATCCAAAGGACAAGGAGAAGACAGCTTTCTCGCCCGGTAAAGGTTTATGGCAATTTAACGTCATGCCCTTCGGATTGTGCAACGCACCTGCCACATTTGAGCGACTCATGGAATGTGTACTGGCAGGCTTAGTTGGAGAGGCTTGCTTAGTCTACTTAGATGACGTCATAATTGTCGGCCGTGACTTCGAGGACCATTTGCGAAACTTGGAACGAGTTTTCGCCAAAATAGAGGGAGCCAAATTAAAGTTGAACCCAAAAAAGTGTCGTTTATTCAGGAATAAGGTCAATTATCTCGGCCATGTTATCTCCAGTGATGGAATCCAGACAGACCCGGAGAAACTGGAAGCAGTTCAAAAATGGCATACCCCTAATAACAAAACCGAAGTGCGGGCATTCCTCGGCCTATGCTCATACTACAGGTGTTTTGTTAAAGGATTTTCGGAAATAGCCAAGCCATTACATCGGCTGACAGAAGATAAACGACAATTTAGTTGGGATGAGACTTGTGAAGATTCTCTTCAGAAACTGAAGAAGCATCTGTGTGAAACACCAATCCTGGGGTATCCACAAACTGAAGGTCAGTTTATAGTCGACACGGATGCAAGCAACACGGCCATTGGAGGGGTGTTATCTCAAAAACAGGGTGAAAGAGAAGTTGTTATTGCATATTTCAGCAAATCTTTATCCAAGCCAGAGAGAAACTACTGCGTGACAAGAAGAGAACTGTTGGCTGTTGTAAAGACGCTACAACATTTCAACAAATATCTCATCGGCAGACAGTTTTTGCTGCGAACTGATCACGCAGCCTTGAAGTGGCTACTGCAATTCAAGAACCCAGAAGGTCAAGTAGCTCGATGGATTGAACAGCTTCAGGAGTATGACTTCAAGACGGAACACCGCAGTGGAAAGACGCATGGGAATGCCGACGCACTTTCACGAAGGCCGTGTTCGGAAGACTGCAAACATTATGTTAAGCAGGAATCTAATGAAGTTACACTGAAGCTAACGAGAACAAGTCCTTTAGGTCCCTGGGAGAATGATGCTATGAGAGAGGCTCAAGAAAGAGATGACGACCTTCGGCATATCGTCACGTGGAAGAAACGGGGTGACGTAAAACCAATCTGGAGTGAGGTTGCACCCACTGGCGCTGTCACTAAGGCGTACTGGGCGCAATGGGACAGTCTGATACTTCAAAACGGAATACTCTACCGGAAATGGGAGAAGACCAACGGCAGAGAGTTCCATCTTCAGATAATTGTCCCAAGAATGAGAGTACCAGATGTTCTCCGTGAAATACATGATGGCGTATCAGGAGGTCATCTAGGTGTCAAGAGGACGTTAACAAAAGTGCGCGAAAGATTCTACTGGTTGCATTGTCGAGATGATGTACAGGATTGGTGCCGCAAATGTATTACTTGCGCTGCTGTAAAAGGACCACAGACCAGGAGCCGTGGGAACCTGCGGTTGTATAACGTTTTTGCACCGTGGGAACGAATTGCAGTTGACGTAGCTGGGCCATTCCCTGTAACGGAATCGGGAAACAAGTATTTTATGGTCGTCATGGACTACTTCACCAAATGGCCCGAAGTGTTCGCCATACCAAACCAAGAAGCTACAACAGTCGCTTCTAAGTTAGTCGAAGAAGTGATATGTCGCTTTGGTGTGCCTCTAGAAATCCATTCTGATCAGGGCAGGAACTTCGAATCGCAGGTGTTCCAGGAAGTGTGCAGAATTTTGGGCATGCATAAGACGAGGACCACCGCGTACCATCCACAGTCTGATGGAATGGTAGAAAGATTTAACCAGACCCTTGAGAGGCATTTGGCGAAATTGGTAGACGACAAACAAAAGGATTGGAACAAGTATATACCACTCTTCCTTCTGTCATACCGAACCGCCGAGCATGAGAGCATAAAAGCTACCCCGGCGTATGTCAACTACGGTAGAGAACTACGAATACCAGTAGACCTATTGACAGGAGGGTCACCGGAGGGACCAGAGACCGTACAAGACTATGTCTGCGATTTAAGGGGAAAAATGCGCTATATACAGTATACACGCCTTGGTTCGGGAAAATGGGTTACAGTCAAGTAAGAACATGAAAACCAGGTACGACCGGAAATCGAAAACGAGCGGCTTCGAGGAAGGGTCACTGGTGAGGCTGCATAACCCAACTCGCCGGAAAGGGAAATCTCCAAAGTTGCAGACCAAGTGGGACGGACCATACAAAGTGCTTACCCGAATAAATGATGTGACTTATAGGATCCAAAAGCAACCAAGACGGACATTCAAAGTGGTACACATAGACCGTCTGGCGCGGTACCATGGCAGTAACAACGATGCTCGGGACTAGGGTTACCAGATGAAAAAATCAAAAGTCCGGAGAAAAGGCCTGATTTCCTAGAAAAGTCCTGAGATTTTCTACAGCTTGAGAATTTTCTCTCAAAAACGTATTATAATATTATCTTGCGCATGTGTTTTACGCGACTTTTTTGATTTTAACTGCAATTGTTACCAAAAGAAGATTATTTTTAGTTTGTTTCACTTTGATAAATAAGTATTGATTTTAACTGCAATTGTTACTAAAAGAAAATTATTTTGAGTAGTTTAATAAGAGATATCTTTAAAATGTACCTAACCTGTGTTTTATTGAAAATCCTGAGCTATCACTAGATTTGCTAAATCCGGCCGGAATCCTGAGAAGAGTCGAAAAATCCTGAAATCTCAGGACAAATCCTGAGATATGGTAACCCTACTCGGGACGAGCATCTCTAAGAGGGGAGTAGTGTTACGAACAATAAGACTAGCGCCATCTAGCGTCAACCAATGAAACCACTTGGTGCGAACAGGGACAACGTGAAACCGTCTACTCAATACTAGATGGCGCTACTGTGCGAATATTCCGGAACAATCCAACCAGTTCACGCGAGTTGCGAATATTTCTGGAACGGTCTGGAACTCGATTCGGCCCATATAAATACGCCGCAGAGATGCGAACGAGTTCAGGTCGGCTCGAGCTTCTTTCGAGGCGAAACAGGCGATAAGTTAAAGTGATACCAGTGATTAATACAAGTGAAACCCACGACTTGGCTACGACATAGGACATCGTTAGTGCTTAGTGTTTGGACTTAGTACTCAGTGTTTGGACTTAGTGTTTAGTGTTAGACCTAGTGCTAGTGAATAAAGTCTTCAATAGAGTCAGCAGGTCTTTATCTCCAAATCTTCGAACCCTAACACGTATCAATATTAAATTAGACAAAACATCGCGTTATATTTTTTGGCAGCGCACGAGCGACGGTTTGTGTTTAGTGTTTAAAATGAAATCTTAAGCATCAGGGTGGCCAACGCATTTTCACTAGTAAACAGGCAAGCGGAGTAATTTTTTTTAATGCATAAATGAATAGTACTCTTAAATATGAGTAACTTCTCAGAAGAAACCGTATATCAAAAGTCAGTATTTTCAAAGGTACAGCGATTTGTATAAAAAAATTTCGCGAGTCTCGTAAAAACGCTCCATACTAAATTTAACCTACAAGTGACGTCACTTTTTAATCGGACGTCGTCGTCGTAAGACGTCGGTTAAGGTGTATGAAGTATTCGGCCGAAGGAATATATTTGTAAATATCTCCGATATTTGTGCGTTTAGGTTTATACTTACCTTATTCAATGTTTTTGTATATGATGTAAGTAAATAATGGCGTAGCGTAGTAGGGGCGGGGGGGGGGGGGGGATGGACCCGCCCCGGGCGGCACTTTTAAGGGGGCGGCAAAACCTAAGTAAGGGAGCGGCAAAACCTAAGTAAGAGGGCGGCAAAACCCAAGTAAGTGGACGGCAAAATTGACGTCCGCCCTGGGCGGCAGACACCCACGCTACGCTACTAAAATAATGATGTAGGTTTTGTTTACCAATTTCGCAAAAAAATATTTTTTTTTGGTACTTTTAAAATGTACCTATTTAATTAGTAAACTACACATAAAATAATTTTTTTTTTTACTTTTACCAAGTAGTAATGCCTCAGTATTTCTGAATATATTAATAAAACTTAATATTTCAGATGTACCTAGCCCGATCCCCTACTTGCGTTTGAGTTTTAGTGAGTGAGACACAGTGGGTGGTATAATAGATGAAGGGTCCACTTAACAGCAGTTGGCTCGTCTGATTGTTTGCCCACATCAGTTCTTCAATATTAAACAAAAAATTAAAACCGATTTCCAAAGTAAAAATGCATAAAAAAGTACACTTTTTCACTACGGCCTTTAGCTTTCAACAAAGAGCTTTCTTTATAATCGCAGTTTTATTTAACTAAACGAGACACAACGGACCAGTGATAACCTCTTTTTAATATTATATTTTAGTACTTCAGAATGGACACACGTGGTTATATACTCAAAGGGACACACACTGCAATCACAAAAAAAAAAGCGCCATGACAGTTTTTTGTTTTTAATTTTATTATTTATAACGGCAAGTATTGCCAACCTTAAGTATTGCATTGAGTTTTACCAACACATAATATACTTAAATATAACTAAAGAGAAAAAAAATTTAAACAAAAAATTAAAATTTTGAAGTTGATAAGTTCATTGAAGAGAACTTGATTGCGAGTTCTATTTTACATATTGTTTTATTAGGATGTTGTTCGGGCTGGTACCTACCGACTACCTACCGACTACCGAATAGAGAAATAGTTAAAATTTTAGCCGAATTTAAAAGGGGAATTACCTATTTAGAAAATAAATAATTTATTTCATACTTTTTTGTGTATTTTTACTTTAGAAGTCGGTTTAATTTTTTGTTTAAAAATAATAATTTTACTCTTTTTAGTGATATTTGTTAAATTATTATTAATATATTTTAAGAACGTTTAAATTAAATGATTGAATTTGTAATTGAATACGCACCAAGCTTCCATTAGGTATTGTAAATAAGATGATGATGAGGATTATTGTAAGTCACAAAAATATGCCAAATATGCTTGCAGTTCTTTAAACAATATTGAAATTTCCAAACGCGTATCTTTAATTACCTCAGAGTTCTCTTCAGTGCTTTTAGATCCAGAATATACCTTGGTGAAAAATATTATTTTTTGTAGCATAATATGGTTGAACTACTTCAGTAAAAGTCAAAATCACCATATGTGTCCATATAAATTTCGAGGAGTTCCCTCGATTCCTCATGGATCGTATCATCACGTTTCCACTTTAGTGGCTAAAGAACCAATTTCGAATTATATCCTTTACAACAACAAATAATTTTGCAAATAAGTCTATAAATGGCAGAGTAATGTTCAAAGATATCCGTGTCGGTGTAAAATACTATGAGAAGTACCTTTTATACCCTCATGATGTATGGTGCGATAATGGTGGTGATGATGATGATTACTCTAATTGATATAGTCGTATATGCTTGCAGTTCTTTAAACAATGCCGAAATCCACAAACATGTATCTATAAGGAGTCTTAACTCCTGTTCTGTTCTGTACTTTTAGATACAGGGTATACCTTGGAGCAAAATCTTACTTTTTGCTTGCATATGCGGAGTACTTCAGAAAAACCATGTCCATAGAAATTTTGAGGAGTTCCCTCGATTCCTCATAGATCCCATCATCAGGACACCACTTTGGTGAAAACGGGAACAACCTCGGATTATAGTTACCCTATACATCAAAAAAAGAATTTTGAAAATCGGTCCACAGACTGCGGAGTAATCGTTGAACAACAAAAAAAAACCACATACAGCCGAACGTATAACCGCCTCCTATTTTTGGAAGTCGGTTAAAAAAGAACCACAGTTTTTTCGAGATTTCTTGAAATCTGTCTGTCCGAATCGGGCCATAATTGTATTCAAAAGCCAGGCCCTTTCGAATGGTGCCAGCCGCAATAAAATCGGTCAAACCGTTCAAAAGTTATGAGATTTACATACTTACACGCACACACACACACACACACATACATACATATATTATACAGATATAGTGACACCCTCGTAGTAGTCAGGGAAGCTTCCTGTGACCTCAGAACGTCGAGATCTGATGAGAATTCGATTTTTGCAAAACGGGATAAAACAAATAACTTCCCGATTTTTGAAAATCTAAGATTTTCTTAGCGAAAAGTAAAAAAAAAGGGCGCAGTTTTAGAAGCTCGCATAGGGCGCAGAAAAGGCTATTCACGGCACTGCCGGTCGCACTGGAAATTTATGGGAGAGGCCTTAGATGTTCTGCAGTGGACGTCACCAGGCTGAAAGGAACGAACGATCCATTATCCAGGCATCTTAAGATAAAATATTATAGTAACTTCACCGTGGTGTGCGACTAAAATAATGCTTTGCACTCACGTGAAATACTTTTATAGACTAAAATCAAATTCGTGTTTAGGGTACAGCTGTTGCTATGCATTTAAAAGTGCCCATAATATAAAAGTTTGAATGAAGGCAAATGTTATTTTACCCAATAAAATAGTGTGCGTGTGGTTTGAGGGACCTAGCTGAATATCCCCAAAATAAGTATAGCAAGTTTTAGTAGAAGTCAAAAAAAAATTGTAGAACAAATCTGGGAATTTGTAAAAAGATAGTTTAAAAGATATAGCCCTTAGAGTGTGGTCCCTCAGTTCACACACCGCTATTTTCCAGATCTCGAAAAGTATGTGGAAAATTATGGTTTTTTCACTACAGATTTTAGTAGAACTTTTGTAAAAGTTTTTACAAATTTATCAAATACATAGCATTAGAAATAAAAAAGCTACAACCACCGAAGTGTGGTCCCTCAGTTCACACAAAAATGACATACTCATTTCGCGATATATTACTGACTTTTTTAATTATTTTTCTACGTAGAGTTTTAGTAGAAAATTTGTAGAATTTGTAGACAAAATTTCAGCAAAATCTATCGGCGCATTTGGAAGATATATTCCATTATGTTGGGTCCCTCAGTTCACACACACAAGTGTGTATAATACATATGTAATTACATATAAGGAGTTAGCAAGAACGGACAGAGAAAAGGGCGGGCAGAGCGAAACCACAAATAGGTACATAGTTAATAATTGGTAAGTATATGGGTTGTTTGTAGTACTATGAACCCCTAAAATAGTGAAAAGGTGCGAAACCGCGAGCAAAACGTAAATTTAATAAGGTATAACATACACAATAATATTAGGACTTGTCCTCATTTTGCCTCTTGTGTGGTAACCTACTCTGCATTTTCATACAATCAAAAAATTGACATTATCTCAGCTAGGAAGCAAGAAATTAAATATTTTATGTGCTAATCCAAGAGAAAAAAACTTCTACTAAAATTTAAGTAAGTATAGTAGACTTTCTGTTAGTTTTCTTGTTTATTAGTTATTTGAGTTTTTCTTAAACACAAGTGTGTGAACTGAGGGACCCAACATAATGGTATATATATCTTCCAAATGCGCCGATAGATTTTGCTGAAATTTTGTCTACGAATTCTACAAATTTTCTACTAAAACTCTACGTAGAAAAATAATTAAAAAAGTCAGTAATATATCGCGAAATGAGTATGTCATTTTTGTGTGAACTGAGGGACCACACTTCGGTGGTTGTAGCTTTTTTATTTCTAATGCTATGTATTTGATAAATTTGTAAAAACTTTTACAAAAGTTCTACTAAAATTCTGTAGTGAAAAAACCATAATTTTCCACATACTTTTCGAGATCTGAAAAATAGCGGTGTGTGAACTGAGGGACCACACTCTGAGGGCTATATCTTTTAAACTATCTTTTTACAAATTCCCAGATTTGCTCTACAATTTTTTTTAGACTTCTACTAAAACTTGCTATACTTATTTTGGGGATATTCAGCTACGTCCCTCAAACCACACGCACACAATAAAATAAACCAAAATGCTACTTGCAGCACAGAATTGTAAATATATATACTTACGTACAGAGGAACAGCTTTCATAGAATGATCCAAATTGATCAAAATTTTAAAATTTTGACGACCCCTTCAATGGTCCACGATTTTAGCACACAATCGTAGACACAGCGCATGCTTGTAGTATTGTAATCAAATCGATAGCTAACTACCTAGCTGTTTATCTGTTCCTATTTTAATATGTGCTTGCAGATCTCGCTTTATATGCATCTTGAAAATTCTAACTCTTAACAGTTACATTACATACATCATAGGTAGAATTAGAACCATTTTCAGTTCACACTGCACTTGACTGCATGGAACTTAAAACAAGTCATATTGTTACAGTTTCTCAGTTTCGTGGTCTCGTATTCTGCCGACGGGATTCCCGAATAGAATCAGCGAGGCAGGTACAAAGTACTACAACAACCTGATAAACGGTCTGTTGGAGAAGGGAATAGAGCCGATGGTCACCATCTATCACTTCGACTTGCCGCAATCTATTCAGGATCTCGGTAAGTTGAACTAAGGTCAAATATAAGGTTCTAAAAAAGCAACATTGAAACTGGCAAAGCTTGAAGAATCAGATTTTAAAGACAAACATTAAAGTAGTCTTCGCAGGCATTCAAAGAAATCTAAATTTATATTCGCAGTTGTGAAGCGTTAAGCCTATAATATTATTATGTTTATATCTTATGTTAGACATTAGCGTGGCGATGTGACGTCACCACTCAAATAGTCTATGTATCACATAAAAAATTAAAACTTAAGCAAGCCGATTCTTTTCATTTTAGATTATCCTAATAGAGAAGTTTTCGTTTCAGGAGGTTGGACGAATCCCCTGATAGAGAATTGGTTTGGGGACTATGCCAACGTGGTCTACTCCCTCTTCGGAGATCGCGTCAAGTCCTGGATCACAATCAACGAGCCCCTGGTGGTGTGCGACTACGTCTACAACACGGGGGAGTACCTACCCCAGATTGTGGAGCACGAGCGAGCGGTCTACATCTGTAACAAGAACTTATTAATGGCCCATGCCCGCGCGTGGAGAATATACGACAAGAAGTTCCGGAAGAAGTATAATGGTAAGCCGTAACATTTTGGAATTGATAACATTCCTTAGACTTAACTTTCCATAACTTTATATTATATTTTGTAACATGGCAATGGTATGTTAAGTACGATTGGTTGGTCGATTCCTTTTTTTTTTTTTTTTAATGTAATGAACCAGGAAACGAGCAGACGGATCAAGAGTAAGCGATTACGCCGCCCATGGACACTCGCAGCAACAGATGAGTTACACTTGTAACTCCTCTGGTGCTGCGACTTGCGTTCCTGATCCTTAAAATCCCCAATCCCCCCCATGGGCCTCCGGTAACCTCACTCACTCGGCGAAATACAACGCAAGCGTTATTTCACGCCGGTTTTCTGTGAGGTCGTGGTATTTACCCGGTCGAGCCGGCCCATTCATGCCGAAGCGTGGCTCTCCCACAGTTCCCCTTCCTGCATGATCATTGACCAGTTTAAGCTCCGATTTCACAAAACTTCTTTAAAATCACTAAACTCGGATAATACTAAAGTCGGTACAGATAGATCTTAAACTGAAGCTTAGCGTTAAGCGTCGTTTCAATACGTTGGTTGAAATTGGCTAAGATAATAATTATTATGTAGTTTACTTACTTAAGACCGGATTTTTGACGTCTATAATATGAAACATTTCGTATATTACTTGTTATTGGTACATGATGATTTACATTCTTTGTTAACAGGTAGAGTGTCAATAGCTATAAATCCATTTTGGATAGAGCCAGCGACGGAGGACGACAAAGAGTTGGCAGTACTCGCAAGAGAATTTGGGGTAATATTATTTAAAAACTATGTAGTGATGATCCATAACATCAGCACTTTTGTTGATAAGGTAACTTAACCAGAATAATGTTACGTTTTATTTTTATTTTCGGATGTACAGGCTGGAAGATATTCCAATCCAATATATTCTCAAGAAGGTGGTTGGCCGCCGATGATCGAACAACACATGCTTAAGTACAGTCAAGAAAAGGGATACACTCATTCAGTTCTACCGGCCTTTACAGAAGGGGAAAGAAGATTTGTCCTAGGTAAATTCTGCGGCTGACTATTGTTTATGGTTGAATTGATAGGTGTATCATGGGTGTGTATGTCGTTATCTTAAAGTTCAAGCAGCATCTTAAAAAAAAAATATTTATTTTGTTCATAAATAATTTAAAATATTCCAGGTACCTCGGACTTTTACTGCCTGAACCACTACACGAGTAAGCTGATCCGGTCCGTCCGACCGGGGGAGACTCCTGGAGAGTGGTTCTTCAGCGGCAGCCGGGAACTGAACGCAGTTCTCGAGAACGACCCCAAGTGGAAGGCCAGCTCGATAAAGTTGTTACCGGTAATTTAATTATTCGTGTTATGAGTCATAACTTCCCCATAGCTTCCAACCAGAAGCCTGATAAAGCGCGATTTGATGCGTTTGCGAATATAACAGAACGGCCAGTTGCTATATTATTGTAAATTGACAAGTTTTCATTACAAAAAATGGCCCCTGGGTTGGCAGATGACCTGAAAAAGTGTCAACGGATGCCTGTATTTTGCAGTATTTTTTTTTGGACCACACGAGATAACTTTTTTGTTGTTTTATTGGCTGTAAAAACCCGTTGCCCACTTTCCTACAAAGATAATACTTAATTATGTTATATTTTAAGAAATTTGCAAATTCCTTCGAATTCCGACTTGCGAGATGAATCATTGCCTGGCTAAAATCATACATTTTATGATGGTTATGACAATGTTTGTAAGTGCTGTGTACAGTTACATTAAATATTACTTTTGAATTTCGCCATAAATACATCTTGTAGTTATTGTTATTATTGGCTTTCCCTTTCCCAAAAGCTTATATAGTTTGTTTATAACGAATACTTGCTCTTTTGATTCCGTTGACGCTCCTTTAGCATTTCGCTCGTGATTATACCTACTACACAAATTAATAATATTATTATATGAATCTTATTTTTAATATTCACTCTCCTTTGCTAGGTATTTCCCAAAGGTCTTCGGCGTCAAGTAGCCTGGCTGAACCAGCACTATGGTAACCTCTCGATCCTCATCTCTGAGAACGGCTTCGGAACCTACAACCCGCAGTTGTATGATGAAGACAGAATAGAGTTCATACGAGATTACTTGGATCAGGTAAATGTTTTTTATAATTGAAATAATTGTGATCGAGATTAATAAAATACTAGCTGTTTCCCGCGGCACCGCCCGCGCAATTATACTTTCTGATATCCCGCAGGAATACTGTACTTTTCCGGGATAAAAGTAGCCTATGTTTTAATCCAGAACCTATACTAGTTAGGTTGTCTGGCAGAAAATGCTTTAAGCATTAAGACCGCCTTTTTGTACAGTTCCTTTACTTAATTAATGTTATGTGTAGGTTTTTTTTGTGCCAATAAAGAGTTTTCTATTCGATTCTATTATATTCTACAACCATAACATCTACTAATAATCCGTTCAGTTATTTTTGCATGAAAGAGTAACAAACAGTCATCCATCCATCCATCCATCCATCCATCCATCTATCCTCACAAACTTTCAAATTTATAATATTAGTAGTAGGATCTTATAAGCGGACGTCCATTAATCACGTGATGTTTTTAACAACTTTTTAGACCTCTTCCCTCCCTCTGGTTATACGTGGTGAGGTTTTATACTACCCCCCCTCCCCCACCTAAGATCACGTGTATTTTTTTACATAGTATGCAGGTCATGTTTGAAGAAAAAATTTAACATAAAAAACAATTTAATCGAATAATTTAAGCAATTAAAAACTATACGAGTCATTGTCTTGTAAGTATAATTTAAACTACACTACGAATCTACAACCGAAAATAATTTCGGTATGCAGCACAGACTAGATTCGAAAATTAATACACGTGATGTCTCCTTATACCCCCTCCTCCCCTTGGTGATACTTGTTGATTTTTTTTCTTACCCTTTAGGCATCACGTGATTAATGGACGACCCCTAAGTTGAGATAGTAGACCGGTACGGTTGTCAACAGAATATGCTACAAATATAATAATATCCGTGCCAAAGAGAAGTATCGAACACTTGTAAGTTGTAAATTTGTAACAGATTATGAGAAATAAATGACAGATCTTGTGCAAATCTATACAAAGAAATAAAATTGAAGTGTCTGTTTGTAATCTTAAATTAACAGATTTTTCACTACAAGCAGGTAAATTATATACGGTATTTACAATAAAAAACATTTTAACGAAATTTGTCTGTTTGTTCCGGCTAATCTCTGAAACAGTTGGACCGACTTTCACGGGCCTTTCACTGGCAGATATTTTATTTCATTTGGAAAACAAACAAGAAGGTATACAGATAAATTACAAATTAAATTACATAATATTGTCTCATGGTTCTGTTGCTGTATACTTACTCACTACGTTTTCACGGATTACGTAGTGTATATCACGGATAATGTGATTTTACAAGGTTTTAAAAGGAAATTGTCATTTTTCGCCTCCGCGAGAACCAGACGTGATGGGTGGCGAACCACATCGCCGCCATTTTGGATATTTTTTTTTTTTATAATATAATTATCCATTGCGTTCCCACGGATTTGCGGAGAGGATAGGAATAGGAAAAGGGAAGGATAGGTGGTGTGGAAAGAAAGATTGGCGAGTTAGAGTGGGAAATAGGAAATGTAGGATATTATCGCCCAGGAGGGCAAGGGATAGGACAGTAATAGCTAGGGAAGCCGGGGTCGCGTACCCGTATACTATACCACAACTAAGTACCGGATAGGTAAGTTGGGATGAGTATCCCATGACAAAGTGGCCCATGGAGAGTCGCTTCGCTACGTTGAATGTAAGAGGAGGAATGGATGGTAAGAATGAAAGTGGATGAAGCGAAACAAGTATGTAAGGATCGTAGCAAGTGGAAAGAAGTGATCTCTGCCTACTCCTACGGAAAAGGGGGTATCTGCCTACCACTACGGGAAAGAAGCGTGATTGTATTGTATATGTTTAAAAGGAAAGCCATGATTACTTACCTATATGGCTTTCGTTTTATTAGTGTTCTTAATTTTTATAGCACACACAGGTTAAATGGAAGTTTTCATAAGGAGAGACGATTCGTAATGTCATAAAATGACTTTTAATACCTTGTATAAAGGCTGGGGTCAGACCATGGTCAGTCGAAGTTATTGAATATATCGATTGACGTAAATATACACGTAATTGTGAAGTGTCAATGTAACTTTAGAAAACGCCAGACAAAATAATAATCTCGTAACTCAGATCAAATAATAAATAATAATAAAAGTTTTTTATTTGATCTGAGTCTCGTAAGTGGTTTTTAAGCGAACTTTCCTTCTGAATGTAACATCGTCGTTTCGTCGTTTTAATTAGGCTGTACTTTTGTCTATTCGCGTCAAGAAAAAAATCTAATCAACCTACGTCAAAATTGACCGACGACGTATTAGTCGTGTTCATATTAACTAATTAGAATAAGCAGTGTTATTCTCAAGTTATTCCGCGGATTCAGCTGTCGAGATTTGAAAATGTTCTTAGAGAATAGACAGGCTGTACCTACACACCGAAAATCGTCATACGCGACACGGGGCCGATAGCCATTCAAGATTGAACTTTGAGAAAAACAAGATTGAAACGCAGAACGATATAAGTTTCATATCATGATATCTCATATCAGAACCTCAATTCTCGTATTTAAAGTAGGATTTTATTTTACTTTGACTGGATTAAAAGTGAAGCGACATGTTACCATGAACGGAACTTATGAAGTTTTGATCAATTAGAGCGTGTTTCACGTTGGTTTAACGGTTATAAAAACACCGTTTGAGAGTTGTAGCGTATCGGGACTATAGATGCTGGCGGGAAAAATTCCGAATCATTCCCGTCGAATACTTCGGAAGTATTCCGAAAAATTCCGAAACTTTGGGAATATTTCAACTAAAAAAAAACGAGAAAAATTGCGCTTGGAAGTTGTAAACTAATACCCCCTTACATTAGTAAGGGGGTATTAGTTTACAACTTCCAAATTTACAACTTTATTAAAACGCTGTATAAGCTTTGAATAGACTATACTTACAGTGTTTTGTTCACATCACACAAGTGACATTTTTAATTCGATAGAAGAAGACAAAACACTGTGTAACTATTCAAAGCTTATACAGCGTTTATTAGTAAGGGGGTTTATCTTCAGTTGTGTTATGAGCGGTAGGTATATTTGAGTTTATGGTTGTGACTTGATTGCACGTCGCATCATTTAATAAAGTCGTCAGAGCACCTCTTCAATAAAGTCTTCGCTTGGTGGTGGTTTGAGGTCAATTGAGGTGTTCCGGCTTCATTGAAGTCGGTTCTATTGGTATCTACAAAAGTCCAATTAATAAAACCTCTGTATTGTATAACAGTTTAAAAAGTGAATTAATACTTTGACTTATATCGTCAATAATTTTATCTTGATACTAGCTTTTCCCCGCGACTTCGTCCGCGTGGAATAGTTACTTTGGGATATCGCTAAAATTTACCCGCGACTTCATTTACGTAGAAGGAGAAGTGCTTCCACCTCACGGTCACAACTGCCCGCCCGCGCCGTGCGCCGTACTATAGCGCGCATGATTATTTTATTACTGCGATATCTTCTAAAATACTCATTGAAATCAAATGATGTAAAGGCAAATTTCTTCTAGATTAAATGCTTGTAATGAATAACGTATTTACTTGGATAAGGATTAATATAATCTTTATGAAAACACTTTCACAAATAATGCTTACTCTTAGAACAAATTTGGTTAGTATAAAAAGGTTATAATGAGCTAACCTTAAAAGATTGACATATATACTGTCGCGGACTTTTTTTTAGAACTGTTACAGGGGAACAATTCTGCCATACATCATTTTAGCGAAACTTTAACCGTTTCCGCAGCGTACGTAGCGAAAGCTCTCAAAAGGAAAAAAAGACCCCCGATTTTGTAACATTCTTGATTGGTGCTCCGCTCGTATTGAGTTTAGCATGATGCTTTATTATAGCCTAAAGCCTTCCTCGATAAGTGGACTATCCAACACAAAGAATTTTTCAATTTGTACCAGTAGTTCCTGAGATTAGCGCGTTCAAACAAACAAACAAACTCTTCAGCTTTATAATATTAGTATAGATATTGGAATACATATTCTAATTCGAGCTAGGTACACGTATTTTTATTTCTCGTCCTTACTACAGGTTCCATCTTTTTACTTATTTAAACATTATTTATTTCAACATTTTTTTATGTCACGTATACATATAGTAGGTACTAAATAATATTGTTCTGAAAACTGCATCAAAATCGATGCGTACAGAGCTATTGTACATACAAAAAATATCAACATTATATACTTAATAAATCCCATTTATAATAAAATAAACATTTAAGTATATTTTACTTACGTATGTGCCACTGAACAAATAATTCATTCAACCACCATACACCATAAACTAACACCTAGGTATATTACCATTGAATTATTCCGGCCAAATATTCGACGGAAATATTCCACGGAAACATTCAATTGCGGGGTACGAATCTTTCTCGCGCGGGGGAAAACTTCTCCGGGGCTCTCTCTCCCGCGCCGCCGCGCCCCGCCGTCTCGCTCGTGTGGCAGCGGCCGGCGGCGGCGATCGACGATTGATGCAAAATACGATTTTTCAACAAAAATAAAAATCTTAATTAAATTCATTTTGAATAATTCAAATTTAAAGAAACTTTCCTAGAAGTATTCCGGAATTATTCGGAATTTTTCAGAAGTTTTGCAACTATAATCGGGACTTGATTGTAAATTGTAATAGGCAATCGGACAATTTTTTTTTATTGCATAAATGAATAGTACTCTTAAATATGAGTAACTTCTCAGAAGAAACCGTATATCAAAAGTCAATATTTTCAAAGGTACAGCGATTTTTATACAAAATTTCGCGAGCCTCCTAAAAACGCTCCATACTAAAATCGCCACACAAATGACGTCACTATTGGATTAAAGTGTAATAAGTAGGTATAAAGTATACGGCCGCAGGAATATATTTGTAAATATCTCCGATATTTGTGCGTTTAAGTTCATATTTACCATAATGAATGTTTTTGTATATGATGTGAGTAAACTAATGATGTAGGTTTTGTTTAACAATTTCGCAAAAAAAAATTTTTTTTGGTATAAAGACTCGCGAAATTTTGTATAAAAATCGCTGTACCTTTGAAAATATTGACTTTTGATATACGGTTTCTTCTGAGAAGTTACTCATATTTAAGAGTACTATTCATTTATGCAATAAAAAAAATCAGTCCGCTTGCCTATTGTATTAATGCAGGTTATATTTTGCCATCATTGCCCCTCAGTAATAATAGGTTGGGGAAAAAGTCTTTTCGCATTATAGTATGTATGAACTTGTCATAAAATATCTTGGGCTATACCAATTGTATCTGGCTGATTTTGGTATCATTAAAAAGTTTTAATTTTACAGAAGACAATTCCAAATTCAAATTAGGTAAATTTGAGATTTTCATTTGTTTTTCTTATTGTTAAAATGAGTGAATCTTATGAAGAATTTCGATACATTTTAAAATTTTATTACAAAAAAGGTAAAAATGCAACACAAGCCGCGAAAAAAATTTGTGATGTTTATGGACCTAATGCAGTATCTGTGAGAGTAGCGCAAATTTGGTTTAAGCGTTTTCAATCCGGAAATTTTGATATCAAAGATGCACGTCGCTCTGGTCGCCCTGTTACGAACAAAACTGTTGCCATTTTTGAAAAAGTGGAGCAAGATCGGCATATTAGTATAGTATAGTAGTTACGATGTAGCTGAAGAACTGGGGATTGACCACAAAACGGTTTTGGCGCATTTGAAAAAAGCTGGGTACACAAAAAAGCTCGATATTTGGGTGCCTCATGAGCTCACTGAAAGAAACCTAATGAACCGTGTACTCATTTGTGATTCTTTATTACGACGACGTAATGAAACCGAACCATTTTTGAAGAAGCTGATAACTGGTGATGAAAAGTGGATCACGTACGACAAGAACGTGCGAAAAAAATCGTGGTCAAAGGCCGGTCAGGCTTCACAGACTGTGGCGAAACCCGGGTTAACTCGCAACAAGGTGATGCTGTGTGTGTGGTGGGATTGGAAGGGCATTATTCATTATGAGCTGTTACCGCCAGGCAGGACCATCAATTCTGAACTGTACTGCGAACAACTGATGAGATTAAAGCAAGAAGTTGAGAGAAAGCGGCCGGAATTAATCAACAGAAGGGGTGTGGTTTTTCACCATGATAACGCTAGACCTCACACATCTTTAGCCACTCAGAAAAAAATACGGGAGTTTGGCTGGGAGGTGTTAATGCATCCGCCGTATAGTCCTGACCTTGCACCTTCAGATTTCCACCTGTTTCGGTCGCTGCAGAATTCCTTAGGCAGTGTCAGGTTGACATCACAAGAGGACTGCCAAAACCACTTGTCGCAGTTTTTTCATCAGAAGCCCCAAAAATTTTATAGCAATGGGATCATGTACCTACCAACAAGATGGCAAAAAGTTATCGAACAAAATGGCACCTTTAAACTTTAGTCACTTGTAAATAAACTTTATAAAAAAACCTTTTGTATTTTTATATAAAATGCGAAGAAACTTTTTCCCAACCTAATATACTCCACATTCTCTGTGCAGCGCGGTTGACATTCGGACTCTTACAATGAAACGTGTATCTTATTTTGTAATGAATTATGTTCAATTTTGAATAGCTTTCTTAATTTATGAAGCGCTGCGTCACGTATCGTTTCGTTTCGGTGTAAATTGACCCTTAGACTCTGTCCAGAAAGTGCGTAAGCCTGCGTAAACCTACGCATGTAGAGATTCTTATCTTATCACAACAAAATTTCTGCCGGTCTATCTGTGATGCCAACTTGGGACTTTTTCCCTAAATTTAGGGAGAAAAGGTATCTGAAGGGGTTATTAGGGGGGGTTTTATGCTTGTTTTATTTAAATATGCAATTGATTTGCTTGACGATAAGTTATATAATATACTATTATTATTTAATTACAGCTGACCTATCACTTATTGGTATAAAAAATGTATTGTATAAAAAACCAAAATTCTTATTGCAAGCGTCTACCTGTTGCCAACTTGCCATTAAAGAATCACGCCAAAAACGTCAAAAAATTCACGTTTGTTGTGTCTAAGGAGGGTTCCGTTACTATCAACGCGTAATACGTTTTTCAAATTACTTCAAAAGTCACAGTCCGGTTTGGTTCAAAATAATTTTCCCTTAGTTTTAAGCATTATACATATATCAGAATGGAAACTTACAAGTTTAACCTATAATTTAGAAAACTACTCTACAACTACTCGAAAATTTTGAGAAAATGTCATGACTCTATTTTAAAGCGCTATTCAACGTTATGCAATACAACGGGGTACAATGAAAAAATATTTTTCATCCCCACTTCTCAGTGGACAGACAGACAGACAGAGGGACAGAGCAAAACTATAAGAGTTCATTTTTATTACGAAATCGACAATTTTTAGTAAAGGTTATCTAAAAATTTTAACTGTCTAGCTATCAAGGATTATGATCTCATGAGACATAGCCTGGTGACAGACATACAGTTTTTACCCTCTAGATATCTACGAAATAACTTATAGTCTGTAAGTGTTAAAAAAAACAGTGAATCATGCATACAAATGTCAAAATTGACGCATTAGCTGTGATTACATTAATTTACCTATTAAAGTAAGCCATTTTGACATATAATAATTATAATAATATAATATATATGGACGCTTCACACTACGTCAATCTGATCCCGTGGGAAGTTCTCGAAGAACTTGTGTTACGGGTACCAGACAACGGAATATATTTAATACTTTTATACTATACACATATTTCAGATTTTTATTATATTATACACATATTTAATACACATCCATGACCCAGGAACACAGAAAAACTTTTTTGTTCCTTCGGCGGGATTTGAACCCGCGACCTCCGGCTTGAGCACCAACATGCTCAACCAACTGAGCCACAGAGGTCGTCAATAGTATGTAGATACGCATGATTCACTGCCTTCATAACGTGAATAGGCTAAAGTAT
This sequence comes from Glaucopsyche alexis, assembly GCA_905404095.1. Lineage (NCBI taxonomy): Eukaryota > Metazoa > Arthropoda > Insecta > Lepidoptera > Lycaenidae > Glaucopsyche > Glaucopsyche alexis. The sequence continues at coordinate 31,044,680 of FR990043.1, read as the reverse complement.
AGACTTTATATGACACGAATAGGACGCGACCGCGTCATTCAATGTGCTGCGTACAGTGCAACTAACTAATGCCTTCGGCAATCATCATTTTTTTTCTACGGAAATGACGGATGTTGGAAAGCATGTGTGGGACTTCCGAAAGATATTAGCAAAGTAGTTTTACTGTATAAAGTATCTTTATAGGTATGTTTTTCTAAAAAGGTAATACTTACATATTTGGTATGTAACTTTTTTGATTTTTAACGGTACCTATATTATATTTTATCGTATTATGTAACTTTATGAAGTTTCGATGAGGCATAAGTACTTTAATAATTATATTTGAGAGTATTCGCATGCTAGGTAAAATCCACGGGAACCGTACTATTTGTTTTAGGGAGAAATATTTTTTGAAACTTGGCAACTCGATCTTACTACGCTTTCATTGCACTACAAAATACAGGGGATGACACTTTTGACTATTTCAAATCGATATCAATTGTATGTTGAAGGTTTTAATATAAAGTGTCTTCAGAAATAATTGGTTTTGACAAAACATTGACAGCACAAAATTTCGGAACACTCTGTAAAGCAAAATGCCAACAGTGTCAACCGATCTGAATGCTGTGTAACGAATGAACTGAATACTTCTGTCTCACTCTGAATCATACAATCGGAGCGAGAAAAACATTTTTCTTTCACTTTGTGTCTCGCGCGTACTCGAGGTAGCTGCGTATCACTACGTAATTGCTGCTCCTATTTGAGTCAGGAGCGGAGTACCTATACGTGTAGTATGGGCATACCCACAATCCCAACAGCCTTGTGAGTGCATACTTTCAAGGTCTATAAATTTATAATCAAAATAGGTTCAGTGGGTAGTTGTATTGGTATTGTTAACCTTTTGAGTCTTATCTGGTGCTTTTTACCTGCTGGTCATACTTACATTATTGTTAAAATACATATTTATAGTAGTGGATATAGTGTTAAGCGGACCTTTAGTCAGGTAGATTGAAGAAAGCGCAAAATTTGTCACCTCTCCATAAATTTTCGACCCTTTTTTATTTACTAACCAACAGATTTAAGAAAAAATAATACTTTGTTTGAACCGATAGGAATTACTCCTGCCGATGTTATATAATCTATAATTTGTGTATGTTTCTATACTATATATGCATATATTTTTTATTTAATTAATTTATAATCTTAGTTGATGTTAATTTGTTTAAGGTTTAAGGTATTGAAAGCTTATTTTTTTTACCAAACAAAATAATTTTTTTGCTAAATAAGCGAAAAATTTTCTCGCTCACTCCGCGCGTTAGCTTTTAATTAACATAATATTATAAAGAAAATAATACAACTCTTTTTAAAAATTCTAATAAAATTTTGATTTTATTATTTCCTTCATAACATGGTTATTAGAATTTTTAAAAAGAGTTGTATTATTTTCTTTATAATATTATGTTAATTAAAAGCTAACGCGCGGAGTGAGTGAGAAAGTTTTTCGCTTATTTAGCAAAAAAATTATTTTATGTTTGGTAAAAAAATAAGCTTTCAATATAGGTACCTTAAACAAATTAACATCAACTAAGATTATAAATTAATTAAATAAAAAATATATGCATATATAGTAAAGAAACATACACAAATTATAGATTATATAACATCGGCAGGAGTAATTCCTATCGGTTCAAACAAAGTATTATTTTTTCTTAAATCTGTTGGTTAGTAAATAAAAAAGGGCCGAAAATCTATGGAGAGGTGACAAATTTTGCGTTTTCTTCAATCTACCTGACTAAAGGTCCGCTTATCACTAAATCCACTACTATAAATATGTATTTTAACAATAATATATAAGTATGACCAGCAGGTAAAAAGCACCAGGTAAGACTCAAAAGGCTAACAATACCAATACTACTACCCACTGAACCTATTTTGATTATAAATTAATAGACCTTGAAAGTATGCACTCACAAGGCTGTTGGGGTTGTGGGTATGCCCATACCACACGTATAGGTGCTCCGCCCCTGACTCAATAGATGCAGCAATTACGCAGCTACCTAGCACCTACCTACGCGCGAGACACAAAGTGAAAGAAAAATGTTTTTCTCGCTCCGATTGTATGATTCAAAGTGAGACAGAAGTATTCAGTTCATTCGTTACACAGCATTCAGATCGGTTGACACTGTTGGCATTTTACTTTACAGAGTGTTCCGAAATTTTGTGCTGTCAATGTTTTGTCAAAACCAATTATTTCTGAAGACACTTTATATTAAAACCTTCAACACACAATTGATATCGATTTGAAATAGTCAAAAGTGTCATCCCCTGTATTTTGGAGTGCAATGAAAGCGTAGTAAGATCGAGTTGCCAAGTTTCAAAAAATATTTCTCCCTAAAACAAATAGTACGGTTCCCGTGGATTTTACCTAGCATGCGAAGACTCTCAAATATAATTATTAAAGTACTTATGCCATATCGAAACTTCATAAAGTTACATAATACGATAAAATATATAGGTACTTACCGTTAAAAATCAAAAAAGTTACATACCAAATATGTAAGTATTACTTATTTAGAAAAACATATCTATAAAGATCTTTATACAGTAAAACTACTTTGCTAATATCTTTCGGAAGTCCCACACATGCTTTCCAACATCCGTCATTTCCGTAGAAAAAAAAAACGATGATTGCTCATTTTCGAGCAAAATGAGTAGGACAATAACAAAAACAATATAATTTTGGCAAGTTGCCTTGCACCAACAATGAAAAACAAAATGTTAATGTATGATTTTAAGAACGAATTGTGAATATGTATTATTAAAATTAAATGTTTAGATAATTTAACGTTATTATTTAAATTCGATTATAATTATAAAATAACCAACAAAAATAATATTTACCCTAAAGCGCTATACTCACGGGCCAAGCAGCAAATCCAGCAACGGTACTTATAGTATAACAATATCATTATTGTCAATAGTGTCATTCATCATCATCATCATCAATCATTTATAATTTTTGCCTGCAAATCCGCGGCCTTGTGCTTGTAGGTGTGGTCAGTATGACCCATAAGTCTGGCCACAGACGTTCTAAATTTGACATTCTTTAAGAACGTCAAATTCAGGTCGAAGGCAAAGTTTCCATACAAAACACGCATAGCCCACACACGTGCATAATCTTTCAGATTCTTAAATGTCAGTTCGAACTTTAAGAATGTCAATGAAGAACGTCTGTGGCCAGGCTCAGCGTATGTGTGACATGGTGTCTGAATATATAAAATTCGAGGAATTCCCTCGATTCCTTATGGATCCCATCATCAGGTCACCACTTTGATCAATCATCACAGGGATTAATTTAGGATTATATCCTTTATTAAAATAAAATCATCAAAGTAAAAAATAAATGAATATCGGTCCACAGAAGGCGCGGCGGAAAGGCGGTGGAGTAATCGTTGAACATACAAAAAAATATATAGCCGCCAAACCTATAACCGCCTCCTTTTTGGAAATCGTTTAATAATAAAGACAATTTAAAATTGTGGAACATGAATATTTTTGACGTGCTTTCTAATTTTGTCAACTTGTTTTAAATTAGTTTTTCAGTACGATTGTCAACTTTGAAAATTTTGGCAATTGGCTTGCATGTGATTTATAAATAATGGATCTACAGAACTTCGACACTGATTTTTTTATTGATTTAGTAGAAAATAGACCAGCTATTTGGGATTTGCAATCCCAAGAATATTCGAATAGGACTGCAAAAAGACGAGCTTGGGAAGAAATTATTACCATATATTCTGATGATGACTCCGAGGAAAAAAAGAAAAATTTCGGTAGTATAATTAAATTTATTGTTTGACTAATCAATAATTATAATAATATAATTAACATAACCAAGTGCACGTCAGGACATATCTTAGTAGGGTTCCGTAACTATCCATTTTATATTGTATAGGTGTCCATTTCTTAAAATAATTTTCCTTAAGGCGAGGTCATAGCCTGCTTAGTCATTTCCCGTCACCTAGTCTACCTAGTCAGAGTACAATTACGTGGATACGTTAATAAGTGGAAAAAAAATATGGTATAAAGTAATAATAATAACTCCCCACCGATATCGGTGACAGTGGCCGGTTTCATTGAAATCAGGTCAGTTACGCAGGAGTAATTTTATAGTGCCCAAGTGTGTGCGCAGTACACAAGAGCACTCTCTCTTCCTTTACTCTCGTATTCCAGTGGGACGGATAACCGACACGACTGACGAGAGATGAGGCGCAGGGTCGACTTTTTACATGCCCATCCGACGCATGGATCATCTTTCTTTCAGACAATCAGGTGATCAGCCTGCATTGTCCTAACCAAACTTGGAAACAACATTTTTTGTTGTTCCAATGCGGGAATCGAACCCACGACCTCCGAGTCGAGAGCCAATGCTCTAACCACTAGACCACGGAGGCTGTGGTCTAGTGGTAAGAGCATGGGATAAAGTACACAATACTTGACACGACATGAACCGTACATATTTAAAAAAAAAAAAATATTTCTTTAAAAAATCATAAAATCACCTCTCAAACATCACACAATCTCCTAAAACGTAGCATATTAAAAAAATACCTTGCAAACAGCGTCTTCTACGTGAATATAGAAAATAATGCTACACAAAAGAGAATCTTATTACAATGTGCATACGAGTAGTGAAAATCGTTTTATTTTTGAGCTTGGTCCTTGCCTTAAGTACAATAAAGTACGGTTGGCAACGTGACGCAACGCAACGCGGCGCGCACTTTTTCAGATAGTGATTCAAAATTGAATTTTATTTACTACATACAAACAAAAATAAATATATATATATATATATATATATATATATATATATATATATATATATATATATATATATGTTGCCGAACGTATAGCCGCCTCTTTTTTTGGAAGTCGGTTAAAAAAATAGTGTGCTGTATATTACTTCTCGACAAGCAGTTTAATTGCATATTTAAATAACACAAGATTTTAACTTTTTCTGAAGTAATACAAGCATATGCTACCAAAAAATAAGATGATGCACCAAGGTATACCCTGGATCCAAAATCACTGAACAGAACTCCTCAGCCTTTAAAGATATGCGTTTGGAAATTTCGACATTGTTTAAAGAACTGCAAGCATATGCCACTTTATAACTTATCATCATCATCATCTTATCTACACTAATATTATAAAGAGGAAAACTTTGTTTGTATGTTAATAATAATAATAATATCTATGGACGCTTCACACCACGTCAGTCTGGCCCCGTGGTAAGTATCCGAAGTACTTGTGTTACGGGTACCAGACAACGGAGATGTTTGTTTGTTTGTTTGTTTGTTTGTAATGAATAGGCTCAAAAAGTACTGGACCGATTTCAAAAATTCTTTCACCATTCGAAAGCTACATTATCCACGAGTAACATAGGCTAAATTTTATTTTGGAAAAAAATAGGGTTCCGTAAGATATTTGGGATTTTCGGACACAAGGTGTAAAAAATCAACCAGAAAAGTTACTTATTTTGCGTACGCTGCCTAAACTATAAAAGATAGAACCATAACATGTTCTAATTAATTGTAGATCTTATAAATATCTACAAAAAAGTCCGCGACACACTATACCTATCTATGTCGAGTGAGGCACAACAACCATTTTTTTATTTAGAAATCTTGAATTTTTTTGGACTACATTTAAACGCGTTTATTTTACTCATGCTATTAATCCTTATCAAAATAAATTATTTCATCACTAAGTACAGTTTATGTAGATAATATTTGGTCTTTGAATGATTAAAATTGGACGTTTGGTTTTGAAGTTATGGCGAAATTAAAATATTACGATTTCTGCTGCACGGCACGGCCCGTTGCGAAGTGGGCGTCACCAAGGCGCGTGCGGGGGGAGTTTAGATCTATGACTTCTATGAGTAAATTTTTTGTTTTGTGTTCGTTGTAACTATGATGGATAGATACTTGAGTACCTATTTATTTAGTGTTTGTTGTATTGTTAGTCCTGAAGAGTATAGGTATTTCATACGATAAAAGTATACCAACTTATTTCATTGAGTTTTAGTAGGTACCTATATTAATTTGTTTCTGTTTGTTTTGACTAAATTTCGCCCGTTTCGTTAGAGGTTTAAAGACATTCTGTAGTATTAGTATCAGTATTGCACCCGTGCGAAGCCGGGGCAGGTCGCTAGTTAACAATATAGGTGGAAGCTTGGCGCGTATTCAATTATTATACATTCGATTGTTTATACTAGACGTTCTTAAGATGTATTAATAATAATTTAACAAATATCACTAAAAAGGGTAAAATTATTTAGTAGGTATCTTAAGCAGATCGAGTAGAGAAATAGTTAAAATTTTAGATAAATTTAAAAGGGGAATTATTTAGATTTTAGAAAATAAGTTATATTTCACACTTTTTTGTGTATTTTTACTATGGAAGTCGGTTAAATTTTTTGTTAAAAAATAATTATATAATTTAGTCAAATTTGTTTTCTGGATGTTTCAAAACAGCGGAAAATCGAGTTATTTTTTTTTTAAGTTTTTGAACGTCCATAACTCTTAAAATATTTAATTTATAAAAAAAGGATCATATCATATGGACATGCTAATAGTATCCATAGATATTCTGGAAAACAAGTGTAACTCTACCGGCATTATCCAGGGAGGAAACAGGGGACTACATTTGTATGCTTTTCCAATCATTGCGTGGCCCTGATGTGCACTGGCCTGTGGCATTCTCTACCGGCCAAAATTAAGGTGATGCAGGGACATTTATGTAGGAAAATACTTATTGTCTATTCACGTTAAGAAGGCAGTGAATCATGCGTACAATATACATATGTCAAAATGGCTTACTTCTAGACTATGTCAGAAACTGCGTAAGCCTGCGTAAACCTACGCACGTAGAGATTCTTATCTTATCACAACAAAATTTCTGCCGGTCTATCTGTGATGCCAACTTGGGACTTTTTCCCTAAATTTAGGGAGAAAAGTATCTGAAGGGGCTAAGAATCTTATGCTTGTGTTATTTAAATATGCAATTAAACTGCTTGTCGATAAGTAATATACAGCACACTATTTTTTTAACCGACTTCCAAAAAAAGAGGCGGCTATACGTTCGGCAACATATATATATATATATATATATATATATATATATATATATATATATATATATATATATATATATATATATATATATATACGCATGATTCACTGCCTTCTTAACGTGAATAGACAATAAGTATTTTCCTACATAAATGTCCCTGCATCACCTTAATTTTGGCCGGTAGAGAATGCCACAGGCCAGTGCACATCAGGGCCACGCAATGATTGGAAAAGCATACAAATGTAGTCCCCTGTTTCCTCCCTGGATAATGCCGGTAGAGTTACACTTGTTTTCCAGAATATCTATGGATACTATTAGCATGTCCATATGATATGATCCTTTTTTTATAAATTAAATATTTTAAGAGTTATGGACGTTCAAAAACTTAAAAAAAAAATAACTCGATTTTCCGCTGTTTTGAAACATCCAGAAAACAAATTTGACTAAATTATATAATTATTTTTTAACAAAAAATTTAACCGACTTCCATAGTAAAAATACACAAAAAAGTGTGAAATATAACTTATTTTCTAAAATCTAAATAATTCCCCTTTTAAATTTATCTAAAATTTTAACTATTTCTCTACTCGATCTGCTTAAGATACCTACTAAATAATTTTACCCTTTTTAGTGATATTTGTTAAATTATTATTAATACATCTTAAGAACGTCTAGTATAAACAATCGAATGTATAATAATTGAATACGCGCCAAGCTTCCACCTATATTGTTAACTAGCGACCTGCCCCGGCTTCGCACGGGTGCAATACTGATACTAATACTACAGAATGTCTTTAAACCTCTAACGAAACGGGCGAAATTTAGTCAAAACAAACAGAAACAAATTAATATAGGTACCTACTAAAACTCAATGAAATAAGTTGGTATACTTTTATCGTATGAAATACCTATACTCTTCAGGACTAACAATACAACAAACACTAAATAAATAGGTACTCAAGTATCTATCCATCATAGTTACAACGAACACAAAACAAAAAATTTACTCATAGAAGTCATAGATCTAAACTCCCCCCGCACGCGCCTTGGTGACGCCCACTTCGCAACGGGCCGTGCCGTGCAGCAGAAATCGTAATATTTTAATTTCGCCATAACTTCAAAACCAAACGTCCAATTTTAATCATTCAAAGACCAAATATTATCTACATAAACTGTACTTAGTGATGAAATAATTTATTTTGATAAGGATTAATAGCATGAGTAAAATAAACGCGTTTAAATGTAGTCCAAAAAAATTCAAGATTTCTAAATAAAAAAATGGTTGTTGTGCCTCACTCGACATAGATAGGTATAGTGTGTCGCGGACTTTTTTGTAGATATTTATAAGATCTACAATTAATTAGAACATGTTATGGTTCTATCTTTTATAGTTTAGGCAGCGTACGCAAAATAAGTAACTTTTCTGGTTGATTTTTTACACCTTGTGTCCGAAAATCCCAAATATCTTACGGAACCCTATTTTTTTCCAAAATAAAATTTAGCCTATGTTACTCGTGGATAATGTAGCTTTCGAATGGTGAAAGAATTTTTGAAATCGGTCCAGTACTTTTTGAGCCTATTCATTACAAACAAACAAACAAACATCTCCGTTGTCTGGTACCCGTAACACAAGTACTTCGGATACTTACCACGGGGCCAGACTGACGTGGTGTGAAGCGTCCATAGATATTATTATTATTATTAACATACAAACAAAGTTTTCCTCTTTATAATATTAGTGTAGATAAGATGATGATGATGATAAGTTATAAAGTGGCATATGCTTGCAGTTCTTTAAACAATGTCGAAATTTCCAAACGCATATCTTTAAAGGCTGAGGAGTTCTGTTCAGTGATTTTGGATCCAGGGTATACCTTGGTGCATCATCTTATTTTTTGGTAGCATATGCTTGTATTACTTCAGAAAAAGTTAAAATCACTATAAATTTCGAGTTTTCTCGACTCCTCATGGATCGCAACATCAGGTTTTTCTCTTTAGTGACTAAAGGACCAATTTCGAATTACAATCGACAACAACAAAATAATTTTGCAAATAGGTCCTTAAACGGCAGAGTAATGTTCAAAGATATTTGTTGTAAAATACTTCGAGAAGTATCTTTTAAATCATCATAATGTGATGAATTGATGATGTATAGTGTGATGGTGGTGGTAATGGTGATGATTACTCTCGTTGACATAGTGGCATATGCTAACAATGCCATAATCCCCCAACATGTATCTATAAGGAGTTCTGTTCAGTACTTTTGGATCCAGGGTATATACCTTGGAGCAAAATCTTACTTTTTGGTAGCATATGCTTAGACTACTTCAGAAAATCTGTTGAAATCACCATATGTCCATATAAATTTCGAGGAGTTCCCTCGACTTTCGACTTTCGACGATTCATGAAATCCCATCATCAGGTCACCACATCACCACATTGTAAAAAGGGCCAATTTGGGATTATACTCCACACATTAATTTTTTTTTTGAAAATCGGTCCAAGGACAGCGCGTGCGGAGTAATCGTTGAATATACAAAAAATATATACACCCAAACATATAACCGCCTCCTTTTTTTGGAAGTTGATTAAAAAATAAATAATATCTAAAATGTTTGCAGCTTTTGGTAGCAATAGAGGAAGATGGCGCGAATATAATCGGCTACACGGTGTGGTCGCTCATGGATAACTTTGAATGGAAATTGGGATACAGGTAAGTTTTTTGGGTTCCGTAGATGACGTAGACGTCTCGGAACCCTTATGGTTTCGTCATGTCCGTCCGTCAGTCCGTCCATCCATTCGTCTATCCGTCTTCGGCTCACGGTCTAAACAGTTATTGCTAGAAAATTAAAACTTTGTTTGAATATGTGTATTGACCACGTCGACAAAGTGCTAAAATAAAATCAGGTTTTTTTTGGTAAGTAGGTACCTCCCCTGAAGTGAGATTTTTTTTTCTCGCGAATACCCCATATTATGGGGTATGATTAGATAGGTATTTTATGTTTTGTAAATAATAAAATAAATAATATAAATAAATATTTAGGTATCCATTTGAGAGATATTCAACTTTAAAACGCATTTTTTTGTTACGTGCGCGATTCCGTTTCGCTCTTGCCCGGGTTTTTACATAACCTTATAAGGCTATAAAGTTATATAAAGGCTTTGAAGGCAGCATATCAACTCCTCCTTCAATTTATTCGTCTACTGCTGCGGGGCCGGGCGTCACGGGTTCGAATCCCGCCGAGGGAAGAATAAAAAAAGGTTTCAATGTTCCTGGGTCATTGATTACGGATGTGTATAATATAATAAAAATCTCTAATATAGGTATTTATGTATATGTATAAATTTCCTTTGTCTGATACTTACATGTAATACAAGTTCTTCGGATACTTAGCACGGGGCCAGATGGACGTGGTATAAAGCGTCCAATTAGACATTATCACTTTATCAGTAGGTAGTTAGGTACTATTTTAGCCTATGTTTTACCATACTTTTTAATAGCAATCGCACGTCTTAGATTCCATACTAGCAAATTTACGGCTAAATTCTCTCTATACATTAGTGAAAACATTCTCTACAATGTCCATTATCCATTACCCCAATTTTAACCCTTCCAGGATGAAATACGGCCTCTACCGCGTGGACTTCAGCGACCCGCAGCGATTGCGCACCCCCCGCGCCTCGGCACTGTTCTACGCTGACGTCATCAAGCAGCACGCCCTCAACGTGACGTCATCGGTGCACCTCCGACGTCACTACCGGCCGCTGGTGCAGAACGCTGCGACCGTGACGTACTCTTCGTCGCTTGTAATGTGTATAGTGGCTCTGGTAATGATGCAGTTGCACTGAAATTGTGTGAAGGATAGTCTAAATTCTAAAGACTTTAGAGTCGCTATTAGAATAGTAAAGGCATTATTTTTTTTTACCATATTCCAAATAAAAGAGGTGGTTATATATTCGGCTGTATATATAAGGTTTGCTAAAATCAATTACGGAAACTTTGGGGACGTGATTTACTGCTTGTGTAAAGACGTTGCAAAAAATAATATTTGAAACTCGTGGAAATTTTTTATACAAAATTTTATTGCAAGAAATTAAATCTTTTGCATTATATCGTTCGCGTGCGAACAGCTGTTCCGATATGAACTCGAATGACCTTTCCCGGTGTATGCAATATGCATAGAGTATAAAGAGTAAAGGCTATTAGCAAGAGGAAAATCATAATATATCGTACCTATACGACACATGCCAATGAGAAAGAAAGAGATATCTAGTTGTTCGTTACTTACAATTTTTGTAGACGGTCACAGCTTTTGAACATAATATGTAACCAACTTCAGACAGATCAGCTGTCTGAAGTTGGTTACAAGTTGCCATGCTCGTATTTATCAGCAACTTCATATGTAAATATTATATTCCCGTCCGCCAGTGAAGTCCCTAGTTGGCATTTTGTGTCGATAAAAATGAAAATGGTGATGAAAATGTTAATCTTTTCATAGCATAAAATGAAGTCTTGTATTCCGCTTTATGTTTGCTTAGATCTTTTAAACTACTAAATGAATTTACATGCAGTTTGCAGCCAATAGATAGAATGATTAAAGTGGAAGATTTATGCGTCATGATCTATTTACCTCTGTGATTTATAAATTATTATCAGTCGATCAAAAACGAATTTATACAGTATTGTCTACAATAAACAGAAGTATGTTGGGGGAGCTAGTCTCTTGAACTATACACACTATGCAGGCTATCGTCCAATCGACTTGTCAGTTCTATATCCTACTACTATTATAAACATGAAAGTTCGTGAGGATGGCTGGATGTATGGATGGATGTTTGTTACTCCTTCACGCAAAAACTATTGACCAGATTTCAATGAAATTTGGTATGGCAGTAGATTAAGCTCTGGATTAAAACATAGGATACTTTTCCCTTGGATACAGCTGGTTAATATATAAACAGTAGACGTATAGACTTTTTATGTCTTTATGCATTTCTCCCTTGAGTTGGGGTTCCTACGTGAAAAGATAAATGAAAAATGGAAATTTTAATAGATAATATGTATATTTATTATTTATTAACAATTGGACATCATTTATTAGCTTACACGTTATGACAACACCAAAAAGCTCTCAGATTGTCAGCATGGAGCTAAATATGTGAAGAAAACAGAGCACAGCAGTCCGTTTACGTGGGAGAGCCATGCTTTGGCACGAACGATCCACCTGGACCAGATAAATACCACGGCCTCCGGGTACTCAAGGAGTAGTTGCGGATTTTAAGACCGGGATCGTACTTGTGACTCCTCCTATTGCGAGTATGTATAGGTGGCGATAATCGCTCTCCATCTGGCGATCAGTCTGCCCGTTTTCTGGTCAATTAAAAAAGTACATAGAAGTATCCTTGCAAAAGGCCACATAATTCCCTGCAAAACCAAAAAGCCAAGTAACTCCATTATAATATACAGGAATTATTAATTAATAATTATAATTAATAAAAAATATACCACACTATTTTATATTATATATTATCACTTAGTTCATATTTTAGATCTTACTAATTTGTATAATTGTATGGTGTTTGGTAAATATAAAGTAGGCAAAACATTTTTCTTTCAGATTAACATAATATTTTCTCTTTCGAAGGTTTATCGATATCCAAAACATCACTATGTAAATACACAACCTCTGAAATTTATACAAAATTTCTATTATATTATATATTGTTGAAATCCGCATATAATGGACAATAAACACATTTATCTACAAGAATATAATAACTTCTGTACGGTGCAACGACCGTACAGAGCATCATCAGCATTTTTGTATATTTCACGCGCACGCTCATTTTAGATATATTTTAGTTTTAAGTCAGTTCACGCAAAACCGTCGCGCATTGCGGACTAGTGTAACTCGTTAGCATATAGCAATTAGCATTTTATCTTTTATCATAGCAATTATACATATTAGCAGCAGCATCTTAGTTTCATTCAGCATACAGCATTATCTACAGCAGCAACAGCATCTAAAGGTGTACGAACCGTACATCTTTATGGTCCTTCGTTAGCGATTAGAATCCGCGTCCTAGGATCCTCCGTGCTTACCGTAAGCGGGATCTACTTCGCGAGTGTTTAGCAAGCAGTACCTCGAGCAGTAGAAGCCGTTTCGTAAGTTCCAGCAGCAGCGGTGAGTCACCAAATTTTTTTACACTCTATCAAGAAGCTCATTGCCTGATTCATCATGGAAGGTTTATTAGCAACTCAAAACCAGATTATTGAAGCCATGCAGCAGCTTCTTAGCAATTTTAAGAAAGACGGTGTCGAACGCAAGACACCGGCTCATATTAGTAAGCGATTATCCACGTTAGATCTTTATTGGAATGATTTTCAAAGCAATCATATTAAATTGTGTGAATTCGATGACAAACAGTCGCATGATTATTTTATTAAGAATATGTACCAGAAAACCTCAGATTTTTACAACGACGCGCGTTCTTTTATTACGGGGTATTTACCAACGGCGGCGGAAAGAGACCAGCCCAGTCCCATTAGGCCAGGATTATTAGGGTTCCCGTCAACATCATCCGTAAGTCAGCAGCAGCCAGCAGAAGGAGAAAGGCCGCCGCAAACATCATTTAATCCGGGGGTACAAACAAAAGGTACGTCTAGCAAGCTCGAAGAAATGTTAAGAAAACAAAAAAGCAACTTTAAAGCATTTCACCGAACAATCAGTGGCTTAGATCTAGAAAGTATGTCCGAAAAATGGGAGTTCGAGGATGCGATGAGGACCGTGCAATCAAGATGGTCTACAATTGATTGCCTACATTGGGAAATCGACAGCGAAGCGTATGGCGAGAATAAAGAATACGAAGAAGCGTTCAGCAAATATGAAAATCTCTATATCAGCATCAAGAAGCAAATCAACACCAAAATGTGGTCCGAAAGTCATCGCGAGCAGTCTACTCCTCAAATAGATGTTCCTTCTTTTTCTGGCAGCTACCACATGTGGGTCTCGTTTAAGGATTTATTTATGGAAACTATTCATAAAAATAGGTGTCTTTCTAGCGCTCAGAAAATGCAATTTTTGAAGAGCAAGCTCAAGGGGGAAGCTGAAAAATTAGTCCAGCATCTTCACATCACCTCCGAAAATTATAATATTTGTTGGGAAATTTTAGATCGCCGTTACAGCAACCAAAAATTAATTTTCAATTCCCATATGAATATTTTAACTAGCCTTCCTGTTATGCAGCAGCAGTCATCATCAGCGATAAAACGCATTCATGATACTTTGAACGAGTGTTTGAATGCTATTAGAAACTTAGGGGTCAACATAGACACCTGGGATCCTATAATAATATACATCATTTCTCAGAAATTGGATTCCGACACTCATAATGACTATATCGAGTCACTACGGAACCCAAGGGAGTTACCATCATTATCTGACTTTCTTAAGTTCCTCGAGGCGAAGTTTACGGCGTTAGAGTCATCGAAACGTAAACAAGATCAACCTAAACCAAGCAGCCAGCCACTTCATAGAGCACCATCACCTAAGGAATTGAAGAAATCACATATCTTTAAGTCCTTTACTAGCCATCAGAACCCATCAGGTAAAACACAGAACCCTAAAAATATTATTTCATCAACATCGTCAAAATGTCCAATTTGCAATAAAGATCACGCGATTCTCTATTGCAACACTTTTGCTGATTATCGACCCGAATTAAAATTAAAAACAATTTCGAAATTGTCGCTGTGTCAAAATTGCTTATACGATCATAATGGCAATAATTGTTTTTCAAATAAAAGATGCAAAATATGCAATTTAAATCATCACACTTTAATCCATGACGCATTTGCTTTGCAAAAATCCCAAAATATTTCATCAGCAAGCAGCACATCAAAACAGCATAGAAGCAGCTCTAACGTGTCCTTGGAAGATACTCAAGAAACTTTATTAGCAACGGCTCTAGTAGTAGTCCACGCCGCAAAGGGCAATTCGTTAATTATGCGTGCGCTTATCGACCAAGGCTCGCAAACATCTGTAATTACCGAAAACGCCGCCCAAAGACTAGGTCTACCACGACAGCAATGTAAAGGAATTATTTTAGGGTTAGGAGCAAAAGAGAACTCTTGCAAAGGTTTTATGAATATTACCATAGGTTCAAATTACAGCGATTATACATTAAATACTGGGGTATTCATAATGAACCACGCGGTCAACAACCTCCCCAATAGGTCTTTCAGCAAACCTTCGTGGTCTTTCATTGATAACATTCAGCTCGCCGATCCTGAGTTTTATCGACGCCGTCAAGTTGACCTATTATTAGGCGCCGATGTCTACTCATCTATCATCATGGACGGCATCATAAAGCAAAACGAATCCCTTCCGGTGGCCCAGCAAACTCACTTTGGATGGATTCTATGCGGAAACGTAAGATTCAATTCAATTTATTTATTTACCAAGCCATAACATTAATACATAGTTTACAATAATAATATAATTTAGTGTCGCATGCAATGTTACATAAACCATTAAAGCGTACATGATAATCCTCATTGAGTACTGTTATTTAATTACAAATTAGCAGTGGACCCCAAACTAGGCATAGCCTGTATCTTGGAGGTCCGGGTTTTACATTTCTATAAGTTTTACTCTGGTTTGGAATTAGCGCGCTTGCGTATTACATGAAATACCTACTTACATTAATAAATCAGTGTGAAAACAGATTAAGGATGCAATATAATGTCAGCTATTGTATAGTACTCGATTGAATGAATGAATCTCCATTGGAGGTCAAGTCAGGTCAGAACAGATAACACAAACAATTATGAAACTTTAACAAAATTCTTAAAAGTAGATAACAGATTACGTCAATTATAAATTAGATTTAGGATTGTGTCAAACCGAACAAGATTTTAAAAATAAAATATGTACATTACAAGATGCAATATTTGGTCAATTCTCATTTGCGTAGCGTTCAAAGGTAAGTCAGAGCAAAATTAAAATAAAAGTTTGGGAGGGATAGATGTTTAGGGGGATAATGAAATTTTCATTTTTGTCGTGTGTGTATGTATGTGTGTATTGAATTGTGTGTGTATGTGTATGTATGTGTGTGTTGATTTATTATATTAAATAATTTGGTTTTCTCCTCTTAGTGTTACTAACATCTACAAGAAGTTCAGTCTCTGCGTAACTTTTTGATTTAAGCCAGCTTTTTGTCTCAGAAGGGGCGGCATTTTTTTGAGACTGCTCCTTAGTAGTCTTTCGATCTCTTGCTACAGACCAGCTAACAAAAGCGTGCACATAAGGAGGTAACCGCGACGCGAAAATCGTTCGTGTTTCCGGTAAAACTACGTCCGAGTGCCATGTACGTTCAGGTCTTTGGTATGTTGTGATCGCTCTTAGAATAAACAGTTGTCTTACGCTAAGCACGTTAAACTCCCTTAGTAATTCTGCAGTTGGGTAACGACGCGGCTTTCCAAGTGCGACTTTGATTACAGCGCGCTGGGCTCGTTCTAGTAAGATCATGTGCGACTTAGCTGCACCGCCCCAAACTCCGATGCAGTACTGCAACAGAGATTGGCACAGCGCGCTGTAAACAAGTTTTTTCACGTATAGGCTAGCAACTGGCCTTAGGGATTTCATGAGATATAATATTTTACGAACTTTCTTGGCCACAGTTGCTATGTGGGGCATAAATGTGAGTTTCTCGTCCACCTCGATGCCTAGATATTTAACTGACGTTACGCGGCTTATGCGTTCGCAGGCACATCTTTTCAGGAGGGGGAAAGACAAAGTTGAGCAGTTTTCCCTGTGTAAACTTATAAAACTGTCTTTAGGCTTCGTAGCTCCAGTTATGTGAAAACATATAATGTTTGATTTAGCGGTGTTAAGGGTGAGGAGGTTTTGGTTGAGCCACTTATAGATTCTCGCAATACCCTTTTCTGCAGCGTCGATAGTGCTTCTCCAACATGTTCCTCGGAAAATTGCTACTGTGTCATCTGCGAAGCAAATAATTTCTACGTTTGGGATGTTTAGTTCCAGGATTCCGTTCATGTAGAGGGTAAACAGGGTTGGAGAGAGGACGCTACCTTGAGGGACGCCGATTGTGATTTTTTGTTCCTCACTCAAGTAATTTCCTATTTTCAGCCTTTGCCGTCTATCGCTGAGGTAGCTTCTGAACCAGGAGAGGGCGTTACCTCGTACGCCAAAGCCTTCTAGTTTACGTAGTAGCAGTGGAATAGAAACTGTATCGAAGGCTTTTGCTAGGTCGAGGAATACTCCAATGCTCCTGTTCCCTTCATCTAGGATTCCTGCAACAGTGGACGTCAACAGCCCTACAGCGTCCTCCGTATTACAACCCTGTCTGAAACCAAATTGACGGTCCGATATTAACTTACGACTTTCCAGATAATTTACAAGCCTCTTGTTTACAACCTTTTCTAGTATTTTGGAGAGTATAGGTAAGAGCGAGATTGGGCGGTAGTTTTCAATTTTATCTTTTGGTCCTGATTTATAAATCGGACGCACTATGGCAGTTTTCCAGCAGTCGGGGAAGGTTCCAGTTTCTATACTAAGGTTACATATGTGTGTCAGTGGTGCTAAGATAGTTGGTTTGATATACCTCAGCAAGAAAGGTGAGAACGAATCCATACCAGGGGCGCTCTCCAGTTTTAAACTGGTTAGAAGACTGTCAATTTCTGCTGAATCTACCGGGTTCAGGAAGATTGAGTCTGAGGTGAGTACGTCTACTTTTACATTTTTGCAAAGCGATTCCTCACTTTCAGATATTCTTTTTAATATATTAGACGCCAGCTTAGGAGCTGCTTGCGCATAATATGTGTTATATGAGTTGACTGCTTGTTGAGGGTAGGTATGATTCTTCAGAAGTTCTTGGGTGTCCGGTTTAGCGTGGGGAATGTCACAGACTTCTTTTATTGCATTCCATAATTTCTTCGGGTCCCGGTGGTTCTGAGTAAGTATTTTATTCTCATAGTTCGACTTAAGTTTGCGTATTAACTGGTTGCAGAAGTTGCGATACCTAGTGTACGTTTTTTTTACCATTTCATTATTCGGGTTTTTTTTAACTTTTAGATGCAGGAGATCTCTATGCCGCATGCAACGCAAAAGTCCCGGTGTTATCCATGGCTTTAAATTATGTTTCCTTCTGCTAATCCTTACCTCCGTGGTGAATCTGTCTACTAGGGTTGCAAGTGTGTTATTAAGGGACACTGTTGCGTCATTCACGTTAGTAGCATTTAGGATATTACTCCAGTCATTTGTCTTCAGGTTGTCAAGAATTCTATCATAGTCAGTTTTCAGCTTTGTTCTCGTCAATAACTTATTTGGTTTTTTAATTTCTTTTAAGCTAATACCAGCCATGGTCAAGTTGTGGTCAGTTAAAGTGCAGTTACATACAACACCCAAAGCCTTTTCGCACGATTTTATAAAAATGTGGTCTAGGCATGAATGTAAACGAGTCGGTAAGGTGATAGCAGGGAGGAAGCCATATTCAGTCATCGTATTCAAATAGGAATCAACACTATCTGATGTTTCTTCTAGTAGGTTGATGTTTATATCTCCTACGATTACTGTGGTTATAACCTCTTTGTTAGATTCAAGTATTTGATCTAGTGACGTTAAAAAGTTATGGGTATTAGTAGTCGACGGCGATCGGTAGACACCTATAATGTTTATGCGCTCTTCGATGTTGACAGTGAGACAATTTGCATTGTCCAATGTTGGCTCCTGTGCCCTAGCAGACCAGCAATCTCTTACATAAATAGCTACTCCACCACATTTGTTCGTGACATTTTTTGTGTGAAAGGCAGAGTAGCCAGGAATAGTGGGGATATATGGGTCTGGAGAGTTAAACCAGCATTCCGTAAACACTAAGACGTCGAAACTGATATCGAGCCGCCTTAGAGTGACATAGAGTTGACCTGTAGCGGCTTTGTGCCCTAGACTTCTCACGTTACACGATAGAAATTTAAAATTAAAGTTTGTCAGTGCTGTTCCACAGTCCTCGGGTTTGGTGACATAGCAACAGTTAATAGAAAGAGTATCATCGATATCATTAAATAAATCTGAATTATCCATATTCTAGGGCGTAAAATAAAAAAGTTTTTAAATAGAAGTATAATTTTGTTTGGTGGAACAGCTCAAGCAGTTTTATAGGCGATCGAATTACACTACAGGTTATTTTTAATAATTGAACGGTCAATAATATTATGTATCTGTAACGCTGTGTATATAAATATACTATAGTTATTGTTGTTACTGGATTATAACTGTTGTCTGTGTTGGTAGTTGGTTCGGTTCGTACAAGGTATAGATAGTAATAATTATTATTTTCATTGTAAAACGTGGCTATAGTAGGCATTAGTTGTATAGTTTTAGATTTCAGTTTTAATAGTCGGAAAATAATAGTGACTTTCGTAAAATATGTGTTTAGAAGCATTGTGTAGTTGTCAGTAAATCTTTCCATTGTAATGTAGTCATGGTCGACGTCGACAGCATCCAAAAATTTTGGTCGATCGAAGATGTTGGTGACAATACAGATAATACGTCGGAAGAGGATTTATTATGTATTCAGCATTACAAAAATACAACAGCACGGCAGTCGGATGGAAGATACGTTGTTCGTCTTCCCTTACATCACGACGCTGATGAAAAATTAGGGTTCTCAAAACAAAAAGCATGCGCTCAGTTTTATCAATTAGAAAGAAAGCTGCAAAAAGATAATAACTTATTCGAAAAATATAAAACATTTATCAATGAATATATTTCTTTAGGACACATGCACTTAACAATAGAGCGTAACATGAAACTTGTTTACTTTTTGCCGCACCACGGAGTTCATCGGACTGACTCATCAACTACGTCATTACGAGTCGTCTTTAACGCGTCTAGTAAAACATCTTCTGGATATAGTTTGAATGACGTCATGTACCGAGGTCCGAATTTACAGCAGGACATTCTACTGTTAATAATACGGTGGCGACAATATCCTTATGCGTATACAGCGGACGTAGAGAAAATGTACAGACAAATTCTGCTGAATAAGCAAGATTGTCGGTACCAGCAAATAGTTTGGAGGGAAGATCCTAACCATACACTTCAGGAATATACTCTGTCGACTGTAACGTATGGAACCAAAGCAGCTCCTTTTCTAGCGATGATGACCTTAAAACAATTAGCAAAGGACGAAGGTCATCGTTATCCTTCAGCAGCCAGGGTCCTAGAGGAAGAATTCTATATGGATGATGTACTGAGTGGAGAGTATGACGTCACATCAGCAAAACAGCTTCAGCACGATTTAATCGAACTTCTAAAAGAAGGAGGATTTAACCTAAGAAAATGGTCAGCGAACGAGTCATCATTATTAGAAAATGTAGATGTAGCCCAAAGCATACCGAACACATACGACTTCAAACATCAAGAGTCTACCAAAGCCCTCGGTCTAAGCTGGAATGCCTCACAAGACAACTTTCGCTACATGTGTAAATTAAGTACAGAATTAGATTACAGGCCAACAAAACGCGTGCTCTTAGGAGAAATATCCAAAATCTTTGATCCGCTGGGATGGCTAGCACCAGCGGTAGTTCAGCTTAAATTGCTATTCCAAAGTATATGGCTACTAGATTTAGGATGGGATGACGTCATACCTGACAATCTATACTCAGATTGGTGTAAATTACGTTTGGATATAGATAACATTAAGGATGTGGTAATCCCGCGGTGGATTGGATCTGGAAGAGACAGCAGCATAGAACTTCACGGATTTTGCGACGCATCTTTAAAAGCTTACGCCTGCGTAATTTACTCACGCATCATATGTGAAGATCAAATCCATATTACATTATTAGCAGCGAAAACTAAACTTGTACCCGTCAGCAAAACTTCTAGCTCAACGAAAAGTGACGTTTCTTTGCCACGATTGGAGTTATGCGGCGCATTTCTACTTTCGAAATTAATGGCAAAAATCAAGCAAAGTCTTAGCGATCATGATTTAAAGATTTACTCGTGGTGTGATTCGACAGCTGTGCTCGGTTGGCTGCACGGAGATCCATGCCGATGGAAGCCATTCGTAGCAAATCGAGTTAAGAAAATTACTCCGATTTTACCAGCAAACACATGGAGTTACGTAAAATCCAACGAAAATCCAGCTGATTGTGCTAGTAGGGGCATTAGCATTGAGCAACTACAAAAACATGACCTATGGTGGAACGGTCCCACCTGGTTACGTGAAACAGCAGCAGCAAGTCCTCTGCAGCAGCAATTATTTCAAACTTATGACACAAATTTAGAAACTAAGAAAGTACTAGCAAATATCGCTATCAAAACCAATCAACATCCATCAACCTTCATCAGCAATTTCCTGAAAAAATATAGCAGCTTTACTCACGCCACACGGATTTTAGCATGGATAACGAGAGCGTTTTCGGCCAAGCAAAAAACATCGTATTTATCGGTTTCAGAATTACGCAGCGCCGAATTAAAATTAGTAAAAGATATTCAGCATTTCGAATTTTCTCAGGAAATACATGACTTAAATAGCGTCGGACGTTTGGATTGTAAGAGCAAACTATTATGTCTCAACCCGTTTTTAGACGACCAGGGTCTATTAAGAGTCGGAGGTAGACTCAAGAATAGCAATTTGCCTTACGATATGAAACATCCTTTTATTATGCCACACAGCAGCCATTTAACAAATTTATTAATAGACCTAGCACACAAATCAACGTATCACGGAGGAGCTAGATTGACACAATCTTGGTTACGTCAGCAATACTGGATTATCGGTGGTAATAGAGCAGTCAAAAAGCGTTTACATCAGTGTGTAAAATGTAGGAGACATGAGCCGATCAAGCAAGCACAATTGATGGGAGATTTGCCCGGAGCTAGAGTAAACCCTACTAGACCGTTTTATCATACTGGGGTAGACTTTACGGGATTTGTACACGTAAAATCTAGCAAAGGACGCGGCATCAAAACTACCAAAGGATATGTGGCTGTATTTGTATGTATGGTCACAAAAGCTGTCCATTTAGAATTGGTGTCCGACTTATCATCGTCTACATTCCTAGCAGCTTTACGTCGTTTATCAGCACGAAGGGGTAGTCCTCGTCACATTTATAGCGACAATGGAACGAACTTCGTAGGAGCTAGCAAGATCTTAGATAGAGAATTTGTCGATCTGAAATCTATCTTAACTAAGGAATTCTATAACGACCTTAGCGAAATGCAAATTGAGTGGCATTTCAACGCTCCCTCTTGGCCGAGTGCGGGAGGATTATGGGAAGCAGCAGTTAAAAGCCTCAAGTACCATTTGCGCCGAGTTCTTGGTGAACAGAAACTCACCTATGAAGAGTTCACCACCCTTCTCTCTCAATTAGAAGCTTGTCTCAATTTAAGACCCCTTTGTCCTTTATCGGAAAATCCTGACGATTTAGAGTACCTAACACCTTCTCACTTTTTAGCAAGCGGTCCCATTTTAACGATAATAGAGACTGAGAGAGATGAGAGAACAAGATGGCAGTTAACGCAGAAAATATTCGACGATATTTGGAAACGATGGCGTACAGAATATTTAACACAACTGTCCACCAGGAGCAAGTGGAAAGCAGCTAAACCTAACATCAAAATAAACGACGTCGTCATCATTCACGACGCTTGCCTACCACCGGGAAAATGGGCACTCGGGCGTGTAGTTGAATTACATCCTGGAGCTGACGGATTCATCAGGGTCGTAAGCGTGAAAACAAAGAGCGGCATAATAAAACGACCCATAGTTAAACTCTCTGTGCTACCAGTAAATAGCGAACATCAGCAAGATCAGCAAAACCAACCCAGGGCGTCGCCTAGAAACAGACTTCAGCGGGTTCCGAACAAAATATTCAACATACAATTTTTATCATTATTTACTTTACTTATTTTAATGTTTACGTCAGCGGTTAACGCGACTCAAAGCAATCCTTTTAATGTTACAAGAATAAGTGACGATAAACGTATATTCTTTAATAAACTGAGCACCATGCATTTTATAGAGAACAGATGGAAATTAATCGCCTACTACAATATGAAACCATATTGGAAAGGTTCTAAAACGCTCGATAATTACATCGATCATTTAGAAAATATGTGCGCCTCTAACAAACAATTATATAGCCACTGTAATATCGTATTACTTCAATTACATCACGGCTGCGACGAGCTAAAGTTCTATGACCGTATGTTGCTGAATCAACATTTTGACGCGCCGAGGCGTACGCGACGAGGACTCATCAATGGGATCGGTTACGTAGCGAATTCATTGTTTGGCGTCTTAGACGAGCGATTTGCACAACAGTATGAGCGAGATATTACTTTAGTTAGAAACAATCAAAAACATTTATTAGGGCTTTGGAAAAATCAAACATCAGTTATAGAAGCAGAAAATAGTTTACTGCAGAGAATAGAAGGAACAATGGAGAATCAGCAGAAAATGTTTAATCAGCATCTAAACAATCTAGACATAGCAACATCTATTTTACGGACGGAAATAAGCGAAACACAAGCAGCCAACGATTTTATTTTAACAAGCATCATCGCTAATAACATACTCTCAAGTTTAAAAGGAATTCAAGACGCATTACTCGACACCATCACAAATATGAAACAATTTAACGTCCATCTTCTCAGCCCTTCCCAGCTACTGAGCGAGCTCAACACAATTAGCGGACAGCTGCCGAAGGACTTAGCGTTACCAGTCACCAATTTACAAGCCGAGCTATCGTCGATTTATAAAATAATGACAGTTAAAGTAAGAATGACACAACAATATTTTATTTTTGAAATTGAAATTCCCCTCATCAATAAGGAAAGCTATGAAGTTTACACGATGTTTCCCCTGCCACAACTGATGGGTAATTCTATGGTCAGCGTAATACCTATAGCCAAGCACGTCGCCATGAATTTCAGAAAGGACACTTTCATACCAATATCTGACAGCGATTTTGATAAATGTTTTCTATACACATCAAGCAATGCGTATCTTTGTGCATTACAAACGCCCGTCTACCAAAGACAGTCGGACGACAACCTTTGTATCAAAGATAAACAAAGCCACGTGTGTAAGACGACACTTAGCGAGTGCGAGACGGCATGGACACCTATCAAAACAAATACATTCTTAATTAATTGTTGCGGTCATTGTACACTACGTTTCATATGCAAGGATCAGATTTCCAGCGAACAGGTGACTGGCGCCAACGTCATCACTTTGTGGGACGAATGTACGATTAAGAGCGCGACTTTTACTATTAATTCACACATACAGCTTACTAATATACTTAAGAACGAGCCGGTTGTCTATGCACCAGAAATCGCACCCTTAAATCACTTCATCAACATATCGTTGCCCCCGATTACGCGCGAAGAAAGCGGGAGCTACAATCACTCCCTGCTTGCTCTCGGGGAGCGCATCAAGCAGATGAGAGCGGCTTCGGAGCAAATGGAGACGGAGTTGTCGTCACACGACATTCACCACTACGCCGCCATATACTGTTTAGCAGCAGTAGCTTTAGCAGCAGCAGTGGGCCTGTGGTGCGCCCATCGGCAGCGGTCAGCGGAGCCGGCGCCGGCGGCGCAAGCTGTGCCAGCCGCGCCGGCCGCACCATCTCCGGTCGAGCAGCGGTCAGCGGGGCCGGCGCTGGCGGTGCATGCTGCGCCAGCCGCGCCGGTCGTATCCTCTCCGGTTGCGCAACTGCGCACCAGCATAGACCCGAGTGTTAGTGTTTGTGCCAGTGTAAGTGATAAGTGGGTGAGTGATAGTGAAATAAACAAATCTGTATCAAAGTATTGTGTTAAGTGTCATTCTAATGTGTCAGTGAACAAAAGCACATCTCCGAAACTAGAACGGTGTAGTTTTAAGAGCGATCAATAATTATACTATTGTCGGGCATCACCTGTAATAGCTTTAGTATTTTATTGTTCCATCACCTTGTTATTAGGTTAGTTCATCTACCATCTCATCATCCAGCACCCACCGCTTCTGTCGCCCGGGAGCATGTACGGTGCAACGACCGTACAGAGCATCATCAGCATTTTTGTATATTTCACGCGCACGCTCATTTTAGATATATTTTAGTTTTAAGTCAGTTCACGCAAAACCGTCGCGCATTGCGGACTAGTGTAACTCGTTAGCATATAGCAATTAGCATTTTATCTTTTATCATAGCAATTATACATATTAGCAGCAGCATCTTAGTTTCATTCAGCATACAGCATTATCTACAGCAGCAACAGCATCTAAAGGTGTACGAACCGTACAACTTCAGTGTAATTGCTTGTATTTATATAACCTGAAACAATTCTCAACATACTGGTGAAAAGTTAACACTTCTTCACAATTTTCTTTCCTCGGGCCGTATAATAATTTGAGCACAGGTTTGTTTTCTAATAAGACTTTTTAATATAAACTGAGTTTTTTACCAATTAACACACTATAAATTCATGATTTGCTTCTTCTTCTTCTTGTATCATAATGCACACGTAAACAAATGACATTAGCAGTCAGTAGCTAACTTCAGGCCACATCTACTGCTACTAATTCAAAATGTCACTTATTGTTAGAGCAGTAAAGTCGTTATTCCAACGTCTAAAATTGGTCTCCAATTTGGACTTCAAGCTAAGGCATACTTCGAAAAAAACGTAAAGACATGGAGATGGCTTTCTCTTTCACTCTTATTGGTTTTGCCTTTGATGTTTTGTGAGACAAATAGCTGCCTACGGCTTCGATTTTTGTTTTAGTCCTATGAAACTCCTATTTCTTTGGCAATATGTATCGCTGTCTCTGTCGTGCTACATCAGCTGTCCTTGGCGCGCGCGGACGCTTTATGTAACAGATTTAATTTCTTGCAAAATAAAAAAATTAAATTGTATTATTTATTTTCCTCGAGTTTCAATTTTTTTTTGCCTAAACTTCTTTGTACATGCAGTAAATCACGTCCCCAAAGTTTCCGTAATTGATTTTACCAAACCTTATATTTTTGCTAAAAAAATATTAACTCGTTAGGCAGGTGCTGCTACAGAATATAATATTATATTAAATTACATACTTTAATTTCAGCGGTCAGTTGATGAGACTCAATAAAATCATCAAAATTACTAGTATTTTATTTTTATTAAATAAAATACCTCCTGAATGAAATAAATACATGTGCTCTTAAATTATAAATATCCTCCTTTAGGGCAGAAATGTATAAACGCTCGTCTACCTACTCAATACGAACAAGCCATTTGACGTTGGAAAGGGCATTTCATGACTCTTGAGATGTGTAGGTTATAAATAAAATAAATTATTTAGGTTTATTCAACGTAAGGTAAGTAACCAAAACGATTGCTTGTAGCTCGGGAGAGTGAGGTTTGCGACCCCCAAAAGGAGGTTTTTTGTCGATGAAATTAAACCTATTAACTTCCGTTAAAAGATCTTAACCTCGAGCAAAACAATGTATAAATATTGCTTTTTTAAACTATAGATAGATAGGTTGATAGATAAAGCAGTATCAAGTATGTCGCGGCAATATATACCAAAAAACTTGTTCAGAATTACAAAAATAAATAAACTAATTTTATACCAATTCAGTGTTTCCCTCTGTGATTCCCCATAATATTTTGCCCTCATACCTACGTATATGTTATGTAATCATAGTTGTGTGCGCAAGCGCTACACATAGGCAACTTTGAGCTGAGGTAGGTATAGGTACACGCGGAGGTTGGGTTTTGGGCTGAGATTTGAAGATTATTTGGAGAAAACTAGAACTAGCACTAACCTTTGACGGTGGGCTGGAGCGGTAGTTCCAAATATGGGCGAAGTCTTCTCTGCAGCAGGCACTGCACAGCTGAGCTGAGTTTATCGGTAGTTTATCGCGTGTCGCTAGCGACTTGAGTTTAGTATATTCGGATACGCTTGCAGATATGCAAACGCGTCACGGTTTCGCGTAATTCGGGCTGTGCTTCCGGCGCGGGCGAGGTTTTAGGCCGGGACTATATGGCACCGGAATCCGGAAGGCCGTGAAAAATTCTGAGCATTGAAATAGATCTCTGCACTAAAACAATAGAGTTGAAAGTCGAACATCCGAGTGTCGAGTCAAATGTCAATGTCATATATGACAGCTCGACACTCGAAACTTCCATTTTCAACTTTAATGTATTAGCACAGAGTTCTATTTTCAGTGCTCATACTTCTCTACGGCCTACCGGATTCCGTTGCATATAGTCCCAGCCTTAATAGCAAGTGTTTGTCACTTCCTCGCAGCGGCTTGAGGACTGTCAACCAATACTCGTGCGTGATTGGCTGATTTAAGCGGTCTGTGTTACCAGTCTTTAACGTCGCGCTTTGGCGCGAACAATAGTAGTGTAAATAAGCTAATAATAAAGGGGTCTTGACTCTTGTACTGACATCTGTGGGCCTAGCACGAAAAATTGACAGCAAGTTTCGTTATCGAATGACAATTGTATGAAAATCATGTCAGAGCCTAATACTCCGGTTAATTTAGACAATTTAAATAACAAAAATTCCGACAGAACCAAATATTGGTGGAGACCTTGGGTTTGCCCTAATTCTCTATTTTATCCATGAACCCCTTGCCATCGCGATTGTATGGATTTTATAAGCTACACAAGCAAGGGGAACCTATAAGACCAGTGGTTTCATACACAACGACGCCTGCATACAAACTTGCTAAGAAGGCAAATACTATCTTTAAAAATGTATCAAAATGTAAGCCGAAATATTATATAGTAAGAAATAGTCTGGAATTAATAAAAAAAATCAAGATGTTCCCGTTCCAAAAAATGCGATTCTGGTTTCCTTTGATGTAAAGACTTAAAGGCCATAATTAAAGTTTGCTTAGATCAAAATTATTTTATTTATAATGGTATAACTTATATATACAAGGATGGATTGGCGATGGGTAGCCCCTTGTCTCCTCTCTGTGCAGACATTTTATGGATAAATTTGAATCAAGCATACTGGAAACCTCATATAAAGAACATTATTTATTTATACAGAAATGTGTATGATATAATATGTTTATGGAATGGCGAAATTTCAATTTCAATTATTTGAATACAATTAATAATAAAATACAAGTGACATTAGAAATATGCAATAAAGTTTTAAACTTCCTTGGCTTATCTATAGATATTACACGTGGTCATCATACGTTTAGAATATTTAGGAAACCTACATATAGCGAAAATGTCCTCCATGCTCACTCCTCTCACCCGCGCCAACACAAACACGCCGCTTTTCACGCTCTTGTTCACCGTTTGCTAAATGTGTCCCTAGAAGGAAACGATTTTAGGGCAGAACTAGACACGATAAGACATATTGCTGTAAGCAATGGTTACAAAAGTGAACTAATTGACACAATCCTTAAAAAAGCTAGAAGCTTGGCTGATAGACTGCTATACGATCATCATCATCAACAGCCTCCGTGGTCTAGTGGTTTAGAGCTTGGCTCTCGACTCGGAGGTCGTGGGTTCGATTCCCGCATGGGAACAACAAAAAATGTTGTTTCCAAGTTTGGTTAGGACAATGCAGGCTGATCACCTGATTGTCTGATAAGAAAGATGATCCATGCGTCGGATGGGCATGTAAAAAGTCGGACCTGCGCCTGATCTCTCGCCAGTCGTGTCGGTCTTCCGTCCCACTGGGTTACGAGAGTAAAAGGAAAAGAGAGTGCTCTTGTGTACTGCGCACACACTTGGGCACTATAAAAAATAACTCCTGCGTAGTTGGCCTGGTTTTCAATGAAACCGGCCACCAGTCACCGAAACCGGTGTGGGGAGCTATTATACGATCATTCAGAACATAAAGAAAAAATAAATAGCACTTGGGTAAAAATCCCTTATATTAGCCCTTTATCATATAAGTTTCAAAGGATTTTGCAAAACAAGAAGACTAGAGTAGCATTCTACACTACGGGTTCCCTAAAAAGTCTGTTGTGTAATAACAAGGACAAGTTTAGCATCTCGGACAACAGCGAAATATACAGCCTTTCTTGTGAAACATGTGGAGGTATATATATAGGTCAGACGGGGCGGAAATTTAAAACCAGGATAAAAGAACATACCACAGCCTGGAAAAGAAAAACAGAAAGATCTACGTTTGCTGAGCATTTAAATAATAATGACCATAATTTTGAACCTGACAAGAACATCAAATACCTACATGTTCTGCCCAAAAGCAAGAAAATGGACGCATTGGAAGCACTTGAAGTCAACAGACACAAAAAATGTGGTAACTTGTTAAACAACCAGAGTCACCAGACATGCCTATCAAATTCAATATTATTACAAGATATTTTAATTATTACTTAAACTTACATTAATTTATTTTAAATTTATTTTGTATTTCACCAATAATTTGTTTAATTGACCTGATATTTATTAATTTTATATACTTTTAAGACATTTTATTTTATTTATTGACATTATTTAATTTAGTTTAATTTATTTGACATTGGTATAGATATTAATATTTTTATAATTTTTAATATTATGGACAATTCAATTAAATTATTGGTGATGTAATTAGACAATAGTATCGTTTTATTTAGTTAGTTTGACATTGTTTATATTATTTTATTGGACATTTAATAATTTGATAGTAATTTTAATTTTAGGATCGGACAACTGTATATATGTGACATTCTAAGCATAACGTTATTAATTTATCAATATAAAATCGGTAAAACCAACTAAATATTAATTTTAATATCAGTGGAAAATAGTCGTATTTGGGAGAAAAATTCTACGAAATGGTATAAAATTTCATGATGCTGACAACCCTTTTATTTGTTTTGAAGATATTTAATTATTTAAAACTACCTACACTAACTACACCTGATAATGATTTATTTCGAAACCGGTCGTGTTATTTATTAAAAATTTTAATTATATCTTAATATAGTGGAAAAAGTGCACGAAAAATTGTGTTTTATTAGTCTTTCCATACAAGTATATGTTGAATATGTATTTTAAAATAAAGGCAAATTTTCATACATGGCTTTTACAAAGTCAACCATTTCCAAGTAGGTACATAATAGGCCTCCAAATTGGATTCACTCCCCTCTGTCATTTCTGAACTATGAGAATTTATGCTGGTAGATCATGCTTATTTCTCTTTACGAAAATTATTTTAAACGAAATCGAACAGTAGGTAGCTATTTAAGAATATGAAAATAAAAATCTTATTACGCTTTATAGTCACAGAACCCTCCTTAGACACGTCCAGACATATTCTATGGTCAGAATAATTTAACAATGCGTGCGAGTATGGCGTTCTTTCGCTGTTATCTGCAGGAAGTTTAAGTATTTTTCTTATTTAAAAACAGATTTATGGGAGTGTAACAAAATCTGTTTTAGGATGTCATTGGCGACAATATTAATAAATAATAAAAATAATGTATTAAAATATAACGTAACTTTTCCGGTTTATAACTACAAGTTTTTTTTACTATTACCATAGATATTTTTAAAAAATAAATAAAATATTTTTATTATTCGTTTTATTCGAATATTAAACCCAGTCATATTTAAATAATAAAATTGTCGAATATTCGAATAATATTCCCTAATTGTATACTTACCTATTTAGAACTTTTGTATAAAATTCAAATATTGTGTTTTGTGTGTTAGTAATGTATTAAATTGGTTTCTCAGTTTTCTGTAAATTGACCGCCAACATCAGCTGATGAATTATCATCGTCATTGACAAATTCTTATCGGTACTTTAATAAGTAGGAAATTTCAGTTTGAAGGTAGTAGGGAATGGAAGAACCGGTCTGATTTTGAGAATCGGAAATTTCGGGACTGGGCAATTTTGGAACCGGGATTTCCCGGGAAATTCGGGAATTTCGGGACTGGTGTTAAGGCATGAAATCCAAGTGTCATTATTGCCTCAAAAGTAATTCATTCAAAATACCAGAATAACATTTTATAGTACAATTAAAAATTAAATAAGGTTTTAATGGCAACTCGACACATCAGCCAACATATTACCGCCATATTAACGACAACTTTACTGGCGATAGTAAAGAGCCGCAGGTAATTTTAGTTTATTAGCATTTACGGATGGTTTTTCAATATCTTATTTCGAGTTATTCGATTTTTGCAAAACATCGTATGGTTGGGGTGTTCAGAATGCTATTAGTGTACCTAAATGCTCGAAGGTAGAGGTTAGGTTAGAAGTGGTAGATTAGATAATAAAAAGACTAAATAACCAGACAGACACTGACAAAAGCTGACACACTATTCCTATAGTGTGTCTGTTTTAAGCAGTCGTCGTCCTACATGGTTACAAAGTTGTCAAAAAGACAATGACATGATATATACTTTTCAAAAACTAAAACAGACGCCACACAGACCTTGTAAGCCAAGTCACAAGATGTTCTATTTAATTGTCAATACCATTGGCTCCAATATTGGCTACTATGTTGGTCAATGATGCGGCATAATATTATGGTTATTATTTACTCGCACTGCTTACTGTTAGCTTTTATGTACAGAATCTAATTATGAAATACTCATTCTATCCTTTTATCGCGTAATATTTTTCATTTTTATCTTTAATTCACTTTCGGAAATGATTAAAAATTATTTTTAGTTAATATTTACAATTACCGATGATAGTTTACTTAAATACTTGTTAATTTTAATACAATCTGTTTGGTACCGAAAGTACCGAAATTCCCGGTTCTCAGAGCGATTCAAAACTCTGGGAATTCCCGGGAATTTCTGGACCGGGATTTCCCGGTTCCATACCCTAGACTAGGTTACGGACTGCGGACCATACGATAGGATATTAGATAGTCAAGGTATGTCTGTTTTTCCACTTACCGGCTCGGCCCCGCACCGGTAGCTTCTTGGGTTCCGAGGGAGCAAAATAGGTATAGGAAAATACTAGACGTTACCCGCGACTACATGCGCGCGAAAAGAAATCCCACAGGAACCTTACATTTGGCTGCGATAAAAAGTAGCCTACATGTTAATCCTGAGCCTAAACTACTACTATACCGAATTTTATCAAAATCTGCTCCACAGTTTTTGCGTTTATAGTCCATAACTCCATACATACAAACTTTCACATCTATATACTAATATAATAAACAGGAAAAGTTTTTTTTTTTGCTTGAATTGAATAGGAAACTACTGGACCGATTTTGATGAAATTTAACCACGGGAAAGGACATAGGCTACTTTTTATCGTGGAAAAATGTACGGTTTCTGCGAAATTAACCTTTGCGCACACGAAGTCGCGAGCAAAATCTAGTTTATAATATTATTAAGGAATTAAGGATATGGTATTTATTTTTTCGCGGCCAGGCAATAGTACGTTAAGTGGAAGAACAGCCTATGGAACATATTATAATTGATAACTAATTTGCAATAAATACGTGTTCCTTTGACCTCCCGGCTAAGGTTTACCCCGCTGACTCCTCAGTGCTCAGCAATTGACAGTGACAACCGGTTGGCCCGTGCGGGGTCAGTGTCGACTGCAGTATATCCTTACTTTTATCTCTTAACACTTCCTTGCATTTATTCGCATAAATATTTACGCGACTACCGCGAAGTCAAAAGGAAGGGTAATGATTTTGGCAGTCTATGAATGTATGTTTGTTTGTTCCCCCCGAGCGTCTAAACTACTGATGAGATTATAATGAATTAGGTGTCAATATATTCGTATAATAGCCCGTGAAACGTAGGCTACTATAGTTACTTAGGTTATGCTATATAGGTTAGTTCAAAGTCTTACGTAGGGGCAAGCTTCGAACCTTACATCCTCTAACTCTTATTAACTCTACCGGCCCTAACTTTCCTGCACCTAAACTTGCACCTACTACAAGACTTGAATAATCAGTTAATACATTTTTAACCACGCAATACTGTACGTCCGTCGTTGCAGTGGCGAAATTACTACAGCGGCAATTTCTTGTTACGTTATGGACTATTTATTATGGTCATTACACTACAGTGGCGTGGGGTTCCTATAACTCCATTCCTATCGGCTTTACTTATTACCATTTACCTTTTGAAGACCCTCATCCAAATACCTACCTAATATACAGACTAGGGATCGGCTAGGCTTCTATGTGAAGGAGAACCAGCCTTCGCCACTGTTACCTACATTACCACTTACCATAAAAAGCTCCTCCAGGTCGTAGAAGCTCGTATTTAATAACTGATGAGCTTTCAAGGACCTCGAACTAAAATGTTATTAGAGCCAAGTAGTTTCATGTACAGAAGGACGAAGATTGTACTGACGATATTGTAAGGATTACAATTTTTGCTTACTAAATTCATCAGGCGCTGATGAATTTGCCTTTGTGATAAAAAATGTTGGTTTTTATTTTACTTCTTATTTAAGTAATATAGAAATTTGTTATTAAAATACTTAGACCAATGAAAAAAAGTGAAGATAGGGTTCTGCGAACCACCGTGCGCCTCGCCGTGTAATTACACAGTTTCACTGTCTCACATGTAACGAAACTACGCCCTTGTATGACGAGCTGTCGCTATGTGTAGGTTTTTTGTATGTAGTGCGTAACTACAACCGCACTACATACAAAAAACCGGCTTCAGGTTTTTTTATGACCATTGACAAAGCTCTGTTTTTATTTGGTCTGAATTAATATGCAGGTACCTACTTATTTATTGAGTTACTTTGTAAGTAATTTATTAGGTATGCTATTGCTATTGCTATTGCAGAAAATAAGAAGTAAGTTATATAGGTAGGTAAAAATAAGTAGTAAGTTATATAGGTAACTTGCTTGTCCTGTAGTTGTGCTATAGTATACGGGTATGCGACCCCGGCTTCCCTAGCTATTACTATCCTATCCCTTGCCCTCCTGGACGGTAATATCCTACATTTCATATTTCCCACTCTAAGTTACCAATCTTCCTTTTCACACCACCTATCCTTCCCTTTCCCTATTTCTACCCTCTCCGCCGATCCGTGGGAACGCAATGGATATATCTCGACCTGAGACGCATAAGGTCGAATGTCGAGATCGGATAAAAGAAATGTATGGAATAATAATAAAATGCTAAAAATAAGCTCTTTCCTTAAATTTTTCGCACATAATAATTTTTTCTGGAAATTTGTTTCTTACTTGCATGGTGTGGTTTTTGATAATTTCTTACTTGGGTGATTTTCAAAAAAAATGACCCCGTGACGATCAGGAAATATAATTTTGGAACTAAATGAAATTGCTTAAATTTACTCTGATATCAAAGAATATTTAATTAACTAGGTAAATATGCTATTTAAATTAAAATTTTAACACAAATATTAGAAATATTCAAGTTTTTAGGTCAGCATATGACGCAAAAGGTTCCTGTACGTCACAAAATAAAATCAGTCAGAAATAAAACAACTAGGTATTGAAACCAAATCAACTTATGTTAGCATAAAAATGTGCTTTAAATGTTTCCAGAAATAACAAAAAGTTTGCATAACTCTATCGCAATAATAAATAATCAGCCAAATAGTTTCATTTTCGTCACTTCTTCGACACTTCGACCTAGAAAAGTTTTTGTTTACTAATGATACGTGTTACAAATTCGAAAATCAAGCAAAGTGAGGAATTTCCGGCGATAACAAAATTCTAATAGGGCCAAAACTTAATACTTTTAAGAAACCTACATATTTGTAAAACTAGTTTTGTATAATTTAGATTTTAGGACAGTGACTATTACGAAAATGGCGTGACGAATAGGAAAAATTTGAGCTGTATCCACACTGTCAATTTTAAACACAATTACATCTTTGTAATTGTGTTTAAAACGCTCATGCGTAGTAATAATATTAATCTTTAAAATTCATTTAACCTTTTGTTATACACGTAAAAGTATTAAAAGACATAACATTATCAAATTGAAATCACATAACTTATATTACGAGAACCAACTTAGTAGACAATGCTATATTTTAATTTAAATCCACAGGATTATCACAACTACTTTGGAATTTTTGAAATTGAAAATTTAACATTTTGTTATATACGTGAAATTATTAAAAGACATATTAACATTATCAATTTGAGATCACACTTATATTACGAGAACCAACTTAGTAGTCGTTGGTATATATTTTCACTTAAACCTAGAGGATTATCTCAATTACTTTGGAATCATAGGAACTTTAAATAATATATTCTTCTCAACAAAGATAATAACAAAAAACAAAAATACCCAACATCCTACTTTAATTAACTATTAAATTATAATTTAAACGAACATTCTCCGTAGGTACACATTTGAATAATTGTATTATTCAGATCCATAACATGTGTCGCAAATATAGTCGAAATATAAGCGCCATTTTCAACCGAACAAAATAATACTTTCTCTAATAACCATTAATTATTTCCTCCCAAACAAACCTGGCACTCGTCTTCGGGAAAATGATCATAAATCGAATGCATACAAAAAGAACACCAAAAAATGGAGCACTGAAGTAATTTTCTAATATCGCTTTGACTCATTGCAAGAGTAAAATGCTGCAGTTTTATACTCTCGCTGATTTTTCGCTGACATCCGTAACACTTCTCAATGATAATGAAATGTGTAACAGGCCAAGGCCAACAGGCATTATTAATGTAACATTGATTTAAATCAAAATATGTTATGACTTTATCAACGTCCCAATATACTACCATATTGCATAGCACACTGATTATACATAGGAGTAGGTATGTTAAATGCTAACTTATATCTGAAACAAGAAAGAAGGTATCATAAGTAAAATTGGACAATAAGTAATCTTTAGGAATTTTTACAGTCAATTTAGTTTCAAATACTCAACGACTCATTAGTCACAGTTATTTCCTGCGTACAAACAAACAATACAAATTTTACCTGTTATCAAAATAAGGTAACTCGAAGGTAAGTATCTACTACAAGATTAAATATTTCGTTGAACACTAAGCTTTATAATTCAAGTTCGTCACGATTTTATTCCGGTAGTATGTCACATGACGCACAGGATGTGACATGTTCATACGACGAAACTCTTAAAATTAAAAATAACTAATATTCTGTTAAATCATCTCGTTTTTAGCTTTATTAACCTTATGTAGGGTAGTTTATGTTTTAAATACAAAATGCTAAAGTAATGAAAATAAGTTTATTTACCTTTTAAATACTGTCACTATACAGAAAACTTTTTCTGCACGCCGAAGACACCAACACTTTCGTCACCGATTCTGTCGCAACTGACTTTCAAACGGTAACGGCAGTATCAAAATTAGACCACAATGCAGCCAGGAAAGTAGAAAAAAACAAATTAGTAGATTTTATTGTACGTAAGATATCAAATTCACCGTGACGATACCGGATTTTCCGGTACTATCGTTTTCATAGGACAACTTTAATTTAATTATATTTCTTAAAAATAGCTATAAATTAATCACATAAAGACCAAAATCACACTTTTAGACTAAAAGACATTATGTTCTAATACCTAAATATACTCAAAGCTCAATAGTCTACGAGTAAGAAGTATTCGAAATGTCCGAGAGCACCGTGGGACATACGAAATCTTCACCACCTGTGGTTGGTTTTTTTTAAATAAAAATATATCTGTTGTCTTTCTATGGTGTTTTACAATTTAACTTTATTTTAAAATGTCTGCCTTAATAATATAATAATTCACAGTTATATGTGCCATATAAGAAAACAAAAATAAATATCTTTGAAGTTGTGGGACAGTCCGATTTTGCTACGGTCAATTTTTTTGAAAATCACCCACTTACTCATTTCTTACTTCATATCGAATGGTGCAATAATACAAAATGTACCTATTTGTTTCCTAATTTGCGGGTTCGAATCCTGACCTGGAAAATTGGTTTATGTAAAATCTAATGATGCTGATAAAACTATTACAAAAAAATACATATAATTAAATAGCAAAAATAATTTTAAAATGATTATGTACAGAAAAAAAAGTAAAAAATACATATACATGGTGAAAATACATATACAAATACTTCCGGGCTTTCAAACGTTTTTGTCATAAGTACTATTGGAAACAATGCTACACTATTTTGTCATTATAAGACAGATTTAGCATGTCCCCGGGCACCCCTGAGATCATATCAAAGGGTTTTTGCGGTTGGTTACCACTGTCGATCCTGGCTACACAGGAGTTGCAGTGGTGAATAAGTGTGGTGTGCCAATTGCCCGTTAAAAATATACATGGTGAAATAAATAAGAAATAGCAATTTAGGCCTACGAAGTGTCGAGTCCGACTTGATGAAAACTTAAACTGCATCATTAGATTTCTGATAACTCAATATTTTCCTAGCCAGGATTCGAACCCATAGATAGTGAAAAAAATACATTGTGTATTATTGCACCATTCGATAGTATGAAGTATCGCAATTCGAGATAAGAAAAAATTTCCAGAATATGAGGCAGTTTATGAAAATGTAACACTTTTATGAAGTTTGCTGTATACCATTACTTCCCAATAATAATTGTTTCTTATTAGCAACACTATGAAATTATGCAATACTAAAAGATTATTTTTTAAACTTTTTTTTTAACCTTTTACCCTCATTAACTTTTTTCTCCAATGGCTTAGAGATTTTTCGTCAAACAATAAAATGACACACTTTTTAAGACTTTTTATTTGATATTTGTCTTGTAGTGCTACAGTAGTGGGGACGGGCTACATACAAAAATGCCCCTTATTATTTTAATGCTTATTGACACTGAACCAAATGAAAAAACAAAATTAAATAAATTAAGTTACACAATTAACTAAAACCGTACATTTTTCCTCGATAAACAGTAGCCTATATCCTTCCTCATGGTCTACTTTACATTAGTGCCAATTTTCATCAAAATCAGTCCAGTAGTTTCGGAGCCTATTCAATGCAAACAAACAAACTTTTCTTGTTTATTATATTAGTATAGAAGTATAGATAGTATAGATTAATTTTAATAATGTTTCCATTCTTTTAGTTTAAAACATAAGTTTGAAAGTCATAATGTTTGAGTTTTTATTATTTTTTAAATTTTATTTTATTAACTACGACCTTATATTATGTACTTAATAATAATTAATTTAAATGCCTCATAAATAGATCGGACGTAACAAAATTTCTAGTTTTGGTCAAACATAATGTTACATGTTTTAAGAAAGCTTACAATACGCATTGAATTTACCAAAAAATTGCAGGCATAAAGTTGGATCAGTAAATAGAATTAAAAACATTCGTCGTTTAATAACTCTGTACAAGCATAAGGTTGGATGTCACCAAAAAAGTAGTTTTTGATTAATAAAATATTATTATTTACCTGTGACTGGTCTTATTACTATATTGATACAAAGGTACACGACTTATCTAAAACATTATACTATTTTTGTTAGCCTATTCGATAATAAACAAAAGTTTTGACCCGATTTTGTCAATATTTTTCTTTTGGCTCTCCTCTAAACTTGTGATATTCCACATCATACCTAATGCGTCTCAGGTCGAGATATAATCATTAAAAAAAAATCCAAAATGGCGGCGATGTGGTTCGCCACCCATCACGTCTCGTTTTCGCGGAGGTGAAAAGTGGCTCATGGAGAGCCGCTTCGCTACGTTGAATGTAAGAGGAGGAATGGATGGTAAGAATGAAAATGGACGAAGCGAAACAATTTAAGTATGTAAGGATCGTAGCAAGTGGAAAGAAGTGGTCTCTGCCTACCCCTACGGGAAAAAGGCGTGAGTATATGTATGTAGGTATGTACTATGTATGTTATAAAAATAAAAAAATAAAGGTAATCGGTAGGTAAAAATAAGTAGTAATATAAATACCTATACATTTGATATTATAATGTTTATTATTTTTATAGCTTAAATTTTTGACTATTTGACTCCGTAAACATTAGTGATTTTAGGTACCTATCATTCAAACTAGGTTTGCTCATTTTTCTGAAACATAATATTTTAGTTGATGATTCTAATAGTACCTACCTACCTACTACCTAGTGACGTCCGTGAAGGTACTTAACTTATGAGTTGTGTGTCTGAGAAGACTAATGTTAAAACTTAATACATTTAGATGATATTATTATCTTGACTTGTGAAGTGTGCCAACCTGCATGACGACCATACAAACGTGTTTTGTCTACAGAAGAATAGACATACTGACAGATAATATGGACAACATTACAGCTTTTCTTTGTTAATCTATCACTTTGTCTATTTCTAAAGAAACCATTTTTACGTGGTTATGCTAAGCGTGCAGATAGTCCGTCGGTAGTAGGCTCACTTCTAAGAAGGAGAGACCCGAGCAGCAATGAGGACCGCAGCAATCGATGATGTGATTGAAAAGGTATACCAGGTATACCTATAGGGAGAAATGGTAGACACTGGAGGAGGCCAGAAAGACAAGCTAAATACATACAAACCTCTTGTATGTAGCAAAAAAGGCTAATATTAGCATGGAGGAATCATATTAGTAATAATAATAATCTATACTTATAATATAATATTATAAAGCTGAAGAGTTTGTTTGTTTGTTTGTTTCAACGCGCTAATCTCAGAAACTACTGGTTCGAAATGAAAAAATATTTTTGTGTTGCATTTATAATATTAGTCCATTTATCAAGGAAGGCTTTAGGCTATATAACATCATGCTAAACTTACTACGAGCGGAGCACCAATCAAGAATGTTTCAAAATCGGGAGTTTTTTTTTCCTTTTGAGTACGCTGCGGAAACGGTTTAGTTTCGCTAAAATTATGTATGACAGAATTGTTTCTCTTTAAAAGTTCTAAAAAAAAAGTTTTGGTGAAGGTGTTTTCATATAGATGATATTAATCCTTAATATCCAAGTAAATACGTTATTCATAACAAGCATTTAATTAAGATGGAAACTCGGACGAAGGGGGTCGGGTCGCGGGCAACAGCTAGTAAGTTATGCAGCTTCTAATACCACACATTTAAAAATCGTGAACAAAGTCAGATACCGATACTTGTAGTGTATCTTAACTGTGATGGAGTTGATAATGCCTCTTATTTATAGAGCAAACGATATAAGTTCTTAGATTTTATATATTACCAGCGACCCAGTACGTGCTTCGCTACGTAGTTATCCCTATCTGAAAAAAGTTTCAATTTGATAGCAAAATCCCCATTGCCAAATAATCCGCCATTTATTGAATTCATTTGTTACAAAAAATGTGATAAATGAAGAACCGCTCGACCGATTTTGTGCAAACTTCACATAAACCATCTACTAAATAGTCCGAACAAAGCTTACCTAAACATTTGGTTTGGATAGGTGAACCCGTTCTTGAGTTATAAAATTACAACGAAAAGACGTGGCATTGATTGAGCTGGCCTGATTATGATGAATTATAACTAACTAGCTTTTGCCCGCGGCTCTGCCCGCATAAAAACATTATCCCGCGGGGACACTGTACTTTTTAGGGATAAAAAATATTCTATGTCCTTTTCCGGAACCCAAAGTATGTCTATACCAAATTTGATAAAAATCGGTTCAGCGGTTAAAGCGTGAAGAGGTAACAGACGAACAGACATACTTTCGCATTTATAATATTAGTATAGAAGTATAGATAACACTCTCGATCATGTCAGCTTTCGTTTAGGAGCTATGATGCCTCGGACAGACATTCAGAAACACAGACTCACACTGACAGACACGCCAAACTTATAACACCCAGTATGTTTTCGTCGGGGTACGTTAGTAATATACAGGATGTCCCAGAAGTCGACGTCGTCCCTTCGAAGGCTGATAGACCAGCTCATGACTCACCAGAATATCGTAATATGACCTTAGTAAAAAATCTTTAGTTTTCGAGATATTGGCACTTTTAATAATTTCTTAAAAATTACACCTCATGTCAGTTTTTAGACTGCCGCAACTACAATTTCCCGTATTGTAGGATACAAATTTGTATTGCGGAATCCTGACTAGTTCTGCTATTGACCACGGTTATAAACAAAGCTAATGGAGTTAGAACTTTGTAGAAAAAAAGAAAACTTTTCCCTAATCGTGATTTCAAAAACTTTTTCTCCTAACTTTCACTATCCATACTGAACAAAAAATACACCACACTAACCTGGGTTGTTACTTTAAAAAGTTGCTCATTTTATGTAGTTTTTAAAATAGTAAAATAGTTGCTATTAAGCTACGTCAAAAAAATTTTTTGCTATTTTAAGTGCACAGAGAACACATTTTGAATGTTTTTCTTTAGTTAGAATTTCGAACAAAAACACTCGTTACATTGAAATCAGCCAGATGTTTACTTAAAAATTGTACGTTGAAGTTAATTAATTAATTAATGAACTTAATTCATGCTTACTAAACTTAGAAACTAAACAGAATACAAGGATTTTTTTTTAACTGTAAGGAGAAATGCAAAGAAGGAGAACACATTAATAATATCATTTAATGAGTTAGACTCATTAGAGTGAGAGTAGGTGACGACACGCACGTCTTTTGTTTGTTCTATACATGAGTTTGTTTATTAGTTACAAGTACATTACGCTATTGATGTGCATCGTTTTGTTGTTACTTACTTACTTACTTTTAAAGGATTTTGCATTGTAACCTGGACTTCGTTTGCCTAGTGACTCGGACTTAAGTGTGCTTGGAGTCAGTAAAGAACTGACATGGCTCTCTTCTGGACTTTTCTGTTTCTGTGATACGCGTCTAGTATACCAGTCATTATGGCGTATACTATACATCAGTATGCTAACATGCATTACATTTACGGGGAATACAGAGGCAACGGTGCTGCTGCAGCTAATTTGTATCGCAAAAGGTTAAGGTACTCAAGTCTAGATTACAATGCAAAATCCTTTAAAAGTAAGTAAGTAAGTAACAACAAAACGATGCACATCAATAGCGTAATGTACTTGTAACTAATAAACAAACTCATGTATAGAACAAACAAAAGACGTGCGTGTCGTCACCTACTCTCACTCTAATGAGTCTAACTCATTAAATAATATTATTAATATGTTCTCCTTCTTTGCATTTCTCCTTACAGTTTAAAAAATAATCCTTGTATTCTGTTTAGTTTCTAAGTTTAATAAGCATGAATTAAGTTAATTAATTAATTAATTAACTTCAACGTACAATTTTTAAGTAAACATCTGGCTGATTTCAATGTAACGAGTGTTTTTGTTCGAAATTCTAACTAAAGAAAAACATTCAAAATGTGTTCTCTGTGCACTTAAAATAGCAAAAAAATAAAAATTGACGTAGATTAATAGCAACTATTTTACTATTTGAAAAACTACATAAAATGAGCAACTTTTTAAAGTAACAACCCAGGTTAGTGTGGTGTATTTTTTGTTCAGTATGGATAGTGAAAGGTAGGAGAAAAAGTTTTTGAAATCACGTTTAGGGAAAAGTTTTCTTTTTTTCTACAAAGTTCAAACTCTATTAGCTTTGTTTATAACCATGGTCAATAGCAGAACTAGTCAGGATTCCGCAATACAAATTTGTATCCCACAATACGGGAAATTGTAGTTACGGCAGTCTAAAAACTGACATGAGGTGTAATTTTTAAGAAATTATTAAAAGTGCCAATATCTCGAAAACTAAAGATTTTTTACTAAGGTCATATTACGATATTCTGGTGAGTCATGAGCTGGTCTATCAGCCTTCGAAGGGACGACGTCGACTTCTGGGACATCCTGTATATTCTTTTTCGGGGGTTAAAAAATACATAAATAACTTAATTATCATGCAATAATAATTATTATAAACTGAAATTTTAATTCGCTATATTAAAGTATTTCATCTGTACTTCATCAAAATATTTCTGCTACTGGTGGTCATGTCATTAATCAACGTAATCAACGTATAATTTTATGGTTACAACTTACATTTCTTGCTCCGAAGAATGTAAGGTGGAAGTCGTTAAAGTATATTAGTAGTATGTTTTATGATTTATAATTTTCTCAACAATAATAATAGTTTGAGTGATATTTCATATTGTACAGGTCGCGCAACGGTTTATGAGCGCTCAGTGAAAGTGGAGGGGGTCGTTCGCGCATGTAACCAATAGCAAAGAATATATATTACTAACGTACCAATAGCGTGTCGGCAGCCACGTTCGGCATGCGTTCGGCGCATCCACACCTCCCCGCCCGAACCTGCTACCGCCAAATACACCCAAAAACTGACTTCTGCGCATACCCCCTCTACTTTTGTCGAAAGATCTTAATTCGTTGCGCGACCTATACACTATTGTACTCAAATCTGACTCCATAAGCGTCAATTTACACCGATTGTTGCGTTGCGACTTGCGACGCGCTGCATTGCGCAATGTGCAGTGTATGATGTACTGATGTGACACTTGTGACAGTGATGTGATACGAAACATGTATCTTTTTATGTAGTTAATGAAGTTCAATTCTGAATAGCTATTTTAAACATTAGCGCCGGCCGCAGCGTATCTTCGCAATGTGATTTGTGAACTAACTCTAGTCTTGAATCTTGTCATGTCGTATATCCTATCATAATGTTGTCCTATTTAAACTAGCTTCATCATGTAAACCGACCAAAACCATACTAAATAATAAGTATCAATGCAAAACCGGCCAAGTGCGAGTCGGACTCACGCACGTAGGGTTCCGTACAAGACGGCAAAACAAATACGTTGTATGGGATCCCCTTAAATATTTATAGTATACTGTTTTTTAATTTTTTTGTTATAGCTGCAACAGAAATACATCATCTGTAGGGAATATTATACGAATATTCATTTTATTCGAATATTCGTTTTATTCGAATATTCGACGATTGTATTATTCGAATAATTCGAATAATACGAATAATAAGACTATTTTTATTTATTTTTAGAAATATGTTAATAATAAACCAAATTACATAAAAAGGAAAATTTACGTTATTTAACACATTATGATTATTATTTATGAATATTATAACATCTAAATAACTATAACATCTAAATAAATATAATAACATCTGAAAACTGACTGCTACATTGTTTGTGAAAGAATAGAGATGTATTTTTAAATTAAAAATAGGTGTATATGTTACAACCAAAGTAATAAATCCGGATATTATATATACTATCCAGACATTATTTATAATGTCTTCTCAATTTAGACAAAGTGATAAATGACACAGAATTAATCACATTAACTGGCAATTTTATA
The DNA here is from genome assembly GCA_905404095.1 of Glaucopsyche alexis. Lineage (NCBI taxonomy): Eukaryota > Metazoa > Arthropoda > Insecta > Lepidoptera > Lycaenidae > Glaucopsyche > Glaucopsyche alexis. The sequence continues at coordinate 31,000,359 of FR990043.1, read as the reverse complement.
TAATATCTTCGAAGAATTGGATAAAGTAATAAAACAAGTAGGTACAGGTAAACATTATAAAATTGTATTTCAATCTGCCTTTGTTTAATAAGAATAATTATAATAACATTGTCATAGATACAATTTTATTGTGATCTATATAAGTAAAGTAATTTAACTTTATAAAGTATTTTTTTTAAATAATAATCTTACCCTTTTTAGTGATATTTGTTAAATTATTATTAAAACATTTTGAGAACAATTTAATTAAACTATCAAATGTATAATTATTGAATACGCGCCAAGCTTCCATTAGGTATTGTAAATAAGATGTCGATGATGTTAACTGTAAGTTACATAGTGGCATATTATGCTTGCAGTTCTTTGAACAATGCCGAAATTTTCAAACGCGTGTCTTTATAGACTGAGGAGTTCCGATCAAAGCTTTTGTGATCATCAGGTTACCACTTTAGTAAAAACGGGACCAACCTCGGATTATACCCTTAAAGGTACGCGCACATTATGCCGGGGCGGAGCGCAAAAATCCGCTTAAATCGCTTTCATACAATTTGTATGAAGTATCGCTGTGTCGGGCCATAGCGGCTCGCATTATTGCGAGGTGGATTTGTGTCCATGCGATGCGGCCCGCTCCGTCAACAGTGTGCTAGATCAAGCGGATGTGTTTGATGCAGATCCTTCTTTATTATTTCAAGTAATTGAAAATATCGATCAGGAGTCATCTGAAAATATCCCCAAAACAAAAAGGTATTCGCTGAATACCTTTCTCTTGGAACAAATTAGATGTACCTATATTTTACATTTTCTTTTTTTTGACGAACTTCTTGTCTATGCATTATCTTCTTCTTCTAACAGCAGTTCATGAATCACCTGATGATGATTTAATTCGAAATGTCATGTTACTTATTAAAATTTATATTATATCTTAATATAGTGGAAAAAGTGCACGAAAAATGGTGTTTTATTAGTGTTTAACATGAATTTCCACCAAGAACCGACAGTACAATCAATTACATATAAATTATATCAGCTTTCTTTGAAACAAGTAAATTATATCTATCAGTATCTCAATTATTTTTATCTTTGAACAAAAAATAACTATTTTAATCCTAGAGACTGAATTGTTTACACATTTTAATAACTCCTCGGTTTCAACAACAAATGGGAACGGATTTGTCATACGGAAAACGAGGTTTTGGAGCCGATATATGCAATAATCTCCTATTTTTCTATCAGGGCGTGTTTTAGTGCTTGGAGAGTGATAACTGCTAGGTGATTGTCTGCGGCTTCTGACTAGCCTTCCAAGCTCATGTCAGGATATGCTTAATTGTGATAGGGTATGGATATTAAAATGCATTAGTATTGATCCATCACCCATATTTGCTAAATACAGCCTTGCATTCTCTTTGAAAATCTCTTGACCATATCTTTCTCCAGTTATAGTGCCAATTGCTATACCCTCATATTCTGTCCGGCTTCCTGTAGATATGCCAGCCCAGTGTTATATTATGCCCCATACTCTGCCCCAGTATATTGGACTCTTTCTGAAAAGTCATTTTGAAGATGTCACCAATATGTCCCTTGAACTTAGCCTCTTTTCAGAAGTTCACTTTAACTTTTAAAGTTAAAGTTCGACTCATCTGGGGTCACCAAAAAATCTTGACCATTCTCGTTGATCCTTATGTCCGCAGACGTATCACAGTGTTGCTACTCGATACTAGGGCTCTCGGTTTGAGAGTTGAGACCACTCGCCTTTCTCCTTGGTATTTAGGGTTTTAGATTTGCATAATGCAAGTCTTCTTCTCACTATTGTATCAGTAGCGAGTCTGAAGAAGCTGTTGCTGAACATATTAACTGCATTTAACAAGTGGAATCAATTTACCGGTCTTCTAGGGCTAGCGTACACCCATCTTTTCTAGATCCCTGGATGGCGGGGGTGGCCGCCAGGGTATGTGGGATTCGCCCGAGCGCGAGGTGAGGAGTGCACCCGGGGTTACCCACTAAAACCCATCGGTGCCTCCTTCTCCGCTATGCTGCTGGGCCGCCGGACCCGCCTGAGCGATAGCAGCGACCCAGTTAGCGGCATCTGCTTCCGCAGTAGAACCTCCGCGAGGCAAGCTAACTGCACTTCCACCTTCTCCGGGAGAGCAGCCCAAGGTATCGGACGCTCTTCTACCGGTGCGACTCGTGTAGTGGGTATTAGGGCGTGAGCTGGCGCTCGTAATTGGTGCGCCTGCACCCTCCTCGCCTCCTGCGAACGGGGTCTGCGGCTCCCTCTCCCGTTCTGTGGCCTCCTTCTGCGAAATTACGACCTCACAGAAGGTAGCCATTGCGTCCCATCCTTCGCTCGACCGGACCATACTTGTTATTATGGCCGGGAGGCTTAAGTCGAATCCGATAGTTGCGCAAAGCACCGCTCGTTGCTCCACCCAGGCAGGGCAAGTTTCGAATGTGTGCTGCGCTGTGTCATCTCCGTGGTCATAGTGGTGGCAATGGGGCGTTGGTTTCCTCTGAGCCATGTGGTGCAGATAATGGCCGAAATTGTCAATGATTGTTCTGTTGAATAAATTGTCAATGATTGTTCTGTCGAATCTTTTTTTATTAGTGGAGATTTTAATCGTCCAGACAATGATTGGATAGAGCAGAATAACTATGTTGTGCCTAAATTGTTAGTCTAGTCGTCCTCTAGTCAAATATTAATCAACTTCCTGTCGATGATCAACGGTACCCAGTATAGCACATTTAAAAATAATTTAGATATAATACTAGATTTGTTTATATCTAACGTCGACTGCGAAGCAGTTTTAAATAATGCTATTCTAAATATTGTCCCTCATCATCCCGCGTTTGCTGTAATAACTAACCTAAACACTGAGTTAGTTCCCATGAAACGTCAGACGTTACTCACCTATAAATATTTCAAAGCCAATTATGATAACATTAATGCGGAACTAGGCAAATTGGACTGGAATACAACAATAGCGTCTCTACCTGCTGAAGAAGCTGTAGCCGTGTTTTACGAAATTTTGTATGGTGTGATTAAGGTGCATGTTCCCTTTACTCAGTCTAAGAAATCAAGTTTTCCTACTTGGTTCTCTCCTAATCTAGTGAGAATATTTAAAAATAAAGAACGCGCTTGGGTCAAATGGAAAATATATAAAAATCGCATGGACTACAATCACTTTTCCAGTTATCGCAAACTATTTCAAAGCGAAATAGTCAAATGTTTTCGTATTTATATAAAATCTGTAGAGGACAGTATACCTAAAAATGTTAAATACTTTTGGTCTTACATTTCAAACAAGAAAAATAAAGCTAACTTTCCTAATAGTATGTATTATAACAATATTTCATCCGACAATCCCACTGATATATGCAATTTATTATCTTCATTTTTCAGCTCGGTCTATGAACATTCTACTCTTGACCCATTAACCTGGTATCCATCTAATCATATTTCCGAGTTTACTCAATGTTTGTCCGATATTAACTTATCCAAATCCTCTATTATAAATGCCCTTAAATCACTAGATTCTTCCAAAGGAGCTGGTCCTGACGGAATCCCACCATTCTTTTTTACTAAAACAGCGAACACTATATCATGCGCCTTACATATACTCTTTAATAAATGCCTTCAAGAATCTGCATTTCCTTCGGTTTGGAAACAGGCATTCATCACACCGATTTACAAGAATGGCGACAAGAGTAACGTTGAAAACTATCGCCCTATTTTGATCTTATCCACATTGTCTAAACTATTTGAAAGACTTGTCCATGACGCAGTATATCCTCATATCCATCGACTAATTTTACCTGAACAACATGGTTTCGTTAAACAGCGCTCCACATGTACTAATCTTTTGTGTTTTGTTGGGTACTTATTTTCAAATATGGATAAGCAAAGGCAGGTGGATGCAATATACACGGATTTTCAAAAGGCATTTGATAAGGTGGATCACTCGCTCTTGTTACATAAAATTGCTTTCAACGGAATTCGGGGAAATTTGCTACGTTGGTTTATGTCTTACATTTTTAATAGAACACAAAGAGTAGTGATTAATGGCTATTGCTCGGACTCTATAATTGTAAGCTTAGGAGTTCTCCAGGGGTCTATACTAGGTCCGTTACTTTTTATAATTTTTGTAAATGATATAAAACAAGTTTTTAAGCATTCGTTCTTCCTAATGTATGCCGACGATATATTTTTTTTTAAGTCATGCAGAAATATTGAAGACTGCCAGCTTTTGCAGCAAGATCTGTGTAGATTGCATAATTAATGTAGTCAAAATAAACTCTTTCTTAGTCTTCCTAAATGCCACACTATTTCTTTTACTAAAAACATAAATAAACTTAACTTTTCATATGCCATTAACAATATCCCCTTAAATAAAGTAAATTTATTCCGCGATCTAGGGGTGTTTTTGGATTCTTCCCTTCATTTTGACAAACATATCGACAATATAATTAACAAAGCTTATAGTATGTATGGGTTTGTTATAAGATCTACCCGTGACTTCGTTCGACCTTCCACACTTCTGATACTTTACAAAACACTGACACGGTCTCAATTAGAATATGCAATATCTATATGGAACCCTCTCTATACCATATACTCCCATAAATTAGAATTGGTACAAAAAAAATTCTTACGCTCTACCTACTATAAACTAGAGATGTCCCGAATATTCGGCAACTATTCGGTATTCGGCCTATTCGGCCACTTTTTTGCTATTCGGTATTCGGCCGAATAATACGTACTATTCGGCCGAATACCGAATACCGAATCATGTAAAAAAGACACGTTATATTACTCAAAATTATATATTTATTTCCAAATTACAACACTTTGGTAATTAAAATTGATCAGTGGTAAGTTGTGGTGGATAAAAACAAGCTTTTCAGCATTTTTTGGTAGCAAACGATTACGCTTTTCATCTTAAATGAAAAAATGCCTCAGAAAACAACCTCTCACTATACACGCTAGCAGGGGCGGCCTTACCCATTGCGAGGCTCCGGGCGGCAGGTATTTGCGAGGCCCTTTGTCCTTCGTGAAAATTATGTGATGCGAACATTTTTGAAGGTATTACAAAATGGCATGTAATTAAACTTGCGACAAAAAAATCAAATTTTGGGTGTGAAAAAACCGAATATTGAATACAAAATTACCGGATTGGCGTAATAATGTAAGGAACAAAAAATTCCAAATCTGGTGACTAAATAATACCAGTTTTGTTCACTGAATATTCCAAACTGGCAGACTGATATTATTTTAGCTAACAAATTACCATCTTTGTGACAATTTGTGAGTAGGTACACATTTAATTCAAAAATAGGCACATATACGTTTTCCTGATGTAGGTTATTCAAAAAACATAATAAGCAGCAAAACGAGCGCACATAAAAAAAAAACAAAGGAAATTTTTAATTTTTCTCGGTTTTGTTAAAATTTAAAAATGGCTGTATATTTATTTTTCTAACATAATATAAATCTAACATAATATATTTCCATTATAAATGTAAAAGTTTGTGAGGTTACTCTTTCACGTAAAAACTATTGAGCGGATTTTGCCTACTTTGATCTACTAATAGCTTTATACGAGCAATGACTCGTACCTCAAAGTACAGCATTGCTCTATTTTTTTTCTATACTGAAAAAGTATTGAAAATTTCCTCCTCCTTAGTAACGCCGCAACCACATATTTTTTCATGATGGGAGGAAAAGATATTCGAAAATCATAAATTTTAAGTTTCACGAGTTTAAGCGTGGATGTAGAAATCTCAATGATGATCCGCTTGAGGGACGTCCTTTAACAGCGACTACTGAAGATAACATTAGTGCTGTGCGACGCATGATAGAGGAAGATAAGAGAGTGGCCTATCAGCAGATATGGGCAAGCCTAGGCATTGATATGAGTCAAGTTCATAAAATATTACACAAACATTTAGGTGTCAGGAAGCTTTGTACCAGATGGATTCCGCATACTTTAACCGACGACCAGAAACACCTTCGCATGGACTGGTGTCGCCAAATGTTAGATAGGTTCAACGGTGATGACTCAAATGCTGTATTTAACATCGTCACAGGTGATAAAAGCTGGATATATTGCTACGAACCCGAAATCGAAAGACAATCAGCTCAGTGGTGTTTTCTTTCGAGGATCGGCCAACTAAGGTAAAGAAAGGAAGAAGTCAAGGAAGAAAGACGATTGCCTCATTATTGGGTCGGAAAGGCCATTTCACGACAGTTGTGCTAGAAGATGGAAGGACAGTTAGAGCAGACTGGTATGTCAATCGCTGTTTGACTGTTGTCTTGGAAAAAATTCAACAGCAGCGCTCTCGAAGCAGGATCCTCCTTCACCACGACAAAGCTTCAGCGTACTCCGCAAAACGGACTGTTGAATATTTGACTATGCCAGGTGTCGAGATAATGAGTCATCCGCCATACAGTCCTGACCTGGCGCCCTGCGACTTTCATTTATTCCCAAGAACTAAAGATAGAATTCGAGGTATTCGCTTTATGAGCCCTGAAGATACAATGAAAGTGTCCGAAAATGCCATAGAAGAAACCCCTAAGGAAGAATGGGCCCACTGCTTTTCTCAGTGGTTCCATCGAATGCGACGATGTGTAGAGAGGAATGGAGATTACTTCGTAAAACAATAAAAGTATTGGCAACGACTTAATGTAGAAACATTAAGTCGTTTTTCATTTTCTAAATATTTTCAGTGTTACCTAGTTATAATCATCAATCCTAATCACTATCCCCAACAAATTTTAAATTAGTACTCATGTTTCTTTTTATCTGCCGATTTTTGTATTTTTTTGTCAGCCGAGTGCTTTCACCAGTAATTTAGTCGCCAACATATTAAGTCACTGCCAAATTCAGTAATGCAGTATGCTCACGTGCAGTCGTCAACTTATTTCTTGTTCGCACGATTAATTATATCCCTTACAAATAACAAATACAGAGATGATGATTTTGTCACTCATACTGCAAGCAAAATAATTTCAAGGTAACAAGAGTTGACGACTTGACGAACGAAATATAACACAGGGATTCTCTGAGCGATAGATAAGCAAAACCTTATATCATGACTCCCGCGCTGACCCGAGTGATATGGATTAAAAAGCGCGATTTTCAAGTAGTAATTTTTCAATTATGTTTTGAAATATTTATTTTAATTTTCGATTTAAATGTTATAACCCAAATAAAGTCAAAAAATACATATAGATTTTTTATCATTAATTTATCACATATACTTAGGTGTTTTTTTAAAATTTGCTTGGGTTGTTGCGCGAGGCTCCTGCAAGCGCGAGGCCCCGGGTGATTGCCCCGTTCGCCACCCCCTAAGGCCGCCACTGCACGCTAGTCGTCGCCTGCTGCGCCAACGCAACGAGGAAAACAGGTTGCGAGTTGCGACTTGTCTTAATCCAGCTAACGCGCTCCCGACAAGTATGTATTTCGTGCCGAATATTCGGCGCTTCGGCCGACAGTGTTGCCGAATATTCGGTATTCGGCCAATTCACTATTCGTGGCATCTCTACTATAAACACACGCGAAATAGATTAACTTATGTTGAGTTGTTAAACTATTTTAAAATCCTAAGTTTAGAATCTAGACGTCTCCTATTAGATGTTATGATGTTATATGGTTTCTGTAACAACAAATTTGACTGCTCAGCTATCACCAATGAGATATGCTACACTGTACCCCGGACAATCCTTCGACGTAGAGTGCGGAAATATCAACTCTTCCATACTACATCATGCATAACTAATGCTGGTCTCCGCATTCTTCTTCGTCGTCTTGTAGATACGTACAATAAATATTTCAGTGACATTGACATTTTTGCACAATCTATTAGCCAATTCAAAAGACACGCTACTGAAATATTAACAGAATTGCCAATGGAAAATCAACCTTAGATTAAGAATTTTATATACCTAACTTACGATAGTTTCAGCCTATTACAATTAAGAACATGATAGCTTTAGTTCACTAGTATACTTATAAGTAATTAGGAGTTTAAAATTTTGTAGACATATAAACTTCTTATGTAGTTTTAAGATAATATGTTTTTGTTGATTGTTTGCCTTTCAATTGTTAATTCGTGAACAATGATGTGGGTTATATGTTTATTACTTCTATTCGTTAATTGTATTAGTTTAAGATTGTAACATGTAACTGTTTTTTGTTCCAAATAAAGAAAATAAAAAAATAAAATAAAAATAACAATGCCCGGTCAACATTTGCACCACCCGGTAAGTACCCTTACAGTATGCCACACACTCCTGAAGGTGCGGCCGAATTGCTACCACCACCATGTGTCCGGCTGTTGGGGACGCCAATCTGTCCTCCCAAGCGCGCGTTGTAATTATGTGTGCTTGGCGGCGCCATCGAGCTGTCAGTTCTGGTGATACTCTGTCTCCTCTGCTCTTGTATTCCGCCGTGCGGTTAATACTTTGCTCAGAACGCGGACTCCAAGGTCCCATGGAGGGGTTCTAGTCAAGGCGAGCGCTGCGTCGCAGGACACGGTGCGGTTCCTGCGAATCATGCGGTGCCTTATTTTGGGCGCTAGTGGACCTGGGTCTGCCATAAATGGTATTGTCAGATGTTTTTCAGTCTCTTTGTACCTTCGTTTCATCTTCTGAACGTAACATTGCACAATCCGTTCTTGCAGTACGACGCATACTGATGCCTAGTTCCAGACAAATCATCAGCACATTGATTGAAGGGACTATGATACAATTTTTAAGTCTGCTGTTGTCTAACTTTGCTTTTGTAACAAGACTCATCGATCAAGAAAAAAATTGAAAACATAAAGAGATAAACACTGTTAAGTTGAAAATGAAAAAAGATTACTTTTGTTTTCAAAGATTTTCCACCCATTTTTTAAAAAATTGAACCAACTATGAATTTTTTTTACATGACATTAAAATCCTTTTCGAGTGCTTTTCATTTTGACAGTTTATCTTGTTTACATATGCTCACACACATACCGATTTAGTCTGGACACACAACATTATGACAGTAAGATATTCTTACGATTACGGTACGATTTTAAGCTGTTTTGTATTAAAACATATTTACAGTGCATTCCGATTTCTGAGCAGTGTTCCAACTGTCAAAAATATTTTTCCCCAAAAATTAAAACCTATAATATTATAGTCCTTTATAATACATTAAATAATACTTCCAAAAGTTTAATTTCCGTTGTCTGCTACAGACCTAATCCGTACGTGTGTTAAAAGTTATTGCAATTTAGTTTTGCGGGCTAGTATATCCATCTCAAGTTATGTTAAAAGAAGATTTTCGGTTCAAAATACGTTGATTTTATGTAATTAATTTGTGAAACACTTCACATTTCAATATTATTTAATATGCGGGTCATTTATATGCAATACATTACTTTTATTTAAACTTTATTACTAATATTCGTATTATTCGAATTTATTCGAATAATGGTTTTCTAATATTCGAATTATTCGAATAGTAAAATTTGTCGAATAATAACATACCCTAATCATCTGTGAAAATTTCAACTGTCACAGTTATGGCGATGACAGCCGAACCCCATTTTTCGTAATAAGCTTACACTTTAATTTTACTTTTATTGAAATAAAATCGTCATGATATCATAAACGGATTTTTGGAGTTTGGACCTTCGATCAATAAATATTAAATAATATAGTTTGGACCAATCAAAGCGGGTTTGGCGTTGGTTTGGAGTTTATGAGAATACCATTTTGCGGTTTAACATAATATCGAAACGGTATTATTGTAACACATAGCAGGATCGACCAACAGTTTATTAACTATGAACTCATGCTATGGTATAAAATTATTATGCTAACTATGAACTGTGAAAACCGTTTTTCAGCGACGCAGTAGGTACCTAGCATTTTTTGAATTGAACTGGGAATAGGTCGAGGAAAATTGTGTTATGTTTTCCGATTTATACATGACTAGATGTTATTATATAAGGTTTGGTAAAATCAATTACGGAAACTTTGGGTACGTCATATTATACTACTTGTGTAAAGACGTTTAGGCAAAAAAAAAATATTTGAAACTCGTGGATTTTTTTTTATACAAAATTAAATTACGTTGCAGGAAATTACATCTTATTGCATTATATCGACCACGCGCGAACAGCTGTTCAGATATGAACTCGAATGACCTTTCCTGGTGTATGCAATATGTATCGCTGTCTCTGTCGTGCTACATCTGCTGGCCTTGTTGCGCGCGGTTGCTTTATGCAAAATATTTAATTTCTTGCAATATTTTAATTTATTAATTTTAGTTTGCTTTTTCATAATAATAATTATAACGAAAAATAATGCATACAATTGTAAGGAGAAATGTTTATTTGACAATCTGTTGATTTTTTATAATAATATCTCTAGTAATATTACAATCTAACAGTTTATACAATTTTACGGTGACATATACATAAGATTAATAATAATTATTTAATAACATACCACCTTACATTTCCGACATTCCATTATAAGTATTATCATGGACTAATTAAACTAGGTATTATTCATAATTCATCTGACTGCGTTAGCGGATTATCACACTCATTACTGTTCGAGCGCCCCTTGACGGTTAGACGTTTATAATATTCGGGTTTCAATTAATATAAGCCATAAAATTTTTATATCTGGTTTCATCACTAGCAGTACAAAATATATTGTTTCCTTTTAAGTCTATCTCAGAAATGGCAAGTTATCGTGGAGTCGTGTTGTGGTGAGTGAACATTAAAATTTGATTTCTAATTGTCTCTCGGTCGAATACTCAAAAGCTAGTTACATCAGGAGGCTCTCAAGTCTTATACTAATTAACTCACATTATAAAACAATGGGGTTATAAAAGTAATTTATGACGCCCCTGACTAATTATTATTGAACAAAAATTTATAACGACTTCCAAAGTAAATATGAAATAATTCTTATTTTCTAAATACTTCTCCTTTTAAATTTAGCTAAAATGTTATAAAATAATTCACGTTATATTAAGTAGCAGGCGGGAGCTAACTGTAAATAACAAATTATACAAAAATAACACTTATATTCCGCCTTCCGCCTGCTACCAAACATAACGTCACATAACACATTTCACTTACTTAGGCTTTCTGATCATAGTGTAGTCCATAGATAATACAGATATATATTAGTGTAGTGTAGTCTAGGTGTAGTCTGTTTTTCTTAATTTTGTTTCGGTCTTTTTAGTGCGTTGCTTAGGCATCTGTCTTTTATTGCAGTCGGGGTTTTTTTTAATATTTGAATTAAATACTTCTTTAGCGGCGCTGTGCACTTTTCTTGGGATGGGTAAAAACTGTTATTAAACTCGGGCGACAGGTTACGTGTCCTGGGCTTCTAGTCAAGATGCATAGACCCCTTGAGTCACACACGTGCTGGTGCAGGTTCGATGCTGGGTTGTGGTGTGTATAAGACTTTCTCAATAACTCTGTACTACTTCTATGACATCCCTTACAAATGTAATATTAGGTAATTTTAATCAATTGTGTGTAATGAAATGAGTTAATTTTATTTTAATATAATAAATGTATGGCTTAATTTATATTCATGTAATAATATAATATTTGCATGTCAGTATACGACGAAACATTTGTGACTAAAATAAATATGTAACACCTTTGTACCTACAATGTTTTAAGCAAATAAAGAATTTATTTATTTATAAAATTTGTATCGATTTAGAAGTTTCTATGAAATCTGTTCGTCTGTACGTATACTGTACGTTCCTATACATATATTTTTTACTCTTTGCCCGCCGCGTTCCGCCGAGCTGAGCGCCGTGCTGCGAAAGTCGAATGATACCCAACTTTGGAGCTTGCGGCTTTAGTCACTCGCGGCTTCGCCGAATTGGAATTTTCACGGTCGATTTTCACCGTGCTGCGGAAATCGTGCGGCTAGTCACCCGTGTAAACGCTACAAAAGTTGGGGCTTGCTGCTTTAGTCACTTGCGGCCTCGCTGAATTGGCATTTACACGGTCGATATTCGCCGTGCGGCTGAAATCGTGCGGCTTTAGTCACCCATGTAAATCCCCCATAACCATTCAAAAATATGAGAAATGGACAACGTTAATATTCAAGTTTTTACTTCTGACGCCAATCCGGAGTACAACCAGTTTTTTTTATTTATTTTATTTTAGACTAGTTATTGGCCGCAGCTCTGCCCGCGTAATTACAGTATCCCACGGGAACACTGTACTTTTTCGGGATTAAAAGTATCCTATGTATTAATCTAGAGCTTAAACTACTACTATACCAAGTTCCATCGAAATTCGTTCAGTGGTTTTTGCGTAAAAGATTATTAAACATTTATCCGTCCATCCATCCATACATCCATCCTCACAAACTTTCACATTTATAATAATAGTAGGATTTTTTAGTTTATCCAACACACTTTCTCGATTTAAAGCAAAAATATGACTCGGACTATTTGAATAAAATATTGTTAAGTGATTACAAAATTCGAATGATTTAATTAAAATGGTTGTAATTATTCCTGATTAAATTGAAAATATGACATAATATATTATGTATATTTTTAGAATCCCCTTTTAATTTCCTTTATTTTGATACCCTACTCGATAGGATTGGTTAAAAAAAAATTGAACTACCTACTTACAAAAAAAAATAGCGCCAAAATCTGCCATTTTTTTTCTATTAACTAGCTGTCTAAGGACACATGGTTTTTTGTGAAAAATCTAATTATACCTTAATTGTCGAAATCCATCCAGCCGTTTAGGAGATACGCGGGAAAAAAGAAATTTACAAACATAAATACAAGATACGCGCGAAAAACAAAACCCTTCTTCAAGTGCCTCTCCTATCATAGAAGGTTGGCAGTCAAGTTCCGAAACTTTTCTTTTCCAAGGCGAGTCTCAAAATTTCTTCTATATACTTTAAATATCCCTGTCCACTTTCGGATATTCCTCAGCCATCAATAATCCAGTCGGGTAAAAATACAACGCATACCAAGACGCGTGCGTCATGAATGACATGACACAGTTTATTAAAAGAAAATCAATAGCAATTTCAAAATAATCCCGCGTTTTTTAGCACTACATCAAAAACTCTATTTTTGTCTTTTAACCACCTTTTAGTTTGAGGACGGCAGCACAAAATTTATAACGTGACTAATATCAGAAGTTTCTCTATCTGCTTAATATTACTGTTTAAGGCTCAGCCACACCGCGACGATATCCGAAGATACGCGGCGATGCATTCATAATTTCATACACCCGTCCAGACTCCTCGCGAAGTAGGCCGAGATTGGCCGAATAAGACAATGTGGGCACGCACTTCGCTTAATATTTTCGTACTTCGGGTTACTTCGCAGACTACTTTCTCGGCCTACTTCGCAAGCAGTCTGGACCAGCCTTTGAGTATCCATGGTTGGATACTCAAAGGCTGGACCAGCAATAAAATCGATAAAATAGCTATCCAAAATTGAACTTTATTCACTACACTAAAAGATACATATTTCTTATGACATCAGTCCAGTCATACACTGCACTTGCGCCGTGCAGGCCGTGCAACCCCTGTGCAACCTGACATTCGAACTATTTTATTTTTAATTTATTTAATATGGCGTCAGCCTATAACCATTTGCCAGTGTCAAGTAAAAAAGGCAGGAAATAGAACATTCGTTCAAATTTTCATTACCGTATTTCTAAATCGTCAAGTCCAAATTCTAGTCAAAGTCCAAATATATAGTCGGGGTAGTCGATTCAGTAAAGTGGTAGATGCTTAACTGAAACTTACAAGGGAGTTTTGGTGGGAAACCCAATTTAGCATGCATTTTGTAGTTGTATCATTTGCCCACATGTCCACGAATAACTAATGGTTATTATTCTACCAATATTACACATTAAAAATCGAAATAACACAAAAATAGAAAATTTGTGAAAATTGCCGATTGACATTCCTGGCAAAATTCCATTGGAACTCTTACAATGAAACGTGATTATTGTGTAATGAATTATGTTCAATTTTGAATAGCAATCTTAAAAACGTAGCGTCTTGGCGCGTATAGTTTCATTTCGGTGTGACTTGACCCTAATGAACATCGTCACTATCGACATTGTAGTCATGATCTGTGGCGTGTGCGAGTTTTGGTCACAACTAGCCCGCGCCGTAAAGAAATATTAAACTACATTCATTTGTATAACATCGAAATAGTTACCATTCTTTGCCACTAGGGACGTTGTTTCGATGCCATACAAATTGTAGTTAACTTAAGCGAGTAGTGACAAATACTTGCACTCAGCACACAGATAAACACGGACCACACATGTACGGCTTAAAAAACCGGCAACACACTTGCAACTCCTTTTGAGAGCTTTCGCTGCGTACGCTGCGGAAACGGTTAAAGTTTCGCTAAAATGATGTATGACAGAATTGTTCCCCTTCAAAGTTCTAAAAAAAGTCCGCAACTGTATATGTCTATCTTTTAAGGTTGGCTCACTATAACCTTTTTATGCTCACCAAATTTGTTCTAAAAGTAAGCATTATTTGTGAAGGTGTTTTCATAAAGATGATATTAATCCTTATTCAAGTAAATATGTTATTCATTAATTATGTATAAGCATTTAATCTAGAAGAAATTAGCCGTTTACATAATTTGGTTTCAATGAGTATTTTAGAAGATATCGCAGTAATAAAATAATCAAGTCGTAAGGGCAATCCATAAGGGCAGTCGGAAGGGGGAAGCGCTTCTCCATCTACGTAAATAAACGCGGGTAAACTTTAGCTATATCCCGAAGTAACTGTTCCACGCGGAGAAGTCGCGGGCGAAAGCTAGTATCTGATATACACGTAAGAATATTTCTTCTAATTTCAGCATCGTACTGGTGGTAGTAGTGAGCGGTCACCACCAGCGTAAGTTCCCCGCCGGGTTCAGGTTCGGAGCCGCGACTGCGTCCTACCAGATAGAAGGAGGATGGAATGTTGATGGTATGATGCTACATAATATTATTACTTACAATTAGTGTCGATGCCTGAGGACCTCAGAAAAGTCGGAGGGAGTCGGTGGATACAGGCCGCGAGCGACCGGTCCAAGTATTATGTGTTCTGTAGACCGGTTGCACTGAAAATCTACGGGGGAGGCCTATGTCCTGCAGTGGACGTCACCAGGGTAAAACGGCGAGGGTCAATTTACACCGAAACGAAACGAAATTGAACTTTATCCATTACACAAGAAGATACGTTTCAATGTTAAGGGCCATACTGACCATCCAGCCTGCAAGTTCAAGGCCGCGGATTTGTAGGCAAAAATTTTCAATGATTGACACCATTAAAGGTGGCTGGCAGTGGATGGATGAGGGCTGCCCAAGATCGGGATGGTTGGCGCTCATTGGGGGAGGCCTACGTTCAGCAGTGGACGGCGATAGGCTGATGATGATAATAATGATGATGATGATGACACCATTGACACTAATGACGGCTTATTAGTACCGGTGCTGGATAACCTTGGGCTTGCAGGCTGGATGATGCGTATGGCCCTTTAGAGTTCGAATGGAAAGTGGCTGCTCGCTGCACAGCGCACGTTCAGTGTCTGATGTCATATTACGAGTATCTTTTTATGTCGTGAATAAAGTTCAATTTTGAATAGCTATCTTGAAAATACAGCGCCGCGTAGCTTCGCTTACCGTCACGGTGTGAAATGACCCTTAGTCTCTTAGCAACCGACTGGCTTTACAAACACAATTTACTTTTAAAAATGAGAGTAACTACTTCGCCAAAGGCTTGTTTGACTAAGTTAAGTTAAAATCATTTTGCAAATAAGAAAGTTAGGGTGGTATTACAATATATTAATTATCTTTGTCCAATGTGCAGTCGAAGACTCATCCAGTATATTACTTTTTAACCTTATTACTCGGCAATAAGGATCAAGCGGTAGAGCGGATCTGCCGTCAACAGTACATAATGCCATCCAAGAAGTTGGTCATACTTTTTAATACTAGTATTTATTTATTCTTCATGTAATATTAATAAAGACACATTAGGCAGTTATTACAATACATTGGCGTACTTATCTCTTTAAGAGATCCCTTTCAGCAAACCTATAATTGTGGATGCAAGTAGAGTAGATAGGGCAATGTACACAAAGACACAACATATATCTAAAACATTAACATTCATACTTAAACTAAATCTTATACAATACCTAAAAATAACTAAACATACTTATATACGCAGATCGAAATATAATACATATATATATATACACATAACAAAATCTTATGAACTGAATGACTATTAAACCACACTAAACTGCTCTTGCAATTTTTAAGTAAATTTAATATAAACTATTAATTAGGGTCAGGTTGGGGAAGACCGTCTACAAGGCAAGACCGTCTGCACGTAATAACTTATATTTATGAATAGCTATGCAGCTTGAATTGACAGTCGGTAAAACAGTATCATACTTTGGTTAAAATATTTAATCATAGAAGTCGCTGGCAACACTATGATGGGAGAAAATTTGCCGCCATTTTTATTTGGGTTTTGAAGGTCCATTAAATATGAAAACAAGAATTTCATATGACTTTTAACTTTAATATCCTACAGTTAAAGTGCATATTTGAAGGTAAAATACACTTTTTAGATATAAGTTGGTATAAATACGTATAACATACCAAGTGACGTGTTAAATGTCAATAGACGGTCTTGCCTCCAATAGCACGGGAAGACCGTCTGCACGCCGAATTTAAAAAAAAGGGTTTGTATTTGAAATATGTGCTATTATATTGTAATTTATGTAGCAAAAAATTGTTATTGTTAATATGTTTCAGCACATGGAATACTTAAGATGGGTCTAGAACATACCAAATATTTGTTTTATTAAATTGAGTAAATTTTTCAATGTATGCCGGTCTTTCCCAACCTGACCTTATACTAAATTTTAATAGTGCCGTTTCAAACGCAATTTTAATGCGTTGATAGTTGGGGCCTCCCGAATGTATTCCGGCAGACCATTCCAAAGACGCGCTGCAACAACCGAAAATGTGCCTTCATAGAAAATTGTACTACAGTGTGGAATTTCAAGTGGCCTCTTTATTGTACATGAGCGAACAGGCCTCTCGCTAGGTAGTGTGTAGCTAAACCTTTCGTACAAGTAAGAAGGAGAACGGGAACGAAGAAGTTTAAAGAGGAGCGTGAGAGTGTGTGTATTCCGACGCAGTCGTATTGGAAGCTAGTTAAGACACTTACGAAACTAGGAGATATGGTCGTATTTGCGCAAGCAATATACATATCTGATGCTAATATTTTGCAGGCGTTCTAGTTTATTTAGTGAAGCTTCCGTTGCGTCCAAAAAAAAACGACGTCAGCATAATCTAGCAGTGGTAGTATGAGTGACTGCATTAGTAGCAACTTAGTTGGGAAAGGAAGGAAATTTTGCAATCGTTTAAGCGCATGTATCGCACCATTTACGCGTCTGCTGACATCACAGATATGCTCCGACCAAGATAGGTTAGAATCAAAGATTACACCTAAGTTTTTCGCATAGTCCGATATCTTTATAATATTGCCATCATTGGTAATTTTAGCCAAGGTATTAAAATCAATTTTACAGCGCAATTGTTACCTATTATGACCGCCTGTGATTTATTAGGATTAACTAGTAGCCCAAAGGTATTGGCAAAATCTTTTATACTGACAAGGACATCGTTCAGCCTGTGCACTGCATTATCAATATCAGAAAGCATGGAGTGCCTGTATATTTGCAAATCGTCTGCATAAAGGTGGGAATATGAGGTTATAGCTGATAAAATACTATTAATAAATATCGCGAAAAGCAAGAGTGATAAGACTCCGCCCTGAGGAACGCCAGCAAAGAAATTGGACCAGTCAGAGGTAAATTCGGATGTAAAAATACGCTGCTATCGATTACTCAGGTAGGAGTCAAACCACTGCAAAGCCGAATCCGATACACCAACCGAAGGAAGTACGCCAATCAAGATATCATACTTAGACTACAGAGTTAAATGCACAGCTGAAATCGAGAAGGACGATGATTGTCAGTTATCTATTGTCCATAGCCTGGCGAATGTCTTCAGATACCTTCAGTAGTGCAGTAGAAGTATAATAATGTATTAAAAATATATTAATCAAATGAATAAGGAAAGGAGATACAGATACAAACATAAATGTATAATATTAAAAAGGATACAAATGAATGAAAAAGGATTACAGATTGGATAAAGATTTAATCAAATATCGAATATTCAAGATCTTTTTATATTTGATCAAATTTTTTGTCTCTTTCTCTTTCGTTTGTATCTGTATCTCCTTTCTCTGTTCATTTGACAAAGATTTTTAGATGCGGTCATCAAATTTCTTTGATCAAATGCATATGGGCCAAAATCTTTGATGGGAAAAAAAACACCCTTATGCACATTTTGCGGTCTGCCAACATTCTAAACGGTATGGCAGTACGATTGTCGAAGGCTATTTCAATGTTTTTGTTCCCAGATAAAGGCATGAGCATCTGGGACACTCTCTTCCGGAGCAACTCGTCGTCCAGCTTCGGGCTCGACGGCAGCACTGGCGACGTGGCGTGCGACAGCTACCACCAGTGGCGACGCGACGTGGACATGGCGCAGGAACTGGGCCTGCATTACTATCGGTAACAAACCTTTTCTCCATACGTTCCCACCACAGCAGCTCCTGCAGGAGCTCCTCAATATTAAAATCTAAAACTAGAATAATCGGCTGCAACAGGACCAAAAAAAGTATAGGGTAAAGACATGAAAAGAATCACAAAAATATCCGTCTGACGAGGATTCGAACACAAGGCACTAAGCCAAAACCAAAGATTAAACTCGTAATATCAATCTATTACTTAAATAACCTCAAAATAACCTTGCCAAAACGCAAAAACTTCAACGCTAACCAAGCCACCAACCGGATTAGACATTTAGAAATCGAAATCACTACATATAACTAACTACGTGACGAAAGAAAAAACTTTATCTTAAAAATTAGTTGAAGCGTGAAATAAAAAAACTACATTGCATCATTGGTCTTATTAATAAATCCAAAAAATAAATATTTATAATTAACCTTACTTCATAAAAAAGTTATAATAATTGTTTTTAGTCTGTTCTTTATTAAATTCATCATCAAAAAATTGAGTCCGGTTTTCGTAACGGTTGCTCTATGTATCAAATATCTGTTTGTCTAGACTTGTGACTTAGGCATACAGGAAATTTCCAAGAAACTTTATTATTTGCCTAAGCGCGAAACGATACAGAAATTAGGTCATTGCGGTAAGTAAATAAGGTTCTCTATATTTAGATGGAAGGACACATATTTTACTGTAGAGTTCCTGCGTAATGTAAAGGTACACGTGATGTTACCTAACTCTATTCTCTAGTCTATTTTAGACGCTCCAAATGTTTTAAATTTTACGATGCTCATTAGATATGAATTATGATTATCTTGTATTATTATTATTGTTATATTCATATTATGATAATCTCTTTAAAATATGTAGATTTAAGATACAAAATTAAGGGGAATTACAGACGGCGACGATACTATAATGTTTAAAATATAGCTTGCTGTACACTTTGTAGATACTTTAATATCATATTAAGTACTTTAATATGAAATATATATATCCAGGATAAAATATTATAATAACTTCGCCGTATATAATGCTCGTTACAGAAAAAAAAGGTTCGCACTCACGTGAAATACTTTTATAGACCGAAATCAAATTCGCGTTTAGGGTAGGTACAGCTGTTGCTATGCATATAAAAGTGCCCATAATATAAAACCAAATGAAGGCAAATGTTATTTTATCTAATAAAATAAACCAAAATACTACTTGCAGCACAGAGTAGTATATTTAGTACTTACGTACAGAGCAACAGCTTTCATAGGATGATCTAAATCGATCAAAATTTGAACATTTTGACGTCCCCTTCAATGGCCCACGATTTTAGCACACAATCGTGGACACAGCGCATGCTTGTAGTATTGTAATCAAATCGATAGCTAACTACCTAACTGTTTGTCTATTCCTATTTTAATCTGTGCTTGCAGACCTCGCTTTATATGCATCTTGAAAATTCTAACTCTTTACAGTTACATTACATACAACATCATAGGTAGAATTAGAACCATTTTCAGTTCACACTGCACTTGACTACATGGAACTTAAAACAAGTCCTATTGTTCCAGTTTCTCAGTTTCGTGGTCTCGTATTCTGCCGACGGGATTCCCGAATAGAATCAGCGAGGCAGGTACAAAATACTACAACAACCTGATAAACAGTCTGTTGGAGAAGGGAATAGAGCCGATGGTCACCATCTACCACTTCGACTTGCCGCAGTCTATTCAGGATCTTGGTAAGTTGAACTAAGATCAAATATTAGGTTTTAAAAAAGCAACATTAAAACTGGCAAATCTTGAAGAATCAAATTTTAAAGACAAACATTAAAGTAGTCTTCGTAGGGATTCAAAGAAATCTAAATTTATATTCGCAGTTGTAAAGCGTTAAGCCTATAATATTATTATGTTTATATCTTATGTTAGACATTAGCGTGGCGATGTGACGTCACCACTCAAATACTCAATGTGTCACATAAAAACTCAAAACTTAAGTAAGCCGATTCTTTTCATTCTAGATCGTCCTAACAGAGAAGCTTTCGTTTCAGGAGGTTGGACGAATCCCCTGATAGAGAAGTGGTTCGGGGACTATGCTAACGTGGTCTACTCCCTCTTCGGAGACCGCGTCAAGTCCTGGATCACGATCAACGAGCCCCTGGTAGTGTGTGACTACATCTACAACACGGGGGAGTTCCTACCCCAGATTGTGGAGCACGAGCGAGCGGTCTATGTCTGTAACAAGAACTTGTTAATGGCCCATGCCCGCGCGTGGAGGATATACGACAAGAAGTTCCGGAAGAAGTATAATGGTAAGACTTTTTGGAATTAATAATAAATAATAATAAAATCTTTATTTATCAATTACATCATAATCGTGAGATATCCCTATTAAGTAAGAGATTACTTGTGTTGGGGCTGTTACGCTCATTCCCATTCATGTAAAGTTAGAGGAGAAATATTTAACTTGCGTTTTATTAAATTACAAAGGTAAGATGACTGAGCACAATATTGACGTCTGGCATATTCAGTCCGTACTGGACAAACGGGTACAACATTGGCACCTCTTCTTTTATTTTTAACAGCAGGAGTAATGGGACGTTCTTTATGTAACGATAGAATTAGACATAGCACATACAACTTCCTCACTGTAAGGAGATCACTAAGAGAGTAGAGGGTGTTTGTGCAAAATCTATCGGCTTAAAATACATGACCTTTATTAGTGATCTTTGAGCTCTTTCTAGGTCGAGGAGTCTAGTTTTTGTTGCACCACCCCATATCGGTATACAGTAGGTAATGACTGATTTGATTTGATCAGTGAAATATAAATTTTATTAAGTAGTTTGGTAGACATAACAATTATTAGCTTTCTAAATATCCAAGTAAATTTTCTGACCCTTGAAATGGTAACATCTATATGCTCGTGCCACGACAACCTTTGATCTATTATAACACCAAGATATCTTGTAGATACTACTTTTTAATAGGATCACAATTACATAGTGTATTACCACTGGTACCACAGGAATGGATTACGATTCTGAAGTCTGGATTTGGTTGGGACCTTAGACTTGGGGTTAAGCAAATAAAATTACTTTTGTCAGTATTTAATGTTAGTAGGCTTTCTTTCAGCCATTTAGCGCTCTTAGACGGACCTTCCTCGGTTATTCTCCTTACTGACTCCCAGGAAGTGTCAAAGAAAACAACAGCTGTATCGTCTGCATAATAAAAGATTTTTCCATTTTAAATATAGATTTTACACAAATTGTTAATGTAAACAAGAAACAGAGTCGGGCCGAGCACACTACCTTGGGGGACACCATATGTGACATCATCTTCAGAACTAACAATATTTTCAATTTTGACTGCCTGTTTCCGTTCACATAGGTAGCTTTTTAGGAGAGTTAGCGGTAAACTTCGAAAACCAATATGCTCAAGTCTTTTGATGAGAATAGAAACGGACACAGTATCAAAGGTCTTTTATTCTATATTCTTGGATTAGATCCAAGAATACTGTCAAACATTTATAGCCCTTATCTACTTTCTCAATGATGAGTGAAGATAGGGCTTGTATTGCATCTTGCGTTGAGCGACCTTTTCTGAAGCCAAATTGCGAATGAGATAAAATACAATTATTGTCAATAAAGCTTATAATTCTATTCTTGAGGATTTTTTCTAAAATTTTGGAAAAGGATGGCAGTACCTAAAATTTGTAACATCGTGACTGTCTCCACTTTTGTAAACAGGAGTAATAATAGAACCCTTAAATACAGAAGGAAAAATTCCTGTTCTGAAGCAGAGATTAGTTAGTTGTGTTATTAAAGGAACGCAGAAGTCTTTGGATCTCTTTATAAAGCTGGTAGGGATACTGTCCCATCCAGGAGCACTCCCAGAAGCCAGACTACCTAGAACAGCTGAAACCTCCTGTGTATCAGTAAATTTGGAATTGATAACATTCCTTAGAGGGCATAACGTTATGTTATTTCTAACATTATTTTAATTAGGATTGGTTGATCGTTTCCTGCATGATCATTGACCAGTTTTAGCTCCGGTTTCACAAAACTTCTTTAAACGCGCTTATTGCTAAAGTCGGATTTGATATCACTCTCATGCAATGGATCGAACGGGACAGACAGATATTAAACCGAAGCTCAGCGTTTAACGTCATTTCAATACGTTGTTGAAATAAGATGGATAATTTTCACATATAAGTAATATTTTATTTATTGCTTGTTAATCATAATAATAATATATTCTTTGTTAACAGGTAGAGTGTCAATAGCTATAAATCCATTTTGGATAGAGCCAGCGACGGAGGACGACAAAGAGTTGGCAGTACTAGCGAGAGAATTTGGGGTAATATTATTTATTAACTGAGTAGTGATGATCCATAACATTAGCCCTTTTGTTGATAAGGTATAACCAGACTAATTTTACTTTTTTTTTTCGGATGTACAGGCTGGAAGATATTCCAATCCAATATATTCCCAAGAAGGTGGTTGGCCGCCGATGATCGAACAACACATGCTTAAGTACAGTCAAAAAAAAGGATACGCTCATTCAGTTCTACCGGCCTTTACAGAAGAGGAAAGAAGATTTGTCCTAGGTAAGTTCTGCGTAAGCTGACTATTGTTTATAGTTAAATTGATAGGTGTATCATGGGCGTGTATCTTAAAGTTCAAGCAGCATCTTAAAATAGTTGTTTCTTTTTTTAGTTCATAAATAATTTAAAATGTTCTTAATTTTAGTACCAAACTGTGATTTAAAGTAGCTCTGATTTATTATAATTATTCCAGGTACCTCGGACTTTTACTGCCTGAATCACTACACGAGTAAGCTGATCCGGTCCGTCCGACCGGGGGAGACTCCTGGAGAGTGGTTCTTCAGTGGCAGCCGGGAACTGAACGCAGTTCTCGAGAATGACCCCAAGTGGAAGGCCAGCCCGATAAGGGAGTTAGCGGTAATTCCAAGATTCGTGTATAATAATGTATATTAGTTAGTGTCCGACCGAAAGTTCGGTTTCGGTTTCGGTTTCGGCCGAGTTTCGGCCAAAAATTAAGTTTCGGCGGCAGTTTCGGTTTCGGCCAAAAGTGGCCGAAACTTTTGCCGAAACCGAAACTGATTTCGGAAGTTGTCGTGCACGCTCGCCTAACTTCATTTCTTGCGGCAACGCTTTGGCGGACGCTGGCGGCCTGTTCGGGAATTGTCGTGCGACGTTCGGATAGCTCTGTAGTCTGTAGCAACACAACTTAGTCAGTGCGTTATCGCCCGACGCAAACATTCTTTATAGTCTATGCGACAAGTTGAAAATGGTACAAAATAGAGATACTGCTCTTAAAATTATGTGCGATAGCTCATTGGATCCGGAATGACGTCTAGAAAAATGTGCCAAAAGCGTGTGTTAGCACATAAAAAATTGCAAAAGTTATAAACAATTAAAGATGAAAAAAATGGCATTTCGTTTTTTGCCAATATTTAATAAACTAGTAATATTTAAGAAATTTCAAAAAAATATTCTGAAAGAGGAGGAAATTTCCAATAAAAAACTCCTAACTGCCGGAACTCTATCTCCATTATTTATAATTTTAATTTAACGCTGAAAATAGGTCTGCGCGTGACATTTTTAGGATGCGCGCGTGGCGTCAAAAGCGAGTACGGCACATTAATTAATTTATTTAAGGTATTGAATATTTTTTTTTAAATTTGAAAAAATTATGGTGTGTTCTAAACACTATAAATAATTTATTTCCGTTGGAAATTTTACTTAAAGTTAATTTTTCAACGAGTTAAACAATTGTTAACTAACGAAATTTTCTCGAACTACCGTCTTAATTGTAAGTGAAAAAAAATGTTTAAATAATGGTCGTAAAAAATTTTCGCTTCGTAGAGCCTTTCTTACATACATACTTAACAAGATCGTGCCATAAAAGTTAAAAAAATATTTATACTTTGTTTATAACAATTTTTTTACTTGAACAAAAACTTAAAAATCCAAGTAATGTAAAAAAAATGTTATAAATTGTTATAAACAAAGTATAAATATTTTTTTAACTTTTATGGCATTTTCAACTTGTCGCATAGACTATTAGAGGTTGTTTTGATGGAACTGATTACATATATAAGTTTTTGTTTCGTTTCTGTACTTGAATGATTTATATAGTTAAATATTGAGTCAGTAACTTTGTTTTGTTGTTACTAACAAAACAAGTCACATGTAAAAAAGAGATTGTAAATGAAAAATGTGTAGTGTTTAAAATATAATTAATATTTTTTTATATTATATTAAATAAATGATTACAACAAAATTAATATATCGTGTCTCCATTTCATGTCCTAATTAATGCAGAATATTGGATAAAATGCACCAAATTTCAGTATTTTAAGGAATTTTCTACTTGACCACGTGAGTTTCGGTTTCGGTTTCGGTTTCGGCCGAAACTGAAGCCACGGCCGAACATTCGGTTTCAGTTTCGGTTTCGGCCGGAAAACCAGTTTCGGTCGGACTCTAATATTAGTCATAAGTTCCCGATAGCTTCCAACCAGAAAGAAGCCTATTA
This sequence comes from Glaucopsyche alexis, assembly GCA_905404095.1. Taxonomy (NCBI): domain Eukaryota; kingdom Metazoa; phylum Arthropoda; class Insecta; order Lepidoptera; family Lycaenidae; genus Glaucopsyche; species Glaucopsyche alexis. Next base: position 30,975,153 of record FR990043.1, on the reverse strand, counting down.
AATCGCGATTTGATGCGTGTATTCGTAAATTGTCAAGTTTTAATTACGAGAAATAGCCCCTGGGTTAGCAGATGACCTGAAAATTACTATAAGAAACGGATGCCTGTATTTTTTTTTTGGACCACACGAGATAACTTTTTTGTTGTTTTATTGGCTGTAAAAACCCGTTGCCCACTTTCCTACAAAGATAAATACTTAATGATGTTATATTTTAAGAAATTTGCAAATTCCTTCGAATTCTGACTTTCGAGATGAATCATCGCCTGGTTTTTTCATACATTTTATGATCATTCTGAAAATGTTTGTGAGTGCTGTGTACAGTTACATTGATTATTACTTTTGAATTTCGCCGTAAACACGTCTTGTTTTTATTGTTATTGGCTATCCCTTTCCCAAAAGCTTTTATAGTTTGTTCATAACGAATACTTGCTCTTTTATTCCGTTGACGCTCCCTTAGCATCGCTCGTGATTATACCTACTAGTGTACACAAATTAATAAGATGATATGAAGCTTATTTTTAATATTCACTTTCCTGTGCTAGGTATTTCCCAAAGGTCTTCGGCGTCAAGTGGCCTGGCTGAACCAGCACTATGGTAACCTCTCCATCCTCATCTCTGAGAACGGCTTCGGAACCTACAGCCCGCAGTTGTATGATGAAGACAGAATAGAGTTCATACGAGATTACTTGGATCAGGTAATTATTGATTGGTTGGTATTAAATTATATAATTGAAATTGTGATCGAGAATAATAAAATACTAGATGTTTCCCGCGGCTCCGCCCGCGCAAATATACTATATGATATTCCTCGGGAACACTGTACTTTTCCGGCATAAAAGTAGCCTATGTTTTAATGTAGAGCCTATACTACTACCATATCTACCAAATTTCGTTAATAATCCGTTCAGTAATAATTTTTGCGTGAAAGAGTAACAAACAAACATCCATCCATCTATCCTTTACAAACTTTCGCATTTATAATATTAGTAGTAGAAACTAGGATCTTATAAAGTTGAGATAGTAATTACGGTCGCCAACAGATGCTACAAATCTGTGCTACAATAGTAGATTATGCACCAAGGGGATAAAGCAGTGTCTTACGTCACGGGTAGCATATTGGACCCTGAGCGTAACGAGGGACTCTAGAGTTAACTCCCGAGCGTAGCGAGGGAGTTAAAACTTAACTCCCGAGTGAAACGAGGGAGTTATGTAGGGTCCTGAGTGAAGCGAGGGGTTCAAGCTGCCCAAGACGAAGACAGGCTTTAACCCAGAGGTGCATACTCTACTTTTCATACCTACTGCGAGGCAATAAAAACCCAGTGTTCGAGCGCCTACAGTTTCTACGTAGCAACGGGCGATAAAATATACGGCCACCTACAAATTAATATTTCAAATACCCTACGCATTGGTCATTTTTTATATATTTGCTTTGTCATTTCACTTTTACATCATTCTCTTTGTTCTCACAAGCAAGTTGCAAGAAATCCACGTTTTTCAAGTCAATCTTTAATTTCAACCAACCTATATACGATACATAATTGTGACAGGACTCCTCCCCTCCGTGGAAAGCATCGCTTTCAACTTCATAGCTCGTTCCCGGTAAGAAGAGGGCAAAGCTTGGCCAACGGTCAAAACGGCAACTCGTGCTATGGCATCTGATCCGGGAAATAGGCGTGACACTCTTGCAAGTTTCCAGGACAGTGGCGGTAAATTGTCTTCTATTAAAAGAACTAGTTCTCCTTCTTGTAATTTTGATGAACTTGTTTTCCATTTGTGCCGCTGTTGTAGCTCAGAGACATATTCCTTTTGCCAGCGCTGCCAAAAGTGTTGTCGAATTTGTTCTAGCCTTGCATGACGTTGGAGATGGTTTGTATTGGCATCGTAGAGTGACGGTGAAGGTAAAGGTAGCATAGACCGACCTATCAAGAAGTGCCCTGGGGTTAAGGAACGATAATCATTGGGATTGGACGATAAGGGACATAAAGGTCTAATATTTAATATGGCCTCGACTTGTACAAATAGTGTACCTAACTCTTCAATTGTGAGATGGGTGTTACCCATAACACGACGTATGTGAAATTTGGCTGATTTAACACCGGCCTCCCAGAAGCCACCAAAATGAGGAGCGTGCGCAGGGGAAAAAATAAATTTAATATTATCTTCAGTTGCAAAATCCAATATAGCTTGTTTGTTTGCCTTTATAAAGTTGCCTATCTCTTTGGCTGCCGCGACAAAATTCTTGCCGTTATCACAAAATATTTCTGAAGGTTTTCCAAGCCTAGAAATAAATCTGCGAAGCGCCTGTAAAAAAACATCTTTGGAGAGTCACTGACAGCCTCTAAATGCAGACATTTAAAACGAAAACATATGAATAGACATAAATACGCCTTGATTGTTCTTGCCCCGCGACCCCTCTTATTTAATATATAGAATGGACCAGCAAAATCAACACCCACAGTTTTAAAAGGAAAATCTGGCATAACTCTTTGTGCAGGTAAATTGCCCATTAAAGGATTTAAAGCCTTTCCTTGATGACGTCTGCATATTATGCATCTATGCACCGTGTTTCGCGCGAGACGCCGACCATTTATTGGCCAAATAGATTCACGAATTAAAGATAATAATAATTGTGGCCCGGCATGCATGTGACGAATGTGATCTCGTTCGAAAATTAACTTAGTCAGATGATGATTTGAGTGAAGAAGAATAGGATGTCTTTTATTGAAATCGTAATCTGAATTATTTAGTCTACCGCTAACTCTTATTAATTTTAAATCATTGTCGAAAAAAGGTGTCAAAGATAAAATGCTCGATTTATTACTAATAGATTTACTGTTTTCCAATAACCTATATTCTTTAGGGAAAGATTCAATTTGAGAAATCATACATAGACTATAGAAAGCATCGTTTAGCTCATCCAAACTTAAAACTCCCTCACGTTTGTTTGTTCTGTTTTTTAGATTAAAAATAAAACGCTTAACATAACCTAATACTTTCTGAACCTTTGTAAATTTAGAATACTTTTCAATATCAATAACGCTTACTCCTTTATTTTCATCTAGCACGCCTGCAATAGAGTTTAATTTAATCTCAGGTAATATAGACTCATTTGAGATATCTGGAGAAGGAATACACCACTCTGATTCTGGCTTAGATAAAAACTCAGGACCATTCCACCACATTTTCTTTGAAATAATATCTTTAGGTGTGACACCCCTAGAAACAAGATCTGCTGGATTCATTAAAGTAGGAACATAATGCCATGATTCGACATCGGTGAGTTCAGATATCTCTATAACCCTATTAGCTACGAACGTTTTTAATTTATGACATTCAGCACGAAGCTATCCAAGGACAACAGTAGAATCGCACCAATGTACCTGGCGTGCGACTGAATATCTAAGCGACGTTACTACTGCCTTCGATAACTTAGCTGCTAGAAGTGCTGCGCATAGTTCTAAACGGGGTATAGTAGTAGGTTTAATAGGAGAAATTTTCGACTTAGAACATAACAACTGTACATTAATGACATTATCTTCATTATTTATAGATCTTAGATAAATACAGGCTCCAAAGGCCCGCAAAGAAGCGTCACTAAATGAATGTAACTCAACATATTTGTAATTATCACACAGAACTCTTCGCGGTACGTTGACATTTAGAAGATGTGGTAAGTTATTGCTCAATAGGCAAGCGGACTGATTTTTTTTTATTACATAGATGAATAGTACTCTTAAATATGAGTAACTTCTCAGAAGAAACCGTATATCAAAAGTCAATATTTTCAAAGGTACAGCGATTTGTATACAAAATTTCTTCGAGTCTTTATACCAAAAAAAAATTTTTTTTTTTGCGAAATTGGTAAACAAAACCTACATCATTAGTTTACTCACATCATATACAAAAACATTCATTATGGTAAGTATGAACTTAAACGCACAAATATCGGAGATATTTACAAATATATTCCTGCGGCCATATACTTCATATACTACTTCATACTACTTCATATTCAAGTGACGTCATGTGTATATCGATTTTAGTATGGAGCGTTTTTAGGAGGCTCGCGAAATTTTTTATACAAATCGCTGTACCTTTGAAAATATTGACTTTTGATATACGGTTTCTTCTGAGAAGTTACTCATATTTAAGAGTACTATTCATTTATGCAATAAAAAAAAATTTGTCCGATTGCCTATTCATTCCCAAGACCTTTGTATATCTTTAGGGACTGGTTCATCCCAATCTAGCCCCCTTTGCCACAGAGATTGTAATAAGACCTTTGCTAATACCACACATGGACTTATCAAGCCCAAGGGGTCGAATATTTTAAAAGTAAATGATAAAATTAGCCGCTTAGTAACCGATTGTTCCTTTGGTGGAACTTCAAAGGAAACCCGTAAATTATTATCGTCAGGGTTCCAGTTAATACCTAAAGCAGTGGTTGACGAACTAATACTAAACTCACCAGTTGAGTTAACTATATCTGTGCTTACAATTGATTTGCAATTAGATCTGTATTTGCGAAGATTAAAACACACTTTCTTTAAAGTGCCTGATACATCAGCTGGAATATATTTAAGTTCATTTTCGCTATCTGCGCCTGTTATAACATTGTCAATATAGAAGTCTTGCTTAATAATTTTACTTATGGATTTATCAGTACATTCGGGTCCTAATTGCCAGAGACAATGTGTACTTAATAAACTTGAAAATCTTCCACTAGGTAAGCGAATAGTATTTTTTGTAAAATGTTGCTCACAAGCCCTTTCGACTTTAGTGAGTGTAGATTTATTTGGAACTTCTTCAATAGCCCAAAACCTTTGTTGTACATCATTAACACTTTCTGTATATAAATTATTAATTAGAACTGAATTATGACATTGAATTTTCTTAGTATTAGATAAAGTTGTTGAAATAGAACCTGTGATCAACCAACCGAATTTAGAGCTTCTTAGTTTAATGTTATGCCCTAAATTTAAAGATTGTTCTTTATTACCGATAACATCCCAAAATAAGTCTGCACCTATAATCATATCGATGGACGATGGAATGTTGAAATTTGGATCGGCAAGTATTACATTGTTTGGAAGTTTGAAATTATGTAAATTGATAGCAGTAGTAGGAATGGATCCTGTTAACTCTCTGAGCACAAAACAAGCTAAGGTTATATTGTAATTTTCGTGTATGGAATTGAGTTGAGCAATGCAACTTTCTGTTATATAGTTAGACAAGATGTTGCCAATACCTATAACACTGATTTTGTTTATAGAACTTGATTCTAAATTCAAGCAATCTTTTAGTCTTGAAGTTATAAATGAAGATTGACTTCCACAATCAAGTAATGCACGCACTTTAATAGATTTATTAGTTTTAGGATTTTTCGTACTTCAATTATAGCAGTAGATAGCAAAACTTGATTAGTTGGTTGTAAAGAAAAATTCACTATTGTATCACTAGAATTTTCAGAACAAAAGTTACCGTCTGTTGCCTTCGTTTGATGAAGTAAAGTATTGTGTTTTCTTTTGCAAACACGACACGGACCTAGTTTGCAGTTGTAAGGCTGATGACCTTCCCTTAAACAATTCATACATAATTTAAATTTTCGAACGTCACCAATCTTTTCGTCATAGCTCTTTGCCTTAAATATATCGCACCATATATTTTATGCTTATTTTTACAAATAATACAAGATTTAAAATTGTTGTTGCTATTTTTACCTTGTAAGAATGAAAAGGATTTTGTATGAACTCTTTCAATATTAGCACTAGAGCCTGACGGCCGCGAGGAGCCACTTGATCCTCTCATCTTATCTAATTTATTACGATTTAATGTTTCAAGTATGTCAGCTCGATCCGTTAAAAAAATATTAAATTGTTCTAACGTAGGTACCTCATCCAAAGAGTTACGCATTTCTTCCCATTTAATTAAGGTGCATGTATCAAGTTTTGAAGAAACTATGTGAATTATTAAAATGTCCCAATGCTGAGTAGATTGCCCTAGACTAGATAATGCACGCAAATTTTTAGTAACATGGTCCACAAGAAAACGTAAAGATCGTTCGGGTTCGCGACTCAACGGATCAATCTTGAAGAGAGCATTTAAATGATGATTTAAAAGCTGTCGTTTATTGTCGTACCTTTCGCAAAGTAAACGCCACGCATCATTATAATTAGCCTCGGAAACCTCCAAATTGGATATAATTCGCGCAGCATCACCTACTAAATATGATATTAAATAATGAAATTTGTGAATAGGCTTGATGCGATCGTTATTATGTATAACGGACAAGAAAGTGTCACGAAACTCCAACCATCGAAAATAAGCACCATCAAATTTATTAATTTGTAATTGAGGCAATTTAAATTCAGCTTCAAAATGATCGCGATGACACTGAGATACGGAAGAGTTATTATGTTCATCTTTGTTGTTACTAAACTTAGTTATAATAGTTTGTGCCATTGCCATACATGTAGCACAGTCTTGCTCAATAGCATCCCGCTCATTTATTTCAAATGTTAAATTATCTGAATTTAATATATCAATTGAATCTTGCACTTGTTCATATTGAACTGTTAATAAACGAAACTTTTCTAATTTAATTGAAACTTCCGCTAATTGAACAGTTGAAAGATCTTCCCTTTTAGAAATCAAACCTATGTAATTATTAAATTTTGTAATGCGACCTTTAAAAGAGGTGCGCTTAGTAAGTAATGTCTTTAATTCACACTTGTCAGTATCGTTTGGCATTGTAATAAACAATTAACAAAATAACAAAAAACAAATAAAAATATTGAAATAATTTTAATTAATGAACTTCCCCTTAAATGTAAATCTTATTTTAATAAACTTCACCTTAAATTTATTTATTAATTTATTTAATTTGGTATTATGTTAAACTTCGCCTTAAATAAAAAATATTTTTTATGCTTAGGCTTCACCTTAACAGTAAATCTTATGTTGATAAATTGTGTTGTAGGTATGTAAAAAGTAGTGATGTGCCGGATCGTTAAAAATGTATATCCGCGGATACGGATCTGAATACGGATATTTGGTGTCAAGATCCGCGGATACGGATACGGATACGGATCTTAACTTACTTACGCAGTCGGTGTCGGTGCACGCGATCTTCACACATGTTTCGACTGGCATTACACGGTGGTTCTTTCTTTTGTTTTGTTTATAGTTTTGTGTGTTGACACTGGACAGCATAGATAACGCTTGTTTGGTATTGGTACATGAGTTTTAAAAAATGACTACAAAGAAATATAGTAGTGTAATTTGGAATTATTTTGTGTTAGTAAATAATATAATAATAGCTCCGAACACCGATTTCGGTGACTCGTGGCCGGTTTCATTGAAAACCAGGCCAGCTACGCAAGAGTTATTTTATAGTGCCCAAATGTGTGCGCAGTACACAAGAGCACTTCCCCTTCCTTTACTCTCATAACCCAGTGGGACGAATAATAAACACGAGTGACGAAAGATCTCAGATCATGCGCAGGTCCGACTTTTTACATGCCCATCCGACGCATGGATCATCTTTCTTGTCAGACAATCAGGTGATCAGCCTGCATTGTCCTAACCAAACTTGGAAACAACATTTTTTGTTGTTCCAATGCGGGAATCGAACCCACGACCTCGAGTCGAGTCCACGAGTCGAGAGAGAATGCTCTAACCACTAGACAACGGAGGCGGTTAGTAAATGATGAATGTGCAAAGTGTAAAATTTGTGATGGAAAGTATTCCCATAAGGGTAAAAGCACAACTCTTTAAAAAATCATTTACAAAGAAAACATCCTCAAAAATATTATTTGTATTGAATTTAATAGTTTTTATTGCTAGTCGCTACCTTAATCAGTAATCACTTATTTAAATAATTCATCTATAATTTTAATATTAATAAGGTGAATAGATCCGTAAAAGATCCGCCAAATAGTAACGGATACGGACACGGATACGGATCTTTCTTCTGCCTCGGATATCCGCGGATACGGATACGGATACGGATATCCGGCACATCACTAATAAAAAGGAAAAAAATTGCTCACGCTCCTTAAGGCGAAAATATACGTAGATGACGTCACAGATTCGGGCGTGGCCTAACACTTCCCGCCGCGCCACCCGCATACACCCCGCAACGCTCGCGATTTCCGCGCCGCGACTCAAATTATAAACTTAGGAACGGCCCTTTTAAACGACTTTAGGATTGATTTAAGTACAACTTGAAAATATTAATTTATTTCTGGTCTGGGAGCAAAGAAAAAACGTAGAATGTATTAGCCGCTTCTCCTTCTTCTGTAGAAGCCTGTCGAGGTTATTCCCGAAATCTGGAAATTATTTGGTAGGCAATGCGGCTTCCAACCCATCATATTTGATTTCATTTTCCACCTCTACGCCCACCAAAATGCAATACTTAGTGCTATTGACAGAATCACTAAAATATCCGCTAGGTGTTTTTTCGCTTTCCTAAAAAAGAAGTTTCATATCGACGCTTGAAAGGTAAAAATGCCTAAGCGACAAAAATACCGAAAATGAGTTTAAATATCAATGAGTTTGTATTTTTTTTGCGTCGATTGGTCTAATCGTCGTCTTCCTACGACGATTTTTTTGTCGCTTAGATATTATAGTGAAATTTATACAAAATCATGAATGTTATGTTCACTAAGCGACAACAAAAAGCGATTTATAAAAAAAAATCACTTGGATATTTTGAAGAATTTTAAAAATCAACTTAGTCTATTTTTATGTTTTTACTTTTTTTGTTTGCACAAAAATATTTTTACTTGTTTAAAAAATTCTTTTCGTGGACACTTTGTACATTTTCTTCATACAAATTATTTGTGAATTGTCCTTACAGTGCATTTAATTTGATACCATTATTTTACGAAAGTGCAACTTGTAGAATTTTACCCACAGTGAAATAAAACAATATTGGCGTAAAGATAGTTTTAACACAATAACTATTCGTGCTATGTAGATATTTTTATTTCAAACTTTTGTTTTTAAGTATGTCGGTTAGATTTTTTTTTTGGTTCCCTATTTTTTCGCATAAAATCATATGTCATAATTTTACTTGGCATAATTTCATTTGACCTAATAGTAGTTTCGCATAGTATTCATTTGGCATAATTTTCTTAGCTTAATTTTTTTTCGCATAATTACTAATAGCATAATAATTGTTAGGCATACTTAATAAAAGGCATACATTTTTTACGCATTATATTAATTAAGAATAATTATATTTTATGCTTAGTATTAAAAAGCATAAATATAAATATGCGTTTAATTACCTTATCCGTGTTTTATTATGTCCTTCCATTTTATGCATATTTGTACCTTGTGACAGAATTACTTGAATTTATTATGACAAAAAATATGCCTAACGAGTTTATGCCAAAAAGCAATTATACCAAAGTATTATTATGACAAGAAAAATTATGCCTTACGAGTTATGCCTCATTAAATTAGGACAAAAATATTAGTCTAAATTATATTTATGCCTAATGATGTAGTATGCCAAGAAACCATTAAGTATGCCAAAGTTATAGTATGCGTAACAAAATTATGCCAAGAGAGGTATGCCAAATGAAATTATGACAATTAAAATTATGCGAAAAAAGGGGATACCTTTTTTTTCTTTGAAATGTTCAAGAATGACGAAAAAAAAATGTAATTTTTTCCTGTACCCAAAATATTATCTTACGTCGCTAAGATACAATAGGAAATCAAAAATGTCGCATGAGTATCAAAAAATAGTAAAATAAATAATAATAATGAACGCAAACATTGCTAAATATATTTCTATATTTATGCGCCTAATGTTTCGCTAGTTAGTCCTGTCGGTAGTAGTAAATATCAATATACTAGGTTATGGGAGTAAACTTTGCGCACATACTTGGACATAATAAAATAGCTCCTAAAGCTGGTCTATTTTCAATTAAACTGGCAACAGTCACTGAAATCGGCGTGGTTTCATTATTATTCCTTTTTTAAGGTTCCGTAGTTCATGTCTCGGAATCCTTATAGTTTTGTCATGTCCTTCCGTTCGACCGACCGTCCGTCTGTCCATCCAAACGGTGGTGCTTGAAATATAAAACTTTGAATGGGTAAGTTTATTTATCACGTCAACACAATGCTAAAATAAATGAAGATAATTTTTGGGTACACCTACACGAAAGGGGGAGATATAATTAGGTACATAGATATTTTAAGAACATTAAGAGGTTTCTGAGATTATATTTTGATGTACGTACATTCCGTTTGCGCGATATTCCACTTTTACAAAATACGGCGTCCCCCCTCTAAAAGCCAAACGGCTGGCTCTAAAAATGTGGAAAATTCATGATGGTAATCCATGTAATAAACTTTGAACGAAAACTATAACGGTCCAAAAAACTTCATAAGTTCAGGAGTTATAGAGACTTAAATTGAATCAGTTTAGATGAAGATATCTGATACAGAGCCTACAGATTGTCCTTGTCCATAAAACATCCTAATCTTATAGAGAAGATTAGGATAATTTAGATGATATTTCTGCTACTGTCAATGCTTTCAGCGCAGTCTATCAAAACAATCACACTGCGCTGAAGGCACTGACAGCAGCAGAAAGAAGAAGGGGCATTTTTGTATAGATCCCGTCCCCACTACTGTAGCACTACAAGACATATATCAAATGAAAGGACTTAAAAAGCGTGTAATTTTTTTGTATGACGAAAAATCTCTAAACCATGGGAGAAAAAAGTTTTAACCCAAAGGTGAAAAAAAGTTAAAAAATCATTCTGTATTATTACACCACTTCATAGTGTTGCTAATAAGGAACAATTTTTGGGAAGTAATGGTATACAGCAAGCTTCAGAAAAGTGTTATATTTTGATAAATTGCCTCTGTTTATAATATTTTGATAAATTTTGATAAATGTATGGAATGATAATAAAATGATAAAAATAAGCTCTTTCCTCAATTTTGTCGCACATAATTACATTATGGAAATTGTTTCTTACTTGCGATACTATTGAAAGGATGTATTTTTTTCATAATTTATGGGTTCCAATCCTGTCTAGAAAAATTGAGTTATTAAAAATTTTCATGTTTCAAGAGTTTAAGTTTTCATAAAGTCGGACTCGATATTCCGTAGGGCTAAATTGCTATTGCTAATTTTTTTTGACTTCCTTTACAACGCCCAGAAGTATAATTTACCATGTACTATATCTTTTTTTTCTGTACCTAATCGTTTGAAAATTATTTTTGCTATTTAATTATATGTATTTTAATATTTTATCTGAATTATTTGATTTTACATAAACCACTTTTCCAGGCCAGGATTCAAACCCGCAAATTAGGAAAAAAATACATTTTGTATTATTGCGCCATTCGATAGCGTTGCAAGTAAGAAACAATTTCCAGAAGTAATTATGTGCGAAAAAATTGAGGAAAGCTTATTTTTAGTATTTTATTATCATTCCATACATTATTTTCATCAAAGTATGAGGCAGTTTATCAAAATATAACACTTTTCTAAAGTTTAGTGTATACCATTACTTTCCAAAAATTGTTCCATAGTAGCAACACTATGAAACGGTGCAATAATACAGAATGATTTTTTTAACTTTTTTAACCTTTAACCCTCATTAACTTTTTTCTCCCATGGTTTAGAGGATTTTCGTCAAACAATAAAATGACACTTTTTTAAGCCCTTTCATTTGATATATTATGTCTTATAGTGCTACAAGGATGGGGACTTTTTGCCCCTTCTTCTTTCATCTAAATAAGTTATGGCTTGTGTTCAAACGCTAAACATGCTAGGACGAGACAACAGCATCAGTCTGGTATGGGTTCTAGGCAACAGCAACATCTCCGGCAACAAAACCGCGGATGAGCTGGGTAGGCTTTGGGCCAATTGTGTCACGGTGTCATGCCCAGAATCGGTATTTGGAATATCTCCCAGCACTACCAAGAGAGAACTCAAGGAATGGGGCCGCAGCTTAAGTATAAAGCAATGGGCTGCAATCCTAGGCCTTGAGTTTTTATATTTCTATACTTTTTATTATTTCAAGATCAAAATTAGCTCGTTTTAGTAACTGCAATAAATTTTTATAAACAAGAAGAAGGAATATATTGTCAGTTAGGAGCAAAAAATTACAATGTCATTGAATAATAATTTTACTAAGATAACTTTAGCCGTAGAAAATTCTTAATGGAAGCAACATTTATGTAACTTATCTTGTTTTATTTTATAAACTCTAAGGCCATTTAGATGAATACTCCTATAATTTTTTTTGTTTGGAATTAGTTATTTCTACCTGTTACTACAGAAAATGCATCTATAGCTTATCTATTTTTACAAGTTGCTGAAAACCTTTAAAATAAAATTTAGGCAATTTTACTTGCTATTACATAACTTTCGTTGATAGATTAGATAATTTTACCTATTTTTCGAATTAGGACTTTTTTACCTAAGCGACATAAACTGCCTGTAATTCGAAAGCTATATGATTCGTTTTAATATCAAAAATTGCTATAAAAATAAGATACACGTTGTATTTTATTGATATATAGATGTATGTTAAAACCATCTAAATCCGACTATTTTGTGATTTTTAATGATTTTTTTTTCTAAAAATTTTTACTTTAAATCACTCTTCTATAAAGTTTACTAAATTTATGCGTCATATGTGTCTTTTTTAATTATTATTTCTTTAATTATTATTTTTTATCAATTATTATTATTTAAACTGGAAATATCATAATATGTATTATATTATAAAATAGGAATTTGCTTTCCTACGCTATCGAATTGGATTTTGTCTGTAATAGTAGTTGTATGTGTGTTAAATAAATAAATAAGTGTCGCTTAGGCATTTTTACCTCATATACTATATAGCTCAAAGCGTTGATATACTAAATAGACAATTAAAAAAGAAATAATATAATATATCTATGGACGCGTCACACCACGTCAATCTGATCCCGTGGTAAGTTCTCGAAGAACTTGTGTTACGGGTACCAGATAACGGAAGTATATTTAATACTTTTATATTATTGGTACACATAATTAAGATTTTTATTATATTATACACATATTTAATACACATCCATGACCCAGGAACACAGAAAACTTTTTTTTCCGTCGGCGGGATTTGAACCCGCGACCCCCGGCTTGAGCAACGACACGCTCAACCAACTGAGCCACAGAGGTCGTCATAGAAATAGAACTATACACTTTCTGTGAAATTTACAAGTACATATACAATAAAATATTATACTAATAGGTTGGGGAAAAAGTCTTTTCGCATTATAGTATGTATGAACTTGTCATAAAATATCTTGGGCTATACCAATTGTATCTGGCTGATTTTGGTTTCATTAAAAAGTTTTAATTTTACAGAAGACAATTCCAAATTCAAATTAGGTAAATTTGAGATTTTCATTTGTTTTTCTTATTGTTAAAATGAGTGATTCTTATGAAGAATTTCGATACATTTTAAAATTTTATTACAAAAAAGGTAAAAATGCAACACAAGCCGTGAAAAAAATTTGTGATGTTTATGGACCTAATGCAGTATCTGTGAGAGTAGCGCAAATTTAGTTTAAGCGTTTTCAATCCGGAAATTTTGATATCAAAGATGCACGTCGCTCTGGTCGCCCTGTTACGGACAAAACTGTTGCCATTTTTGAAAAAGTGGAGCAAGATCGGCATATTAGTAGTTACGATGTAGCTGAAGAACTGGGGATTGACCACAAAACGGTTTTGGCGCATTTGAAAAAAGCTGGGTACACAAAAAGCTCGATATTTGGGTGCCTCATGAGCTCACTGAAAGAAACCTAATGAACCGTGTACTCATTTGTGATTCTTTATTACGACGTAATGAAACCGAACCATTTTTGAAGAAGCTGATAACTGGTGATGAAAAGTGGATCACGTACGACAAGAACGTGCGAAAAAGATCGTGGTCAAAGGCCGGTCAGGCTTCACAGACTGTGGCGAAACCCGGGTTAACTCGCAACAAGGTGATGCTGTGTGTGTGGTGGGATTGGAAGGGCATAATTCATTATGAGCTGTTACCGCCAGGCAGGACCATCAATTCTGAACTGTACTGCGAACAACTGATGAGATTAAAGCAAGAAGTTGAGAGAAAGCGGCCGGAATTAATCAACAGAAGGGGTGTGGTTTTTCACCATGTTAACGCTAGACCTCACACATCTTTAGCCACTCAGAAAAAATTACGGGAGTTTGGCTGGGAGGTGTTAATGCATCCGCCGTATAGTCCTGACCTTGCACCTTCAGATTTCCACCTGTTTCGGTCGCTGCAGAATTCCTTAGGCAGTGTCAGGTTGACATCACAAGAGGACTGCCAAAACCACTTGTCGCAGTTTTTTCATCAGAAGCCCCAAAAATTTTATAGCAATGGGATCATTTACGTACCAACAAGATGGCAAAAAGTTATCGAACAAAATGGCACCTATATACTTTAGTCACTTGTAAATAAACTTTATAAAAAAACCTTTTGAATTTTTATATAAAATGCGAAGAAACTTTTTCCCCAACCTAATATAATATACACTATATAATATTATATTAATATATTATTAAAATTTCAAGTAAGAAGTTGAAGGAACAAAAAAGTACATTCAACGATCGAACATTTTCATTCTATCGCAGGCAGAGTGCTCGCTAAGGTTTTCATAATTTATTTTTTACGGCATGTTGTTCCCTATTATTTCAAGAGTAAAATATACGATTGCGAAATAGCGGCACCGCGGAGAGTGACACAACCTCCTCGTACGAAAGTCAGCGGCTCACTGTCCCGCGCGCCCGCGCACGCACCGCTTACAAATATTTTCACAAAATAATAGTTATTTACGTATATTTTGAAAACAAAACGGTATTTCGAAAAACCCAACGATGAAATGTTAGATAAATATATTCTTCACATTTTCGTAAAAGAACCATCTTTATAGCCGTAGTAGGTAGTAAGTAGATAGAAAAAGAAATCTGAAAACAGGGCTACTTAATTTTAATTTATTTAATATTAATCTTCGTCGTATTAAAAAAATTAACGATGATATTAAAGATGAAGGATTGAAGTGTGAAATGTATATTTTTTTGAATTTTTTTATTCCCATTTTTCGGAGTAGTTAGGACTCAAACTGAGCGATTTAGGGGCTATTTGCCCCTTAATTTGGTGTCACCTGGCTCTCCACAAAATGGCCGCTCGCGTTAAGATTCGCCTTAAATGATTTTCCAAGATTTTTCCAAATTATGACCTCCTGATCGCCTGAAATAGTCGGCAAATAACGATAAGTTTATGCTTTCTATAATATTCAATTGACAAATAATATCTGATAGGTATGTAAATTTATTGAACAAAGACTATTTAAGTAACTATAGGTAGGTAATATCTAACGCTTATTTCAGACAATGAACTCTTTTAATAAAGAAACTTTAAGTTGTTTTTTACATATAAATACTTTACTTTAAAGTTACACTTACTTTTTAAGTAGGTATATGTAAGTTAATGTAATTTTTGGGCCAAATATCAAACAAATACCAATTGGAACAAAGTAATGTTTTAGCCAAATGTTTTAGCGTTTAGTTTGTTAGGATTATTGTGACTTGTTAGCAAGAATATAACACAGGAAAGTAGATAGTTAGGATTATAGATAGAATGTAAGGTTTTAGGTATTAAGGTTAGGAAATGGTTGTAGTGTGGAAAATAGGAAGACACTTATCTGAAAGGCGAATCGTAGCAAGATCCCACAACAACGTCTTCAGTTTCGTCTCTTTCTACTTCCAGAAATAATAATTACAGCTCCAGCTGGATTACTCTGACCAAGATGATGCAATAGTTGGATCGTCGAATAACCGCCGAATGTAATTTCTTATTTCGTATTGTTGACATTTCTCGTTTCCTTGGATTGCAATTTGTAGATTCGTATTTTTTCACGGTCGCCAAATTATGTATCGTATATAGGTTGGTTGAAATTAAAGATTGACTTGAAAAACGTGGATTTATTGCAACTTGCTTGTGAGAACAAAGAGAATGATGTAAAAGTGAAATGACAAAGCAAATATATAAAAAATGACCAATGCGTAGGGTATTTGAAATATTAATTTGTAGGTGGCCGTATATTTTATCGCCCGTTGCTACGTAGAAACTGTAGGCGCTCGAACACCCAGGGCTACAAAAATATAACATTTATTTTGTTAAAAATTAATATTGATTTTCGACACATTATGGAGGGACAGAGTAATATTTTTATTAGGAACATTTATGGAATTTGTGGTGGAGCAGTACCTACTTAAAGATTCAGGAACTTGTGACTGACGATTTTGACACGTGAGAATATTAAAATTATAGGTGGCCAGTTCGATTTTCGAATAAACTCTCAGCAATACCATATTATTATTATTGAAAAACTCTATGATAGATACGTATCTACTAGGAATTTTCATACGAATTTTAACGTTCCAAATTCAAATCACTTTAATGCCTTGGGAGTTTCATACAACATTATCTCCCTTGGGAGTCAATGACATGCTTTACGTTGAGATTGCGTGATATATAACCGAACATTGTCGAGCAGGTGGTATGAAAAGTAGAGTATGCACCTCTGGGATAAAGCCTGTCTTCGTCTTGGGCAGCTTGAACCCCTCGCTTCACTCAGGACTCTACATAACTCCCTCGCTTCACTCGGGAGTTAAGTTTTAACACCCTCGCTACGCTCGGGAGTTAACTCTAGAGTCCCTCGTTACGCTCAGGGTCCAATATGCTGCCCGTGACGTAAGATACTGCTTTATCCCCTTGGTGCATAATCTACTATTAAGCAAAAAAATAATTGTCATACAATAAATGTTTTCTTTATATGGGCGAGTTTGCGTTTTGCGGAAAGTCACCCATACATGAGATGATTTTTTACTTTGAATAAGTATGACAATTATTTTTTTGCCTAAACGTCTTTACATTAGCAGTGGATCAGGTGGACAGTTGATTTTCGGAGACATTATATAAGGTTTTTACAATAAAAACATTTAAAACAAAATATGTCTGTTTATTCCGGCTAATCTCTGAAACAGTTGGACCGACTTTCACGATCACAGGCCTTTCACTGGCAGATATTTAATTTTATTTGGAAAACAAACAAGTATAAGTACAGATAAATGAGACATCAAATGACATAATAATATTGTCTCGTGGTTCAGTTGCTGTATACTCTACAACGTTTTCACGGATTACGTAGTGTATATCACGGATTATGTGATTTAACAAGGTTTTAGACTATGTCCAGAAACTGCGTAAGCCTGCGTAAACCTACGCACGTAGAGATTCTTATCTTATCACAACAAAATTTCTGCCGGTCTATCTGTGATGCCAACTTGGGACTTTTTCCCTAAATTTAGGGAGAAAAGTATCTGAAGGGGCTAAGAATCTTATGCTTGTGTTATTTAAATATGCAATTAAACTGCTTGTCGATAAGTAATATACAGCACACTATTTTTTTAACCGACTTCCAAAAAAAGAGGCGGCTATACGTTCGGCAACATATATATTTTTTTTATTTTTGTTTGTATGTTATACCATAATCCCGCCGTCTCTGGACCGATTTTCAAAATTCTTTTTTTTATGTAAAGGGTATATATATATTTCAAGTTGGTCCCGTTTTGAAAAAAGCGGTGACATGATGATAGGATCAATGTGGAATCGAGGGACTCCTCGAAATTTATATGGACACATATAATGATTTAGACTTTTCCTGAAGTAACATAAGCATATGCTACTAAAAATAAGATTTTGCACCAATGTATATCCTGAATTCAAAAGCACTGAACAGAACTCCTCAGTCTTAAAAGATACGCGTTTCGAAATTTCGGCATTGTTCAAAGAACTACAAGCATATGCAACTAACTTACAATAATCATCATCATCATCTTATTTACAATACTTAATGGAATCTTAGCGCGTATTCAATAATTATACATTCGATAGTTTATTTTAAAGGTTTTAAGATAATATATTAATTATAATTTAACAAAATATATCACTACAAAGGGCGAAATTATTCTTTTTAAATAGAAAATTAAATCGACTTCCAAAGTAAAAATACCCAAAAAAGTATGAAATAAAACTTATTTTCTAAATAATTCCCCCTTTTTATTCGACTAAAATTGTAACAATTTCTCTACTCAATCTTCGTAGTCGGTACCAACAAATTTGAATGTGAGTTCTATAAAATATATGGGATATTGTTTGGGCTGGTATCGACTTCAAAATTAAGAAGATTGAGTAGAGAAATCGTTAAAATTTAAGTCGAATTTAAAAGGGGACTTATTTAGAAAATAAAGAATATTTAAAAAAAAGGTCCAGCCCGCGCCCATTACGCCCGCGTAAGTACAGACTTGGGAAAGGGACTTGTGGGACTTCCGAAAGATATTAGCAAAGTAGTTTTACTGTATAAAGATCTTTATAGGTATGTTTTTCTAAATAAGTAATACTTACATATTTGGTATGTCACTTTTTTTATTTTTAACGGTAAGTACCTATATATTTTATCGTATTATGTAACTTTATGAAGTTTCGATATGGCATAAGTACTTTAATAATTATATTTGAGAGTCTTCGCATGCTAGGTAAAATCCACGGGAACCGTACTATTTGTTTTAGGGAGAAATATTTTTTGAAACTTGGCAACTCGATCTTACTACGCTTTCATTGCACTCCAAAATACAGGGGATGACACTTTTGACTATTTCAAATCGATATCAATTGTGTGTTGAAGGTTTTAATATAAAGTGTCTTCAGAAATAATTGGTTTTGACAAAACATTGACAGCACAAAATTTCGGAACACTCTGTAAAGTAAAATGCCAACAGTGTCAACCGATCTGAATGCTGTGTAACGAATGAACTGAATACTTCTGTCTCACTTTGAATCATACAATCGGAGCGAGAAAAACATTTTTCTTTCACTTTGTGTCTCGCGCGTACTCGAGGTAGCTGCGTAATTGCTGCATCTATTGAGTCAGGGGCGGAGCACCTATACGTGTGGTATGGGCATACCCACAACCCCAACAGCCTTGTGAGTGCATACTTTCAAGGTATATTAATTTATAATCAAAATAGGTTCAGTGGGTAGTAGTATTGGTATTGTTAGCCTTTTGAGTCTTACCTGGTGCTTTTTACCTGCTGGTCATACTTATATTATTGTTAAAATACATATTTATAGTAGTGGATTTAGTGTTAAGCGGACCTTTAATCAGGTAGATTGAAGAAAACGCAAAATTTGTCACCTCTCCATAAATTTTCGGCCCTTTTTTATTTACTAACCAACAGATTTAAGAAAAAATAATACTTTGTTTGAACCGATAGGAATTACTCCTGCCGATGTTATATAATCTATAATTTGTGTATGTTTCTTTACTATATATGCATATATTTTTTATTTAATTAATTTATAATCTTAGTTGATGTTAATTTGTTTAAGGTACCTATATTGAAAGCTTATTTTTTTACCAAACATAAAATATTTTTTTTGCTAAATAAGCGAAAAACTTTCTCACTCACTCCGCGCGTTAGCTTTTAATTAACATAATATTATAAAGAAAATAATAAAATTCTTTTTTTATATTCTAATAACCATGTTATGAAGGAAATAATATAATCAAAATTTTCGGGCCACATCTTCGTTTGAGAGCTGGATCCGTGCCTGAATCAACCAAAGCGGTTTAATAGGTCAATTTTGTACGATACGCGCATAGCTAAAATAATACGCACGTAGCTTCTGGACGCAATGTATGGGGCCCTAGTACCTCGACTACGTGCGTAGACCTTGCGTGCGTAAGAATACGCAGTTTCTGGACATAGTCTTAAAAGGAAAGCCATGATTACTTACCTATATGGCTTTCGTTTTATTACTGTTTTAAATAGCACACAGAGGTTAAATGGAAGGTTTCATAAGGAAAGACGATTCGATGCATATAATGACTTTTAGTACCTTGAATAAAGGCTGGGGTCAGACCATGGTCAATCGAAATTATTGAATATATCGATTGACGTAAATATACACGTAATTGTGAAGTGTCAACGTTACTTTAGGAAAACAGGTAAACGCCAGACAAAATAAGCTCGTAAGTGGTTTTTAAGCGAACTTTAATTCATAATGTTACATATTTTATGTTGACTCAGTCGTTTTCGTCAAGTTGTACTTTTGTCTATGCGCGTTAAGAAAAAAATCTAATCAACCTATGTCAAAATTGACCAATGACGTATACCTATTAGCTGTGTTCACATTAACTAATTAGAGTCAGTTCACATCGAAAAACGACGATACGCGACACGGGGCCGCATTTTTGAAGATAGCCATTCAAGATTGAACTTTAAGAAAAACAAGACTGAAACGCAATACGATTTAAGTTTCATATCATGACACCAGAACCTCTATTCTCGTATTTAAAGTAGAGTTTTATTTTACTTTGATTAGATTGAAAGTGAAGCGACATGTTACCATGAACAAAACTTATGAAGTTTCGATCAATCAGAGCATGTTTCACGTTGGTTTAACGTTTATAAAAACACCGTTTGAGAGTTGTAGCGTATTGGGTAATTGATTGTAATTGTATTAATGCAGGTTATATTTTAGCAAAAAATGCCTCTCAGTAATCTACTCCACATTATCTGTGCATCGCGGTAAATATTTGAACTCTCACAATGAAACGTATATATTCTTTTCTAATGAATAAAGTAAATTTTGAATGGCTTTCTTAAAAATGAAGCGCTGTGTCACGTATCGTTTCGTTTCGGTGTAAATTGACCCATAAAGTAAGCATTTTCACGTATGTATATTGTACGCATGATTCACTGCCTTCTTATCGTGAATAGACAATAGGTAAGGCCTACATAAATGTCCCTGCATCACCTTAATTATTTTTTTTAATGAGAGTAATCGTCGAACATACAAAAAAACATATATGGATCCGAACGTATAACCGCCTCCTTTTTTCGGAAGTTGATTAAAAAATAAATAATATTTGAAATTTTCGCAGCTTTTGGTAGCAATAGAGGAAGATGGCGCGAACATAATCGGCTACACGGCGTGGTCGCTCATGGACAACTTTGAATGGAATTTGGGATACAGGTAAGTTTTTTGGGTCCCGCAGTTCACGTCTCAGAACCCTTATGGTTTCGTCATGTCCGTCCGTCTCCCCCTTCAATTTATTCGTTTACTTCTGCGGGATCGGCGCGTAAGCCGGACGTCACGGGTTCGAATCCCGCCGAGGGAACAAAAAAAAAAAAATTTTTCAATGTTCCTGGGTCATGGATTACGGATGTATACATAATAAAAATCTTAAATATATGTATTTATTTATATAAATATCCTTTATCTGGTACCTGTAACCTAAGTTCTTCGGATACTTAGCACGGGGCCAGATGGTATGAAGACGTGGTACGAAGCATCCAATTAGACATTATTAGTACTATTTTAGCCTATGTTTTACCATACTTTTTAATAGCAATCGCACTTCTAGGATTCCATACTAGCAAGTTTACGGCTAAATTCTATACATTAGTTAAAAAAAACAAAAAACATTAGTAAAAACATTATCTACAATGTCCATTACCCCAAGGTTAACCTTTCCAGGATGAAATATGGCCTCTACCGCGTGGACTTCAGCGACCCGCAGCGGGTGCGCACCCCCCGCGCCTCAGCGCTGTTCTACGCTGACGTCATCAAGCAGCACGCCCTCAACGTGACGTCATCGGCGCACCTCCGACGTCACTACCGGCCGCTGGTGCAGAACGCTGCGACCGTGACGTACTCCTCGTCGCTTGTAATGTGTATAGTGGCTCTGGTTATGATGCAGTTGCACTGAAATTGTGTGAAGGATAGTCTAGACTTTAGAGTCGCTATTAGAATAGTAAAGGCATTATCTTTTTTAACCATATTCCAAAGAAAATAGGTGGTTATATATTCGGCTGTATTATATTTTTTGCAAAAAAATATATTTACGCGTTAGCGCAGGTGCTGCTACAGAATATAATATTATATTAAATTACATCCTTTAATTTCAGCGGTCAGTTGATGAGACTCAATAAAATCATCAATAGATTACGTGGCCAACCAGTAATCATAAAAAATATTATTATGTAAGTTGTATCGTATTTTATTTATATTAAATAAAATACCTCCTGAATGAAATAAATACATGTGCTATTAAATTAAAGAGGAGGATGGGCAGAATAGTAGATTATGCACCAAGGGGATAAAGCAGTGTCTTATGTCACGGGCAGCATATTGGATCCTGAGCGTAACAAGGGACTCTAGAGTTAAAACTTAACTCCCGAGTGAAACGAGGGAGTTATGTAGAGTCCTGAGTAAAGCGAGGGGTCCAAGCTGCCCAAGACGAAGACAGGCTTTATCCCAGAGGTGCATACTCTACTTTTAATACCTACTGCGAGGCAATAAAAACCCAGGGCTACATAAATAAAACATTTATTATGTTAAAAGTTAATATTGATATTGGACACATTTGTCCAGTTATGGAGGGACAGAGTAATATTTTTATTAGGGAGAATGTTAAAACACGGACTGTTAAAATAACGTAGTAGGTACCTATTTTAATTTCTGAAAATAGCACCAAACACTGGCTTTTGCTGTGAATTTTTTGAATCGCATTTTTCTTTTGTTATAGGTGGCCAGTTCGATTTTCGAATAAACTCTCAGCAATACCATATTATTATTATTGAAAAACTCTATGATAGATACGTATCTATTAGAAGTTTTCATACGAATTTTAACGTTCCAAATTCAAATCACTTTAATCCCTTGGGAGTTTCATACAACATTATCTTCCTTGGGAGTCAATGACATGCTTTACGTTGAGATTGCGTGATATATATCCGATACATTGTCGAGCAGGCGGGATGAAAATGTATAAACGCTCGTCTACCTACTCAATACGAACAAGCCATTTGACGTTGGAAAGTGCATTTCATGACTCTTTTGATATTTGTGTAGGTTATAAATAATAGTAGATTATGCACCAAGGGGATAAAGCAGTGTCTTACGTCACGGGTAGCATATTGGACCCTGAGCGTAACGAGGGACTCTAGAGTTAAAACTTAACTCCCGAGTGAAACGAGGGAGTTATGTAGAGTCCTGAGTAAAGCGAGGGGTCGAAGCTGCCCAAGACGAAGACAGGCTTTATCCCAGAGGTGCATACTCTACTTTTCATACCTACTGCGAGGCAATAAAAACCCAGGGCTACAAAAATATAACATTAATTTTGTTAAAAAATTATATTGATATTCGACACATTTGTCCAGTTATGGAGGGACAGAGTAATATTTTTATTAGGAACATTTATGGAAGTTGTGGTGGAGCAGTACTTACGGCAGTTTTCAATATCGTATCTACAATTAACAATAGATAGCCAATCTATGATTAAAAATAGATAGGAAATGCGTTTCACAATCAAAGATAGGACCTATTTATTCTTGTCCAATCACCATTGAAGAATAGCATCCGTCTCTCTCGCCTATGCAAGCCTTTTGAAATGTTTCATTCCATGCTAACTACATTTGTTAGCATACTAGATTCATGTTTGAAAACATTATATATTTATTTTGCAATTAATATATTTATTAGTTAAGACCATAAATATTGTCTTAAAATTGAGAATCAAAACTCGGGATGATTTTTTACTATAGTTATCATGTTTTTTTTATTAAATACAATAGTGAAATATAACAGATTGATGCTAGGAGTCGCGTGAAAAGAAATGTAAATTTTTAAATGAAATCAAATTTCGAAGCAAAGAGAGCAACTTTACACTACCTACGTAATAAGAAGTGGCACTCCGAATTTAAAAAATGTGTTCGAATTTCAAAATTATAACATAGCTTTTTTACGTAGAAAATAACCATTATATAAAAGTGCAATAGATTCAAGTCTGAAATGAAAAAATACGTTGGGTACATATTTTTGTCGATTTGATTGTATTAAAAAGTTAAATAAAACAACAAAATAACTATAATGCAATCATTTTATTGCATTTTAAAGAAAGTAAAATACATAAGTAAGGCTACATTCCCACGAGTGTTTCTTTTTTGTTTTTTGAAAACTGCTCGAGGGAACGTAGCCTTAATATCAGTTGTTAAATCCAGAGAGAATGTAACTATACTACGTAACTTAGGTGGCACTCGGAATAAAAAAACTAAAAAGCTTTTCTTTTAGCTTTTTTACGTATTATCTTCTAAAGTGCAAAAGATTCAAGCCTAGAATAATAAAAAAACTGTACGTAGGTTATTGTTTTCAATTTTATATTTAGGTCCCAATTATTAGGAAATAAAACAATAAACAACAAAACAACTATAATTCGATCGTTTTTATTGCATTAAAAAAATACAAAAGTAAGGCTACATTCTCACGAGCGTTTTTATGTGATCGCGACTGAAAAAACTACACTATTAACTGAAAATCGTGTACACTTGACACTTAGATTTTCAGCTCTATTGTAGTTTAGGTGCGGAGCTCTATTTACAGTGCAGTTTTTCCTGTCGCGAGTCGCGACCATAAAAAAACTCTCGTGGATACGAAGGCTAAAGGTTGGTAACCAAAATATTTCAGATTACCACATTATTAAACAACATATCCTGATTAACTTCAGCGGATAACCTTTGGTGCAAAATAGGTAGGTAGGTACACTTTTGTAGGCCTAGCAGGCCATTAATTGACAGCGGCGTAACGTAACGTTATACTAATGAGAATCTTGAAATATGTGTCATAATTATTATTGCGTGCCCTTGAAATTGGAATCCAATACCTGCAAATTATGAAATTATATTACATTTTATTATTAAGATTTTTGTTATATTATACACATATTTAATACACATCCATGACCCAGGAACACAGAAAAACTTTTTGTTCCTTCTGCAGGATTCGAACCTGCGACCCCAGGCTTGAGCACCAAAACGCTGAACCATTGAGCCACAGAGGTCGTCAAACAAATATAATCTTATGTTTTTTCAATAAAACGAGAAGTTAAAATATGGTAAAATTTTATACAAATACTCACCGATATTCTTTGAGTTAAAGCATGTATAAACAGTGGTTAATATACATGAAGTTTTTATCATAATCACTGTTTCATCATAATAAATATGATTTCGAGTTCACTCAACACCTACGATGTTGGTTCACTTCACTAAAATTAGTTTTTTGCAAATAACAAAACATGAGTTAACAAATTCTGTAAAAGTTGAAAATAATTTTTCAAATTAAATAGAATAGTATTTCGTAGTTTGAAATTTAAAATTAATCTGCTATTTCTGCTTAACCAATCACAGGCGATGTGTGAAAGAGTACACACGATAAAAGAGCGAGCAAGGTACATGGTTTGCACAGACGATATAGTAATATCAGGTATAATTTTGAATTTCGAACGCCAATACTTACGATCGCCAGTTGCGACTTGCGACACCGGTGAAATCTATACTTTATTCTATACTAATATAATAATGAAGAAAAGTTTGCTTGTTTGTTTGCATCGAATAGGCTCTGAATCTACTAGACCGATTTTAATGAAATTTGGCACAGATATAGAATAGACCACGGGGATAAGGCTACCTTTTATCGCGGCAAAGTGTACGGTTACTGCGGGATTTTTTTTGTCGGGCATGAAGTCGCGCGCAACATCTAGTTTATAAAAAAGAGGAAAAGCTTGTTTGTTTGTTGCATTGAATAGGCTCCGAAACTACTGGACCGATTTTGATGAAATTTGGCACAGACGTAGAGTAGACCACGGGGAAGGACATAGGCTATTTTTTATTGAGGAAAAATGTAAGGTTTCTAAGAAATTAACTTTCACGCGAACGATGTCGTGGGCGACATCTAGTTAATAATATTACGATAAGTTTAAATTGATAAATACGACAGTGTCAAAGACATGTTATATATGTTAGACGAGGCATGTTGAGGTAAAAAAGTGTCTCCAGTTAGTTGGCCCCACTTTTGAGATTTTTGGGGCCATTATGAAATTTGAAGTATCGTGAAAAAAAGATGGCTGATATTCGACTAATGGTGAAAACAATATGAATGACATTTGAAGTATGGTGAAAACCGTACCTACTTCAAATGACCTTAACTTTCTAATGCAAGATTTGTTCTCTCAATTGTTACTGCGTGATAGCTTAACTTGAGTTTTGAAATCTTTAAACAGTGGTCAATAGTCGATACCTAGTAGAAGTCGAAGATGTCTCCAAATTCACAGTTATTAGTGAAACAAAATTTGGAAAATTGTTATTTGTACAATGCTTGAGGTTGTAAAATGTGCTGCCCGAGACATAATATATGAGTTAATATACTCAAGTTAAAGCAGTTTTGTGAAGGAGAACAGCAGCATCAAGGTATTCTAACACTGCCATAAAAATGCTGGCAACATTTTGTCGCGCAAATATTAAAATAATAATTACATACACATTAAAAACCGAAATATCATAAAAATAATACATGAACAACATGGACACATTGCTATCCTCGGCAAAACGCCCGATTTTGGCAGATAAGCAAATGACGTATCTCGGTAAGCTCGGCCTACCGGAGATTAAGTTGAAACTTATATTGAAATGCAGATAAAGCTATCTGCATTTCATTTGTATGAGCTTACCCATCTCTAGTAGGCTATACGTCTTCGTCTTCTTCTACTTCCGTAGATAGGATGTGCTGCTTCGACAGGAAATGCCTACTGCCAGTAGGTTATTGAAACGCAAGTAAGGACAAAAAGATAGATTTGCCTACCGTTAGTAGCAAGGATTTTGGATAGATAGAATATTGAAAACGGCCGTTAAAGATTCAGGAATTTGTGACTGACGATTTTGACACATGAGAATATTAAAATTATAGGTGGCCAGTTCGATTTTCGAATAAACTCTCAGCAATAGGTACCATATTATTATTGAAAAATTCTATGATAGATACGTATCTACTAGGAATTTTCATACGAATTTTAACGTTCCAAATTCAAATCACTTTAATCCCTTGGGAGTTTCATACAACATTATCTCCCTTGGGAGTCAATGACATGCTTTACGTTGAGATTGCGTGATATATAATCGAACATTGTCGAGCAGGCGGTATGAAAAATTAATTATTTAGGTTTTTTCAATGTAAGGTAGTAACCAAAACGATTGCTTGTAGCTCGGGAGGGTGAGGTTTGCGACCCCCAAAAGGAGGTGTTTTGTCGATGAAATTAAACCTATTAACTACTGTTAAAAGGTCTTAACCTCGAGCGAAACAATGTATAAATATTGCTTTTTTAATTTATAGATAGATAGGTTCATAGATAAAGCAGTATGTTGCGGCGATATGTACCAAAAATTTTTTTCAGAATTACAAAAAGAAATAAACTAATTTTTATACCAATTCAGTGTTTCCCTCTGTGATTCCCCATATTTTGCCCTTATACGTACCTATATATGTTATGTAATCATAGTAGTGTAAATAAGCCAATAATAAAGGGGTTTTGACTCTTGTAGACATCTGTGGGCCTGGCACGAAAAATTGACAGCAAGTTTCGTTATCGAATGACAATTGTATGACAATCATGTCGGAGCCTAAGACTATGTCCAGAAACTGCGTATTCTTACGCACGCAAGGTCTACGCACGTAGTCGAGGTACTAGGGCCCCATACATTGCGTCCAGAAGCTACGTGCGTATTATTTTAGCTATGCGCGTATCGTACAAAATTGACCTATTAAACCGCTTTGGTTGATTCAGGCACGGATCCAGCTCTCAAACGAAGATGTGGCCCGAAAATTTTGATTATATTATTTCCGTCATAACATGGTTATTAGAATATAAAAAAAGAATTTAATTATTTTCTTTATAATATTATGTTAATTAAAAGCTAACGCGCGGAGTGAGTGAGAAAGTTTTTCGCTTATTTAGCAAAAAATTATTTTATGTTTGGTAAAAAATAAGCTTTCAATATAGGTACCTTAAACAAATTAACATCAACTAAGATTATAAATTAATTAAATAAAAAATATATATGCATATATAGTAAAGAAACATACACAAATTATAGATTTAACATCGGCAGGAGTAATTCCTATCGGTTCAAACAAAGTATTATTTTTTCTTAAATCTGTTGGTTAGTAAATAAAAAAGGGCCGAAAATTTATGGAGAGGTGACAAATTTTGCGTTTTCTTCAATCTACCTGACTAAAGGTCCGCTTAACACTAAATCCACTACTATAAATATGTATTTTATCAATAATATAAGTATGACCAGCAGGTAAAAAGCACCAGGTAAGACTCAAAAGGCTAACAATACCAATACTACTACCCACTGAACCTATTTTGATTATAAATTAATAGACCTTGAAAGTATGCACTCACAAGGCTGTTGGGGTTGTGGGTATGCCCATACCACACGTATAGGTGCTCCGCCCCTGACTCAATAGATGCAGCAATTACGCAGCTACCTCGAGTACGCGCGAGACACAAAGTGAAAGAAAAATGTTTTTCTCGCTCCGATTGTATGATTCAAAGTGAGACAGAAGTATTCAGTTCATTCGTTACACAGCATTCAGATCGGTTGACACTGTTGGCATTTTACTTTACAGAGTGTTCCGAAATTTTGTGCTGTCAATGTTTTGTCAAAACCAATTATTTCTGAAGACACTTTATATTAAAACCTTCAACACACAATTGATATCGATTTGAAATAGTCAAAAGTGTCATCCCCTGTATTTTGGAGTGCAATGAAAGCGTAGTAAGATCGAGTTGCCAAGTTTCAAAAAATATTTCTCCCTAAAACAAATAGTACGGTTCCCGTGGATTTTACCTAGCATGCGAAGACTCTCAAATATAATTATTAAAGTACTTATGCCATATCGAAACTTCATAAAGTTACATAATACGATAAAATATATAGGTACTTACCGTTAAAATCAAAAAAGTTACATACCAAATATGTAAGTATTACTTATTTAGAAAAACATACCTATAAAGATCTTTGTACAGTAAAACTACTTTGCTAATATCTTTCGGAAGTCCCACACATGCTTTCCAACATCCGTCATTTCCGTAGAAAAAAAAACGATGATTGCTCATTTTCGAGCAAAATGAGTAGGACAATAACAAAAACAATATAATTTTGGCAAGTTGCCTTGCACCAACAATGAAAAACAAAATGTTAATGTATGATTTTAAGAACGAATTGTGAATATGTATTATTAAAATTAAATGTTTAGATAATTTAACGTTATTATTTAAATTCGATTATAATTATAAAATAACCAACAAAAATCTGGGGGCACGGCAGTGCCCCCGCCAAGTCGAGCGCGAAGCAAACACTGCCGTAGCATACTTTACTGGAACCATTTCGCCGCATTTTCAGGCCCCTATTTGAGAACCTCTGGATAAGAGCAGAACACAGAAATTTTCGTCATCCAGTAAGCTATAATCACATACTTAAAATCCAAAATTTCAAGTCTGTAGGACATTTAGTTCCGAAGTTAAGCGAAAGCAAAGTTTCGCATTTATGAAACTCACTCACTCACTCACTCACTCACTCATGATCATCAAAATAGAACTAGTACTTCCCATAGACTCAGAGAGCTGAAATTTGGTACAGAGTTAGGGTTTAATGGTCACATAAAGGGAAAACTATAAAAACTAGGATAATCGATCTGGGGGCACGGCATTGCCCCCGCCAAGTCGAGCGCGAAGCAAACACTAAGTTTATACATCTACACTAATATTATGATGAGGAAAGATTTGTATTTTTATATGTTTGTAAATGAATAAACTCAACAACTACTGTGCCGATTTCAAAAATTATTTCACCATTATTATAAAGCTACATTCATCCTGTGAGTAACATAGGCTATATTTATTGATAGAAAAGATTAGGGATCCTTACTAAAACTTTAGTAACGTAACCCAAGGTGTAAAAAAATGCAATAAAACATATTTCGTACCATGCGCTGCGGAAACTATTGATGATAGATTAAAAGTATGTTCTACAATATTAAAGACATATCAATAACAACAAAAAACTTCGCGATACTATTATAATATGTCCAACTATTATTGTTATGTCACAATAAACACTTTTTACATTTTAAAAGTTGATAGAAATACCGACCAAAATTCGACCATGTTATTCATACTTCTGTTGAGATCATTATCCAATTAAATCATATTGTTATCAAGACTGTTTCAATTCATGCAGATTACTTTTGAATTTTTTCGAATCGGCTATTCCATTCAATAGATATTACGAATTTAATAAGTTATAGTAAAAGAAAAAATAAACCTTAACACTTTTACATTAAAACTATCATTATGAAATTTGGCACAGATATAGATTAGACCATGGGAAAGGAGGTAGGCTACTTTTAATCGCGGGGAAATGTACGGTTCCTGTATCCTACAGGAACCGCTTTCACGTAAAAATTACTAAACCGATTACGCTGAAATTTGGCACAGATATAAACTAGACCATGGGGAAGGCCGAAGGACATAGGCAACTTTTTATCGCGAAATACATATCCGTGGATTACTGTACTTACGCGGGCGTAATGGGCGCGGGCTGGACCTTTTTTTTTTAAATATTCTTTATTTTCTAAATAAGTCCCCTTTTAAATTCGACTTAAATTTTAACGATTTCTCTACTCAATCTTCTTAATTTTGAAGTCGATACTAGCCCAAACAATATCCCATATATTTTATAGAACTCACATTCAAATTTGTTGGTACCGACTTCAAAATTAAGAAGATTGAGTAGAGAAATTGTTAAAATTTTAGTCGAATAAAAAGGGGGAATTATTTAGAAAATAAGTTTTATTTCATACTTTTTTGGGTATTTTTACTTTGGAAGTCGATTTAATTTTCTATTTAAAAATAATAATTTCGCCCTTTGTAGTGATATATTTTGTTAAATTATTATTAATATATTATCTTAAAACCTTTAAAATAAACTATCGAATGTATAATTATTGAATACGCGCTAAGATTCCATTAAGTATTGTAAATAAGATGATGATGATGATTATTGTAAGTTAGTTGCATATGCTTGTAGTTCTTTGAACAATGCCGAAATTTCGAAACGAGTATCTTTTAAGACTGAGGAGTTCTGTTCAGTGCTTTTGAATTCAGGATATACATAGGTGCAAAATCTTATTTTTAGTAGCATATGCTTATGTTACTTCAGGAAAAGTCTAAATCATTATATGTGTCCATATAAATTTCGAGGAGTCCCTCGATTCCACATTGATCCTATCATCATGTCACCGCTTTTTTCAAAACGGGACCAACTTGAAATTATACCCTTTACATCAAAAAAAGAATTTTGAAAATCGGTCTAGAGACGGCGGGATTATGGTATAACATACAAACAAAAATAAAAAAATATATATATGTTGCCGAACGTATAGCCGCCTCTTTTTTTGGAAGTCGGTTAAAAAAATAGTGTGCTGTATATTACTTATCGACAAGCAGTTTAATTGCATATTTAAATAACACAAGCATAAGATTCTTAGCTCCTTCAGATACTTTTCTCCCTAAATTTAGGGAAAAAGTCCCAAGTTGGCAACACAGATAGACCGGCAGAAATTTTGTTGTGATAAGATAAGAATCTCTACGTGCGTAGGTTTACGCAGGCTTACGCAGTTTCTGGACATAGTCTAATACTCCGGTTAATTTAGACAATATAAATAACAAAAAATTCCGACAGAACCAAATATTGGTGGAGACCATGGGTTTGCCCTAATTCTCTATTTTATCCATGAACCTCTTGCCACCGCAATTGTATGGATTTTACAAGCTACACAAGCAAGGGGAACCTATAAGCCCAGTGGTTTCATACACAACGGCGCCTGCATACAAACTTGCTAAGAAGGCAAATACTATCTTTAAAAATTTATCAAAATGTAAGCCGAAATATATAGTAAGAAATAGTCTGAAATTAGTAAATAAAATTCAAGATGTTCCCGTTTCAAAAATTTTATTCCCAAATATTTATAAATCGCATTTTATGACTTAAAGGCCATAATTAAGGTTTGCCTAGATCAAAATTATTTTATTTATAATGGTATAACTTATAAATAGAAGGATAGATTGGCGATGGGTAGCCCCTTGTCTCCTCTCTGTGCAGACATTTTTATGGATAAATTTGAATCAAGAATACTGGAAACCTCATATAAAGAAAATATTATTTATTGGTACAGAAATGTGGATGATATAATTATGTAATATGTTTATGGAATGGCGAAATTTCTATTTTAAATGAATTGTATTGGACCATCTCGTTATTATATGTTTCAGTTGGATCTTTTTTTTTAAATTTCAAAATCATTGTTATTTAAATTAAATTAAATTACTTTTATTTCGGGCGGCATAGGCCCATATTATAAATACCTTACAGACTAACTAAATATTATATACTTAAAAACTACACTTTGTCACGTGTTGACGGCGACGTGACGCGCGCTTCGTTCCGGAGTCTCCCCCGGAACCTCCCGTAGACCACACCCGTCGGCCAGAACTCCTCCACCTCGAAGGTCAACAAAAGATGCGTCGGCACTCTCACCACAAAGAAACTGAAATTGACCTTGTGGCGAGACTCCAGACGTTCGACCCTCAAGGCGATGGACGTCTTCTGGCGGATGTAGTCCACGACGTCCTCGACCTGCATAGACCAGTGCAGGCGGGATACGTATAACGGCGTCGCTGGTACCTCGCACCGCAGGTGCAGTTCCGGTACGTAGGGTGCGGTGCCACGGTGGTTGCGGGCGGCGGGCTTCTTCTTCTTTCTTCTCTCCACCAGTATGAAGCCCTCCTCATCGCACCTCCTGCTCTCGTCCTTGCCAGGTTGAGGAGACTCGGCCTTGCGGCTCTCCACAGCCTTACGGCTCTCCTTCACCCCCTTTGTCTTCGCCCGCGGGGGAGGTGCGGGGCGACCGGCGACAGTCGCAAAAGTTTTCTGCGGAGTTGGTTGACTCGGCGTCTGCACGACCCGGAGGGGTAGGCGGGCGGGGGCGGCGGCAATCGCTGACACCCAAAACGATGTGTCAGCGCGCGCGCCGCCACGACGTGTGTTGACAAAGGCGGTTGAATGATCGGGTGACCTACTTACTGAATTATTACATTTTAATTGTAGTAATTCACTACATAAGTCACGGATGGTAGATTCCGATGCATCTAACCTACCTCGCATCTCGTCCAGCTCTGCCTTCATCCTGTTGAAGTTCTTCAGCAGGCTGGAGACGTCGACGTGGTCCATCATTACTACCGGCAGCTTCTGGAGATCTTTCGCCACAAAGGCCGGCACGTCGTCTGGATCCGTCTGCTTCAGCAGGGAGATGATGTCCTGCACGCTTCGTTCGCTGCCATCTCTCCTCCGTGATGGCATATTCGCGCTCTGGCCGAGCGTTTCGTACAGCAGCTGCTTGCCCGCGCAAATCTCCTCGCTTGTGAAAGAAGATTTGCAGATCTGCATGATGCTGACCTCGTCCATAGTGTCGATGGCGTGCTGGATGAACGCCAGCAACTCGTTGGCCACCAACGCCATGGTGTACGTGCAGCAGCGTAACCGCGCGACTCGCAAACAATTAAATTTGCTTCGTGTGTAATGCGGAACGCGACCGTTTCATAGCGCTCAACGAACGACACATTTAAGAAATCCATTATTTTATTGTCATATTCCGTTTTTGTAACAATTACTACCTTTGTATGTGTTGCCTTTGTCTGATTTTGTGATTACTAAGTCATTTTTGTTAATCTTCTTCTTAAGGCTTTTTATCAAACAAGTTACAAGACTCATCTGGAATAGTTGTGAATGCTCGATCATGTTTGATTTTATGTAAAGTAAAACGTAAAGTTTAAGTATGCGCAGGATTGTTTTACAATTTTATTATCCTTTGATGCTATTTCAAGATCAGCTGCGAGATTGTCTATTTGTTTGTTCGTGATTTCGGTAATAGGGCAATGCTGGAGGTCTTTTTCCAGTTAATACATTTCTCTTTTAGAAAAGGTTATAGATGTTTTATTTACTAGTTTTGGGTAGAATGTAGTTTTCGTATCTATGTGTTTTCGGTTTTTCAATTTTTGTTGATCAGCTAGGTAACTAAGTTTTTTACTTTGTACAATGAATTTCTCTTGGATTTTTTCTTTTACGTACTCATGTGTTTCTCTCTGAAGCCAGTCCAGTTCAATGGGGTGTAATCTTAGAGCTAGTTCAATATGCAATACTTTCAAATGGCACCCGAAATTATCTCTTGTATAAGTGCTGTATAAGTGATGAATTTCTGCTTCCAAACATTCAAACTTTATTCGAGTCATTAATTCATCAATATATGGTTTAAACATCCGGAATCTAATCTGAATGCAGTTTGGAATCAATCTCAGTTTCTTACATTGTGTATTAAACCATATATGTTGTGATTTTTTCTTTAACTTAAATTTTAAACTTTTGTACAGTACCAGTAAAGTAGCACGGCTGTGCTTGCCGATTTAAAATATGTAATTGATTGTACTGTCGGTTCTTGGTGGAAATTCATGTTGAACACTAATAAAACACAATTTTTCGTGCACTTTTTCCACTATATTAAGATATAATTATAAATTTTAATAAATAACACGACCGGTTGGAAATAATTGTAGTGTAGGTGTAGTTAGTGTAGGTAGTTTTCTAAATTTGTCATGCCTACATTTCAATATACGATCTCTAATTAAAAACTTTACTAAACTGCAGCAAACTATCTCAAATTGTAAGTTCCCAATAGATTTAATAGTACTGACAGAAGTCGGTATATCCAATAATATAATTAACTTGTTTGATATACCTGGCTATAACCTGCACTCGCAACTACGTACAGACAAAAGAGGTGGTGGCATTATTATATATGTACGTAATCATATAAAAGTTACCTTAACACCATGCAAAACCATAATGTTTGAATGTATCATAGGCACAAAAAAACTAGCTTCTGGTTGTGATGTGGTTGTTTGTGCAGTATACAGGCCACCGTCCACTAATAAGAATCTGTTTGTTAAGGAGCTAAGTAATTATATTTCTAAATATGATTTAAAACAGAACTTTCTACTGATTGGGGATATTAACATAGACCTAAAGAATATATCATCCTCATATAAAGATTCATATTTAGAAGCTTAGTCTGAGCGCGGACTCATGTGTGGAATTTCACAGTACACAAGAATTGAAAAAAGACTTGATGTTATCACTAAAACGTGCATTGACCACATATTCGCAAGGTTCCCCACATATCGTCCGTACTCGGCAGTGCTCGATGTTATACTGGCGCTGGCCGATCACCGCGGCCTTATCTTTGCATGTATTGATCATGCGCCTGCAGCGTATATACAGGCAGTTCACAAAAAAACAATTAATTTTGATATTCTTTGTAAAGAACTAAAACAAATTGAATGGTTAAAAACAAAAAAACTTTTCTTCTCCAAATGATATTTTAAACTTTATTTCTAAATCTTTTCAAAATGCAAATAAATTAGCAACCACAAATAAATTAACCGTACCAAAAAAGACCACTAAGTGTAATTTTCCCTGGATTGATACCGATATTACTCAACTTTGTAAGAAACGAGATAAATTATTCTCAAAATGGAAGAATAACACTGATAATGCTAAACTAAGACTAGATTATAACACGATTCGAAATAAGGTAAATAAATTATTAGAGTATAAAAAGAATAAATATTATATTAAGTACATTAATAATAATTCCAGAAATACGAGAAAGATTTACCAAATTATTAACCAAATGCTAGGACGAGTGACACTGTCCATCGATTCTGCTATACACAACGCATTTGATGCACAAGGATTTACCACTAAAGAAATAGCTAACAATTTCGCGATCAACTTCGAGAAATCGGTTAAAAATATTATTCCGAACTGTACAAATAAATTATTTTGTTCAAGCGAAAACTTTCAACCAATTGACTTGCTTGAGCTTTTTAAAAAAGCAACTACCCAATCTGTTCATAAAATTATAAATAAATTAAATATAAATAAAGCGCCAGGTCCAGACAATATTAAAGTTTCTGACATAAGAGTTATCGGACAAAGTGTATCTTCCAGTATTGCAGAATTAATCAACTGTAGTGTTAAAACCGGCTTGTATCCCGACGAGCTGAAAGTAGGTAGTGTGAGACCCATTCATAAAAAAGGTAAACATAACGACTATACCAACTATCGTCCCATTACCTTGCTATCAACTATAGATAAAATTGCAGAGAAACACGTATGTGAACAAATACATAAATTTTATAAAAACCACGATGTTATAAATAAATATCAATTTGGTTTCCAATCCGGTAAGAGTACTTCTAAGCTTTTGTCTAAATTTACTGACGAGGTTAACGGCCACCTAAATGAAAGGCGACATGTTTTTGTCCTTTTTATTGATTTTACATGCACTTTTGATACTTTGACGCATAAGCAGTTAATAGATAAATTAGAAAAGTGTGGTATACGTGGACCACTACTACAATGGTGTAAAAACTACCTACATAACCGCTCATTCTCGGTAAAAATTGATGATACCCTCGGCGAACCAATTGCAGTAACGGAAGGCACAGCACAAGGCTCAGTATTGGGGCCATTGTTTTTCCTGACCTACGTTAATGACATGAGCAGTTGTATCGTCCATTGCACATGCTACCAGTTTGCAGACGATACCTGCCTTGTTATTGCATCGGAGGATCCTCAAACAGCGAGATTACTCATGCAACAAGACCTTGATGCTTTCTTAAAATGGTCCCACGATGCTGGCCTAGTCATAAATGATAGCAAAACAAAATTACTTTTGATTAAATCCCCCTATATCAAGCAATGTTATAATACTGAAAATTTAATATTCCATAATCACAGTTGCCTACATTCTACTAATGCTTTATGCAACTGCCCCCCTATTGATATAGTTCAGGATCAAACATATCTTGGTCTCATAATAGATACAAATTTTAATTGGAATCATCACATTGACCATGTTTGTACCAAACTAAGGCAATTCCTCGCAAACACAACACTTCTCAAAAACAAAATCCACTTTAAAATTAAGAGAATGCTTTATTTCGCACTGGCGGAATCAAATATTCAATATGGCCTCACCAGTTACGGACGGACATACAAGACCTACTTAGACCATATTTATAAATTGCAATTAAAAATACTGAAGACAATCGTCTCGCCTAATATTAAGCAGCAATTTGGTAGCGATGACATTGGGCTATTTAACTACTGTCAAATTATGCCAATACACAATCTGGTGGAATATTTGCTCCTTAAAGACAACTTTTTCAATGAGTCTTTAAAGAGCAAAATAGATCACCCCGTACATACACGAGCCATTTCGCAGAACCGGTTGTGTACGATAGGTGCGAATAATGTTTACGGCAAGGGAACGTCGCAGTACCTAGTCCATCGGCTCGTACATTATGAATTATGTTAGTTATGTGTTTGTTCGCCGCTTGAATTGGAATCTAATTGACGTAATATTTAAATAACTGATTATTTCCCAAATATTCTTTAGTAATTTAAACGGAAAATACATACGGGTAACATTAACAAGTGCAATAAAATATGTCGATAAAGATTAAAAATAAAAAACTTGAGAGGTGTCAAGGGACACCCGGATGGAACGAAGTTCCGGATGAAAATATCTGGCTTGCTTTCTATAAGAGAGAGAGAGACAGACAGAGAAACATGCGACGCCGCACAGCTTATAATAGCTTACTATAGCAAAAAAAAAAGACATACAGACAGACAGTTGTACATGTATATATAAAATAAATAATAATACAATATCCGAACCGATATTATCCATACATACATTACATACATACATACATACACACATACACACATACACACACACACACACACACACGCACACACGCACGCATGCACGCACGCACGCACGCACACACACACATATACACACATACACACATACACACACACACACACACGCACACACGCACACACGCACGCACGCACGCACGCACGCACGCACGCACACACGCACGCACGCACACACCACACACACACACACACACTTGTAATTAAAAAAGTGTCGTGACAACTTTTCGTAAGAATTTTTTCCGGCTAGCCCCCTTTCACAACGCGCGATAAGGAACTTCGTTCCAAAAATATTGTGTTTTTGTTGTTAATAAAGGGATAGGTAGGTACATGGTTATTTTATTAAATTTTATTGTTAATATCCGATCCCTAATAACAACAACAATTTTCAGGCCTCTAGCTAAATTTATGGTATTATATTATAGAAACTTCCATCCTGTAGTTTAAGGGGTTGAAGGATAAAGCTGCGCGTCCACTGCATCGGAATCGGAGCGTACGGAGCGTACGGATTTGTTGCTTTGTATGGATTTCTATGGTACTGCGTCCACTGGATCGGCATTTCTGCGCCTGCGAGCGGTATTTATGCCGATGACGTCATCGGCAGTGAACCCGTCATTCGGATTCCGAACGTTTCAAGTTCTGACGTGTTTGCGACGACGCGACGGCTATAGGCAAACCGTTTAACTCAGTCTTCATAACTCAGCACCCCTCGCAGTCCCCGTAGTCGCCATACCCCCGCACTCTTGTACCGCGCGGGCGAAGACTGAGTTAAACGGTTTGCCTATATACATAAATACTTATTCACGATGAATGACGATATTTTAATTACTTTAGTGGAAAAATATGATGAACTTTACAATCTAAAACATCAACATTATCATAACCAACTGAGGAGAGACGATATTTGGGATGAAATTGGGCAAATAATAAATAAAAATTGTAGAATATAGTGAAGTTCAAAAAACTTTTTTCGAGTCATATGAATGTACCCAAAAAATCTATTTTCATCTTCTAATAAATCGGAATATAATGTATGAAATTCTCCAAAAATTAATCTTTTTGAATTTATATTATGATTTATGAACCCATATCTTTCGTTTCCTCTTGTTTCTCTTTTCCTCTTCTGATAAAATACAGCTAATTACAACCTATTCGGTCTGAGATTACAACAATATATCTCGTCACTATCCTCCATAATGCAAATGCACGTTCAGGCTGACGGACTAAAAATAACTAAATTGCCGATGCTGAATCCGAATGCAGTGGACGCACCCCATCGGCATTTTGTAAATTCCGACGCTCCGTCCGCTCCGTCCGCTCCGATTCCGATGCAGTGGACGCGCAGCTTAAAAGTTTATATGAGACTTCTTACCTTTATAATTCTTAACATAATTAAATGAATGTTGCATATATGTTAAATTTTCCGTTCAAATTTAGAATATTCGGGAAATAATTAATTCAATCAATATTAGTCAATTAGTTTACAAGCCTAGCGATGAACGACGACATAACGTATATAGTTCATAATAACGCGATAGATGGCGCTTTCACAGATAATTTACTTTAACTCCCTTGTTTAAGGGGTTGGAAGATGAAAGTTCCAATTTTGAGAATTTTTATGTTGGTTGTGTACTAATACAATCTTACGTAACAAATATCAGCTTTCGAGAACATCCGGAAGTATGATATAATTTTGTTGATCATCAGTGAGTCAGTGACGGAATCAGGGGATTTTAGATATCAATAAAATCTAAAGTATAAGACGTAGGTAATCGAAACTTTACATGTTTAATGAGACCGCTGATGGGAACAAATCCTGAAAGTTTCATTTATCTGGTACAATCCAAACTCAAGTTATGAGTGTTCAAAAAATCGACGAAACGCTTCGAGAAAAGGTGGTTTGGTAGTGGCCTTGCGCTTCGCTTGACGTCTTGGTATGGGGGCACTACCGTGCCCCCAGATTAACTTAATAGGGGATCGGATTACATCTGAAATATTGAGTTTCATTAATACATACCTATATTCAAAAATATTGAGGCATTACTACTTGGTAAATGTAAAAAAAAATATTATTTTAGTGTAGTTTACTAATTAAATACATTTAAAAAGTACCAAAAATTTTTTTTTTTGCGAAATTGGTAAACAAAACCTAAATCATTAATTTACTCCCATCATATACAAAAACATTAATTATGGTAAGTATGAACTTAAACGCACAAATATCGGAGATATTTACAAATATATTCCGGCGCGGCGGCCACATAATTCATACACCTTAACCTACAAGTGACGTCATTTGTAGGTCGACTTTAGTATGGAGCGTTTTTAGGAGACTCGCGAAATTTTTTATACAAATCGCTGTACCTTTGAAAATATTGACTTTTGATATACGGTTTCTTCTGAGAAGTTACTCATATTTAAGAGTACTATTCATTTATGCAATAAATAAATTCAATCTGATTGCCTATTATTATGTAATAACCATTATTATATATGCAATAACAATTAAAGTATTACATCTGTACTTCATCAAAATATTTCTGCTACTAGTGCTCATGTCATTAATCAACGTATAATTTGATGGTTACATTTCTTGCTCCGAAGAATGTAAGGTGGAGGTCGTTAAAGTATATTTATAGTATGTTTTATTATTTATAATTTTCTCAACATTATAATAGTTTGAGTGATATTTCATATTGTACACTAGTGTACTCAAATCTGACTCCATAAGCGTCAATTTACACCGATTGTTGCGATGCGACTTGCGACGCGCTGCATAATGTATTGCGCAATCATGTGCAGTGTATGCGTGTACTGATGTGACACTTGTGACAGTGATGTCATACGAAACGTGTATCTTTTTATGTAGTTAATAAAGTTCAATTTTGAATAGCTATTTTAAAAATGAAATGAAGAAGAAGAAATACGTACAAAAATGATTATTTGAATTGTTTTTTAATGCGATAACCCTATTTTAGATCAGCCATGGCAGTAGCTTTGACATGACTTTTGACGTAGTTGACAATTTTAGGTAGAGACTTCTTCTTGAATGTCATACGTCTTTCTTTGCCAAAAATCATGTCATTGTCAAAATGACATTCTTTGGATAATTCTGATCTGATCCGCCATGTTTTATTATAAGTTGTGTTGTTCTCCTCGGCGAAGTTAATTTAAATGTACATTGAAACGAAGTGTAAGTAAATAAAATATAGAAAAGGAAACGGTTACCATATTATGTAGCTACATTTACTAAAGTGTACATAGAGCTGGCCCACGCCTCATACATTTTCGAAACATGTCTTTTCAACTATCACAGTTATTGCGATACAGCCGAAACCCATTTGTCGCAATAAACTTTTATTTTACTTTTATTGAAATAAAATCGTCTTGATATCATAAACGAATTTTTGGAGTTGGACCTTCGATCAATAACACAGTTTGGACCAATCAAAGCGGGTTTGACGTTTATGAGAATACCATTTTGCTGTTTTAACATTAGTGATGGGACTCGAGTGATCTTTTTTCACTCGAGTCACTCGGTACTGGTAACTTTCTCACTCGAATGCCACTCGAGTGAAGATAAAACTCGAGTGATTTTTATTGACTCGAGTCACTCGGAATATAGGTAAAACTCGAGTGACCAAAATTTTAAAACGAATAAAACAATATTAATTTTACATAGAAAATGTGTATTCATTTTCGCATTAATGTAAAAGCTACTCAAAAATATCTAAACAAAATGTAAAAAAATTGAATTTTCCGTCAAACTAAACCTGTCATACATAATCAAGAAACCTCTTACATCAACTATCAGTCAAATTGAAATATTATTATAATCTACTACTAATAAGTTCTAACCCAATTTAATTTATTCTAACAAGGAACTTTCATGAGATCCAAATATGAATAGTTTTATTATGTTCTTAAACAATTTAGGTAATAATAAACGTTTAAAATCTGGCGCCAAAGAAGTTTCACGAATCAAATACTGGCGCGCTAGTGTCGCAAGCTGTTGGCATATGGTTGGCATTTTATTTGTATGAAGTCTTCGTCTTCCCGTTAGGGTATATAATATGTTCTGTGGTTAATTCAAAGAGAACCTACAGCGGGTAAACTTGTCACAACTTGAATTTCTCACTCGGCTCGGTATAAACCACTCGAGTGGTACGAGTCAACTCGAGTCACTCGAAACTCGAGATGTCAAAAATTTTACTCGAGTGCGAGTAATATAAAAAATACTCGAGTCACTCGAGTGAAAAGCAACTCGAATCCCATCACTATTTAACATTATATCGAAACGGTATTATTGTAACATTTATTAAGCAGGATCGACCGACAGTTTATGAACTATGAACTCGTGCTATGGTATAATATTATTATGCTAACTATGAATTGGGAAAACCGTTTTCCAGCGACGTAAGCATGGACCAATAAAACTAAGGTACCTAGCATTCTTTGAATTCTAAACTGGGAACAGGTCGAGGAAAAATGTGCAATGTTTCCGATTTATACATAAATGACTAGATACTAAGTAGTTATTATATGCCCGCGGCTTTGCTCGCGTGAAATTGAGTAAACGATAATTTTGAACTAACGTTCCCCTATTTTACCCTCCTAGGGAGTGAATTTTAGAAAATGCTGAAATACTTAACTTATAATTTTTTCGTACTCAATTCATAAAAAATAAAATGCAAAAATGTTTAAGGAATAAAAGCTTGTAAACAAACTTTTATCACCTATTTTACCCCCTTGGGGGTTGAATTTTGAAAAATCCTTTCTTAGTGGATGTCGTCGTCACATGAGAAAAACGTATGCAAAATTTCAACTTTTAGCCTTGAGGGTTTGGCCTGTGCCATGATACATCAGTCAATCAGCTTGTTAATTATGTCACCGTAAAATTGTTAAAACCGTTAGACTAAAATAACTAACGAGATTGTAAAAATATGGCGAAAGATTAAAAACTATACATTTATAATCTAACGAAAAATAATGTGTGAAATTATAGGCAGCATATTCGCGTCGGAAGTCTATCAACATTTTACAATTTCACTTGTTTTATTACAATCTAACGGTTTTTACAATTTTACGGTGACATATATACAGTGGCGTAGCTTCTAAGGGCCAAGTTGGGCAGTGCACCGGGACCCCCGACCTCAGGGGGCCCCTCGGACTCTGACTTACAAACTATAATTTAAGTAGTGAAAAATTCTCCCACATCATTATCATTACACAGTATAAAACAATGTCCCTTTTTTGTCTGTCCCTATGTATGCGTAAATCTTTAAAACTACGCAACGGATTGTGATGCAGTTTTTAAATAGATAGAGTGATTCAACGGGAAGGTTTTTAGGTATGTAACATGCATAACATGTTAATTTTAAAGGTTGTAATGTCCTTAATAAACGCATTTTTGCGCTTACATTTCAAATGCTGTCTGAACCGTACGAGATGGATCAAAATAATGTATTACAGTTTTGTTCATCCTAAAAAAGTCTACAAAAAAGTCCACGATGGCATATGTCTATCTCTTCAGGATAACCCACAATAACCATTTTTTATCCTTTACTTTGATTTAAATTTAATACCTTATTTACGAAGCGATTATAAGCAATACAGCACTAATCCTTATCTAATTGAGTACCTGTAGTACATTGTGCATTTAATATAGATTAATATGGCCCTTTACAGCATGTTATTTAAATGCATATTTTCGATGATATTACAGATTTAAAATACAGAGACAGTGTTGCGGCTGCACTGGGTTCGCGCTATCGAAAACGCTCGACGTATAAATAACATACGAGCCTCACGAATACTTTCTACAGCAGTAACTAAGATTTTCTATGGAGGTAGTTGATCCGTATTGTAAGAATGTCAAATAACATTTTAATGGTAAATATAACGGTTAATTAGACTTTATTTAAGTATTTTAAATTTCCCGCCATATTCAGTACATTCTTCTTTTGATGTTTCCCGCCACTTCATACGCGCTAAAGGAAAACGGCAAAATGTACGGAAACCGTACATTTATATAAAGTGACAAAAAGTAGCCTAATATGTCCATCCTCGTGGTGTCTATATCATCAAAATCGTTCCAGTAGTTTTGGAGACTTTGAACGCAAACAAACAAACTTTTCCTCTTTATAATATTAGTATAGATATACTAAATAAATAAATAAACGTTTATTTGACACAATGAGACATTACACCACAAATAATACAATGACTTACATAAAAAAATAGAAAAATAGGACAGAAAAAATTAACATAACATGGTTAAATTGGAAAGAAAAGAAAAGGAACACATACAATTCAAACAAATTTATACGCAAGTGGTAAGTACTATAATGGCACGGAAGGTAGGTAGTGTAATGCCTAACTGTCAAAAAGGAAGCCGCTTAGGCGTATCACTGCGGCGTAACACCACAGTGCCTGGTATTATGCGGTTCCGTATTGTTGTCGTATACTCATCCTTTTAATATAATAATATATCAAGCGGTCACGTCGTGTGACGCGTCGATATGATAGGGTCCTGGTTTTTACCCATTGGGTACGAAACATTTTCAATATTGTATACAGAAGTAAAATAGGAAAAAAATTCCTCGCTCGCAATTTGACGTAAATAACACATTATATTACTTTGTGCCCGTGTTATATTTTCGCCTGTTAATGTTATTGTATTTTCTTAAGTTCACAATCTTTCAGGGCTTGAAGTAAAACATATTTTTATTCGTAAAATAGCAGTGAGTAAAGTTATTTGCTGAAAAAGTTTTTTCTCCAAGAACACTATTCCACGCGGGCGAAGCCGCGGGCAAAAGCTAGTTCGTAATTAGTAATATAAGTAAATAATATTGACAACATGACTGTATGTAAACGACTTAAAATGCACTGCACGCGGATGGTACGCCCAGTAGGTGACAAAGCGAGCGAAATATCACGTAATTCAAGTCATTGTCTTAAAATACCAAGTACCCACCCCGGCTTAAGAATAAGAAATATCATCGCATGGAAAAAAATCCGATCAAATAACTAAATGAATAGATTTTAACAGGTAAAATAGAAAAAAAAAACTCCGGCGT
The DNA here is from genome assembly GCA_905404095.1 of Glaucopsyche alexis. NCBI lineage: Eukaryota > Metazoa > Arthropoda > Insecta > Lepidoptera > Lycaenidae > Glaucopsyche > Glaucopsyche alexis. The sequence continues at coordinate 30,930,168 of FR990043.1, read as the reverse complement.
AATGTGTATTGTTTAACATACAGAGCATATTATCAAAATGATATACTTAGTATTGTAACTTATTTTTAGACCTTTGGTTTTTTCTCGTTGATTTTCCGAACTTCAGTCTTTTAGGATTTAAAGTATGAACAGATTTGTAAAACTCGAAAAAACTTTCACACGTAGAGCATAGATAATAGTATCTATATTCCCTGTTTTAAAATTTAAGCTTGTTGTATTATTTTCAAGTTAACAGTCATTCAAGCTTTATAGTTTGAAACAATTGTAACTTGTAAAATAGGAAAAAAAATTTAACGTAAATAACACATTATATTACTTTGTGCCTGTGTTATATTTGAGCCTGTTATTCTTATCGTATTTTTCTAAAATTCACAATATTTCAGGGCTTAAAGTAAAAACAGATGTTTACTCGTAAAATAGGAAAAAAATTTGCTCGCTCGCTCGCGTTTAATATATTAAAGAACACCATAATATGTATATGATTTATCTCCGACTTTAGGTTCTATGCTATTAATTTTGTTCTGTTTTTCTAAAGTCACACAGTCTTAGTTGATAAGTTTCGGCATGGGGGGCCCTCATTCATTTCTTGCCCCAGGGCCCTCAGTTACCTAGCTACGCCACTGCATATATATAAGATTAATAATTATTTAATAACATACCACCTTACATTAAAAGTATTATTCATAATTCATCTCACTGCGTTAGCGGATTATCACACTCATTACTGTTCGAGCGCCCCTTAACGGTTGGACGTTTATAATATTCGGGTTTCAATTAATATAAGCCCTAAAAATGTTGTAACTGGTTTCATCACTAGCAAGTAGCAGTACAAATATTGTTTCCTTTTAAGTCTGTCTCAGAAATGGCAAGTTATCGTGGAGTCTTGTTGTGGTGAGTGAAAATTAAAATTTTATTTCAATTTGTCTCTCGGTCGAATACTCAAAGGCTACTTACATTAGGAGGCTTTCAAGTCTTTATTAGTATAAGACTTGCATTATAAAACAATGGGGTTATGAAAGTAATTTATGATGCCTCTGACTAATTATTATTTTTTAACAAAAATTTATAACATCTTCCAAAGTAAATATGCACAAAAAAGTATGAAATAATTCTTATTTTCTAACAAGCTGTCGCCCGCGGCTCCGCCCGCCTAAAACAGTATCCCGCTGGAACACTGTACTTTTTCGGGATAAAGTATCCTATGTTTTAATCCAGAGCATAAACTACTACCATACCAAATTTCATCGAAATCCGTTCAGTAGTTTTTGCATGAAAGAGTAACAAACATCCATCCATCCATCCTCACAAACTTTTACATTTAATAATATTCGATAACAAAAGTCGGGTCGATTCGATAAGAAAAGTGGTCGATTACTGGACTTTCTTTTTTTCAGTATTATTTCATTTACGCAGTCGGGGTTCTTTTGTTAATATTGCCCCAGATGCAAACATACATACACACGGCTGAGCATAATATTACCACTCCTTTTTGTCGCTGTAGGATAAAAACAACTTGATTTAATAAAAAATGTTTTATTTGATAGTACTTTATTTAAAAAAAAATCACGTCATAAATTTTACTAAATTTGATTTAATAACTGATCAAAAGAAGAAGGGGCATTTTTGTATGGAGCCTGTCCCCACTACTGTAGTACTACAAGATATAATAACAAATGAAAGGGCTTAAAAAGTGTATAATTTTATTGTATGACGAAAAACCTCTAAACCATGGGAGCCATTCGAAACCGCAAATTAGGAAAAAAATACATTCTGTATTATTGCACCATTCGATAGTATTGCTAGTAAGAAACAATTTCCAGAAAGTAATTATGTGCGAAAGAATTGAGGAAAGAGCTTATTTTAGCATTTTATTATTATTCCATACATTTCTTCAAAATATGAAGCAGTTTATCATAATATAACACTTTTCTGAAGTTTGCTGTATATCATTACTTCCCAAAACTTTTTCCTTAATAGGAACACTATGAAATGGTGCAATAATACAGGGTGATTTTTTAATCTTTTTTTAACCTTTAACCCTCATTAACTTTTTTCTCCCATGGTTTAGAGGTTTTTCGTCATACAATACAATGACACACTTTTATGCCCTTTCATTTGATATATGTCTTGTAGTGCTACAAAGGTGGGGACGCTTGCCCCTTCTTCTTTAAACATTTACACCCATAGATACAAGTAGGTAAAGCGGGGTATTTAAGTATGATGTTTTCTAGTGAGGTATGTATTATTAGTATAAACTTATTGTAATTACGACTCCACATATTCAAAAGGTACATACAACCGAAGTGATTTTACGACATTTTTAATTTTTTATCGCGGTCTATTAAGCTTAAGGCGCTCTTACCCTAGAAATACGCTTCTTTCAAAAATTTTTTGAGACGAATGGATACATTTTAGTGCAGCAAAAAAATATATGTTAATTTTGATCATATTTGCTAAGGGACCTTCGTTTTCAAAACACGTTATCTGAACATTTTCTCGATAAAAAAATCATAAAGTAACCATTAAAATAGAAATTCTTGGAGTTGTAACTGTATTATTTGTGAACAGAAATGAGAAAATTATTTGCAGTTTCGTAAAACATAATAAAAGGAAGGGAATTGTTGTTTTGATTTTTCGTATAGAATGTGATATTTGTTTGTATTAATTTATTTCAATGATAAATAATTCGTACGAGTCGAATGAAACATCGCGAAATGGCGACCTGTCATTCCTTCTCTTTCATATCTATTGAATAAGACAGTACCGGCTTAGGCCTCTTGCTAATGAGACGTATGTCAAATTTTTCCCCTCTTTTCTGCTCAAAAATTATTCGAATTTATTGTTGAAAGTCCGTTCAAATTTATTTTACCCCCGAATGGACCTTTATGTCGTCTGCATAAAGGTTAAGTCAATATTAGTTTTTCTTTCGTCGTGTAATACTTATAACATATGCGTAATTTCGCAATCTGACGTAAGACGCTTGGTAGCCCTTTGGCTTTTTGCGTTGTTGCGACCAATTGGTCTCGGGTTCGAATCCCGGTCAGACGATTTTTTTTTTTTTTTGTCGCACTATAAAACTCCGAGCGATGCTTGTTTTCCCAGTAATAAAAGTATATGGTTAATTATGTACTTATTTTATTATTAGTTACTTTAAGTTGTTGTTAATATTATTGTAGATTTAAGATTATATTATATTATAAAGTATGAAAAGATTGTATTCGATGAATGTCCAAATTTATAGTCCAAAGTTTTAAGATGGAGGTACAAAAACTCTTTATAAGTAGGTACTAGGGGGACCGAGCTTTGGTCGTAGTTTTAGTACAACGATAAAAAATTAATAAAAAATAAATAAAAAATTATTAAAGAAAAACAAAGACATTATAAGAATCACAAAAATAATATTTATCTTACCGGGATTTGAACTCACCACCAAAAATCAAACGTCGGTACGCAAACCGAGCTGCCAGTCAGACTGACGTAAAATAACTGAAATTATTGATATAATTTATTACACGACGAAAGAAAAAACATATTTGATTCAAAATTGACAACATTGATTGACAACAGAATAAGTAAATATATATACCTAAATATTATTCTGTTGGTTTGTAAAGTTTATACATATTATTATAATAAATTCTAATGCTAATCACCATGAACAGATATTAGGAACATGTACTTATTCAGTAATCTACGTTTATTTTTTACTAGCTTTTGCCCGCGACTTTGTCCGCGTAAAGTTCGGTTTCCATACAAAATTTTAACCCCTTTGTTACACCTGTAGGGGGCGAATTTTCAAAAATCCTTTCTTAGCGGATGCCTACGTCATTACAACTATCTGTGCCAAATTTTAGCAACATCTGTTCAGTAGTTTCGGTTGTGCTTTGATAGATGAGTCAGTCAGGTTTGCCTTTTATATATTTAGACTAGGTGTTGCCCGCGACTTCATGCGCGCAAAAGGAAATCTCGATGGAACCGTACATTTTTCGGCAATAAAAAGTATGCCTATGTGCTTTCCCGTTGTCTATTCTATATCTGTCCTAAATTTCATCAAAATCATTCCAGTAGTTTCGGAGCCTATTCAATGCAAACAAACAAACATACAAACAAACCTTCTCTCTGTATTATATTAGTAATAGATTAAATAAAACAATATTTACAATTAATATGATGTAGCCGAAGAGACTATTTGGTTAAACCACAAATGTCAGAAACTAGGTATTTGAAATTGTATTTTTTTTTTGCTGTCAGATAGCCGAAGTTTCATGTATGTAGAATGGGAATATTTGATATTGAATTTTATTGTGTATTTATGTATTGTATAAAATCAGTCGATAAAATTTAGCTTTGTGCTACGCGAACGTTTCAGGCAAAAGCAAGTTTAGATTTTGTAACCGCTGAAAAATGCGAAATATATAAAATTTTGAAATGTCCTAGGAAGAAATGTCAATGTGTGTGATGTCATAATGTGTATTGTGTAATGTGTTACATGTTGTAGTGTGCGTATTCCGCAGTACTTCGACCGCATATTATAATAATACTAGCTATCCCGGAAAACTTCGTACCGCCTTAGAATTAAATTTGTTGACGTACCAGCTGACCACTGACAGCAGCGCCACCTACCAGGTTCGATTGCAAATCTAATCCATTCTCGAATCAACCTGAAGACACACAAAATTTTTCATTACTTAATATCGGTACAGCCGTTTAGGAGTTCAGTGACTTAATTGAGCTTTTTTTTAGATTTGTTTTACCCTTTAACTACTTACTAAAAAACTTAACTTTCTCAAATCGCAATGGCTAAATTTGGCACAAAATTAGGAAATAGACTACTTTGAATTGACCTAGACAGAAAATAGACATTTTGAAATATAATAAATTGTAATGAGATTTGAACCTAGACGCTACGCTTTGCTTTAGGCGGGCAAAATACCGCTAGGCTATGAAGCACATTACGATTTTATCGAAATTACGCTTTTGTACATTATAGACACATCACTTTGACGTATTTCGCATGAAGTCCCCCGCAGTAACGGGGGCGGCACGTCCCCCACTCATCTCCTTCACCCCCTCGAATACTTCATAGTTGACTACTCACAGCGCCTTAAACGCTTACTTCTAGTTGCGACTTGCGGCTCATTACAATGAAACGCCGGAATGAAATATGAGGGGTACTTATAAACCATAATTACAAAAAAAATATTAGCCGTAAGTCCACGCTAACTTTTAAACTAAGAGACTGACAATAAAATAAGGTTTTGTATTAGTGTTTTAGTCGATTTATTTTTTTGAATTTTGTTTTTTGCTTCTCCTGTAAAGTTGGGTTTTAACTTTTACCACCTTTCTACCCCTATATTCCACATATTATAGTGACATAGGTACCTACTCCTTACCTACCTAAAAGTAAAAACTACTACCATACTAAATTTAATTAAAATATGTTCAGTAGTTATTGCGTATAATAGTAACAAGCATCCAAACATTCATACATCCATTCTTACAAACTTATGCGTTTATAATATTAGTCAGTATAAGTTGTATAACACAATACATAAATATTATAAAATATGTCGATAATTGAATGATTGAGAGTTGAGACTTGAGAGCTTTTAAAGTGAAGGGCAGTTCAAGTTTTTGATGCCAGATTAAGTATTAAATTTAGGGGTTTTTCACTTATATTATCGTATGAGATATTATGATGTGTACAATATAATAAGAATAATATAATAATAAGAATTTAGGTATTCAAAAAATAAAATATTATACACAGATTTACAATAACATTGTTATTGTGTTTTTGTAGCGTAAATATAATATAATTTACATAAAACAAGAAGAAACAAAACAAAATATAGATATTTACACAATAAACAAAAACAGAACAACAAATAAACAAGAACAAAAAACAAATACTAATAAAAATATTAAAAAAAAACTCGACTGAAAAAAAATAGATACGCAACGCACAACTTCCCTCTGACGCTAGCGAAGCTGCGGGCAAAAGCTAGTTTTATACAAAAATACTCACAGATATTCTTTGAGTTAAAGCATGCTTATTATAATATATTGATTAAATACATGAACTTATTTTATATAAATCACTGTTTCATCATAATAAATATGATTTCGAGTTCACTTCACTAAAAATTACAGTTTTTTTTGCAAATTACAAAACATGAGTTAACAAATTTTGTAAAACTTGAAATACTCCGGTAAATTTAGACAATTGAAATAACACAAATTCTGACAGAACTAAATATTGGTAGAGACCTTGGGTTTGCCCTAATAAATTGAAATTTAAAAGTCCCCATAAATCCCATTTGAGCTAACAAAGTTATGCGGGGTCAAAGGTCAACATTTCAGGTTTTTTGGGTTTTTCTCGAAAACGGTAAGTTTTATCAAAAAATACTTCAGACCGAAGTTATAGATGTCAAAATTATCTACAAATATGGCTCTTATGTTTTTTTCCCTAATTATCACCGTTACTGAGATATCTAGTACGCTCTAGTGCGAGGTGGACTTACTTTTGAAGTACTGACTTGTTCATCCTCGCGTTGTCTTTTTGCTTTTTGAACGCGCTAATCTCAGGAACTACAGGTTCAAATTGAAAAAATCTTTTTGTGTTGTATAGTCCATTTATTGAGGAAGGCTTTAAGCTATATAACATTAAAGGAAGGTTTTATAACATCACGCTGCGACCAATAGGTGGAAAAGACGGGAAAAATGGTTCATCTTTGAAGGCTTTCGTTGTCTGTTTGACGCGCTGATCTCAGGAACCGCTTGATCAATTAAAAAAAAATGTGCTAAGTAGATAGTCCATTTGTCGAGGAAGGCTTTAAGCTATTTAACATCACGTTGCGACCAACAGGAGTGAAGAATCAGTGGAAAATGTGGAAAAAACGGGGAAAATATTCATCTTTGAGGGCTTCCGTTGTCTGTTTGAACACGCTGATCTCAGGAACTGCTTGATCGATTTGAAAAATTATTTTTATGTAATATAGTCCATTTATCGAGGAAGGCTTTAAGCTATATAACATTAACCTGCAACAAATATGAACGAAGCGTCAGTGAAAAATTTAGCAAAAACGGGGAAAATTATTCATATTGGACAGATTTTAATGAATTGTTTTGTGTTTGTTCAAGTGGATTTGAGAATGGTTTAGATTTGCAATTGGACCTGGTAGGTAGCGCTGCTGTCAGTACGTCAACAAATTTAATTCTAAGGCGGTACGAAGTTCGCCGGGACAGCTAGTATATATATATCTATGGTGACAGCACTCTGCACTATGTTCATCCTAGAAATTGTCTCTGGCTTTTGGACATTAGAATTTTTTAGAAACGATAACGAGGTTTATCAGAAAATTAAATAATATGTGATTTAAAGAGATCATAGTTGAAGCAGTAGCTTTTAATGTTGTTTCTCTTTACAGGTTAGTAAATATTTTTATGTAAATCTTTTAGATTAAGTAAATAGAGTAAGTGGTGTTTGCTAAAATTAAACATGATTTTTCATAAAAGAATAAATTCCTCTTTACAGAGCAACAACTTAAGTTTTGTTTCATTAAACAACATATTACAAAACAACATTATTTATATCTGTTGTAAACTATGGAGAAGTTAAAATTTGAATTTGTTGTAAAATCGGGTGAAGACCCAAAGACAAATGTGATCTACATAACCTCAATTATGGATGCCGATAAAAACGTGTTCTTAATTCCGGAACAATTGCAACCGATAAGGCTACCTAATTTTATTGCAGATGAAATTGATAGAAATAAATTGAAAGACACTGAGGATTTATTTAGTAGTATTCGGGGCTTAGAACATTTAATAATTAATAAAAGGATTTTGGATAAAAAAGTAATAGATTCGGAAAATAAAATAAAAGAAAAAAGTTTCAAAGACCGACCATGCAGAATATGTGAAAAAGAAAAGAAAGGAACTCGCTATCATTCAGAATCTGTGTGTTGGTTCAAAAATAAAGATAATGATCGCTCAAAAAAAGAGTTAATTAGGAGTGTCAATAATTCTGAATTAGAAATGAGTTTACATGAAATAGACCCAAAAAACTAATAATTCCACCATTAATCAAAATCAAGTTAATTATAAATGATTCAGTTGAAACGTTCGGTGTCTACGATTCAGGATCAAATGTTAGTATAATTAACTCAAGATTGTTGTCCTTAAAAAACACACCAAACAACAACATTAATAGTAAAGCAAACTTAAAAACGATTAATGGTGTAAAAAAATCTATAGGAATATCTGGTTATTTTATAGCATTTTATACTACGTTATTTTTTTGATTGATAAAACTTTTTGTAGGTAAGAACCGATTGAATTGAAATACCTACACAAAATTATAAGCAGAGCTATCCTAATTCCTATCCGCGTGGAACCCGTAGGTAGTTGGGTACCCAAAAATTTTCCGCGATAAAAAGCGAGTCCTATGTGTTTATCCAAGGGCTAAACTACTACGGTAACAAATTTTATAAAAATCTGTTCCGTAGTTTCTGAGATTAGCGCGCACAAACGTACAGATCAAAAATCTTTTAAGAAAATCATAAAAGTCATTGTTTTGGGTTAAAAACTAAAAACCTATGTATTAAACACTCATAAATCAAGCACAAATAAATTAAATATTACATATAACAACAAAAAAGAAAGAAATTTAATTAGGTTTACCTACACTACACTCAAAATATTCTACTGAAATAGTATACAAATGTAATATATAATACATAAGTATTATGAATATTTAACTTTAGCATTCTTGTCAGATTTATTTTTCAACATGATAGATAGATGACAATAGGTATATTATGTCAAATTATATAATGCTTTCCACTCACGGGCTATCGATTGCTTCATCATCATCATCAAATTGGAAAGTAATTCGTATTTGAAAGTAAATTGCTAACGATAAACTATTACACAAAATTATTAGTGTAAGACCTACCAGCCAGTTTTTGCGATCGGGGTCAAAAGTTGGAACAAAATTTACGCGTATATATACGAGTTTCACATAAAAAGTATAGTAAGGCGGTCCTAGGATCTTAGACTATATTCAATTTTTATCTAAACCGATTTACTTGCAACTACGAATCCAGTAAATATTTAAATTGTAAAGACTAAATCGATCGATAGCTTGTGAGTGGGAGCTTTAAATCAAAAGCACTAAGGAGTATTTATATTAACTTAAAAGCAAATCGCTCCCAAACAACTTTATTTCCCTTTTTATTCCCGTTAGGGGACGAATTTCAATAAACTATGATACACGAATTCTATCAATTCTGTTACATAATGTTTGTGCAAAATATGAAGTAGATTGGACCAAGGAATCACGTTGCCCCATACAAACTGTTTTCCCCCTTTTCACCCCCTTAGGAATCGAATTTCGAAAAATCCCTTCTTATCGGATCCCTACGCATTACAAAGAGCAAGCCCTGCAAGTTTCAGGTTTCTACGATCAGCGGTTTAGGCTGTGCGTTGATCCGTCAGTCATTCAGGACAAAGGATTTTATATTGTTTAAAATTCTACCATATTTTAACTTCTCGTTTTATTGAAAAGTGACAAAGATTATAATACGATATTTGTTTGACGACCTCTGTGGGTCAGTTGAGTGCTTTGGTGCTCAAGCCTGGGGTCGCCGGTTCGAATCCTGCCGAAGGAAAAAAAGTTTTTCTGTGTTCCTGGGTCTTGGATGTGTATTAAATATGTGTATAATATAACAAATCTTAAATATATATTGTATAGTATAAAAGTATTAAATATACTTCCCGTTTTCTGGTACCTACCTGTAACACAAATTCTTCGGATACTTAGCACGGCGCCAGATTGACGTGGTATGGAGCGTCCATAGATATTATTATTATTATTTGTTTCAATAAATGAAATTTATTGTGTAGTGATTGCATGCCAGAATTCTCTACGGCCCTCCGGATTCCGGTGCATATAGTCCCAGCCTAAATAATGCACGCAATATTGTTTAAAACAAAGTCATATTATTGCTTACCTGATATGACTTTGATATATTTTGTTATGCATAATATTATTATATTTATAAAAATACAGACATATCATTACGTTTTCTTCTGCCAGTCAGTAAAAACTTTAAATAGGTACATACCTAATAATAATTATGTACTTTATTTTTAATACTATTGTACAGTTTTACCGCATACTTATTAATCTAATTTTACATTTAGTTTAACCTTTGTTAGTAGGTATTGCGAATAAGTAAAATGTTATATAACTTCATAATTTGTAGGTATTGGATTCCAATTTCATGGGCACGCAATAATAATAATTATGACAACATGAAAATATTTCAAGATTCTCATTCATATAACGTTATTTTACGCCGATGTCAAATGGCCTGCTAGGCCATTTGACCTAATTAATTATTTAATTATTAATCTGGCTATGTCGTGTGGTAATCTGGCTATGTCGTGTGGTAATCTGAATATTTTGGTTACCAATATTTAGCCCTCATATCCACGAGAGTTTTTTGTGGTCGCGACTCGTGACGCGACAGGAAAAACTGCATTGTAATAATCTACAATAGAGCTGAAAATTGAAGTGTCAAGTGTACACGAATTTCAGCTGTGTCGTATTAGCGCAAAGTTCTATATTTTAAGTGTAGTTTTTTCAGTCGCGATCACATAAAAACGCTCGTGGAAACGTAGCCTTACTTTTGTATTTTTAATGCAATAAAAACGATCAAATTATAGTTGTTTTGTTGTTTATTGTTTTTTTTTACCTTTTTAACCTAATAATTAGGTTTTAAAAATAAAATTGATAACAATAACTTATGTATAGTTTTTTTTAAAAATTTTTTCATTGTAGGCTTGAACCTTTTGCACTTTAGAAGATAATAATAATACGTAAAAAAGCTACGGTATAATTTTGAATTTCGAAATTATTATTTTTTTATTCGGAGTACCACCTCTTAAAGGTACGAACGCACTAGGCGGAACTGCACTTCAGCGGAACTGAGCGACACGTCGCGTCAAAATATTATTTATATGCAAATACATGAGATATGACTTTGGCGCGCAGTTCGCTGCAGTGTAGTTCCGTTACCGCTTAGTGCGTGTTATCTCATATAATTTCATATAAAGAATATTTTGACGCGACGTGTCGCTCAGTTCCGCCGAAGTGCAGTTCCGCCTAGTGCGGCCGTACCTTAATACGTAGTATAGCTTTACATTCTCTTTGGCTTGTACCTTACACTGCACGTGCGCCTTGTATGCAGCCCGGTGCAACCTGACATTCGAACTCTTTTTTTTTAAATTTAATATGGCGTCGGCTTATAACCATTTGCCGGTGTCAAGTAAAAAAGGTGGGAAATTGAACATTCGTTCAAAAGAGATGTTCAAGAAATGTATGAGGCCTGGGCCTATAATAGGCTATAATATAGCTACATAATATAGTAAACGTTTCCTATTCTTTATTTTGTTTAATTTCACTTCGTTTCCTAGTAAATTTAAATTAACTTAGTCAAGGAGAGCAACACAAAGTAAAATAAAACATGGCGAATCAGATCCAGAATTAACTAAAGAATGTAATTTTGTCAATGACATGTCTTTTGACAAAGAAAGTCGTATGACATTCAAGACGACGTCTCTTCGTAAAACTGTCTACTACCTACGTCAAAAGTCAAGTCAAAACAACTGTCATAACCTCCCTAAAAATAGTGTTCTCGCAATAAAAAACTCTTCAAATAATCACTTTTGTACGCATGTACCCTTCTTCAAATATTTTTTTTCGTATTTTTATGATATTCCCATATTTTTTTCCTATTTACCTATGTAGTGTACATAGAACTAGCCCAAAATCAAACAACTCTTTTTCATCATCGTATTTCTAAATCGTCAAGCCAAAGAACACAAATTTAAAAACCTAACCAAGAGCATGTCAGGACATGTCTAAGGAGGGTTCCGTAACTATAAACGCGTAATATGCTTTTTTTTTTACTCCAAAAGTTACTGTCCGATTTGGTTCAAAATAATTTTCCTAAAGAGTTTTTAGCATGATCTATCAGCATGGAAATTTGCAAGTTTCTATCTCCTATAGTTTAAAAATGCTAGGGGGGGGACCAACTTACAAACTACTTTGGAGGCCGATTACTCGAAAATGGTTAACTTTATAAAAAAGTAACGTATGAAACCTTGCCTTTATTTTAAAAGACCTATTCTACGATACCCCACACGATGGTGTAGAGTGAAAAAATATTTTTCATCCCCACTTCACATGTATGGAGAGCCACCCCTAAAATATAAAATTATTATTTTTTTATGATCCCGAAACCGTGATCTATACACAATCTATAACTGCACCAAATTTCATCAATTTATATTCATAATTACAGGAGCTAGAGGCGCGGACAGACAGACAGACAGACAGACAGACAGACGGACAGAGCGAAACTATAAGGGTTCCTTAAGTATTACGGAACCCTAAAAAGAAACACGAGTACACTACGTTGCCGATAACCGATTTACATTTCCAGAAAAATTCCATTCGAACTCTTACAATGAAACGTGATTATTGTGTAATGAATTATGTTCAATTTTGAATAGCAATCTTAAATATGCAGCGTCTTGTCGCGTATTGTTTCGTTTCGGTGTGACTTGAACCTAATGAACATCGTCACGCTCGCGCTGTAGTCACGATCTTTGGTGTGTGCGAGTTTTTGTCACTAGTGTCTAGTCGCCCGCGCCGTAAATAAATATTAAACTACTTACATTAATTTGTATGACATCGAATTAGTTACCATTGTTTGCCACCAGGGGCGTTGTTTCGGTGTCATACAAATTGTAGTTAACTTCTTCACGGCGACTAGTGACAAAAACTCGCACTCAGCACACAGATAAACACGGACCACACGTGAACGGCTTAAAAAACCGGCACCACACTTGCAACTCCTTCTGTGTGGGTGTCCACTGTCCAATATCCATGTGCAGCGGTTTAGTCTGCTCGTATGCCGGACTTATTCCATAAAGTAATATTATAGCTGATAACGTAAAAATTTTTTCTCTAATTTCAGCATCGTACTGGTGGTAGTAGTGAGCGGTCACCACCAGCGTAAGTTCCCCGCCGGGTTCAGGTTCGGAGCCGCGACTGCGTCCTACCAGATAGAAGGAGGATGGAATGTTGATGGTATGTTACTATATATTGTTATTACTTGCAATTAGTGTCAATTCCTGAGGAGCTGAGAAAAGTCGCAGGGAGTCGGTGGATACAGGCCGCGAGCGACCGGTCAAAGTATTATGTGTTCTGTGGACCAGTCGCACTGAAAATCTATGGGGGAGGCCTATGTCCTGCAGTGTATGTCACCAGGCTGAAACGACGAGGTCAATTCACACCGAAATGAAACGAAATTGGGTTTTATCCATTACACAGGAAGATACACGTTTCAAAGTCAGAGTTCGAATGGAAAGTGGCTGCTCGCTGCACAGCTCACGTGCAGTGTCTGATGTCATATTACGAGTATCTTTTTATGTCGTGAATAAAGTTCAATTTTGAATAGCTATCTTGAAAATGCAGTACCGCGTAGCTTCGCGTATCATTGCGGTGTGAAATGCCCCTTACACCCGTATCATTAGTTGTTACCTCGAGATTTCCTCCACTCGACTCAACCTCAATCCACGAAAGTTGTATCATTAGTTCAACAAAATTCCCTCGACTTCAGGAATTTCCTTACGCAAGTCGAGGAATCAACTGTCAAACTTAAGGTACCTCAGGACGTACCTTGAGGCTCCCTCGAGCGTCTATTTCCGACATTTATATGAATTTTTTTACAAACAGAGTGGAATTATTTGAAGCATTACGTAATTACAGAGGGATACTTATTTAAAGATAAGCATGGAGGATTTTTTGGATCTTTACTTTACGAAAATCCGCCACTGCCTTAACGAAATTCCGTATTTTATACAGCGTATCTATTCATCATTCTGTAAAATTTGGATCGAGTTTTAATGGTTACTGTTGGTGTTAACATAAAAAAATATATTTTTCCATGATTATTTATGTTTATTGTATTGTCATACCTCCACTCAACCTTACTAGAGGAGCAAACAGCAGAGGTAGAAATTATGTTTAAGAATACCAAACTCGAGGAACTTCTCAAGGATACCTCAGATGAGGTTGAGTCGAGGCGGAGCTGAGGAAACAACTAATGATACGGGTGTTAGTCTCTTAGCAACCGACTGGCTTTACTAACACAATTTACTTTTACAAATGTTGGGAGTAACTACCTACTTCGCCAAAGGCTTGACAAAGTTAAGCTAAAAACATTTTGTAAATAAGAAAGGGTGGTATAACGCGTTTCAAATAAGAATAGGAACGTCAATGACTGTTTTCTGTCAAATATCACTTTAAAAAGTGCGATTTTCAGAAAAACTTGCATATAAATATTAATAGTCTTGCATCGAATTTAAATTAAAACGTTAAATAGTAATCAATTATCTAAACATAAATTTAACTATCATAACAGTACATAAATCCGAAACAATATGTCGCCGACTCGATCCTATTCTCATTTGAATCGCACTATATTACAATATCTATCAAAGATCTTTGTCCAATGTGCAGTCGAAGACTCATCCAGTGTATTCTACACTAATATTATAAAGATGAAAGATTTGTATTTTTGTATGTTTGTAATGAATAAACTCTAAAACTACTGTGCCGATTTCAAAATTTTTTTCACTATTAGAAAGCTCCATTTATCCTGAGTAACATAGGCTATATTTATTGATAGAAAAGATTAGGAATCCTTACTAAAAACTTTAGTAACGTAATCCAAGGTGTAAAAAAAACGCAATAAAACATTTTTCGTATCATGCGCTGCGGATACTATTGATGATAGAATAAAAGTATGTTCTACAATATTAAAGAACATAATCAATAACTACAAAGAACTTTGCGATACTACCTACTTGTCCAACTATTATCGTTATGTCACAATAACCACTTTTTATATTTTAAAAGTTGATAGAAATACCGACCAAAATTCGACCATGTTATTCATACTTCTGTTTAAATCCTTATCCAATTAAATCATATTGTTTTCAAGACTGTTTAAATTCATGTATATTACTTTTTGAATTGTTCAAATCGGCTATTTCATTCAATAGATATTACGAATTTAATAAGTTATAGAAAAAAAAAACCTGAACGCAGTCACGTAAAAATTACTAAACCGATTATCATGAAATTTGGCACAGATATAAAGTAGACCATGGGAAAGGACTTAGGCTACTTATATAGACTTATATATAACCGTAGATAACTGTACTTACGCGGGTGTAATGGGCGCGGGCTGGACCTTTTTTTTAACTATTGGAAAAGGTGTATGTTGTAGGAGTAGGTGTATGAGTTGGTGTAGTTGTATGAGTAGGTATAGAAGTAGGTGTAGGAGTAGGTGTAGTCATTTATTCATTCCAGTTCATATTTAAGACAGAACAACATCTGTCGGCGTCAGCTAGTACTTTATAACGGTACTAGCTTTTGCCCGCGACTTCGTCCGCGTGGAACAATACTTTGGGATATCGCTGAAATTTACCCGCGACTTTATTTATGACTAACGAAACCGGAATCCTATTTTTTTAAACGGAACCCTAAAATAAAAGTAGCCTATGTACCCTATAACATCAGCTATCTGCTAGTGAAAGTCCCGTGAAAATCGGTCCAGCCGTTTCAGAGATTAGTCGGAACAAACAGACAGACAGACCGACTTACAGACAGACAGACGGACAGACAAAAATAAAAAAAAATGTATTTTATTGTAAGTACCGAATATACTTTCAGATTCATTATGTAAAAAGCTGTTAATTTGAAGTTACAAACAGACACTTAAATTGTATTTAACTGTATAGATGTATAGATATTATAATGTATTATATTTTAAGATATTATCAATTTGATGTTTATAAAATAACTAATCTATTTAACTAAACTAAACATTAACCCGCACGCGCACCCCGCCTTGGTGACGCCCACTTCGCAACGGGCCGTGCAGCAGAAATCGTAATATATTAATTTCGCCATAACTTCAAAACCAAATGTCCAATTTTAATCATTCAAAGACCAAATATTATCTACATAAACTGTACTTAGTGATGAAATAATTTATTTTGATAAGGATTAATAACATGAGTAAAATAAACGCGTTTAAATGTAGTCCAAAAAAAATTCAAGATTTCTAAATAAAAAAATGGTTGCTGTGCCTCACTCGACATAGATAGGTATAGTGTGTCGCGGACTTTTTTGTAGATATTTATAAGATCTACAATTAATTAGAACATTTTATGGTTCTATCTTTTATAGTTTAGGCAGCGTACGCAAAATAAGTAACTTTTCTGGTTGATTTTTTACACCTTGTGTCCGAAAAACCCAAATATCTTACGGAACCCTATTTTTTTCCAAAATAAAATTTAGCCTATGTTACTCGTGGATAATGTAGCTTTCGAATGGTGAAAGAATTTTTGAAATCGGTCCAGTACTTTTTGAGCCTATTCATTACAAACAAACAAACAAACAAACAAACAAACAAACAAACATACAAACAAAGTTTTCCTCTTTATAATATTAGTGTAGATTAGCAGTAGAGCGGATCTGCCATCAACTGTATATATTATAATTTATAGTCATCCAAGAAGTTGGCCATATTTTTTATACTATTCATCAAATGAACAAGGAAATGAGAAGAATATATAAACGAAACGGAAAGAAAGGGATTTCTCATAACAGATTGGATAAAGATTTAATCAATGATCGAATATCCAAGATCTTTTTATGATCAAATTTCTTGCCTCTTTCTCTTTCGTTTGTATCTGTATCTCCTTTTCCTGTTCAGTTCATTTGACAAAGATATTTAGATGCAGTCATCCAATTTCTTTGATCAAATGCATATTGGACAAAGATCTTTGATAGATGTAATACCACCCTTACACACATTTTGCGGTCAGCCAGCATCGTAAACGGCAGTACGAGTGTCGAAGACTATTTCAATGTTTTTGTTCCCAGATAAAGGCATGAGCATCTGGGACACCCTCTTCCAAAGCAACTCGTCGTCCAGCTTCGGGCTCGACGGCAGCACCGGCGACGTGGCGTGCGACAGCTACCACCAGTGGCGACGCGACGTGGACATGGCGCAGGAACTGGGCCTGCATTACTATCGGTAATAAACCTTTTCTCCACCACACGTTCCCACCACAGCAGCTCCTGCAGGAGCTCCTCAAAATTAAACTTTAATCCTTTGAAATTAAAGCTAGAATAATCCGCTGCAAAAGGACAAAAAAAAAGGATAAAGTAAAGATATGAAAAGAATCACAAAAATATCCGTCTGACGAGGATTTGAACACAAGGCACTAATTTGCCAAAATCAAAGAATATAATATTAATAACAAACGTAAACTGAACGTAAATAACCTCAAAATAACCTCGCCAAAACGCAAAAACTCCAACGCTGACCAAGCCACCAACCGGATTAGACATTTAGAAATCGAAATACTATTATCAATGGGGGATTTACATGGGTGACTAAAGCCGCACGATTTCAGCCGCACGGCGAAAATCGACCGTGTAAATGGCAATTCGGCGAGGCCGCAAGTGACTAAAGCAGCAAGCCCCAACTTTTGTAGCGTTTACAGGGGTGACTAGCCGCACGATTTCCGCAGCACGGTGAAAATCGACCGTGAAAATTCCAATTCGGCGAAGCCGCGAGTGACTAAAGCCGCAAGCTCCAAAGTTGGGTATCATTCGACTTTTGCAGCACGGCGCTCAGCTCGGCGGAACGCGGCGGGCAAAGAGTAAAAAATATATGTATAGGAACGTACATAGGAACGTACAGGATACGTACAGAGGAACAGCTTTCATAGAAACTTCTATATCGATACACATTTTGTAAGGGATGTCATAGAAGATTAATGTCATAGAAGATTAGGGTAAATTAAAGTCTAGCGTTAGTACAGTTATTGAGAAAGTCTTATACACACCACAACCCAGCATCGAACCTGCACCAGCACGTGTGTGACTCAAGGGGTCTATTCACTAAACTGTAATAATTATAATAAAGCAAGCCTATTATTGTTTATATATTATATGAGACATTTTAAATATTATTTTAATGTTACCCGACTGCGCGACGCAAAGGAGTAGTAATGTGCTTATTAGCCTTCGAATGTATATACCTACATAATATGTATGTGGATTGTACCTTTGGCCACTATTTAGACCAAACGCGTAGGCTCATTTCTTTACTAACTACCGTATACTTTCTATATATATTTATATTTTTTATACTAGAAACTTTTTCATTGTTAGGTATTCAATATAATTATATTTAGGTCAAAAGTCCCGACTACTGGACTGATTTTTAGGGTTCCGTAATACTTAAGGAACCCTTATAGTTTCGCTCTGTCCGTCTGTCTGTCTGTCTGTCTGTCTGTCTGTCTGTCTGTCTGTCTGTCTGTCTGTCTGTCTGTCCGCGCCTCTAGCTCCTGTAATTATGAATATAAATTGATGAAGTTTGGTGCAGTTATAGATTGTGTCTATATCACGGTTTCGGGATCACAAAAAAAGAATAATTTTATATTTTAGGGGTGGCTCTCCATACATGTGAAGTGGGGATGAAAAATATTTTTTCACTCTATCCCATCGTGTGGGGTATCGTAGAATAGGTCTTTTAAAATAAAGGCAAGGTTTCATACGTTACTTTTTTATAAAGTTGACCATTTTCGAGTAATCAGCCTCCAAAGTAGTTTGTAAGTTGGTCCCCCCCCTAGCATTTTTAAACTATAGGAGATAGAAACTTGCAAATTTCCATGCTGATAGATCATGCTAAAAACTATTTAGGAAAATTATTGTGAACGAAATCGGACAGTAACTTTTGGAGTAATTAAAAAAAAAGCATATTACGCGTTTATAGTTACGGAACCCTCCTTAGACATGTCCTGACATGCTCTTGGTTATTTCTTTTCGTTTTTACGCAGTCGGGTTTTCTTTTATTTTTTCATACACATGCCATTTGCAAATTTTAAATCATACAAAAGTATATGATTTTTAGGGCCCATAGTTTAATAAAGCACTTATTATACTCAGATACAAAAAGAGGTCATGTTTAAAATATTTTTTCTGGTCTTCTGTACCTTTATATTTGGTGGCTTACTCTGTGGCTCAGTGGTTCAGCGCTTTGGTGCTCAAGCCGGAGGGCGCAAGTTCGAATCCTGCCGAAGGAACAAAAGTATTTCTGTGTTCCTGGGTCATAGATGTGTATTAAATATGTGTATAATATAATAAAAATCTTAAATATATGTAAGTATAAAATTATTAAATATACTTCCCGTTGTCTGGTATCTGTAGCACAAGTTCTTCGCATACTTAGCACGGGGCCAGTTTGACGTGGTGTGGAGCGTCGATAGATATTATTATTATTTTTGTTTAAATTTACCCAATAACAGCGGATTTATTGACCTTAAGGCCACGTAGACCGAGCGAAATAGGCATTTAACGCTTCCAAGAGTTGCCCGCAATTGCCGCAAAGCGAGCCGCGCGCCTACGTCGCCGGCGTGAACTTACATGAACCCAAAGTGTTACAGTGTAGACGTGTCGGCAGTAGGTCATCTTATTTTATTATTTGTATTGAAAAAGATAATAAAATCCATAGATAACTGTTTTAATGCAACACATAGCACACATAATTTGAATAGATATTATAGGTAGGTACCTACCTAAGTAAAAAATGCTTAAATTATATTCAATTATTTTGACACTTTCTATGCAGTGTGTTCTGTTACAAGTATAAAAACACGCTGTGTTCGATGTGTGCATGGAGACGAGTACCTATCGTTAGCTCGTGTGGTCACTAAAGTACGTGTCGTTTCGTGAGATAATAATACTGTATCAGGTAGGTGCTGACGATTTGATGGTAACTACTTAGGCAGACACTTGCAAAAAATGTATTCCTACTGCCGAGTCCGCACGTTTGCCACTTGCTGCAAAATCCAAACCTCCACAAACGTTTGACTTTTTGAAAATCCAGATTTCCGAATTTTTTCTCCCAAAAATCCGGATTATCCGGATAATTCAGATTTTTTCATTTTTTTAAAATTTGTTGCATATTTTATAAAACTTTAATGTTTATTTTACTACTATGTTGTAGCAAAACTTACACTCATTAGTAAAAAAAAGAGTTACTTTTTTATAATTTAATTTAAATAAATTCTGATTTTAAGTTGTAAGTATTAGAATTACAATCTGAATAAATAAAAACATAATGAGATTATATCAAAATTATATACTTAATTATATATTTTTTTTATTTTTAGAAATATTTTTGATTACGTTTCAAATCCTACAATGTTCAGTTTTATAGTTAGTATTTTATTTTAAACTAGCTTTTGCCCGCGACTTCGTCCGCGTGGAACAATACTTTGGGATATCGCTGAAATTTACCCGCGACTTTATTTATGACTAACGAAAGCGGAATCCTATTTTTTTAAACGGAACCCTAAAATAAAAGTAGCCTATGTTAGACCCTATAACATCAGCTATCTGCTAGTGAAAGTCCCGTGAAAATCGGTCCAGCCGTTTCAGAGATTAGTCGGAACAAACAGACAGACAGACCGACTGACAGACAGACAGACGGACAGACAAAAATTAAAAAAAAATGTATTTTATTGTAAGTACCGAATATACCTACTTTCAGATTCATTAGCTGTTAATTTGAAGTTACAAACAGACACTTAAATTGTATTTAACTGTATAGATGTATAGATATTATAATGTATTATATTTTAAGATATTATCAATTTGATGTTTATAAAATAACTAAACTATTTAACTAAACTAAACTAAACTAAACATTAACCCGCAGCGCACCCCGCCTTGGTGACGCCCACTTCGCAACGGGCCGTGCAGCAGAAATCGTAATATTTTAATTTCGCCATAACTTCAAAACCAAACGTCCAATTTTAATCATTCAAAGACCAAATATTATCTACATAAACTGTACTTAGTGATGAAATAAGGATTAATAACATGAGTAAAATAAACGCGTTTAAATGTAGTCCAAAAAAAATTCAAGATTTCTAAATAAAAAAATGGTTGTTGT
This sequence comes from Glaucopsyche alexis, assembly GCA_905404095.1. Lineage (NCBI taxonomy): Eukaryota > Metazoa > Arthropoda > Insecta > Lepidoptera > Lycaenidae > Glaucopsyche > Glaucopsyche alexis. The sequence continues at coordinate 30,909,046 of FR990043.1, read as the reverse complement.
GCCTCACTCGACATAGATAGGTATAGTGTGTCGCGGACTTTTTTGTAGATATTTATAAGATCTACAATTAATTAGACCATTTTATGGTTCTATCTTTTATAGTTTAGGCAGCGTACGCAAAATAAGTAACTTTTCTGGTTGATTTTTTACACCTTGTGTCCGAGAAACCCAAATATCTTACGGAACCCTATTTTTTTTCAAAATAAAATTTAGCCTATGTTACTCGTGGATAATGTAGCTTTCGAATGGTGAAAGAATTTTTGAAATCGGTCCAGTACTTTTTGAGCCTATTCATTACAAACAAACAAACAAACAAACATACAAACAAAGTTTTCCTCTTTATAATATTAGTGTAGATAAGGTATGTATATATTGTTATTTACTAAATGTTCCAGCAGAAAGAATTATAAAAAATTGGAATAGCCTGTGATCTTTTTAACGCTTTTTTTACATATTCACCACTACCGTTTTCGTAAAGTTCCATTTCTATGTGAAAGTACTAACGTAGGAAAATTAATACAGTTTAATAAAACGTAGGAAACTGAAAATCCTTTAAATCGAGATCCGGGGAGTGAAGACAAATCATTTGAAGCATGGGGCTGAACAAATAGTTTTGTATGGACGAAATTGGACCACTTTTGAGTTATTGAAAGTAAAAATCACCCACCTGTTTAGGTAATAATTGAACACGTAAATGGTGTTTTTAATTCCCTCGGTAACAGAAGTACAATAAGCAATTCTAAGCACAATTTAAAACCTATAACTGTTGTAAGATCTTTATTTTAACATTTTACTTACAAATAAACAGTAACATCTTACTCTTCATTGCACTTTGAAGTTTCCGCTATAAGATGAAAACTACATTACTTAAAAAAATAACAGTGGTTTACACAAATCGTTGGTGCTATTGTTGACACCTATATCTTATCTTTAAAATATTATCTAAAAATAATTATTTCTACGCAAAAACAGGAGCGTTGATTTTCATTTAGTTTTGCTACTGACTCGTTCGGCAAAATTCTCTCTAATCTTAAACCAACCAGTCAGGTATTATCGACTCCAAAACTTCTTCCTGATATCATAGAGATAATATTTAGGTATTTGGACTTAGATATTCATTATTTAGAAGATAATTAAATATAGTTAAACCACTACATTTATTTTTAAGCTATCATATTAATTTGGCATTCTATGATTGTAGAAATTAAAATTGCAATAATATGTTTCGACTTTCGTTAGTAAGAATTCAATAAATATAAAAATACAAACCTTTAATTGGGTTTGGATTTGCTTATTATACTTCTTACTACTTGTGCAATTGAAACTGAAACCATATTCAGTGTTTTTATAAATTGGATCACCTATTAATGAACTGTACTACTACTGAAAAAATATAAAATTGTAAGTATCTTAGAAACAGTCCATACATATTATACATATATAGCGGCCATAATATTTTAACAGATCTTCATCCCTCGCATCTCCATTTAATGGATTGACTATGTTCTACCAAATAACTTGAATAAATGGAAAAATGTGTCAACAATTTCAACAGGACAACAAATAATATCAAATTATCCAAAGGCATGTATTTAAACTCACGACAAAACATATTTATTTCTTATGTTTACGCGAATATTGTTCATTGTTTTAAACACTTACGGATTTTGTCGCGTTACGTAAACGTAACCGTAAAACGTAAACCTTGACAAAATCCGTAAGTGTTTAAAACAATCACGACAAAACAATTAAATTTTGGATGTGAAAATACCGAATATTGAATACTAAATTACCATGTTGGCTAAAGAATGTAAGGAATAAAAAATTACAAATCTGGTGACTAAATAATACCACTGAATATTCCAAACTGGCAGACTGATATTATATTAGCGAACAAATAACCATCTTGGCGACAATTTGTGAGTACACATTTAATTTAAGAATAGGTACATATATTTTCCGTAATGTAGGTAACTCAAAAAACATACAAGCAGCAAAACCAGCGCACATAAAAAAAACAAAGGAGCGTACAAAATTCCCAATTTTTAATTTTCCTCGACTTGGTGTAGATATTGGGTAGATTCATTTTGAAATTTAAAAATAACGGTTATTCATTTTTCGCAAAATTAACATAGGTGTCGTTACCAAGTTTTTGGGGGTGCTGGATACGAAAATGACATTCATTTTGAAATTCCAATATGGCGGACATACTTAATTTTAAAATAAAATAATGTGCTGATGTGAGATCTCAAACTGATAGGGGACCACGGAAGATCAGGCGCCTCGGCATTGCCGTGGTCGATGCCTGAGTGGATTCCCTTTGAACATGTGGTGTAGGGATTTTATTCTGTTTTTCGATTCATTTTTTTTTGTTGTCTTTATGTCCCTTATGTGTGTTCAATAAATATATTTTTATTTTTATTTTATAAAAATAATATGGTTGTCCCTTTGTTGGTTTCTGGGGGTGCTGATTACAAAAAAGTCATCCATTTTAAATTTCCTTAGTAACCCCGCAACCTCAAATTTTCTTCATGATGGGAGAAAAAGAAATTCGAAAATCCTGAATATTCCAACATTTCTATAGCTTTATGCATCCCGGCCCCGGTATCTCAATGTAGAGCATTTATATTTTTTTAATAAAATAGATTCTATCTCGGAAACGGTGCATCCTAATGAAAAATAATGAAAATTTCCTCCCCCTTAGAAACTCCGCAACATCATATTTTCTTCATGATGGAAGAAAAAAAATCTGAAAATCCTAAATTTTCCAAATTTTCTATAGCGTTTTACACCGTTCGTGTCTCAAAGTAGAGCATTATCGTATTTTTTTTCTATAATGGCTTCTATCTCAGAAACGGTGCATCCTACTTGAAAAATAATGAAAATTACCTCTCCCTTAATAACTCCGTAACCATATATTTTCTTCAAGATGAGAGAAAAAGAAATTCGAAAATCCTGAATTTTCCAACATTTCTATAGCTTTATATATCCCTCGTATCTCAATGTAGAGCATTTAATTTTTTTTTATAAAATTGATTCTATCTCGGAAACGGTGCATCCTATTGAAAAAATTATGAAAATTTCCTCCCCTTAAGAACCTCGCAACACCATAGTTTCTTCACGATGGAAGAAAAAGAAATTTGAAAATCCTGAATTTTCCAAAATTTCTATAGCTTTATACACTGTTCGTGTCAAAGTAGAACATTGCCATATTTTTTTTCTAAAATCGCTTCTATTTTAGAAACGGAAAAATAATACTATTACTGGAAAAATAATAAAAATTTCCTCCCCCTTAACCCGAAAATCGCATATTTTTTTCATTAATGCCAAAAAAAGAAATTATAAAATCCTGAATTTCGAAAAGTTTCTATACCTTACATAGCTGGTACCTCTACAAACTACATGTTAATTTTACGAAGATTGGATAGTCTCCATTTTGCACAATTAAATTGGAAGACAATTTTATAATCAGCATATGAAACATGGAAAAAGACATCCATTTTTAATAAAATAAAAAAATATACGCCATTTTGGAATTTTAAAACGGATTTTATTTTCATATTATTCTGCACCCCCAAAAACCTTGAAAACGATACCCATACCAAAGAAAAAAAAACCTCCAATAGTATCCAAAACTGGGATTTTCCGTAGCTTGCAAATTGAATTTTTAGCAGCTATTAATTTATCAATCAAATCTTTATAAGCTACTTACATGGTATAATGGTCACCAACTTATCGGTGCTAATTGGATTAAATTTCGCTACTTTTTATCTGCCGATTTTTGTATTTTTTGTCACTTGAGTGATTTCACCAGTTTGGTAATTTAGTCGCCAACATATTAATTCGCTGCCAAATTCAGCAATACAGTATGCTCACGTGCAGTCACCAACTTATTTTTTGTTCACTCGATTAATTATATCCCTTATTCAAATATTGTACGTCTAGAGTATATACTAATTACAATTAAAATATGTAATTTTCATAGTAGTAACCAAGATTGATTGAAGTAATTTAGTCGCCAACATATTAATTCGCTGCCAAATTCAGCAATACAGTATGCTCACGTGCAGTCACCAACTTATTTTTTGTTCACTCGATTAATTATATCCCTTATTCAAATATTGTACGTCTAGAGTACATACTAATTACAATTAAAATATGTAATTTTCATAGTAGTAACCAAGATTGAAAAAATCGAAAAATCCGGATTTTTCGAATTTTTCGAATTTCGAAGTATCCGGATTGCAACCCCTACTTGCGAGTGACTTGGTGTGTTCTGCAAAGGCAAGCATGACAGATGTTGAGCTCGTATCCTTATATTTTATTGTAAATAGAACAGCCTCCGTGGTCTAGTGGTTAGAGCTTGGCTCTCGACTCGGATGTCGCGTGGGGAGTTATTTATTATTATTATTGTAAAAACAGAAATCGAAATAAAAAGAAACGAAAAGTACGGCAAAGAAGATGGTAGATGTTACAAATTCATAAAAACCGTTTACTGGCTTATTCAATAATGTACTAAGGCTACTCCACGCATCAGCTACTTTTTTCTCATAATACACAACACAATAATATATGTATGGACGCTTCACACCAAGTCAATCTGGTCCCGTGGTAAGTTCTCGAAGAACTTGTGTTACGGGTACCAGACAACAGAAATATATTTAATAATTTTTATATTATACACATATTTAAGATTTTTAGTATATTTAGTATATTTAATACACATTCATGACCCAGGAACACAGAAAAAATGTTTGTTCCTTCAGCATTCAAACCCGCGGCCCCCGGCTTGAGCACCAACACACTCAACCACTGAGCCACAGAGGTCGTCTCATCTGGCAAAAGCAACGACATGGCGACGATAATGTTATTGTGTATGGTTATAATATGTATAACTAGCCGATGCCCGCAACTTCGTTTGCGCCTAACTGACGGAAGCGGAACCCTATTTTTTAAACGAAACCCTAAAATAAAAGTAGCCTATGTTAGACCTTATGACATCAGCTATCTGCCAGTGAAAGTCCCGCGAAAATCGGTCCAGCCGTTTCAGAGATTAGCCGAAACAAACAGACAGACAGACCGACAGACAGACAGACAGACGGACAGACATTTTAAAAAATTGGTATTTTATTGTAAGTACCGAATATACTTTCAGATGCATTATGTGAAAAGCTGTTAATTTGAAGTTACAAACAGACACTTCATTTTTATTTATCTGTATAAATTTAGTTCAAAAATAAAAAGAAGCATAAAAAAATACAAAACAAACTTTCCTATAGATTTTTATTGTATTATATGTCCAAGACCCGGGAACACAGGAAACTTTTTGTTCCTTCGGCGGGATTCAAACCCGCGACCCCCGGCTTGAGCACTAACATGCTCAATCACTGAGCCACAGAGGTCGTCTCATCTGGCAAAAGCAACGACGCGGCGACAATAAAATGTAACATGTTATTGTGTATGGTTATATGTATAACTAGCTGATGCCCGCAACTTCGTTTGCATAACTTCGTTACCCGCAACTAACGAAAACGGATCCCTATTTTTTATACGGAACCCTAAAATAAAAGTAGCCTATGTTAGACCTTATAACATCAGCTATCTGCCAGTGAAAGTCCCGTGAAAATCGGTCCAGCCGTTTCAGAGATTAGCCGGAACAAACAGACAGACAGACAGACAGACGGACAGACAAAAATTTTAAAAATTGATATTTTATTGTTAGTATCGAATATACTTTCATATGCATCAAGTGATAAGCTGTTAATTTGACATTACAAACAGACACTTCAATTATATTTATCTGTATAGATGTATAGATTTAGTTCAAAAATAAAAAGAAACATAAAAAAATACAAAGAAACTGACTTTCCTTTAGATTTTTATTGTATTATACATATCCATGACCCGGGAACACAGGAAACTTTTTGTTCCTTCGGCGGGATTCAAACCCGCGACCCCCGGCTTGAGCACCAACACGCTCAATCACTGAGCCACAGAGGTCGTCTCATCTGGCAAAAGCAATGACGCGGCGACGATAAAATATAACATGTTATTGTGTATGATATGTTCAAAAATAAAAAGAAACAAAACAAACTGACTTTCCTACACTGCGTTAGAAACGAAAGAATTGTTCGATAAATACGCGGGTAAGGCGTGCGCTAGCAAAACTGACATAGGTCTGTCCTCGTCAACGCCTAGCGGGCGACTGTGGGGCGACTCTAGCGGCTTACGCACGCTGCATTTCAATATTAATTTATTGTTAAAATAATTAAACCAACATGCAAAATGTAACCAGAAATTATTCTTTTTTAAGTTATTAGCTTTTCGTAGATATGATTTTTGAAAGTAAAACTATCATGAACTTCATGAACAAAAAGAAAAATATTCAAATTTAGCCTCCTCTTCGGAATTATTTTTGATCGAGTGAAGTTTTCAATATTATGTTTCGAACCACAAATTGTAAAAGAACATTAAGTAAACAACAATGTGTTTTTTTTTTTGGCTTTTTAAAGTTACTATTTGTTTGTTTATTATCGATTCAAAGTCATGTAAAATTTGGACCACGCGGCCTTAAAATTGTATTAAAAGAATCTAACAATACACAGTGTTTTAGAAATCCTCAAAATCGGAATTCGGACATTTCTAAACTAAGCCCATAGGTCGATGCCGTCTTGTATTCTAAACTTAAGAGTAGAACACCCGTGTACCAATTCTACTTAGTTTTTGAGATAAATAATTTGGAAGATGGTCATTTTTTCAAGTCATCGATTCATAAAATTAATTTATTACGTCAATTGCGAGGCGTTGTAAACTTGTTATATACTTTGTTCGATACACCAGTTAGATGCGCATTTATTATACTTTATTACGTTTCTTCCACTTGAGTCCTTTTAGAGATAATTAATTTTTTTCTTCTTTATTTTTTTTCTTCGATACTAAGTTGTTTCCGCAATTGTTTTTTATACTAAACCATACTTTGTCATAGTTTCTTTGTTCAGGATTTTTTTCTATTGCCAATCAAACTAGGAATGGGAGAAATAAGCATTCTTTTATTTTTAATTAGCCCCTGACCTATTTTTAAGAGCAAAGTTTCATATACCATAGATTTTACGAAAATAAAAAATTCATAAACTCCGATGAAAAGTTGTGTGGAGCGCGGGAAGGGGTCCACCCTAGTTAGGCAATTGCTAAAACCCCGTGGTTATACATACAACCCGGAGGAGCGGAGGTGAAGCATCACGGAGCCGATCAGGACCCATGCCGCCGCTAGGCAATATATTGTATATAATATATTGTAAAGAAAATAAAGAATGTTTGATTTTGATTGAATATTAAAAATATGTTATTTGTCGTCATGACAACCAACATTAATCAGTTGCAAGTTGTACACATCATAATCATCATCATCACAATTCTCAATCTCACATGACACAAGAAAATTTTTCGTACGTAATTCACATCGTGATTGAAGTATATTGTTTAACTACCATGAATAAAAATAACACCATCGAGTTTTTGGAATGCTATGAAAGGCATCCATGCTTATGGATTTATTGTTTGGTTTCAATTTCGGCACGAACACCCATTCTGCTCAACATTTTCGAAGGAAATAACCAAGCCGTATGCTGCTTTAGTCACCCGTGTAAACGGGCTTGCGATTCGGCGAGGTGAGGCGATTTCTCAGACGGCTCGCCGCACGGCGAAAGCAGTCCCGTGTAAATGCCTCAACCTAACTACGCGACGACGACGACTTTATAAAAAAGTTATAATAATTGTTTTTAATTTGTTCTTTATTAAATTCATCATTACAAAATTGAGTCCGGTTTTCGTAAAGGTTGCTTTATCTAAGTATCAAATATCTATTTGTCTACACTTGTGACTTAGGCATGTAGGAAATTTCCAAGAAACTTTATTATTTGCCTAAGGTCGAAACGATACAGAAATTAGGTCGTTGCAGTAAGTAAATAATGTTCTTTATTTTAGATTAAAGGACATAATATACTTTATTGTAACGTTCCTGCGTAATGTGATGTTACCTAACTCTATTCTCTAGTCTATTTTAGACGCTCCAAATGTTTAACATTTTACGATGCGCATTATTTATTATGATTATCTTGTATTATTATAATTATTATTATTGTTACATTCATATTATGATAATCTCTTTAAAATAATATGTAGATTTCAGATAAGAAATTAAGGGGCATAACAGACGGCGACGATATTATAATATTTAAAATATCGCTTGCAGTGCAGTTTGTACGAACTAACATACTTTAATATTAAGTACTTTAATATGAAATATATACCCATTATCCTATTATATATGAAACATATATTTTAGTGGTTATGGCAGTAACTCTGGAAGATCTTAACACTATGCAAGACCTCTGTAAGTTTCACAACAGGTGGGACATAGTATGAACATGGATAAGACAAAAATTATGTTTAATGCCCATGTTGTACCCACCCAAGTGACCGTTGGAAATTCTACGTTTAAAGTTGTTGACGATTATATATACCTGGGGCTCAAAATCCAGTTAGGTAGGTCCAACTTCGAAAAAGAGGTCGACCGTCGAATTCAGCTCGGTTGGGCAGCATTCGGGAAACTCAGAAACATCTTCTCGTCAAAAAACACTCAGTGCTTGAAGACAAAAGTTTTCGAGCAGTGTGTTACCGGTGATGACATATTATTATGGAGCCGAAACGTGGTCATTCACAACGCTCATGTTGCTCAAAGAGCTATGCAGGGGACTATGCTCGGAGGCTCTCTACGTGATATAATCAGAAATGAAGAAATCCGTAGCAGAACTAAAGTTACCGACATAGCCCAGCGCATTAGCAAGTTAAATTGGCAATGGGCTGGACATATAGCCCATAGACCGATGCCCGCTGTGGCCGAAAGGTTCTTGAGTGGAGACCACGAACTGGACGTCGAAGCGTAGGACGGCCTCCCACCAGGTGGACAGATGACATGAGAAAAGTCGCAGAGAGTCGGTGGATACAGGCCGCGAGCGACCGGTCGCACTGGAAATTTATGGGGGAGGCCTATGTCCTGCAGGTGATGTCACCAGGCTGAAACGAACGAACGATCCATTATCCAGGCATCTTAAGATAAAATATTATAGTAACTTTGCCGTATGTGATGCTCTAAAATAATGCATAGCACTTGCGTGAAATACTTTTATAGACTGAAATCAAATTCGTGTATCCCTTAGCTGTTGCTATGCATATAAAAGTACCCATAATATAAAAGTTTTAATGAAGGCAAATGTCTATCTATTAAATTTATTTTATTTTATTTATTTATTTATTTACATAATTTGACAATAATATAATATTTTATGGCACAAACATAAGTTTACAAAACTTTACCGTGTACCATAAGCCGCCATATTATATATTTTAAGAAATACACAGTTCAAGTGTTATGTGCTACACCTTATTTTATCAATAAAAAAGTAAAAATAAAACATTTTTTAATTCAATATATTAGCTTAATATTACCTACTAAAGTACCGTTTAGCACGGCAATAGGCATTTATTCATTCGATGCACGATTGTGAGTGTATCGTATTGAAAACCGGTCTCTTGAGCATCGCATATATTATATTATAACAGATTACAGGGGTGATAAAAAATGTTGGTCATTATATTTTTTTTTTTAGTTTTTATTTTCATTTGGAATAAAATGTTTTTTTAGAAGATTTTTAATATTTTATGGTTAATTTTTTTTGCCAGTGGGTCGGTAGTTGGTTAATTAAATTTGGCACCATGTATTTTAGTCTGCGTTTTCCATATAGATTGTTATAATTCGGTTAACAAATATAGGTTTAGCTGAACTACGTGTTTTGGCATAGGTAGGTATTTTGTATCTTTTTAAGTTTTCATTAAAATATTCTTCTAAGAGTATGGTATATTCTACTTTTTATGTATGGGTATGATCTTGCAGTAGTCAAATAAGTTACGGTAATCTTCTATGTGTATTTTAACATGCTCAGGGACTATCGTTTTTATTATGCGCAACTGTGGTGAGTAGATTTTATCTAAGTGTGTTTTGCACGTTCGCCCGTAACTAGACAAGCCGTATGAAATTTTTGATTCAACTAGGGATATATACAATTTTAATAAAATTCTATATGGGATATTATACTTTATAATGGAAAATTTGGCCAACATGCCCCGCAATCACATTTTGATGCCATTTGTCCTTTGTGAAGACAGTGGTGGTTATGTACAGTAATTTTAGGTATAGATTTACACCTATTTTGGCTTGAACTAATGTACATCATCTTGGTTTTGCTAGCATTTATGACCAATCCTATATCGTGAGACCATTTTGTTAGGATATTAAGTTCATCTTGTAATATACGAGCAGTTTCTTTAATATTTTTACCTGCAGCGACCAGGCAAGTATCGTCTGCGTACTGGTACATTTTGCAACGCTCGATAATATTTGCTAGACTATTTACCTAGTTGATGTAGTGTTCAGGCCCTATTACTGGACCTTGCGCTGTGCCTACTGAAGAGTCAACATAATATATTAACTAATGGCATCCCCAATTTTTACCACGTACTTTCTATCAGTTATATAATCCTTGCACCACGACAGTAATGGCCCTCTTATACCACTATCACTAAGGCTATCGATTAGCTTTTTATGATTAAGGGTGTCAAATGCCTTAGTGTAGTCTATAAATACTACTAGTATGTGTTCTTTATCATCTAGAATCTAGATGTTTATAGATGCTGTTAGTGAAGGTTATCAGAAGTTTGGTGGTATTTTTCTTGGGTTGAAAGCCATACTGTTTCTGTGTTATTATGTTGTTTTTTTCATAAAAGTCGTAAATCTGCCTGCAAATAGTTTTCTGTAATTTTATCTATTGTAGGTAAAATAGCAATAGGCCTATAATTATCGTGCACTGTGAGGCTACCTTTTTATGGATTGGTCTGACTATGCCGGTTTTTAAGCATTTGGGGGTATTTTCCATTTTTGATACATGCATTAATAAGGTTTGCTATAACGTCACTTACTGAAGAGCATATTTTTTAAATGTCTATAGCCCTAATTCCATCGATACCAGGCGCTTTATTGCAATTTAGGTTTTGTATTATTTTGTCTATTATAGGTTTTGTATTATTTTTGTGTAAATGAATTACCTAGAACTTGAAAAGCAAACGAAAATAATATCGAAAAATGTTACTGCATGTGTTATGTCTAACCTAGAAGAAAAAGTAAAACCATTGGTCGAAGAGAATAAATTTCTAAAATCCGAAATCGAAGTAATGAGGAATAAGTTTAACATTTAAGAATTTAATGAAAAACGGAACAATGTCATCATACATGGAGTGAAAGAAACCGAAGAAAATTCACGAGATTTAATCGATATCACAATGAAAACATTGGAAGACATTGGCGTGCATATACAATAATTCGAAATAGCAAAAGTGAATGGCATAGGAAGAAAAGATGAAGAAAAAACAAGACCAATCCTACTATCAACTACTAATGTGAGCAGGAAGATAGACATACTTAGAAACAAGAAAAAGATGGCTGATAATATATATATAACTCAAGAGTACACTAAAGAAAAATTAGAAGAAAGAAAACAATAGCGTGCACAATTAAAGCAAGAAATTGAAAAAGGCAACAAAGCTTATATATGCAGAAACCAAGTAATAATCGAAAAAAACAGACCTAGTGAGAATGAGAAGAGGAGACAGTCAGAAACTATCTCGCCAAAGGAACAAACAAACAGAAGAAACAAAGATGAAGAACAAAGTGCAAAAATCCACAAAACAAACGCATTCAATTACATGAAGGCACGAGCATACTCTATGTCTGAGAAGAATACCTACTTAAAGGACTAGGATACGGAACTGGCCGGGAAAACAATTAAACAAAAAACCACAACAACAACAAATAAATACACATTCCCCAATCCGGCTGGTCCCCGTGGGGAAATAGACCATCACCCTCCAAAGACAACAATACAATAACAACATGATAAAAACAATATAGAACCTACTCTACCCAAACAAAATACTACCATTGAGACTTTAACAAACAAACAGACAAAATTATATATCGCCTCGCTCAATGTACTAACACTAAGATCAGAAGAGAGCTTATAAGAACTGACACTAGCATTACAAAATATGCACTGGGATATTCTCGGCATGAGTGAAGTACGAAGAATGGGAGAAAACATTGTCGCATATCCAAACTTCATATTCTATCATATAGGGGAAACTCCAGGAAAACACGGTTTTTTGGTAAAAACATATCTAGCAAAACACATATATGGATTTTATGGTGTATCAGAACGAATAGCATTACCAAACCTGAAACTACCAGGTTACAAAGACCCATGGACCATTATCCAGTCTTATTCACCCACAGAATAAGCAGAAACCGAAACAATGGACCAGTTTTACCAGGAATTAAACAGAACTCTACAGACACATCATAAAAACGTGATTCTTGTGGGCGACTATAATGGTCAAATTAGAGAACGTCAATGGGATGAAGAGGTAATTATAGGACCCTATACATATAGTGCAAAAACTAGAAGCAGAAATTGAAAAATGCTGGTAAACTTTGCAATATAAAACAACCTGACCATACTAGACACCATGTTTAAGAAAAATAAGAACAGAATGTGGACATGGTTGTCACCTGATGGCAAATCAAAAAATCAAATTGATGTCATAATGACCAACAAACCTACTTATATATTTCTTAAAAATGAATGTTATAAATAATTTTAAGTTCAACACCAACCACCGACTGAACTAAGTTCATCTCAACCCAAAAACCCCAGACCAAAAATAAATCCTGGAAACACAAAACCTACCAATTTTCTAGTAGAAGAAATGGCCCACTCATTAAACTCCAAACTTAAAGATTACAAAAGAGAAACAAAATATGCAGACATACAGGAAAAATATAACTAGTTAGAACGCACAATCATGAATGAGACCATGCTCATTCATGATTGTGCGTTCTAACTAGTTATATTTACCATGAAAAAAAATCAAAAAAATTGGATGACAGAAAAAACTATCAGACTTCTCGAATCTCGACCAAAGATTCATCCTAATAAGTGCGAAATCTACAGACAGTAACAGACAGAAAATAACAAAAATCAACAAAGAAATAAAAGACAACATAAGAAAAGACAGAAGACAACGACGAATGGAAACAATAGAGAGGCATTTGAGACAATCAGGAGGAATAAAGAAGGCATACTAGGAATTAAACAATAAAAAAGAATGGATTGTAAAGATTGAAAACAGCAGCGGGATCAAGAAGAATGGAAGACAGGAAATACTGAAGACCGCTACAGATTACTATACTAAGCTATACCAAAATAACACAAATGAAAGAGAAATAGACTTACCAGAGAACGAAACAGTACCATACATTATGCAAGAAGAAACAGAAAAAGCTATCAACACCCAAAAAAGAGACAAAGCTCCGGGACCAGACGCCATAAGCAATAAAATATTAAAGAAATCTAAGGCAGTTATAACGCCAATACATGAATCTTTAACATAGTGATCAACACAGAAATCATCCCAAAACAATGGACTGAATCCAGTATAATCCTTTTGTTCAAGAAAGGGAATCAATCAAAGGAATATCGCAGGATATTGGGAACTACCGACCCATTAACCTAATGTCCAATATTTACAAGATCTTTGCAAAGATTATTTTGAAAATAATAGAAACTAGATGAGCAGCAGCCAATAGAACAGGCAGGATTCCGCAAGGGTTTCTCAGTACTAGACCACATCCATACTGTAAGGCAAGTTTTAGAAAAATATGCTGAATACCAGCTCACATACTACATAGCCTTCATTGATTATAGTAAAGCTTTTGACTCACTACTGCACTTAAAAATCTGGGAAGCCTTAAAGGAACAGGGCATAGAACACAAATATATAAGGATAATAAGTAATGTTTACAGGCACAGTTCAGCATGTATCCAGTTAGAGAAGAAAGGAAGCATGTTCCAAATACAAAAAGGCGTGAGACAGGGGGACCCTCTCTCACCAAAACTCTTTCTGGCTGTTCTGGAAATGATCTTTAGGTATCTGAAGTGGAAAGATTTAGGCATATCTATTGATGGCTGCATGCTTACTTACGCACTTACGATTCGCAGACGACATTGTACTATTCGCAAACATACCAGAAGATCTAAGTAAGATGATCAATGATCTAGCAACAAAAAGTGCAAAGGCAGGTCTGAAGTTAAATCCGGAAAAAACGAAAATCATGACCAATGTAATCCTGCCGCCCCGAAGATCCTGTAACAGTTGGAACAACTCAAATCCTCTATGTTAATGAATACATATACCTCGGGCAATTGATGTCTCCAAGAGATAACATAAATGAGGAAATTGAAAGAAGGATCGTGAACAGCTGGAAGAAATACTGGAGTCTGAAAGAAATTATGAAGGATAAGAACTTACACGTATCAACCAAAAGCAAACTATTCAAAACATGCATATTACCTATATTGACATATGGGAGTGAAACATGGACTTTAACCAGAAACGAAACAAACAAACTTCTCATATGTCAGCATGCCATGGAAAGAAGTATGATAGGGATCAAAAGAAAAGACAAAGTAAGAAACTGCAGCATCAGAAATAAGACCAAGGTACAGGACATAGCTCGAAAAATTAGAAGACAAAAGTGGAAATGGGCAGGCCACATGACCAGGGGGAAAGACAAATGGAGTAAAACAATCACACAATAGGTACCATTGTGTGATTGTTTTACTCCATGAGAGATGGAAAAAGAAAAAGAGGTAGACCACAAAAAAGATGGGATGCCGACATTAGACAGGAGGTCACAGGAATAACATGGGGGTAGAGTAGCCACTGAAAGGCCAGAATGGAGAAGATTGGGGGAGGCCTTTGCCACTTGGCAAACGGGCGCGCAAAAATTGAAAAAAATAGAAATATATGAGTAGAAACTGTCTAGTCCGAAGAAGGCTTATATAATAATATAATAAACGAATCACCTATCTAATAAAATAAACCAAAATGCTACTTGCAGCACAGAATAGTAAATATATATACTTACGTACAGAGGAACAGCTTTCGTAGAATTATCCAAATTGATCAAAATTTGAAAAATTGAAAAAAAAAAGATTTTGATGGCCCACGATTTTAGCACACAATCGTAGACACATGCTTGTAGTATTGCAATCGAATCGAAAGCTAACTACCTAACTGTTTATATGTACCTATTTTAATCTGTGCTTGCAGACCTCGCTTTATATGCATCTTGAAAATTCTAACTCTTTACAGTTACATTACATACATCCACAGAATACAAAACATGCGGAATGAGTGTTCGATCACATTTGTATACAGTGTCTACTGTGTCCAAAACCATGGCGAAATACCGCCCCGCCCGCTCTTTTTAATTTTTACTCTTTACACTTACAAAACAAATCGCGTTGTTATGTTACGACAATTAGGTATTCATTAAAAATTAATTGAAAAAATGTTGGGTAAAATATTCCGTTATTCTGTGACAACATAATATTATTTGTGGTTAACCATTCCAATTAGGGGTAGTTGTGACGGCCTCACTTTCAAGCGTGTTGACGGCTTCTGGATGATTTCTGTATTCTTTGCATACGCCATAGGTAGAATTAGAACCATTTTCAGTTCAGACTGCACTTGACTGCGTGAAACTTAATTAAAACAAGTCCTATTGTTCCAGGTTCTCAGTTTCGTGGTCTCGTATTCTGCCGACGGGATTCCCGAACAGAATTAGTGAGGCAGGTACAAAGTACTACAACAACCTGATAAACGGTCTGTTGGAGAAGGGAATAGAGCCGATGGTCACCATCTACCACTTCGACTTGCCGCAGTCTATTCAGGATCTCGGTAAGTTGAACTAAGGTCAAATATAAGGTTCTAAAAAAGCAACATTGAAACTGGCAAAGCTTGAAGAATCAGATTTTAAAGACATCCTTTAAAGTCATCAGGCATCGCAGGATATCCGCAGTTATGAAGCGTATATTATTATGTTCATATCCTATGTTAGACATTAGCATGGCGATGTGACGTGACGTCATATCTGTCACACTCACACTTAAATAGTCAATGTATCACATAAACATTCAAAACTTAAACAAGCCGATTCTTTTCATTTTAGATTGTCCTAATAGAGAAGCTTTCGTTTCAGGAGGTTGGACGAATCCCCTGATAGAGAAGTGGTTCGGGGACTATGCCAACGTGGTCTACTCCCTCTTCGGAGACCGCGTCAAGTCCTGGATCACGATCAACGAGCCCCTGGTGGTGTGCGACTACGTCTACAACACGGGGGAGTTCCTGCCGCAGATTGTGGAGCACGAGCGAGCGGTCTATATCTGTAACAAGAACTTATTAATGGCCCATGCCCGCGCGTGGAGGATATACGACAAGAAGTTCCGGAAGAAGTATAATGGTAAGGATTTGATATCTCTCTCATGCAATAGATCGAACGCATAGATGTATAATATAAAAACGAGACAGACAGATCATAAACCGAAGCTCAGCGTTCGGCGTCATTTCAATACGTTGATGAAATTAGACGGATTTTTTTCGCATTTTTAAGTAATATTTTATTTATTGCTTGTTAATGATAATAATTATATATTCTTTGTTAACAGGTAGAGTGTCAATAGCTATAAATCCATTTTGGATAGAGCCAGCGACGGAGGACGACAAAGAGTTGGCAGTACTTGCAAGAGAATTTGGGGTAATATACTACTAATATACTATAAAATAACTACTATAAGTAGTGATGATCCATAACATCAGCCCTTTTGTTGATAAGGCAACTTTACCAGACTAAAAACTAACTTTTTTTTTTTCCTTTTGTAATGTACAGGCTGGAAGATATTCCAATCCAATATATTCCCAAGAAGGTGGTTGGCCGCCGATGATCGAACAACACATGCTTAAGTACAGTCAAGAAAAAGGATACGCTCATTCAGTTCTACCGGCCTTTACAGAAGAGGAAAGAAGATTTGTCCTAGGTAAGCGTCTTAAAATATACGTAAGTAACTTGTTTATTTCTTTAGTTCATAAATAATAGGCAATTATCCTATGGTGAAAATATACAGCAAACTATTGATATTTTATCACTAAACATTATTTAAAACCAATTTAACCAACTCTTTACGGTAAAATATGTGTGATTTTTATACTACCTATATCAAAAATAAAATAACAAATTTTTCGCGTTTGACCACGTGATTAAAAAATTGTACTTGTACTTCGTCTATTTTTTTTAATTGCCTCCTTATTCCTATCATTACCGTCAGCAAACGTCATTTAAAAAATGTTATGTCACTTATCAGTTGTCAGTCGAAGTTTAGTGCAAGTTTTGTGCAGATTAACAGTATTTCTCTTCGAAAATAATAGTATAGCACCATATTTATGGCATTTTAAAATCATTAAAATAACAAAGCATTTTAGGACTTGACATGTTTAGTGTGATTTCATAGTTGACAGGTGGTTACAAGAATGTGACGTCATGACAACACATTGTAGCGTTTTCGCGGCTTTATTAATTATTTAAACTTTTATGCTAATTTGCAAGAAAAGGGAAGAAATTCACAAGGAATGGTCCAGGTTGCAAATGTATTAGGTTATTATGAACAATGACGTATTTTTCAAAAACTTGGAAAATACCCCATTTAAAATGCTGTAATTTTAGTACCATACTCAGATTTTAAGTTGCTCTGATTTATTATAATTATTTCAGGTACCTCGGACTTTTACTGCCTGAACCACTACACCAGTAAGCTGATCCGGTCCGTCCGACCGGGGGAGACTCCTGGGGAGTGGTTCCTCACCGGCAGCCGGGAGCTGAACGCAGTTCTCGAGAATGACCCCAAGTGGAAGGCCAGCCCGATAAGGGAGTTAGGGGTAATTCAAAGATTCGTGTTATGAGTCATATGTTCCCGATAGATTCCAATCAGAAAGAAGCCTATTAAATCGCGATTTTTAATCACGAGAAATGGCCCCTAGGTTGGCAGATGACCTGAAAAAGTGCCATAAGAAACGGATGCCTGTATTTTGCAGTATTTTTTTGGACCAAACGAGATAACTTTTTTGCTGTTTTATTGGCTGTAAAAACCCGTTGCCCACTTTCCTACAAAGATAAATACTTAATGATGTTATATTTTAAGAAATTTGCAAATTCCTTTGAATTCTGACTTTCGAGATGAATCATCGCCTGGTTTTTTCATACATTTTATGATCATTCTGAAAATGTTTGTCAGTTAAATTAAATATTACTTAATTTCGCCATAAACACGTCTTGTAGTTATTGTTATTGGCTTTCCCTTTCCCAAAAGCTTTTATAGTTTGTTCATCTCGAATACTTGCTCTTTTGATTCCGTTGACGCCCCTTTAGCATTTCGCTCGTGATTATACCTACTACACAAATTAATTAGATTGTACGTAGCTTATTTTTAATATTCACTCTCCTTTGCTAGGTATTTCCCAAAGGTCTTCGGCGTCAGGTGGCCTGGCTGAATAAGCGCTATAGTAACCTCTCCATCCTCATCTCGGAGAACGGCTTCGGAACCTACAGCCCTCAGTTGTATGATGAAGACAGAACAGAGTTCATACGAGATTACTTGGATCAGGTAATTATTGATTGGTTGGTTTTTGGATTACATTATATAATTGAAATTGTGATCGACAATAACAAAATACTAGATGTTTCCCACCGCTCCACCCGCGCAAATATACTATCTGATATCCCACAGGAATACTGTACTTTCCGGGATAAAAGTAGCCTATGTTTTAATCCAGAGCCTATACTACTACCATATCCACCAAATTTCGTGAAAATCCGTTCACTAGTTTTTGCGTAGAGTAACAAACAAACATGCATCCATCCATCTATCCTCACAAACTTTCACATTTATAATATTAGTAGTTAGGATCTTATAAGTTGAGATAGTAGACCGGTACGGTTGCCAACAGATGCTACAAGTATAATTATATCCCTGCCAAAGAAAAGCATCGAACACTTGTAAGTTGTATGTTTGTAACAGATCATGAGAAAGAAATACTTGGGTGATTCTAATCTATGAGTAAAAAAGTGACTCTCATTAGAATGACTATAATATCATTTGATTCTTACATTTAAATTGTTACTAGTATGTAGTGCGTAATGTAAATAATCATTGGACAACAAACAAATAAATCATTTGAAAATAAATATTTAGAAAATTTTGAATTGAAACATGCAATCGTCATGTTCATATACACATAATATGTATCCGAACCCGATTTCAAGTTAAATTTACAAAAAAAAAAAAAATGACTTTAAAATCAAAATCACCTTTCTTTATATCAACATAATGTTGAACTCAAAACTACTATAAAAAAATAGTAATTGATTTTTTTAAGAGTTTCAAACATTTGTATAATTTCGTATAGGTCTACCAGAATCTGATGGCATTTAAAAAAAAATAAAAAATGTGATTTTCATATGGCAATGTCAAGTATCACCCGTCAAATCAAAGTACGTGATCTGTCAACCGCTGCTAAAATTTTGTGATTATGTTCTTGGAATTTGTTGTTTTTGTGAAAATATCCAAAAAGGCAATTCGATCTCAAGCGGGAAATATTGTTTTCTATGTCTATAGTAAAATACAGAAAGAAGAAGGTGTAAATCGAACTCAATCTTATAATTTAAAGCTCGTGGTAGAGTTGACCGGTAAGTTAGAGTGAGTTGTTTTGATACTTTTAGTTTTTTTTATATTTTCTTAGGTAATTATTGTGACTTCTTTAAACGTATTTCCAGTATTATAGGTGAATCGTAGCTGATGGCACATTGAATGATGGTTTGTTTTCCATGCCTGGTAAATGAAGGAGAGGAGGAAAAAAGAAAATCAACATAAGACAGTTTCGATTTATAGTCGATTAGGAATAAAGTTAACGAGTTCTATACATTTCGGAAGGAAATTCCAACATTAAATAAACTGTTGCCAATTTAATTGTATGTTATTCGTAATAAATAAGTATATAAAGTAATTCACGATTAATTTATTTTTCATGAAATATCATTATCATTACATAGTATAAAACAAAGTCCCTTTTTTGTCTGTCCCTATGTATGCTTAAATCTTTAAAACTACGCAACGGATTTTGATGCCGTTTTTTTTAACAGATAGAGTGATTTAACGGGAAGGTTTTTAAGTATATAACATGCATAACATAGTAGAGGTACACAGATAATTTTAGAGGTTTCTAAAGTTGTAAAAAATCACATATTTTGCGCTTACATTGAAAATGTTGGCTGAACACTACGAGATAGATCAAAATTATGTACTACAGTTTTATTCATCTTAAAAAAGCCTACAAAAAAGTCCGCGATGGCATATGTCTATCTCTTAGGGATAACCCACAATAACCATTTTTTTATCCTTTACTTTGATTTTAATTTAATAGCTTATTTACAAAGCGATTTTAAGCAATACAGTATTAATCCTTATCCAATTAAGTACCTTAAATACATTGTGCATTTAAGATAGATCAATACTGCATGTATGGCATGTAATTTAAATGAATATTTTCGAAGATATTACAGATTTAAAATGCAGGGATAGTGTTGCTGCTCAGCGCGGGCACTCGCGTTTCTACATCGCGCTATCGAAAACGCGGGACGTACCTATACAGTATAAAGAGGTTCACGAATATTTTGAACTGCAGCACAGAATACATAATAGTAACTGCAGTTCTTAATTCTTATGGAATATCCAGAGGTGGTTTGTCAGTTTTGTTGGAATGTCAATTATCTTTACTTACTACATAGTATATAGTATAAAACAAGTCGCTTTATCTGTCTGTCCCTATGCATGTAGGTATAGTATATTGTATGCTTAGATCTTTAAATCTACGCAACGGATTTTGATGCAAGTTTTTAAAATAATAGTCTTTAAGTATTTAGTCTTTAAGATTATGGTAAAACTTATATTCAAGTGCGATAAATATAATATTATGTAACTATATAATCAAGTAGTCGCGCATGTCGTGTCGAGGTGATAGTTTCCCATTTTTAACAATTTGCAGGGCAAACCTAGAAACATTTTCAATATTGTATCAGAAGTATATTGCTGTAAGTAGGTAGAGAGTTATTTGCCGAAGTAGTTTTTTCTCCAAGAACACTATTCCACGCGGGCGAAGCCGCGGGCAAAAGCTAGTTTTCTATATTATACACCGAACACTCTTCATAGTCTTATTATAATAGGGTATTATCCTATGATGAAAATATACATCAGATTGTTGATATTTTATCGCTAAACATTAATTTCAACCAATTTAACCAATTTTTTACACAAAAATATGTATGATTTTTATAAAATATCAAAAATAAAATTATGAATTTTTCACGTTTGACCACGTGACTAAAAACGCACGAGATTGGAATGTGACGTCATATTCTTGTACTTCTTCTTCTTTTATTAATGGCCTCCCGATTTCCATAAATAATATCCAGCATCAGAATCATTAACGTCATGCGTCAGAGAGTAATAGCCACTTTTTCCGCATTTCACTGTTCTTTGGTATGGTTACAAAGATTTTCCCCTGTGTTTTAATAGACGTATTAGTGCATTTTGGCACTACGCACCATTTATAAGGCATTTTTAATAGGCTTAAAACATTTATTTAGAAACGTAAATAGTAGGTATTCTGGGATTTGGCATTGTCAGTGTAATTTGACACTTGACAGTTACAATGTTACAAGATACTCTATGGTTACAAGAATGTGACGTCATGACAACTCGTTATAGCGTTTTCGCGCCTATAATATTAATTTAAACTTTTAGGCTAATTTGCAAGGAAAAGAAAGAAATTCACAAAGAATCGTTCAAACTGCTAATGTATTTTGGTATTAGGAACAATTTGACATACTTTTCAAAAACTTGGAAAATACCCTATTCATGTTCAATAATACTAAAGACATAATTAAAAATTAACCAGTATCAAGATCGTTTAATTCAATTTCCCCAGTATTGCACACTACAAAATTTTAATTCCCTATTTGCCATGAGATTCTGGTACACCTATAAATATGTCATGCCTGTGTATATTGTAAAAAAAAAGCGGCAACATTTTTTACAGAGTAAAATATTGTTCATTAACAGCAAAATCACATCATTCTGCTGTCACCTACATAATATTTTTGTTGTTTTTTTTTGCCGATTTGACAGAAAATAAGCAAAAGCGTTAAAATCGGGATGTTAAAAAGTTCCTGCGTCATTTCTTTTCGAAGTACTAATGGGCAACTAAATACATGTAAAATTTTCAGTCAATTACTGTTATTTAGCTAATTATTGCATGCAAACAGTCATTCATTGTATTGTCAACTTAACCTTAAAATGTAGCAATGGTTTTGTTCCAACAGTGAAATCATCATTTCTGTGTATGTCATTTCTGAGTATCAGAAATGACGTTGTACACAGGAATCATTCATTATTGATTTCTGATTTAATTTAGCGTAGGTACTTCGACTGATTAATCCTAATATAGACTACCTATTCGAAACCTATACATACTCAAATGCAACAAACTATTGGTTTATTTAATTTTTTCACATAATTTTAATAATTATATTGCCAACTGATACGTGTTTTGTTTCAGTCTTTTCGCAATGGCAAAAACATCAAACAAAAATTAATATGTATGCCTCCTTCCATATGTGAAGTAAATAAGTTTTAATTTATGTGTAATCCTTTTACCGCTGGTGCTACAATTCATCTTCTTCATCTTCAAACGTTTCTACAGCAGAAAAACCATCTACCAGCTATTTTCCTAAATCTCTAATTCCAGCTAAACTTGAACATGCTTTGATTGATGATGATTCTTCTGGTGAAGAAATTCTTTGGTTATCGAGATTAACTTACTGTGCCATAGGTGTACGCGTAAGGTATAATAAACTCTACTAAATTTAGCTGTGAATTAAGTAATCATTAAGACTATTACAAATGCTGTGATTATAATTTTATAAGGTTAACCGATACACTTATGACTGATTTTACAAAACATTGTTCCTATTATGGCTCCATATATAAAGTTACACAGAAATAATCATCATTTCTGGGAAAAAACTGTCATTTCTGTGCAGTTTTTTTTTAAGTAATTTTTTCTTACTTTTATATGTAACTCTAATAGATTGTAAGTTTAAAACATCGTTTCTTACCCTATCGAGTAATTGTTCTGTTGGCAAGGGCTTACGATTTATTTATCAAGTGTTTTCCGTCAATCCTGTGGAAAACCATGTCATTTCAGTGTACGCGTAATTTTAGTTTTGGTCATTTTTTGAAAAAGAAATTAAAATTGATCTCTGTTCATAGATATATAATATTAAAAAAAGAGGTAGATATGTTATAAACGCGTAAAAATGAAGACTCGAATTGGCCCGAGTCGGGCCAATTTTGGTCAGTGTGCTCCGCGAGTAATAGCGTGTTTTGTGTTACTATGCGACGTTGACACATTGACACGCGTCCCATGTCAATGTGTGTCGTGGCACAGAAATATTGTCAGTTTTGTAAGGATATAACGTATCTATGTAATAATTAATCAAAGTCTCTGTTGCTATTTTTCCGTGTATATCTATAGAAAACACGTCTCAAGTATGAAAATTACGCGATTCTGGGATATTTGTTCATTTTTAACTCTAGATTAGAATCACCCACTTATATTTAATATGACAGACAGATCTTGCGCAAATCTATACATATAAATAAAACTGAAGTGTCTGTTTGTTATTTTAAATTAACAGCTTTGCACTACATGCAAGTAAATTATATAAGGTATTTACAATAAAAAACATTTCAACGAAAGTCTGTTTGTTCCAGCTAATCTCTAAAATAGATGGACCGACTCACGGGCCTTTCACTGGCAGATATTTTATTTTTTTTGGAAAACAAATAAATACTTATATACAGATAAAATACAAATGAAATTACATAATATTGTCTCATGGTTCATTTGCTGTACACTGCACTACTACGTTATCACGGATTACGTAGTGTTACATACTGTATATCACGGATTATGTGATATAACAAGGTTTTAAAAGGAAAGCCACCTTTACTTACCTAAGTATATGGCTTTCGTTTTATTAGTGTTTTTAATTTTTATAGCACACAGAGGTTAAATGGAAGGTTTCATAAGGAAAGACGATTCGTAATGGCATATATAATGACTTTTAGTACCTTGAATAAAGGCTAGGGTCAGACCATGGTCAGTCGAAGTTATTGAATATATCGATTGACGTAAATATACACGTAATTGTGAAGTGTCAATGTTACTTTAGGAAAACAGGTAAACGCCAGACAAAATAAGCTCGTAAGTGGTTTTTAAGCGAACTTTATTTCATAATGTACCTAACATATTTTATATAATTGTAATTGTGACTCAGTCGTTTTAATCAGGCTGTACTTTTATCTATTCGCATTAAGAAAAAAATCTAATCAACATACGTCAAAATTGACCAATGACGTATACCTATTAGCTGTGTTCACATTAACTAATTAGAGTCAGTTCCCACCGAAAAGCGACGATACGCGACACGGGGCCGCATTTTTAAGATAGCCATTCAAGATTGAACTTTAAGAATAAAATAAATAATTAAAAAAATAAAAAAACCCGACTGCAAAAAAAGACATACCTAAGCAACGTTCTAAAAAGACCGTAACAAGATTAAGAAAACAGACTACAATATGAGCTGAAAGCCTAAGTGAAATAATTGACGTTATGTTTGTTAGCAGGCGGTATGTTTTTTTTTTTTGCAGACGGGTTTTTTTTTATTTTTTTAATTATTTATTCTATTTTAGATTTTTTACTTCAACCAACACACGTTTGGTCGATTTAAAGCAAAAATACGATGATACGAACATTAACATATAGGTTTTTAGACAGTAGACTGTCTAAAAACCTTTATGTGAGAATGGTTATTACGCAACTTTAAATCGATATAGATCCTAAACGGTCAGTCGAATCGAAAGTTTTGCAGTTATTGAAAAATGTTGAAAGAAAACTAAAAATGATTTTTAAATACCTATTCAACGATACCCCATTTGACATAGTTTGTGGACTTTCATTTTTTTCATTTTCAAAATATGGCGTCCAGTAGTCGCCATGTTGAATTTTCACTAATGTCACGACGACGGAAGAACGGATAGTGGAATTAATAGGTGAAACGGTAAGGGAGAGTAGCGAGAAAGTTATAAGTGAGAGTAAGGAGAATGTGGATAGGATGGAAGAATGCGTGAAATATTGTGGGGCCCAACCTATAGTAACCCAACCGGCGACGTATGCTAGTGCGGTCAGTGGTGGTGGGGAAACCGAAACCTCACCCCCGGAACTGAAGCACAAAACCCTCCACTCTTTGATTGTCACAGACAGGGAAAATATTATGACAGGATCGGAAATAGTAACTGAGGCAGGAAAAGTGATAGAACCAAAGAAGGAAGGAATAAAAATTGAAAGGATTAGAAAAGGGAAAGATAGAAAAGTAATAATAGGGTTTAATAATAAAATGGATAGGGAAAAAGCTAAAAGTAAAATAGAAAAAAGTGGAAGTAAATTAGAAGTAGAAAATGTAGAAAATAAGGACCCGCAGGTGATTTTGTATGGGGTGCTTAAGTCGAGTACTGATGAAGACATCCTAGACGCAATCAGAACTCAAAATAAGCACCTCATGCAGTCACAAACTGGGGTAAATATGGATAGGATGGTAGTAAAATACAGGAAGAAAGGAAAAGATGATAGTACAGAGCACGTGGTACTGACGGTGTCGCCGGGGCTGTGGCGATGCTTCACAAAGGCAGGCCATCTATACGTGGACATGCAGCGCATTAGAGTCGCCGACCAGTCCCCCCTAATACAGTGTTCGCACTGTCTGGGATATGGGCATGGAAGGCGACACTGCAATAGTAACACCGAAGCGAAGTGTAGCCACTGCTCCGGGGACCACCACCAGTCCCAGTGTGAGAGTCGGAAAGATGGCACGAAACCGTGTTGTACGAATTGCAAAAGAGAGCAGTTAGAAAGGACAGATCATAACGCGTTCAGTACGGTGTGCCCAGTGCGGTGTAAGTGGGACGCCATAGCACGAGCTACAGTAGCCTATGACAGCCAGGAAGAAAAAGGACAATAGCACCAGCATGGCCAGAGCCCAAAAGTATGTAACTTGGATTTGTTAAACTTAAACGTTTAGGAAATCCAAAAGAATAGCAGACAAAAGGCTCCAGTGGTTAGATTATAGATATATACAATGAATCAGATATATATTTATGAAAAAAAAAAAAAAAAAAAAAAAAAAAAAAAAAAAAAAAAAAAAAAAGATACAATGACTTTGCATATATATGGCTATATTGCATATAGCACAGCATATATAGCTAAGAAAACAATTAATGTTACGTATACAAAAACTTGTTAACTGGTGCTATTGTGTTTCTCCCGAAGTGCAATGTGGCAGATCACAAATTGCAATAAAAAATATTGTGAAAATATTCTCATCGCAAGCGCCAACCTGGGCGCCCCGTACTGAAATAAGTCACAGAAGAGTTATATATTGGTGTACAAATACTGTTGACTGACATAATATAAGATGTAAAAAGTGAATGTAATGTAATGTAATTAATGTGAGGTACTAGATTAATGTGAGGTAGTAGCAGTGAATAATGACGAAATTAAAAATGTAAGAAATGTTTTAGTAAAATAATGAGAAGTCTCTTAGTACAGTAATGTAAAAAATGTAGGGGTGTGTAAACACATTATATAATAAAACTGTAGTATTAAATAAAATAAAAAGTAAATGTAAACACTGGAAAATGTAAGAAACAAATAAAATCATGTAACTGAAATAGAAATAGCTAAGTAATAACATAATAAGAGAAAGTACAATATATAAGATCATAAATGTAATAAAAATTAAGAGAAGAGAGAAATGTAAAAAATTAAATAGCAATAAATGTAGAGATGAATCTGTAGAGTGGAAATGTAACGATAAAGTAAAGGCAAATAACAATGAAATAGATAGGAAATAAAATGTATAAAATTAATGACTGAATTATAAAAAACAGGGAAAAGGAGTAAATATGTAAGAAAAATAGCAATAAATGTAACGAGAAGAAATGTATAAAATAATAGAAGTAAAAATGTAAGTAATAAATAAATAAATTGTCTACAAGTAGGAAATATTACACAAGCTAAAAATTGGCCTGGCTAATGGCTGGGGGAACATTTATTAAAAAAAAAAAAAAAAAAAAAAAAAAAAAAAAAAAAAAAAAAGTCATGTCTTTAGTGACACTCGCCGGACTAAGAGGAATCGATTGACATGCGAATCATAAAAATCGGCCCTGGCGTTTGGTCTGTATAGTGCTTCAAAGGAACATACAAACATACATACATACATACATACATACATACATAGGCTGATAAACACATTATCACTCGTTTGCGTCGCGCAGTCGGGTAAAAACAAGATTGAAATGCAATCCATACTTCCATACTTTAATATTATAAATGCGAAAGTGTGTCTGTCTGTCTGTCTGTCTGTTACCTCTTCACGCCCAAACCGCTGAACCGATTTTGATGAAATTTGGTATAGGGATACTTTGAGACCCAAGAAAGGACATAGGATACTTTTTATCCTGGAAAAATGTACGTTCCGCCGCGATAAACGAATTTTGGCGCAACGGAGTTGCGGGCGTCATCTAGTACGATATAAGTTTCATATCATGCCACCAGAACCTCTATTCTCGTATTTAAAGTAGAGTTTTATTTTACTTTGATTGGATTGAAAGTGAAGCGACATGCTACCATGAACGGAACTTATGAAGTTTCGATCAATGAGCGTGTTTCACGTTGGTTTAACATTTATAAAAACACCATATAATATAGCGTATTGGGACTTGATTGTAATTGTATTAATTCAGGTTATATTTTGCAAAAATTGCCTCTCAGTAATCTACTCCACATTATCTGTGCATCGCGGTAAACATTTGAACTCTCACAATGAAACGTATATCTTTTTTTTGTAATAAATAAAGTTAAATTCTGAATAGCTTTCTTAAAAATGAAGCGCTGCGTTACGTATCGTTTCGTTCCGGTGTAAATTAACCCTTTCGGTGTAAATTTTGACATATGTGCACTGTACGCATAATTCACTGCCTTCTTAACGTGAATTAAATAATAAAAGAGTTATGGACGTTCAGAAACTTAAAAAAATAGCCAGATTTTCCGCTGTTTTCAAATATCCAGAAAACAAATTTGACTAAATTATATAATTATTTTTTAACAAAAAATTAAACCGACTTTCATAGTAAAAATACACAAAAAAAGTAGGTATGAAATAAAACTTATTTTCTAAAATCTAAATAATTCCCCTTTTAAATTTGTCTAAAATTTTTACTATTTCTCTACTCAATCTTCTTCACTTAATAATTTTACCCTTTTTAGTGATATTTGTTAAATGGTGGCATATGCATTACGCTTGCAGTTCTTTAAACAACGTCGAAATTTCCAAACGCATATCTTTAAAGACTGAGGAGTTCTGTTCAGTGCTTTTGGATCCAGGGTATACCTTGGTGCATCATCTTATTTTTTGGTAGCATATGCTTGTATTACTTCAGAAAAAGTTAAAATCACTATATGTGTGTGTATATAAATTTCGAGTTTTCTCGATTCCTCATGGATCGCATCATCAGGTTTTTCTCTTGTCTCTCAGTAACTAAAGGACCAATTTCGAATTATACCCTTTACAACAACAAAAGAATTTTGCAAATAGGTCCTTAAACGGCAGAGTAATGTTCAAAGATATAACCATGTTGGTGTAAAATACTTTGAGAAGTATCTTTTATATCATCATAATGTGATGATGTATGGTGTGATGGTGGTGGTAATGGTGATAATTACTCTCGTTAACATAGTGGCATATGCTAACAACGCCGAAATCCCCAAACATGTATCTATAAGGAGTTCTGTTCAATACTTTTGGATCCAGGCTATACCTTGGAGCAAAATCTCCCGGTCCCGTTTTGACCTGATGATGGGATTCATGAGGAATCGAGGGAACTCCTCAAAATTTATATTGATACATATGATGATTTCAACTTTTTCTGAAGTATTCCAAGCATATGCTACCAAAAAGTAAGATTGCGCTCCAAGGTATACCCTGGAACCAAAAGTACAGAACAGAACTCCTGACTTCTTATAGATACATGTTTGGGGATTTCGGCGTTGTTTAAAGAACTACAAGCATATGCCACCATGTCAATTAGAGTAATCATCACCATTACCACCACCATCACACCATACATCATCACATTATGATGATATAAAAGATACTTCTCAAAGTATTTTACACCAACATGGTTATATCTTTGAACATTACTCTGCCGTTTAAGGACCTATTTGCAAAATTCTTTTGTTGTTGTAAATGGTATAATTCGAAATTGGTATTTTAGTCACTAAAGTAAAAACTTGATGATGGGATCCATGAATAATCGAGAGAACTCCTCGAATTTTATATGAATACATATAGTGATTTAGACCTTTTCTGAAGTAACATAAGCATATGCTACCAAAAAATAAGATTTTGTACCAAAGTATACCCTGGATCCAAAAGCACTGAACAGAACTCCTCAGTCCTTAAAGATACGCGTTTGGAAATTTCGGCATTATTCAAAGAACTACAAGCATATGCCACTTACTTACAGTAATCATTGTCATCATCTGCTTCACAATACCTAATGGAATCTTAGCGAGTATTCAAGAATTATACATTCGATCGTTTATTTCAAACGTTCTTAAGATATATTAATAATAATTTAATGAAAAATATCACTAAAAAGGGTGAAATTATTATTTTAAAAAAAAAATTAAACCGACTTCCAAAGTAAAAATACACAAAAAAGTATGAAATAAAACTTATTTTCTATTTCTTTTAAATTCGGCTAAAATTTTAACTATTTCTCTACTCAATCTTCTCAATTTTGAAGTCGGTACCAGCAAATTTGTACGTGAGTTCTATAAAATGTTGTTTGGGTAGCTTATTCAAGAATTATACATTCGATCGTTTATTTCAAACGTTCTTAAGATATATTAATAATAATTTAATGAAAAATATCACTAAAAAGGGTGAAATTATTATTTTAAAAAAAAAATTAAACCGACTTCCAAAGTAAAAATACACAAAAAAGTATGAAATAAAACTTATTTTCTATTTCTTTTAAATTCGGCTAAAATTTTAACTATTTCTCTACTCAATCTTCTCAATTTTGAAGTCGGTACCAGCAAATTTGTACGTGAGTTCTATAAAATGTTGTTTGGGTAGCTTTATTTAAAAATAATTGGTAGCATAATATGCTTAGACCACTTCAGAAAAAGTTGAAATCACCATATGCGTCCACTGTCCATATAAATTTCGAGGAGTTCCCTCGATTCCTCATGAATCCCATCATCAGGTCACCACTTTGTTGTAAAAAAGGCCAATTTGGGATTATACCCCATACTTTTTTTTTTTTTAATCGGTCCACAGATGGCGGAGTAATTGTCGAACATACAAAAAAACATATATACATCCGAACGTATAACCGCCTCATTTTTTGCAAGTTGGTTAAAAAATAAATAATATTTGAAATTTTTGCAGCTTTTGGTAGCAATAGAGGAAGATGGCGCGAACATAATCGGTTACACGGCGTGGTCGCTCATGGACAACTTTGAATGGAATTTGGGATACAGGTAAGT
Source organism: Glaucopsyche alexis (assembly GCA_905404095.1). Taxonomy (NCBI): domain Eukaryota; kingdom Metazoa; phylum Arthropoda; class Insecta; order Lepidoptera; family Lycaenidae; genus Glaucopsyche; species Glaucopsyche alexis. The sequence goes on along the minus strand of FR990043.1, from coordinate 30,878,251 downwards.
TTTTTGGGTCCCGCAGTTCACGTCTCGGAACCCTTATGGTTTTGTCATGTCCGTCCGTCTCCCCCTTCAATTTATTCGTTTACTTCTGCGGGATCGGCGCGTAAGCCGGACGTCACGGGTTCGAATCCCGCCGCGGAAACAAAAAAAAGTTTTCTATGTTCGATTCCATACTAGCAAGTTTACGGCTAAATTCTGTCTTAAGTGAAAACATTCTCTACAATGTACATTGTCCATTACCCCAATGTTAACCCTTCCAGGATGAAATACGGCCTCTACCGCGTGGACTTCAGCGACCCGCAACGACCGCGCACCCCCCGCGCCTCAGCGCTGTTCTACGCTGAGGTCATCAAGCAGCACGCCCTCAACGTGACGTCATCGGCGCACCTCCGACGTCACTACCGGCCGCTGGTGCAGAACGCTGCGACCGTGACGTACTCCTCGTCGCTTGTAATGTGTATAGTGGCTCTGGTTATGATGCAGTTGCACAGATATTGTGTGAAGGATAGTCTAGAACAGTGTGTTTTAACATGTGGGTCGCGAAGCTTCTGTAGGGGCCGGTCGCCGGAGGTCGAGAGAACTTTAGTAAAAAAACAATAAAGATTTTTTATTTATTATTATTTATTGGTTTATCAAGTAAGAGAATTTGAACGAAAGGATATACGTATACGATAGGACTCAAATCGATCATCGAAATCATCTATTTATGTAATTGTAAAATAATATGTTTCACGTACTATATTATGTACTTATATCCGAATAATAACTATGGAGACGCATAAAAACGTCTTATGAAAAGAATATTTATAACACTGTAACATACACATACATACATGATAAAAAAGCGAAGGGTCGGGGGTCGCGAAATATTTTTTCGTACAAGGGGGGTCGCACCATGAAAAGGGTTGAAAAACACTGGTCTGAGTCTAGACTTTAGAGTCGCTATTAGAATAGTAAAGGCATTATCTTTTTTAACCATATTCCAAAGAAAATAGGTGGTTAAGTATATATTCAGCTGTATTATATTTTTTGCTTAAAAAAATTATTAACTCGTTAGGCAGGTGCTGCTACAGAATATAATATAATATTAAATTACATCCTTTAATTTCAGCGGTCAGTTGATGAGACTCAATAAAATCATCAAAAGATTATGTGGCCAACCAGTAATCATAATTATTATTTTTAAACAAAAAATTAAACCGACTTCCAAAGTAAAAATACACAAAAAAGTATGAAATAAAACTTAATCTCTAAATAATTCCCCTTTCAAATTCGGCTAAAATTTTTACTATTTCTCTAAATCGGTACCAGCCCAAACAATATTCTACATTATATATACAATATTTTATAGAACTTACGTTCATATTTGCTGGTACCGACTTCAAACTTAATAAGATTGAGTAGAGAAATAGTAAAAATTTTAGCCGAATTTGAAAGGGGAATTATTTAGAGATTAAGTTTTATTTCATACTTTTTTGTGTATTTTTACTTTGGAAGTCGGTTAAATTTTTTGTTTAAAAATAATAATTTCACCCTTTTTAGTGATATATTTTGTTAAGTTATTTTTAAATGTATAATTAAATACTCGCCAAGCTTCCAATCAATGATGATGTTGATTACTGTAAGTTATAAAGTGGCATATGCTTGACAATGTCGAAATTTCCAAACGCATATCTTTAAAGACTGAGGAGTTCTGTACAGTGCTTTTGGATCCAGGGTATACCTTGGTACAATATCTTATTTTTTTGGTAGTATATGCTTGTGTTACTTCAGTAAAAGTCAAAATTACTATATGCGTCGATATAAATTTTGAGGAGTTCCCTCGATTCCTCATGGCTCGCATCATCAGGTTTCCACTTTAGTGACTAAAGGACTAATTTCGAATTAAACCCTTTACAACAACAAAAGAATTTTGCAAATAGGTCCATAAACGGCAGAGTAATGTTCAATGATCTCCGTGTTAGTGTAAAATACTATGAGAAATACCTTTTATATCATCATAATCTGATGATGTATGGTGTGATAGTGGTGACGATGATGATGATTACTCTAACTGACAGGGTGGCATATGCTTGCAGTTCTTCAAACAACGCTGAAATCCCCAAACATGTATCTATAAGGAGTCAGGAGTTCTATTCTGTACTTTTGGATCCAGGGTATACCTTGGAGCAAAATCTTACTTTTTGGTAGCATATGCTTGAACTACTTCAGAAAAAGTCAAAATCACCATATGTGTCCATATAAATTTCGCGGAGTTCCCTCGATTCCTCATGGATCTCATCATCAGGTCACCATTTTGATATCAAAAGGACCAATTTGGGATTACACCCTATACATCACAGAAAAAATTTTGAAAATCGGTCCACAGGCGGCGGAGTAATCGTTGAACATACAAAAAAAAAAATAAAAAAAATATATATACAGCCGAACGTATAACCGCCTCCTTTTTTGGGAAGTCGGTTAAAAAATGTGTAAGTTGTATAGTATTTTATTTATATTAAATAAAATACCTCCTGAATGAAACAAATATATGTGCTATTAAATTATAGAGGAGGATGGGCAGAAATGTATAAACGCTCGTCTACCTACCTACTCAATACGAACAAGCCATTTGACGTTGGAAAGGGCATTTCACGACTCTTGATATGTGTAGGTTATAAATAAAATTAATTATTTAGGTTTATTCAACGTAAGGTAACCAAAACGATTGCTTGTAACTCGGGAGAGTGAGGTTTGCGACCCCCAAAAGGAGGTCTTTGTCGATGAAATTAAACCTATTAACTACTGTTAAAAGATCTTAACCTCGAGCAAAACGAATGTATAAATATTACATTTTTTAATTTATATATAGATAGTTTCATAGATAAAGTAGTATGTCGCGGCAATATGTACCAAGAATTTTGTTCAGAATTATAAAAAGAAATAAACTAATTTTTATACTAATTTAGTGTTTCCCACTTGATTCCCCGTATTTTGCCCTCATACGTATGTGTTATTAAGCATAGTAGTGTAAATTAGTTAAATAATAAAGGGGTCTAGTATTGACAATTGTGGGCCTAGCACGAAAAATTTACAGCAAGTTTCGTTATCGAGTGACAACTGCATGAGAATCATGACAGATCATAATGCCTATACAATTTTCATACGATAACGTTCCGAATATGCTATTGTTAAGTGTTCGTGGTAGGCCCACTGGTCCGGCGTGTAACTCAGTAACTTCAGGGATTTCTTTGTACTAGGCATTATACATGGTTCGGTTAAATCAATTACAGATATTTTGGGCATTTGATCTACTGCTTATATAAAGACGTTTAAGTAGAAAAATAATTGTCAAACTAAAAAAAAATCTTTATATGGGCGAGTTTGCGTTTTGCGGAGAGTCACCCATACATAGGGTTGCCATATCTTACATATGACTCCCCGGACAAGACGCGTGAAAACCCCGGATTTTGGAGTAAGAAACCCGGACATAGAACAATTTTTACCCGACTACGGCAATGACAAAAAGAAAGGAAGATTTATTATTGATGCAAATCAAACTTAGGGCTTCCTAATTCTGCCTACAAAAACCCGGATAGCAAATAAAATCCGGCCCGGACGCTCCCCGGACGCCCTTTAAACTAGGACAAATCCGGGGAAACCCGGACGGATGGCAACCCTACCCATACATGAGATGATTTTTTACTTTGAGTATGACAAATATTTTTTGGCCTTGACGTCTTTACATAAGCAGTGGATCATGTGCCCGTAATTGATTTTCGGAGACATTATATTGTTTTTCATTTATTACACTTTATTAACTACACATAAGCTGATAATCATCACGACCACAGTCAACAGTGTGTTATCGCGGGCAGCACAGGCACGTCCGCGGCTCTGCTGGGCTGGAGTGTAGTACTCGGTGAAGTTGAGTGAGTTGTGCTGTATCACGGTCCTGTAGTAGTGCGCGGACAGGCGCGGCGTGCGCGTGCGCTGTGGGGAGCTGAAGTCCACGGCGTACAGACCGAACTTTGCCCTGGAAACAAGCAGATCCACTCTAGAACAGATGAGCATCTACTAATCCTAAAATCAACCTAAGGGTATATGAGAGTGGACAGGACACCAGTTGTAAATAGTAAGCTTTGGTGCTACCATAAAATATATTAGGTCACCAAGGTGTCGGCAACAGAGCCTTTCCAGCCAAGTTGACATCGCTAAATATACACATCCTTTTGATGACATGAGCCTTTCTAGCCAAGTTGCCATTGCTTAATATGACTACGAAGTTCGAAAACAAAAGATATAAAAACATAAAGATCCCGGGACCTTTGATAGGCTTTAGACTAGAAGCCTCCGTGGTCACGCGGTGAGCGTTCAGCTTGGCTCTCGACTTGGAGGTCGTGGGGTCGATTCCCGCGTTGGAACGACATACAATGTTGTTTCCGAGTTTGATAAGGACAATGCAGGCTGATCGTAATTGTCTGACAAGATAGACAATTCATGCGTCGGATGGGCAAGTAAAAGGTTAGACTTGCGCCTGAAGGTCGATTCTGCTATTTTAATCCAACAATAATGCAGCTTCGTTACTTGTTCGATACTGTCCGGAACCTATCAAACAGCAAAATGGTATTCAACTAAACTTCAAACAAACGTCAAACGACGAATTACACCGCGATGCGATTATCATTGTATCATAGCTTGATCGTAGATTGAGCGAACCACTTATTCATAGAAAATGGTATTCTCGTATGTTTATAAACTTAACTCCAATTTGACTCGAACCGATCCGTCAGCCGTAATTTTTTTTTTTTTTTTTTTCACTTTGACTTGTGGGGATGCCATAACATAAAAATATTTAATTTTACGCAAAAATCTCTTTTTTTGCCTTCCCCTCTCTAACCACGCGGGAAATGTTTTCCGTCCGTCTCAGAAGAGGAAAAAATCGTGTATGCGTACACAAATGTGCATAGCCATGCCCCAAATTCGATGATTTTGTGTAATGTTTCAAAAAAACACGAGCAGGAGACGCGCCTTAACTGACAATAATTGGCAACACTGTATTGTACAAACGTCAAGCGACAGCTGTCTTTGTACATGCTTTGTGCTCGCTTTATTTATAAAAAAATGTAGTCAATATCATTGCAAAATGACTGTGTTGGGATTTTAAATTTACGAAAATAGTGTAGTAGAATACCGACTTTCGGTCAATTTATGATAATGGGATGATAAATTTATTATGAATTGATGGTAAGTTGAAAGTCTAAGTTAATTAAAAGAATCGGACCTCGCCAGTCGTGTCGGTTATCCGTCCCACTAGGTTTCGAGAGTAAATGACTCTTCCTTTACGCTCTTGTGTACTGTGCACATACTTGGGCACTACGAAATATCTCCTGCGCAGCTGGCTTGGTCACTCAGTAGAGAGCTATTACTATAAGTTTTACTTACGTGTACCCGCAGTACCACTCGTAGTTGTCCATGAGACTCCAGGCGGTGAAGCCGGTGATGTTTACACCATCCTCGTGTATCGACAGCAGAATCTGAAAAAATATATCTAATTTAAGTATTTCGCGTTACGGTTAACTAGCAAATTCCTAGTACACAGTAGTAGTAATTCCTACAGTAAACAAGTTATTCTATAATTTTTTTTCTATAAAATGGACCAAGAAACGTGCTACGAATCGCCTAATAGTAAGCGATTACCGCCGCCCACGGACACTCGCAAGTTGCAATACTCTGATGTTGCGTACTTGCGTTCCTGGTCCTTAAAATATCCAATTCCCTTGGGCCTCCGGTAAATTTTAATGAGGGTTCTCGAATTTTTTTCTGCCGCCACCCGACCCGACACACACAATAGGTAAGCGCCGTCTGGTGGTTGAAGTGGTATCAAAAACTGTCAATAAGAATTTTCGACATTTTTCTGCCACCAGGCGGCGCGTCGTATAAGTCGGGTCTATGACTTTTCAAATAGCTTTAAAATGTCATTTTTTTTATAAAACTAGGAGGCAAACGAGCAAACAGATCACCTGATGGAAAGCGATTACCGTCGCCCATAGGCGGGTGTCTACGGGCAACGGTAATCGCTTTCCAACATCAGTGAAGTTGCAAGTGCATTGCCGGCTATCGTCGGAACTCCCATGGAGCCTATCTGTATCAATAATTATTGATTGCTGCCACGCTCGCGTAGCGGCTTTGATTGCTGCGGCTTCATAATAAACTGTACATCTACTTCCATTAACATGAAAAACTTGTCAGGCTTCGTATTTTATAGCCGTTTTCGTGCTTATTTCCTTACCTGGTCGAGATGTCCCCTGTAGTAGTCCACTCTCTTTTCATCCTGGAAGCCGGTCTCCAGCGCCGCGTAGCCGTTCTCAGTGATGAGGATCTCGATGTCGCCGTACTGCTCCTTGAACCACTTGAGCTGCTTACGGATACCAGGTGGGTATACCTGAAAAACACAATATTTAAAAAAATCAGTAGATAAATGATAGTTTATAAGGTGCTTGTACGTGGGTAACACTGAAAATGTTTATAACTGGCCAGTTAGAAACATTGCTAATGAAAACTTTTTTGAATTTAAATTTTAAAACTCTTTGGTAACCTAATGTAGTATATTGCATTCATTTGTCATTTGTTTTCTGAATTGGCGGCAAATCTAAAACTCTTGTTACACGTGAAAATGAACCTAACGCGAGAAAATTTTCGATCAATGATTTATTATGACTTTCGTTGTGGGCTTACTCAACAATAAATCTATGATAGGCTGCGATTAGCATTTCTTAATGAAACCCCATCTCGTGCCACTATTTACAATTTAACGAGTTTAAACGTGGATGCAGCAACCTCAATGATGATCCGCGTGAGGTACGTCCTTTAACAGCGACTACTGAGGATAACATCAGTGCTGTGCGACGCATGGTAGAGGAAGATAAGATAGTAACCTATCAACAGATACGGGCAAACCTAAGCATTGGTATGAGTCAAGTTCAAAAAATATTACACGGACATTTAGGCGTCAGGAAGCTTTGTACCAGATAGATTCCCCATACTTTAACCGACGACCAGAAACACCTTCGCATGGATTGGTGTCGCCAAATCGCACACCCAGATCGAAAGAGGTATTAACTCAAAAAAGCACTTTTTTCAGAAAAGGCGAAAAACTGATTACTGTGTCCCAACTCCCAGTGCACTGCAGAAGTGTTCTGAATAGAAATATGCTTTTATTACTCAGAGAGAACAAGAATGTTATAGGAAACTTGTGTTTTTATTATGTATTGGAGAAAAAAATTGGATTTTCGGAGTTACTTCCCTATTGCTAAATAATGTATGCATATTTAATTTGATATTTTGAGTTACGCCTGTGTTGGTGAATCAAGTTGTTAGTTAGCTCTGTTTTGAAGAGTAACCAGAAGCTTTAAATGCAATAGAATTTTGTATTATTTATAATTAGTCCGAGTAATAGATTGCTCTGTGACCAGTAGTAAGGTTTGTTGGATAACAATTTAGCAAAAAACACTAGCAGTAATGAAAACAATCAATATTGTTTATTAATATTACTATAAAATCAATTAATATCAGTATTTTAAGTCTTTTATCTTTCTTAAAATTATTCATTCGAGACGTGGACCATGACACAACACGACAGAAAGAGATTGGAAGCATTCGATTGGTGTTAGCGAAGAATGGAGAGAATAAGTTGGACTGAAAAGAAAAGTAATGAAGAAGTTTTGGAATTAGTTAATGAGAAGAGAGAGATATTAAAGATCATCGAGAACAGAAGAGGAAAGATGTTAGGACACTTGATACGGCACGACAACTTTATTAGAGAAATAATTGAAGGGAAGGTAGAAGAAAACGTGGAAGGCCGAGAAAAACTTTTATGGACCAGGTGAAGGAGAAAGTGATGGTTGACCTCCTAATACGAATCAGGAGGTCAAGAGAAGGAGGGCAGAGAGAAAGCTCCACCGACAAGAGCGAAGCTCTTAAATTGGAATGAATGAAAATTATTCAACAAAAAATATGAACTTCTGTTTAAAAAAAATCTGAAAAAAATGCTCATAGAAATCACATTTTACTTAAAACTTATACGATACATCAGAATTAAACATTGTTATTATATCAAAATAATTCTCATGAGACAATTAATTAATATTATGATTTTAAGCAATTTTCCGCGAAATACCCACAACCTGCAAGCAAACGTGTGAGTGCACGCATAATCATGCGTAAAGCACCTCCCCATACTGCTTATGCGTACACTCAGAAACAAGATCGTGCAAACACCACCACCATCACCACACACCACCGTACAGTTTGTAAAATTCAACGCGCGTTTCGCCCCGAACCCGGAGCATCCCCAGAAAGTGGACATGCGAACAAAGTTCGTTAGTAAATTCGTGTATGACTAACAAACTTTGTTCGCAGGTCCACCTGCATGGTGGTGTGGGCCCTTGCTCGATCTTGCTGACATTGTTGCTTGTGTGGTGGTGGTGTTTGAACGATCTTATTTCTGTGTGTATGCATAAGCAGTGTGGGAGGAGGGAGGTACTTTACGCATGCTTATGCATGCACTCACACATTTGCTTACAGGTTGTGGGTATTAATTCGCAGAAAATTGCTTGAAATCATAATATTAATTCACTGTATGCTATGGATTTGTGCAAAGTAACGCCTGATTCTATTATTAACTAATACTCCAGACTTTATCAAAGTAACTCGATAAAAATTTTATAACCGTGAAACAGTTTTTCTACTTAATTAAATTAGTTTTGAGTATTGTTGTGTAATAAGGGTGTTACAATACCTACTTAAGTCTTATGACTGAACTTATGAATTTCTGTACCCTTTTTTGCCCTGTTTCTCAATTCCAGGATTTTGGATAATAGTTTCAGAAACTACAGCATTTTGAGGGTCTACTTGCTCACTATCATCTTCTGTATCCGACGAACTAGATTAAGAAGAACTAGAGCTGCCACTGTTGCGACGACGATGATGGAGATATGATCTTAGGTGGAATATTATTTTTGTGAGCCAAACGAAAATTAGGATCCTCGTCGGAGTCGTCAATATCACTTTCATCGCTCCGAATTGGTGAAATATAATAATTTGGTGCGCCAGAATTTTGATGCTTGGACGTGCTGGGGATAGATGTATCAACCATGATAAGACGGTACGAGTTTCCACAGATGAGACTTCAAAACTAGAAAGCGTTACCATCAAGTCATCTTCCAGAGTTTTATGTTGTGTAGAAATTATGGGTGGAATGATGTTTTCCTTATCCCTATCTTCTACCATATTTACTAAAAACCGGCCACGTCTCATTGTTTTGCTGATAAAATATTCTTGTGGGATACTTAATATAAATTTAACATTTTTATCCTATTATCAATATTATTATACAGTAATATTTGGGGATACCGTCTAAACAGATTTAACTCAAAATTTTTGCTGTAAAACGGGAACAAATCCATTAAATTCCAAAATGAAAATAAAATTATACAAATTTGAAAGATCTTTATTGGCAAACGCAGAATAGTTCAATAATTTAGGTAATTTTTAACAAATTAAAGTGTTTAAAATATGACTCAACAAAACAGAGTCAATTACAAATTCGAAAATGTTTCACCAATATGGCAACAACTCAAAATAAAAGTAAAAAATAATCTCACCTTGCCAACAATACGGGCTTAATTCAAAATATTGTATTAATTTACTACTCAGTAACCACCTACAAAGCGTTAATACAAAATAATACTGTAAAAAATTTAAACAATACAGGTACAACTCAAAATAACTCCAATTTGGTAACAACTAGCAAGTGCACTTCGCTCGTAATTCTGATTGCAACTAGAAATGTCCCTGTTTTGGTGGAAGGTTAGTGGGTCTCGCTCGTTAATCTAAATGGACACTTCGTGCCATCTAGTATCGAGTTGCAGACATATTTTTATATCTGTTTTATTGGTCAATAGGCTTCAAGTTCGGGAATTTGATGGTATGCATAACTCAAAATTGACGATTTTTGAGTTGACTCCCTTTAGATCTAGGTGTGCGAAATGTTAGATAAGTTCAACGAGTGGTAACTCAAATGCTATATTTGACATCGTCACAGGTGATGAAAGCTGGATATATTGCTATGAACCCGAAACCAAAAGATAATCAGCTCAGTGGGTGTTTCCTTTCGAGGATCGGCCAACTAAGGTAAAGAGAGGAATAAGTCAAGGAAAAAGATGATTGTCTCATTCTTTGGTCGGAAAGGTCTTTCGCGACAGTTGTGCTAGAAAATTGAAGGACAGTTACTGTAGACTGGTATGTCAATCGCTGTTTGCCTGTAGTCTTGGAAAAAATTCGACAGCAGCGCCCTCGAAGCAGGATCCTCCTTCACCGCGACAAACGGACTGTTGAATATTTGACTATGGCAGGTGTCGAGATAATAAGTCTTCCGCCATACAGTCCTGACCTAGCGCCCTGCGACTTTCATTTATTCCCAAGAACAAAAGATAAAATTCGAGGTATTCGCTTTACAAGCCCTGAAGATGCGGTGAAAGCGTACGAAAATGCCATAGAAGAGACCCCTAAGGAAGAATGGGCCCACTGCTTTTCTCAGTGGTTCCATCGGATGCGACGATGTGAAGAGAAAAAGAGATTACTTCGAAAAACAATAAAAGTATTGGCAACTTTCTATATTAAGCCGTTTTTCATTTTCTAAACATTTTCAGTGTTATCTAGGTATCTGGCTGGCTGTTTGGACTCGACGCACACAAGGCGCCGTTTGGTGATAATAAAACTTTCACTGAATGTGTTCGATATCCCCTCTACCACCAGACAGCGCCTCGCACGCAACGGGTCCAAACGGCTGTCAGATGGTTCCAAATGGAAAAGTACCCTCTGTTGCCTATGGACACCCGCAATTCTTATATTCTCCTTTTCACCAGTAATTGACACATATTTTATGTTCGTTTACTTCTACGCCTTAGGTCTCTTTCCATTCGCGCCGAAGCTTACATAAAGCCACCAGGCGGTAGACACCATCCAGTCAGGGTCGACTCGGAAAACCAGGTTTAGCTCCGTGCTGCCCGACAGCGGCCAGGCCTTTATCGTCTCCCCCGGAGCGGGCTTGTCGACAAAACGCGACGTGTAGTAGTTGAAGCCGTAGAAGTCGTGAGTCCCTGAAAGTTATCAAATGGACATGTTAAGCCTAAGACTATATAATAACTCCTTACCGATCCCGGTGACGGCGCAAGACTCAGGAGTAATTTTATAGTGCCCAAGTGTGTGCGCAGTACACAAGAGTACTCTCTCTTCCTTTACTCTCGTAATCCAGTGGGACGGATAACCGACACGACTGACGAGATATGAGGCGCAGGTCTGACTTTTTACATACCTATCCGACGCATGGATCATCTTTCTGGTCGGACAATCAGGTGATCCAGCCTGCATTGTCCTAACCAAACATGGAACAACATTTTTTGTTGTTCCAATTCGAGAATCGAACCCACGACCTCCGAGTCGAGAGCCAATGTTCTAACCACTAACTAGACCACGAAGGCAGTTGCTGATTATAATATGATCTAGGACTATATATATGATCCAGAATCCGGGCCTGGGAAAATTGATTGAAAATGGATGTATTGCTTTATCTTTATTTCTTATGAGTTTTTGCCATTGATGTTTTGTAAGACAGATAGCTGCTTAATTCGATTTTAGTACTCTTTCCATTCTTCTTCCAAGGGGCAAACGTAGATTGTTCAAATTGTATGTTGAAAATAAGAGCTAAAGGTTGACTAATTTCTATAACTATCAATACTATGACCAGCTGAAGTTAGTCTGTAAATGCTTATATTTTGTTTAACATTTGTGTTCACCTTTAACTAACTCTATCTCCTGTGGTGTGAACGCTGGCAGCCTGGACTTCCTGTAGCCCTCGCTCGCGCTCTTGTTGGCCAGTAACTGCTCCACCATTGGCGGCCAGCCACCGCTCTTAGAATATATTGGATAAGCATATAAGCCTACCTGAATGAACAAAAAATCTTGTAAGGTAGGTACTTATTTGTACCTCAGCGCCTATACACCCATGCCCCTGATACAGCGATACCGCTGCTCTAGGATTTGTATGGACTTTTTTGCCGGTGCTGCAGCACAAAATTCAAACAAATCCTAGTGCAACGGCGTCGGAGATGTATCGCGGGTGGAAGCGTATGTATACTTAGTTTTAGGTGTACAAAAGAAATACATTTGTACTAACATTCAAAAACAATCAAGTTTTTATACTTTCAAGTGCTTACAAGAAGTGTGTAGGTTACCAGAAACTTACCAGAAGTTGCCTGGCCATCTCAGCTTCTTCTTCCATGGAACCGTCTAGTGACTCGAACCACAAGTGATGGTTACAAATCGCCGCTCTACCTGTGTAAATATAATAAAAAATTATAATATTCGTACACCAAGATTGGTATATAGAACAAGGGGTACAAAGAGAGAAGTATATTCATAGCTTACTAACATACCGTTGTACTTAGGTTTGAACTGCTCATCGTAGATCCTCCAGGCTCTAGCGTGGGCGACCAGCAGATTCTTGATGCAGAGGTAGCTCCCTATCCCGGGACTTAAGATACCGGGTGCGTACAGCCCGGTGTGGTAGACCGCGTCACACACCACCAGCGGTTCGTTGATGGTCAACCAGGTCTTGACCCTGTCCGCAAACAGAGTGAACGACGCGCGCGCGTAGTCCGCAAACCACTCAGATATCATGGGGTTGGTCCAGCCACCTGGAACGGTAATCGATAACGGTTATCGATTAACATCCAGTGTGCTGAGTGCGAGTCACAATTCACTACTCGTCGTGAAGAAGTTAACTACAATTTGTATGGCATCGAAACAACGCCCCTAATAGTTAAGTAGTTCGATGCCATAGAAATTGTAGTTAACTTCTTCACATCGAGTAGTAACAAAAACTCGCACTCCGCACACAGATTGTTTGATGACGCTTTTCAATTCAAAGTGACAGTTGTAATGCCTTACTGCAGCCGGCCTTTTTTTACATGGGGAAATGCTTTATGCATCCCCGGCGGACTGGGGATGCCGGCCGGAGTATGTGGGACTCACCCGGGTGCGAGTAAATCTCATGGTGCCTCCTTCTCCGCTGCAGTTCTAGGCCGCCGAACGGGTTCACGAACCAACCACAAAAGCTATAATAGCAGCGGCCTAGCAAGCGGTATCTGCATTACACTGCAGAACCTTCGCATGGCAGTTTGTTCTGCCATTACTCCGGGAGAGCAGTCCAGGCACTGGACGTTCTGCTACCGGGAGGACTCGTGCAATGGGCGACGGATTCCCCAATCCGTCACCCGAGTCCTTACTGCAGCCGCCTTAACATACTGCAGTTAAGTAAGTTCAGAAGCCTTCCAATTTATAGCATATTATCATATCAGTTGAAGAATATGATTAACTATGTAGCAGTACACAAGCAAAACGCATTACACGATTGAAACCAGAAACAACATCGTTCAAATAAGAAAATGTAGGAATAGTGGAAGCCCCAAAGGAAGATCTCCGACCGAGTGAAGTGATACGCTCGGTCAGCCCTAATCCCACTTGTATGTGTTTGATGCTCCAGCCAGGACCTCTATGTTGAATCTCTTGGGGATTCTTCTTATGTTACAATGGCGATACAAATGATACAAATCATAGCATCACAATATGTTGATTTATTACTACACGTACAACAGATACATTTAATATATAACTCATATAACAGAGGAGCAATACTAATACATGTCTATGCTATACATATTAGCCTTTCGGCTAACTGAATAATCTATCTTAAGCTTCAACATGAGAGGAGAGTTTGGCATCAATTGACATAACATGCTCTTAAATAATTATAATGTTTAAATGTAACAGTATGCATGTATGTATGATGTTATATAATGTAGCGCCGAACTATGAAAACTTCGATAGCGCGATTCCGGATCGTGGCGCTAAATGGTCCGCCACATCACTCCCCTCCCCGTGCGTTCTTATTACGATGTTGTGTCTAATTTCAATCGTGTTGCGTGTATAGTGCTACAAACTTAATTCAAAGGCATTATATTATTATTGTGGAAATAGTGGTGGTAAGCCCCAAAGGGAGATCTCCGACCGAGCGAGGTGGTATGCTCGGTCAGGCCGAACTTGTAAGCATTTCAGATGTTCTATTAGTTCCGAACTTCAGAAACTTCGATAGCGCGATTCAAGACTGTGCGCTGATTGGTCCGCCACATTATTAATGTATATTTTACTTACCAAGATCTTGGAACTTCTGTGGTAGATCAAAATGGAACAGTGTGACAATAGGCTCGATGTCGTTAGCTATGAGCGCGTCTATGAGGGTGTTGTAGTACCGTACGCCGTCTTCACTTATCTCGTTCGTGAACCCGTTCGGGAACAGGCGATTCCATGATATTGAAAACCTAAAATGTTTCGAGGGAAACTTTTATAAATCAAATAACTCACAGTACAAATATATTAGGCTACTTGACCTTGTTAAACCCCTTATATTGATTCGACATGTCTGTCTGTCTGTCTGTACGTCCATATGTCACAGCCACTTTTTTCCGAAACTATAAACTGTTAAAACTTGGTAAGGATTTTCACACTAAGATAGAGAAAAAACAGTAAATTTTGGGGGTTCCTCATACTTAGAACTGAAACATATTTTTTTTCATCAAACACATACTTGTGGAGTATCTATGGATAAGTCTTCAAAAATGATATTGAAGTTTGTAATATAATTTTTATTAAACTGAATAGTTGGCGCCAGAGACACTTCCAAAGTGGTAAAACGTGAGTCTCCCCTTCGTAACTTCTAAAATAAGAGAATGATAAGACTAAAAAAATATAAAGTATTACCTTGCAAACTTCCACCGAAAATTGGTTTGAACGAGATCTAGTAAGTAGTTTTTTTTAATACGTCATAAATTGTAAACCGCAATTTACTTTTCATTCAATCAACTCAAATATAAAAATAAATAAACATTTAATTTCATAACCTTAACCTTATGCATAAACCGCTTAGATCATATACTAGTAGTAGGTATATGATCTAAGATAAACCGTGAACCATTATTTGTTTTTACAAGTTTGTACGGAACCCTCGGTGCAGCCTCATCTACTGCTCAAAGCCATTTTACAAGATAGGCCATAAAAAATAAAATAAACAACACATTTGTCTCTGAATACTGAAAAGCACACAAGGGATTCTTCAAAAATCTACGTAAGTTTGAAGTTTTAAGTTTATTCTTATCACATACTGCCTTCATAGTTAACATTTAGCTCAAATATTTACAAGGTATTTTCTAGATATCGTAAAGTAGTTTTAAAAAACAGTAGCTTGGTGTTATTTGAAAACAGCTTCAATTTTTCCCATTTCATCATCAAAACCTTCTTATCTAACAACAATTACACATGAGTAAAGAAAAATAATAGATATCTTTTGTACTTCATGGTCGCAAATACTAACTTCCAAGACTGCTTCTTTAAAGTTATTTCGAGTCTTATACTTCTTATATTAATAATAAACTGTAATTTCGCCATTTATCACTCAAAACATTTTTTGCTCACTGAAGTTATTCAAATAACATACGGAAATTTATTATATGCACGTTCCCATTGTATTCATTTAAGTACACCCATAGATATATAATATTAATAAGAGGTAGATATGTTATAAACGCGTTAAAATGAAGACTCGAATTGGTGCGAGTCGGGTCAATTTTGGTTAGTATGCGACCAGCTGGTCGACGAGTAGCACGTACTACGCTTCCCGTGCATCTTGCACAAAATGCCATCGTGTGCCTTTATAAGCTGTGCAAACCATGACAAGAAAGTGAATAAAAGTCATGGAATTTCATTCCACAAGTAACTTTATAAAGTTAATTAAGTATCAGTCAAGTATTTTCTTAAAAATATATTTTTCAACAATAAATAATTTCAAGAAAATACTTGACAGGTTGTCATAAGAAAAAAGGAAAGCAATGTCAATATATACTTTTTTTGTGAATCTAATAAGGATGCATGCATTTCTGCCATAGAATAATTATAGTACAGAAGCGAATGTCTTTAGATGTACGGAGTTACAGACAGTCCACTTGTTTTATTTTTTATCTACTTTTGAAATATATATTTTGATAAAATTGACGAAAATAATTTAAGTATATCTTTCAGTCAGTTAAATATAAACTTCTTAAAATTGTTAAACTGCAAAAAAGTGAGTTATGAGATGTTAAGTAACTAAGAACGAACTAAGGGCCTAACCTTTGAGTATATAACCACTAGAGAGAGTTTTAGCCAGCAAACGCGTGTCCTTTTTCTGCTTGTGTGCATTGCATTAGTGTACGTGCAGGGATGTAACGTATATCGATATAATATCGATAAACTACTCGACTTTTTTGTGGTACCTATCGACGTTTGTATATATTTTTATAATTCTGAATTTTTACTTTTTCATTTTAAGTTTTATGTCATCAGTTTATAATGTGTAAAACTCATTAAGTACCTTTTTAATTTAAGATATAGGTATTTGAAATTAACAAGATTTTATTAGATGTGTAAAAAAAACTGTGTTCTTATTAGGTTTGTTTGTTTGCATGGGCTCCGAAAGTACTTGACCGATTTTGATGAAATTTTGCACATTTATAGAAAAGACCACATAGGCTACTTTTTTACGGCAGGGCATCGGCATTTCTTTTAGCGCACACTAAGGCGCGGGCAACATCTAGTTTTTATCATAAAAGCGTTTTCCCATTATCCGACACGATATCGGTAAATAATGCTGATAGCCGATACACAATAGCCAAAGGCGAGTAAAATGTATGAAGTAATTAGTAGCATAATTATTTCACACTATTCAGTCAATTGCGTATTTTAATTATAAAATAAGTATTATGAGAAAACGTTTTATTAATAACTATTTACATTAAATAAAATTACTCCTGAAAGTTTACAATTCCTAACAATTCTTCACTATTGTAATAGAAATAGACCGTTCATAAACATTTTTAGCCGACTTTAAAAATAAGGAGGTTCTGTGTTCGGCTGTAGGTATATAATATGTCACTGTAAAATTGTAAAAACCGTTCGATTGTAATATTACTAGCGATATTATATTATGTCGACAGATTGTCAAATAAAAATTTCTCCTTACAATAATTGTACGCATTATTTTTAGTTTTAATTATTATTATGAAAAAAAAAAAACAAATATGGCGGCGCGGGGCACTTGCCATTTAACCAATCGGCACGGTAAATATTACAATGTAACGAAAAATAACGTGTAACATTGTAAGAAGTAATTTTTATTTGACAATCTGTCGACATTTTATAATATCTCTAGTAATATTACAATCTAACGGTTTTTAAAATTTTATGGTGACATATATTATAAAGCCGAACACAGAACCTCCTCTTTATTAGTAAGTAAGCCTTAGTAATACCGACCCGATAATATATCCCGACGGACATACTATCAGGAATCTGGAACGCCGGGGAAAATTTAGAGCATTGAAAATATAACTCTGGACTGATACAATAGAACTGAAAATCGAACACACGAGTCTCATGTCAAATCTGACAACACAAAAATTTTGCGTTCGATTTCCTCTCTTTGTATTGTATTTGCATTTTTGATTAGCATCTAAATAGTAAATACATTGAGAGATTAGCTGAGTCAGTCAGATTACTCACTTGCTTGGGGGCCTAGCAGGAACTACGTGGTAGAGCCATGCTTCGGCACGAATGGGCCGGCTCGACCGGAGAAATACCACGGGCTCACAGAAAACCGGCGTGAAACAGCGTTTGCGCTGTGTTTCGCCGAGTGAGTGAGTTTACCGGAGGCCCAATCCCCTACCCTATTCCCTTCCCTACCCTCCCCTATTATCCTATTCCCTCTTAAAAGGCCGGCAACGCACTTGCAGCTCTTCTGATGCTGCGAGTGTCCATGGGCGACGGAAGTTGCTTTCCATCAGGTGACCCGTTTGCTCGTTTGCCCCCATATTTCATTAAAAAAAAAAAAAGAACAATTGTCAATTGCGTAAGCGTTACGTTATCGAAAGAGATTTGTATAAAAATTATGACAGCGCTCATACAATTGACATTCGATAACATTGCATTTACGCACCTGTCAATAGTTCCTGCTAGGCCCATATTAACAAGAATAAAAGTTATTTTCGATCCGATATCAAACCAATAATGTGAAAGACCTATGTGTTTCATATATTTTACTTGCCCTTGCATGGCTATTGAATATCGATTACTGTATCGGCATTCGATACCGATATCGTATTCGATCTGGATCGGATAATGGAAAAATGCTCTTTGTGCATTTTAATTGGAAACTAAATAAAAAAAAATATGTTTCAGAAAGTATAATTATATTATTGTAAGTCTTCTTAATTGTCCGGTAAAACAGAAATATCTTCCCCGTATCAATACCGTCACACCAAGCTGTCTCACTGGTGGAACACACTCTTCTAATTTTCGCATCTAACTGCTTCAATCTATGCGCCTCTTCTTCCGGAGCATTTCCGAGACCTAATAAAACCGTTTAGTAAAAGTTTATTATCTTTATCGATAAACTCTTGTGTCAGTAGGGTACATCACTCAAAATGCGCAGAAAAACAAAGCTTTTATTTTGCACAAATTATTACTCATTACGTGATATTCATCATTAAAGCGTGATATAGTACGAAAAAGGGTTCGTTAAATTTAATGATTATCTGTTTATATTATAAAAATACTCATTATTTAGTTCACAAAACATTGTTAAAACATTACGTGTAAAATGATAATTCCAAGTATTTGACACCTTCTGTCGTCATTCTTGAGGCACAATATGCAGCGGCGCAACACATATTACATGTTTGAAAATTAATATCTTCTTTACACATTTATTTTCATTTATAAAACATAAAAAATACACAGAGCTACTGCTCTGCAATGGCCTACTGAGCTGGCCATAACATGACACGAAACACGTGTTTATACACCGATATAAGCTCTTTCATTCGCTCGTATTGATACATCGTTAGTAAGACAGAGCAACAGAAAACAATAGTACCAACTTTCAAAAACTATGACTCCGTCTTTAGAAGTCTTTGGGCCTAACAGTAACGTAACTGCTACTTTTATTTGATTGAAATATAAATTTAATTTTTTAAAGATTTCCAAGTAATGAAGTACGAGCACAAGACTGGATCGCATTAGTCCGCGAACAAAGAGGCGATGCCGGATGGATGCCCTCAAAAAATAGTCGAATTTGTAGCGTATATTTTAAATCTTATGTGCTAATAGTTATAATAAAAACTTACTAAAATGCCGTTTATTTAATATTGTATGTTTCTGTTTTATATTTTGTTTGTTAATATTCCTACGCACCTAGATTTTAAAGCCTGTTATTAAGAATTTATTAATTTTCGTGTAAATGAAGCAATATTTTGTCATACCTAATATGACTGTATTTTTAAGTTTATGAAGCAAAAAAAGTGATTATAAAAAATAGTTTTTTTCTCTATTATTCGAATTGTGTATGTGTGTGTGTGATTTTTTAAATTGAATATTAAAAAATTGCGAATATATATTTATTTATTTGCAAGCTCTACTTCTTACCCTTTACCTGAAAGGATTGATAGTAAGTTTTTCTAAGGCTGGGACTATATTATGATCCGGAATCCGGAAAGCCGTAGAAAATTGTAAGCATTGAAAATAGAACTCTGCGTTAATAATAGTTGAAAACCAAACACATGAGTGTCGAGTCAAATGTCAATGCCTTAAATGACAACGCTCGAAACTTCCATTTTCAACTCTATTGTATTAGCGCAGAGTTCTATTTTCAATTCTCAGAATTTTCACCCGGATTCCGGAGCATAAATATAATAGTCCCAGTCTAATGAGAAACAAATTCTGGAAAATAAGCTAACTTTTAAAAATCTACATTTTTGACGTTATATTTACACAAAGCTTGGTTAAAAAAGAGTATTTTGTTAAAAATAAGGTCTTTCTTCATCTGCGCTGTCCTTTGTTACTTTGCAGAATTTGTGCCCCAACATCACTACTATAAAAAATGAAAAAAAAAATACAAACGTGTTTTAAATCCCAGGTTTCGATTCCTGTTTGACATTAACGAAAGAAAAAAACAATTATGCAGTTTTATCTAAATAATAGTAGACATGCCATTATTATATAGATTAATCTTACATAAAATGGTTATTATAATATATTTACATTTTAATAAATTACCTCTTAAAAGTAACTATGAACTAAATAGTATTTATACGCATTTTGTACCTTCTGTGTCGTTAAATATTCTATGACATATTTTTGATTTAGGAATGCCATCCTTGTCACGAATTTTTGCTGTGAGTGAAATGTGTCAATAATAAAAAAATGTCTATGTGTGTGTCGCGGCACAAAAATTTTGTCAGTTTTGTAAGGGTATCTGAGTACACCATAAAAAAAGTATTACGAATTTTTTTTTTCGACTTTTTTTGCGTAAAGCTAATTATTTAACGCATATTTAATACAATAATAAAAAAATCGCTCGGTATACATCCATTTTGTTTCTGCTTGGGTCTAAATAGGTTAAAAGAAGTTTAATTCATCGCCCAGGGGTGTGCCATCATGGGGGTCCACACAGACGAAATCGAGCGCAAAAGCTAGTTGATAGATAAGCAAAGATTTCCAAACTATAGATAAGCGATATGAAGCGCACACCGTGGGAATAAGGGAAAAGCAGCCTTGCAGGGTGCCACCCTGCAAGGCTGCTTTTATGTACTTAAGTAATATTATGTTCTATGTACTTATGAAGTTATGACTAATTTTATATAGATTATGTTACAACATGCATTGTAAGAATAATGAATATATATATTTTTTAACCATTTTCCCATCTTTTTGCTAAGAGGAGGCACCGTGCGAGTTTCTTACGCCGCGCCGGGCTAGTTTCTGAACCGGTGGTAGGCATCATTTAGGACAATTCTCTAAGCGTTATATTATAACCTACCTGGTAATAAAAAAACACATAAAAAAATTGAGTTTGAGTTTTGACGTACTTACATTTGACAGAAAAATATTCATACAAGAAAAAGTTACGCCATCTTGATTTCACCATTCCTCAAACGACGACCTCTGTGGCTCAGTTGGTTGAGCGTGTTGGTGCTCAAGCCGGGGGTCGCGGGTTCAAATCCCGCCGAAGGAACAAGAAGTTTTTCTGTGTTCCTGGGTCATGGCACATCCATGACCCAGGAACACAGAAAAACTTATTATGTGTATAATATAATAAAAATCTTAAATTTGTGTATAGTATAAAAAGTATTAAATATATTTCCGTTGTCTGGTACCCGTAACACAAGTTCTTCGAGAACTTACCACGGGATCAGATTGACGTGGTGTGAAGCGTCCATAAATATTATTATAAAAAAATGTCAAAATGGCCCACAAACAACCCCTAAAGTGGAACCATTTAAGTAGGGACAGTTTTTGCGTCGATATACCTAGTGCCTCGTCTATAATACCTATATACGTATACTAGCTGATACAGTAACCCACGGGAGCCGTATATGTCCCGCGATAAAAAGTAGCCTATATCCTTCTACTTTATATCTGTGCCAAACATGATGATCGGTTTAGTAATTTTTACGTGGAACTGCAAATAAAGTTTCCCACGGGAACTGTACATTTCCCCATTTAAAAATAGTAGCCTATGACCTTCCTAGTGGTCTACTTTATATCTATGCCAAAATTCATGATGATCGGTTAACCCTTTCAGGACCATAAGGAAAGTGGAGGGTACATAAATATGAAAGTTGTACAAAATAGTTAATTATGCACATAATAAACATAATCTTAAATAAAAATAAAAAAAATATTTATAGGTTTTTGGGAAATTGTTGGGAAGCAATTTTCCCTATGGTCCATAACGGTAACACATTAGCCTTGCAACAGCTACTTTACGTATTCGATATTTTACCAATATTTGAAGTATTTTTTATTCAACTTTATTAATACTTACTGTAAGAAAAGTATTAATTTATATATAAGTACAATATAAAAACTAGATATTACATAGTACCTCACCAAACAGTGTATTTCATTAGCATAACAAAGAAGACTTTACATAAAACAAAATTCCTCTTAGTCTTGTACTTTGCATAGGGAATTTTACCATCAGGTGCAGTCGATACTGCAGCTATCATTGAGCGAATACGATAATCTATGTCATAACTCTTTTTGCATCACTAACTTCTGCATTACCTACTAAAGAAATGTAGATTTTAGTGTATCTGTTCAAATCGAATATATGGCATAATGTTGGTCATAAATGGTACTTCTATACATACCTATAATTTTATGTAGACCAAATCTCAAAATGAAACAACCTAATATCTATAAAGTAGAAGTAGAGACTTCCATAGAAAAACTATTTATTTACTTGATAACCGAGCGAATCCGGTGATACCATGGAGCAATTATAATTTGCTTCATGGGTGACGCGCAGACAGCTGTAGATGGTGTTGGTGAACGATGAACTTGGTGTTCTTGGAAGTCAACTTCAATTACAATACCAGGAACCTCTTGATCATTACCATGCATCAAAATTACTACGGCTTTTTTGAGTTGCATGCGTTTTATTCATCACTTACTCACTACTACCATCGACCAAGATCAGTAGAATTTCATAATTTTTGAGGTTATATATCTCAAATCCTTTACGGAATATAATATTTCGCTACAATATCGATAAAATATCCAGCATAATTTCAATTCAATACAAGAATATAGAAATAATTTCATATAAATTGTGCATACAATAGAGTAATATGTGGAGGAATTAGTATCCCTTACCGATCATAGGGAAGCTGATTTCCCTTTTGGTTTATGACGATTTATTTCAATATAAATCATAAATAATGGTTTTGAAGAATATATCAAATATGAAATTACTTACCAGGGAATAATTTTAGCTCAATAAAAAACAATATAAAGCGCTTTAACTTCACTAAAAACTTTTGTAAAAAATACTGAAAAAGTTCTAAGCAAACTGTTATTTTACAATTTCTATAAAAAGTATACTGCAATGCCTACGTTATTTTGACATTAAAAAAATAATTAAGGTAACATTCAACAACTAATAAAAGAAAAGTATTTAGGCATTGGCCTTATAACTTTTGATATTTTTCTAATTATTTGTTAGGGAAGCATGTTTCCCCGTGGTCGTCAAAGGGTTAAGTGTTTTTACGTGAAAGTGTAAATAAAGTATTCCACGGAAACCGCACATTTTCCCGCGATAAAAAATTGTCTATATCCTTGCCCGTGGTTTACTTTATATCTGTAGAAAATTTCATGATAATCTGTTTAGTAGTTTTCACGTGAAACTGTAAATAAAGTATCCCACGGGAACCGTACTTTTTTCTGCTATAAAAAGTAGCTTATGTCTTTTCTCAGGCTATAGACTATCTGTGTACCAAATTTCATTTCAATCGGTTCAGTAGTTTTGCCGTGAAAGACGGATAAACAGACACACACGCTTTCTCATTTATAATATTAGTATGGATTAGATATAAGTACTATAACTTGATGTTTGCTA
The DNA here is from genome assembly GCA_905404095.1 of Glaucopsyche alexis. Lineage (NCBI taxonomy): Eukaryota > Metazoa > Arthropoda > Insecta > Lepidoptera > Lycaenidae > Glaucopsyche > Glaucopsyche alexis. The sequence continues at coordinate 30,854,667 of FR990043.1, read as the reverse complement.
TGACGTCGTTGAGAGGAAAACACGAATACTGAATAATGTAAATTGTTTACTTATTACTTAGCGATGCCTGAGATAGATAAGGCGAGATAATACATTTATTTACTTAAATTCATTAAACTGATATAAAAATAATATAGGTGCTAAGGATTTTGTTATTCTTTACGTAGAAAGAATTTAGCTTTTTTAACGAAAAAGAAAAAAAAAACGAAGAAAGATAATGAAATTGATTTGGGACTTACAAATAACTAACAATGGTATTTCAATATTATATAATTATTTTAGATTAAATATTTGTTTGGAATTGGCAACGCAAATGGGTCAAGTCTAGAGCAGCTCATTTAGATAAGGTTCAAGAAGTGAAACATCATTGTACTTTTACAGACTAGCTGATGCCCTCAACTTAACCCTAAGTCTTAAAAACTTAATCCCCAACCTCCCTCGCGGTAACCTCACTCACTCGGTGAAACACAATGCAACCTAATATTTCACGCAGGTTTTCTGTGAGGCCGTGTTAATTATATGATATGACGACCTCTGTGGCTCAGTTGGTTGAGCGTGTTGGTGCTCAAGCCGGGGGTCGCAGGTTCGAATCCCGCTGAAGGAACAAAAAGTATTTCTGTGTTCCTGGGTCATGTATATGTATTAATTAAGTGTATAATATAATAAAAATCTTAAATATGTGTAGTATAAAAGTATTAAATATATTTCCGTTGTCTGGTACCCGTAACACAAGTTCTTCGAGAACTTACCACGGGATCAGATTGACGTGGTGTGAAGCGTCCATACATAAAAAAAAATCCGGTTGAGCCTGACGGAGCTGGGCTTTCCCACTTTTAACGCAGTTTGTAAAATGGACGTGCAAGTTACAACTGATTTTTTTTAATATATCGATTATCGATGTTTGATATTTGTAATTTTGCGACTACTCTAGCACATATAACCAAACCAAGAGCATGTCAGGTTAAGGGTCAGGTCTAAGGAGGGTTCCGTAGCTATCAACGCGCAATAAGCTTTCTCAGAATTACTTCAAAAGTTATTGTCCGATTTCGGGTAAAATATTTGTTTCAAAGAGTTCATATCAGAATATACCAGAATGGAAACCTACAAGTTCTCCCTATATAATAATGTACTCTGTGCCTACAAGTTTCCATCTCCTATACTTAGTTATAATGCTGGGGGGAGTGGGGACCAACTTATAACAATGTTCGAACTTCGAGTACATAATCGGCCTCCAAAGTGGCTTCTTTGGCGGCCGATTACTCGAAAATTGTTGACTTTGTAAAAAGAGATTAAAATATTACCTGTAAAAATGTACGCCGAGCTCCTTCATCATCTCGATGTCCCGCTTCCACTGGTGGTAGCTGTCGCACGCCACGTCGCCATTGCTGCCGTCGTAGATGCGCTCCGGCTGCTTGTGAGCGAACTCATCCCAGATACTCGGCGTTCGTCCTAAAAAAATATATGTCCAAGTTAAAAAAAATCTCCATCAAAAAACTATAGGTATTAGAGGTCTTTACTCTTTAGCTAGCTAGTAGACATAATATAAATCCTACTAATATAATAAATCTGAAAATTCGTGAGGATGTATGGATGGATGGATGGATGTTTGTTACTCTTTCACGGAATAACTACTGAACGGATATTGATGAAATTTAGTATCTTAGTAGTTTTTATTACGAAAAAATACAGTGTGTATAATCGTCGCCTTAAATGTTGCAATAATATCAAAATGACAAATGAAATAATAAGCGGTAACTTGCGAACTCTACCTTACAAATTTTTGCTCCATATAGAAGTTAGTGGTACCATGTGGTACTTACCACCGATGTCCCAAGCCCCTTCCACCTGGTAGGACGCAGTCGCTACTCCGAACTTGAAGTCAGGAGGAAAGTCGCGACTCACAACAGTGTGGAATAAACTGAAATAGTGTAAAACAGGTAGAATTATCATAAACTAACCAAGAGCAGATTTTTAAATTACTTTCAAAAGTTGCTATTCGATTTTGTATTTAAATAGTTCCACTTAAGAGTATCAGGCATTATCTATCGACTTCAATTATCAAAAGTTGCAAGTTTCTAAGTCTCATAGTTTTGTGGCGGACCAATCAGCGCATAGTCCTGAATAGTGCTAGCGAAGTTTCTGAAGTTCGGAACTAGGTATATTATAATTATACGACTGCTGAATTGCATACAGAAGGGCTTCGGCCTGACTGAGCAAACCACCTCGCCTGGTCGGAGATCTCCCTTTGGGGCTGCCACTATTTCCACAGTTAAAAATGCCAGGGGAGTGGGGCAACTTCTAATTTACTATGGAGATCGATCACTCGAAAATGGTCGAAAATTACAAAAAAGTCGTGAATGAAACGATGCTTTTATTTAAATAATACCTATTCGATGATACCAGACATGATGGGATGTAATGAAAAATGTATTTCATCCCCACTTGACTTGCTACTTCTAAAATACAAAGTTATTTTAATATGAAAAAAATTTGGAAAACAGTTGATCTAAAGGCCATCCATGCAACTTCCCGTAAAGGTAGCCTTTCGAACTGAGCGTCAGTGACACTACTGTCGCCGTCTCATACAATTCAGTGCCGCGACGTCACTGACGTGCGGTTCGAAAGGCTGTAACGTAGTTACATTTTTAGCAATTATATTAATTCATTTCGTTACCCTCAACGCCATCTATGGTATATTGAAGTAACTACGGTTATGGACTCAATACTGATTATGTCGATTTAAATTTAATATTTTTACAATTTAAACGCAATAACCTTTAATAAACAACTTAAAATACACTAGTTTTGCGTTATTAGGTTATTATTCTAAATAACTCAATATATTTCTATTGTGGCAAATCATTACATTTCATTACTTTTAATTGTCAACTGTAATTTAAAAAAAAGACTAAGGAACTATATATGGGCCTCAGCCTAATGTCACTTTCTTTTTCGTCTTTAATTCGCTCGTAATAATTTTCAAGATGTAGTTAATTAATGTATTTTAAACCCGTCCTAGGTGAGTTCTGTGTATATCTGTGTTCTGTGCCTATAAATGTGTAGATTTCGCTTTAATAATTTTATATTGTTATTTCCAAATTATTAATATCAAGTTGTAAAATTGTAAACTTCAAAATTGTTTTTTGTGGAACACGTGGGAAGTTCCCCATTTAATTAATCATGGTGGGCCTGTTTTATCAACACGCATTCTTGTAATTTCACATCTGGTCGCCTAGTTTCATATTTTGATTTCCACGTGTATTTGTAAATAATCTGTCAAACTTTTGTACATCATGTAATTTTGCATTGCAAACTTTTAATCATTTTTAAACATTCGCTTTTTTCTAAATTTCATAAATTGTAAGGGACCAAGGCCCTGATCTCGAGGCTTCGGGATCACGGCTGCGGCACTGAACAAGCTCTGCATATCTGGACTTATCATTCCAGGGTTCTCAGTCCCGGATACAAGCCCCAGAACCTTCCTTAGAACTACCTACGTTCTGGCCGAGACCTTTGTTCCGGTCAAGGAGCCTGAAGGACAAGCACCGTGAGGGACCGAGGCAAGCACGTTCCGGCCTGTGTCAGGAGACGGACCAATTACACCGGACTGCGGGGCTGTTGGAGGCGGACCTCCTACCGAGCTAAGTGCCGTGTGCCAATTTTAACCCAAAGGCTGAACCAGACGTTAGGCTAGACCACCCACGAGCCACGACCCCCTTCTAGTCAAATGTTTTTGAAATATATTATTGTTACAGTATTTTGTGTTGTTCTTGACTACACCTGTAACAAGGCTACCTTAAGCGCTTAAATCTAATGCGTCATTTTTGAGCTTATCGAGCTCAAAAATAAAAGTGCTTCTAAAAATTTTCACTGATAATTTTCTTTCATCGATGTTGAAAGTTTGTAAATGTTTAATAAAACACTATTCTTAAAATTTCAAACTACCATAACTTTGCTTTGGAATCAATCAACCGATTTTCACGGGATTGGCGGCAATCGATGCAGTTTTTTATGTCTTTTGAAAAAATCGACAATAAAAAAAAATTATATGAAAAATTTCGGAGTAATTCCGAAAAAAAACACTTTTTTCGGTTTTCTTTCCTTCACGATATCTCTCGAACGAATCAATCGATTTTGACCGGAGTAGCGGCGATCGACGTGGTTTTTCAAGGTTAAGAGCTGATTAGTTTTTAGAGTTGATCGATGAAGCCGTTTAAAAGTTATTCCAAATAAAAAATCACAGTTTTTTTTTTAGATTTCTTGAAATTTATCTGTCCGAATCGGTCCAAATTGTATTCAAAATCTAAGTATGACCAAGCCCTTGCGAATGGCGACAGTCGCAATAGAATCGGTCAAACCGTTAAAAAGTTATAAGAGGTTAACATACTTACACACACGTACATACTGTGTTTACTGTTCAAATCCTTATGTTATTTGTGACATTTTTTATTATTACAATGATATACATAAACGCAGTATTTAAGTTCATAAAAACAATTTTGTATAATTTATCTTACATTTTCGTTGTGACACAACAGCTATGACGTCACTCCTGCTACATTTTTTAGGGTTCCGTAATACTTAAGGAACCCTTATAGTTTCGCTCTGTCCGTCTGTCTGTCTGTCTGTCTCTCTGTCTGTCCGCGCCTCTAGCTTCTGTAATTATGAATATAAATTGATGAAATTTGGTGCAGTTATAGATTGTGTATAGATCACGGTTTCGGGATCATAAAAAAATCTTTATTTTATATTTTAGGGGTGGCTCTCCATACGTGTGAAGTGGGGATGAAAAATATTTTTCACTCTACCCCATCGTGTGGGGTATCGTAGAATAGGTCTTTTAAAATAAAGGCAAGGTTTCATACGTTACTTTTTATAAAGTTGACCATTTTCGAGTAATCGGCCTCTAAAGTTGGTCCCCCCCCCTAGCATTTTTAAACTATAGGAGATAGAAACTTGCAAATTTCCATACTGATAGATCATGCTAAAAACTCTTTAGGAAAATTATTGTGAACCAAATCGGACAGTTACTTTTGGAGTAATTAAAAAAAAGGATATTACGCGTTTATTGTTACGGAACTCTCCTTAGTCCTGACATGCTCTTGATTAGGTTAGGTTATTTGTATGTAACAGCGTTAATTTGTTCTCCAACGATCTCACTTTTGTGATGAGTTGATGACATTTCGTCAACGGTTGATCGTAGATATGCCATTGCAAAGACAATATTTCGTGGCTTATTATTATGGTTTTTTCGAAAACACAATAAAAAAAAACTATGCATTTCTCTATTATTAATTATTACCGAAGTTATCAAGGGAGGACAGAAGGATGGACAAACGTCAGAGCGAAAATATTAATAAGGATTTTCTGTAGTTACTAAACCCTTAAAAATTGATATAAAGTTTTTTTAAACCATTTCAAACTACCTAGGTATTTAAAATTTTATTTAACGGAGATCCGCCTATGGTAATTTTATTATTACAGTTAACAATGCGAATTTTTAATTTCAATGTAAACATGTTAAAGAATTTTTACTCATGCGCAATTAAGATAAATAAACCTACCTAAAAACTTAATTAAAATAATTACGGGTCGATTTTTTCTGTGAGCTTTGTATTACACGTACAAGAAGATTTCGAAAATATTCATACTGTATGACCCTACATAATTATTATATTTTAGAAACTGGCTTTTGGCCGCGGCTCCACCCGCGTGAATACAATATCCTACGGGAACACTGTAGGTACTTTCGGGATATTTTATTATTCTATAATCCAGAGTCACATTCCATTACCACACTAATTTCATTAAAATCCGTATTGGGAGTTATTGCGTGAAAGAGTAACAAACATCTATCCATCTATTTCTTTTACTTATTTTTATTCACATTCACATTTATAATTATAGTAGTAGGTGCTTAGTTAGTATGATAATGTTTTCGAAGCATGACCACAGCGAGTGGTATAACGCGTTTCAAATGAGAATAGGAACGTCAATGACCTTTTTCTGCAAATATCACTTGGAAAGTACGATATTCAGAAAAACTTATGTGCTATAAATATTAATAGTCTAGCATCGAATTTAAATAAAAACGTTGAATAGTAATCAATCCTATTTTCATTGAATCGCACTATAGGTACCTGTGAGTATGGGCTATGGTAGCACGACTTACCCACTGTACAATTTTTTTTTCAGACGTCAAGAGTTGGAAGATGAACTTATTTCGATAATTCTATAAAAATGTGTATCACAAATAACTTACAGCAGTAACGCAATTCCCGTCCGGCTCATTTTGTGTACTGGCGCGTTATCTATTACTGACAATAATTATCTGCTACTTGTGTCACAGATTACGTAACGAGAGCAAATCTCATCTTATTAATTATTTGTCAAATCGTCTTAGCCCAAGCGCGCACTGGCGGCCGCGGCCGCAGCGGCCACCGAATAGGCAAGCGGACTGATTATGACTTTTTTATTGCATGAATGAATAGTACTCTTTAATATGAGTAACTTCTCAGAAGAAACCGTATATCAAAAGTCAATTTTTTAAAGGTACAGCGATTTGTATATAAAATTTCGCAAGTCTCGTAAAAACGCTCCATACTAAAATCGACATACAAATGACGTCACTCTTGGATTAAAGTGTATGAAGTAGGTATAAAGTATACAGCCGCAGGAACATATTTGTAAATATCTCCGATATTTGTGCGTTAAGTTCATACTTATACTATTGAATGTTTTTGTATATGATGTAAGTAGGTTTTATTTACCAATTACCCAAAAAAAAATTTTTTTTGTACTTTTTAAATGTATTTAATTAGTAAACTACACTAAAAATAATATTTTTTTTTACCTTTACCAGTTAGTAATGCCTCAATATTTCTGAATATATTAGTAATATCCCCTATTGTATGCATTGTGTTATCAGTATTCAGTAAGAGGCCGCTTGGATACGGACCAAAACACGTTGCGGCACCACACCGCCAAAATCGGCGTTTAAACTTTCATAGTAATTATTTTGTAATCTGTTGTAACTAACAAACAAAGTTATTGATAAAGTACGTCAGTAGAAGGCGTAATACTTTGCGGCACGGTGCCGCAACACGGTTATTTGTCAGCCATACATTTCGGTGGTCTAGCCGCCAGTGTGTGCTTGGGTTTATACATATTGAAATACTCAGATTATTAATATTTATAAATATAACTACTTTGTGGTAACCTGGGTGGTCTGTGAACGAAATTTAACCATAATAGACTAGTCACTGAATTATTGTTATTGCATCAATGAATAGTACCTACTCTTAATAAGAGGAAGAAACAGTACACTAAAAATCAATATTTTCATAGGTCTACAGAATTACTACCCAAGTACAGTGGCACCTAACTAAGACGTCACTTTTAGGTAAAAGTGTGTGAAATATAAGGCCGCAGGATTTTATTTGCAAATATCTCTGAAATTTGTGCGTTATAGTTCATACTAACCATAACATTTTTTTGTATATATTATGATGTAAGTAAACTAAAAAAAAAACTTTTTGCATGTGTTTACTTGTATAGACGAATCTAATTACTAAACTATACATAAAATATTATATTTTCCATTAATTTATACTTTACTCCAGTTTTCAGGCGCCTATACAATTTTCATCCGATAACGTTACGAATACGTTGTCAATGGTCATATAGTAAACTTTCATTTTACTATGATTGTATTGTAAGTGAACCGACATGTTATCATGAACATTGAACTGACTTTATGAAGTTTCGACCAATCAGGGAGTGTTTCACGTTGGTTTAACGTTTACGAGAATACCGTTTGACAGTCTTAGCGTATCGGGACTTGATAGTAATAGGCATGTTGCCGAAAAAAAATTTTTTCGGCTTTTCGATGTTAGTCAACATGCTAATAAACAATCCAGAACCCATTTTTGTATATCTGAAAAAATAACGTAGATACAAACCATTGAAATTTACAATATGAAAGAGAGCGATAATTATATCGGCCTGTGACGTCACAACCTGCTACCGCCATACATTTGTCATCACAAAATGTATGGCGGTAGCAGGCTGTGACGTCACGAATCGTTTTGCGAGAAAGGGATGGACAATATTTTTTATTTGCTTATATTTTTTAATCGCGTCACTCTAAACACCTATTTCTTTCATTTATGCATCTTTAATCAACAATTATAAAATTTAATTTGTAAAACTGTGATATTCCACAGAAGGCAACATCCCTATTGTATTAATGCAGATTTATTTAGCAGTATTGACCCTTTGGTCAGGCAGCCTTACCTAGGCCTTACCCTTCGACGTCCACGCTCCAGCATGCTTAGCATAACTACGACGACCTCCGTGGCGCAGTGGCGCTTTAGCCGGAGGTCGCGGGATCGAATCCCGCCAGGGAATAAAAAAGTTTTCTGTGTTCCTGGGTCATGGATGTGTATTAAATATGTGTATAATATAATAAAAATCTTAAATATAAGTATTTAATATAAAAAGTATCAAATAATAAATATATTTCCGTTGTCTGGTACCCGTAACACAAGTTCTTCGGATATTTACCACGGGGCCAGACTGACGTGATGTGAAGCGTCCATAGATATTATTATTATTATTATTATAACTACCATAGAATCCTTCTTTTTTCTACGGACGAGATAGACAAAACGACGGACTACACACCCAAGAACTAGGTTGAACCGATTCGGCTGAAAATTGGTGTGGATATTTCATAAAACCAGTAGAAAGACATAAAATACTTTATATCCCGTTCCCGAGGGACTCAAAACTCGAGAACGGCTGGACAGATTTGGCTAATTTTGGTCTTGAAATAATTGTGGAAGGTTAGGGAAGGTTTAAACAGTGAGAAATGTTGAAAAGGGAGGGAAGGACTAGGACGTAGGTTGCATTGTATATGTAGTTATTTATTACAGAAATTTACATATTTAAGACAGAACAACGTCTGTCGGAACAGCTAGTTTATTCCTATAGCACGAATACAATATTTACACTACGATAATTATTAATAAGTCTTCTAAACTACTGGAGCATAAAAAGTAGGTTGTATAATGTAGGTATGCTAATAAACACATTGTACAAAAATTATTTCATGTTTTTTGTTTGCAATCTGTAACTAATATCTATTTGAGTAATTCTATTTATATAATATATTCTAAAATCTTAAAATTTTAAATTATATCTTTATGCACCTTAAGTATTTTAAAAAGTAAATATATAAAACTAATTACTATTATTGCTTAAAGTAATAACTAATAGTGTAGCTACCTGCAATTAGTATCTACAAAACTAAGCCAATAACAAGACAATCCTTATTACAAAATGCTGCCCGCGGCTCATACATTAAGTACGTACTCGAGTACACTGTACTTTTTCAGGATAAAAATATCCTATGTCCCTTCCCGGGACCCAAAGTATGTCTATACTAAATTTCATAAAAATCGGTTCAGCGGTTAAAGCATGAAGATTGAAGATGTAACAGAGAGACAGACACACTTTCGCGTAACACATAATATTAGTATAGATGATATCAATCATACTATCGTATTACGAATGTTTATTGTAGTGCATTGTTTATTATAACTCATAAACCTTGACTACAGATAAGTAGAAACTAGAATTAACTAAAATTGCACACAATTTGCTTTGCGTGAGATATCACGAAGCCGAGCCTGTAGAGAACAAAGACATACACACCTCTGTTCATCGATCAAATTGAATAATGTATTATAACTTAGGCCTTTACATCCGTTAATGGATGATTTATACAGTATTCTCCGAGCGAAGTAACCACTCTTGAAATACTGTAGTGCCTGGGACTGTTTTTTTTTAAACGCCCAAGCACATACGGCATTCTCACAACATAGTCAGCCTAGTCCAGAGGAATGAACTGGTCAATACATCTGGGGCCTACTATGTGCGGGTTTCCTCACGATGTTTTCCTTCACCGTTAGAGCGTCCGTATAATGTACTTGAGATCTGAAAAAGTCTCATTGGTACACGCTACAACCTGGGATTCGAACCTGCACTCTCTCGAGGGCGAACCAAACGGTCTACCCACTAGGCCACGGAGCTCTAATATATTATGTACCTGTTAAAAGTAAATAAGTGTGTAAATTACTTATTAATCAGTTAGTAAACATCGGATTAACATCTTGGTGATCTTAGAAAAAAATAAGAATTTATTAGAGCAATAAACAATTTATTGTTAAGATAGAGTACCGAACTCATAGCTTCGCACGCGTTAAATTCTTTTTTCCCCGTAGCAACTTTGAATTTACTCCTTTTTTACCCGGTACCTTCATAGTAACTGTGCGTTTGCTAAATATGTGCCAGCCATGTATAATATTAAAAGTGCCAGCCCTTAAAACGGTGACAATTTGAGTAGGTACAGATATTTCCTTTTATTTGTACCTTAGGGCTTAGACACTGACATAGGTATTTTTATGGAAATACACTAAACAATTAGAATATTTTATTATAAATTCCTATAAAACCCTAATGTTCATAATAAATTGTAATATTCGCTTCAGGAATGCAATAATAGCCATCAGTTTCTCAGTAAGAATGAGCTCAACCCTCAAAGCTTGAGAAAAATCTTAATTTTATTTAGTTCATTTAGAAACAAAAGACTTTAATTTAAAGATAATAAGGTGAGAGTTGTTTTACTTACAAATTCCTTGGGTGCCTTGGGTGAGATAAAATTATAATTTAACGGATACCTAATTGGATACCTACGTAAAATATTTTGTATTTGACATTGTCAAAGTAGGTACTAAACATCAAACCTATAATTATTGGGGTCTAAAATGGGTCTAAAAGTCACCACATACATTCGTTTTTAACCCTGACCAACACAGAATGGTATAAGGTATAAATTTGACGTGTCTATTTGTCTGTGTGTATGTCTGTCCGTGTCATCGTAACTCCCAAATGTATTGATTTTGGTCTAGTTATTTTAGTTTGAAAGCTGACATTATCGAAATTGTTTTAAGTTTTATAATTCAACATCATCAGCTCACTTAGTTGCTTGACAATGCCGGGGTTACTTAAGAGTGCGCTAGTCAATGGCTCGAACTCAGTGCTGCGCGCGGGGAAAATGCTTGTTATTTCACCCAATATTGGGGAAAAAAGGATATACCCATAAAATAGTAATCTATACTTATAAGAGAAGCTATACTGCACACATTTATGCAGCTGTGTAAAGTATTTTAGAAAAGGCGTCTTCAAATTACGCAAATCGACACTCAGCTGTTGGTGTTTTATGAAAAAACTATATAATATTTTTTTCTGAAGTAAAATTATCTCAATTGCTGAATAATCGAACTATGTCGGTATATGCTTACTTTTTTTATCATTCTTCGTTTAATTTTTATTTACGTTCAAAGTTGCGCTAAAAATGCGATGTTTGGAGGCTATTATCTTCTACACTAATTTGAAGTTCAGAAATATAAGCAAATACCGACCTAGATAATTGTCATAAAAATCGATATTACGCTATAATTTGGGTCTACAATGTTTGACTTTAGAGTAAATCGCCAACATCGTTTGTATGGAGAAAAAACAGACTAGCGCAGCCTTAAAAAGTTATTTCATTTTTAATATTTAAATACAAAATAAAGACGGGATTGCATAACGATACTGAGACTAGATCGATACATAGACGTATATAATATAGACGAGGCATGTTGAGGCAAAAAGTGTCTCCAGTTAAATGGCCTCATTTTTTAAATTTTGGGGTCATTTTAACATTTGAAGTATGGTGAAAACCAAGATGGCGTAACTTTTTATTAAATGAAGATTTGTGCTGTCAAATGTACGTGCAATAGCCTGTCCTAAGTTTATTTTTATGTAATGAACCAGGAAACGAGCAGACGGATTGCCTGATTGTAAGCGATTACCGCCGCCCATGGACACTCGCAACACCAAAGGAGTTACACTTGTAACTCCTCTGGTGTTGTCATATTAAATCATCTGTGTGTACTATTAAATCATCATTATTGATGTTTGCTCGTTTCCGGTTTTTGGGCACTACATTTAAATTATAAATATTTTGCAATATGTTTAGTAACCATAGTCAAAGTATATATTATATTATTACCGTATGTCATAGTGCTTACAACATATTAAACTACGTACAATAAACGATATTAAATACCGTAGTATGATAATAATTATTATTATTAGGTCACGTTAGCTTCAAATTAAAAATAGAATCATTACTATGTAGTATTATATAGTTGTTATATCAAGTATTTTAATATAATTCAAGAGTACTGCACTAGGGAACCTTGGGGTGCCACAAGTACGAATTAAAGTACTCGTGACACCCCCAGGGGTATCTTTCGGAGGTGTCATTAGACCGGATTGGTACCTACTTGTGATACCACTGGTACACATTTGTATGGATTTGACGTCTGGGGGTGCCACGAGTACTAGTCTTAGTACTCGTTAGTACACCCCTAGAGGTATCTTTCGGGGGTGTCATTAGTCCGGAACGAAAGAATCTATACTCGACAAAAAAAATTATCCATTTTATTTTCGAATAATTTGCGGCCCTCCACTCCTTTGTTGCCCGAGTCCTCTAGACCTCTAAATCGGCACTGAGCTTAATAAAACTTAAATAAATAAATTTTAATATTCGGCAGCGCATTGTAACCATTTTTTGAGAATTTTTAATGATATTTTATTATTATTTCCTAACAATACAAAATTTATCTAAGATTAATTATTAAAAAAAACGAGCTATTTACATAGTCATACCTATTGTATTTAAACGGTTTAAACTTTACATAAAAAAAAAATAACAATATTAGTATTCATTTAGATATCTTTTTACAAGAATCAAAATTACTGGTTAAGGATATAAAGATTCTATAGTAATTTGAATCTTGTATTATGTAAATATGAGGTCCAAATTGCAACACGTGGACATGGTTTTCAGTAGTCATACACGACACCTTGGTCGGGCAATAAGTTAAAAGTTTTTGTACCAGAAAAGGTTTATAAGTAAATGTGTATGTAATTGTAGTGTATAATCGCATTGAGTCGGTTAAGGCTAACATGTTGAGTTACCGAACTTTTGTGTTATGGTGAGTACTTTTTTTTTTTGGTCCACCCTTTTTTGTTTATTTTTATAATTTTGTTAAATACTGTTGTTGTTAATGACCTATATAATATACTATATTGTAGGTGCTTTTGGCAAAAGGTCAAGCAAGTTATGAACTTCCATCCATTTTGACGGAGTACTTAGCTTTAATATTATTATTTAAACATTTCAATTCAAAAATGGAAAACCTTGCTAAGCAGCTTATGAATTGTGGGATCCGCACATTTTGCCGCGATCAAAAGTAGCCTGTATCCTTCCCCGTGGTCTAATTTCATAAGAATCAGTCCAGTAATTTCGGAGCCTATTTACAAACAAACATACAAACAAGTATTTTCTCCTTATAATCTCTGTATATTATTTAATATGTCATGTATATTAAGATGTCAGTTTTTGAGCAAAAGACTTTATAGCTGTATTCATTGATATGAAGTTATTATTTCTCTATTATTTCCTTTTAGTATTCTAGTGAGGAACACTTGGAGTTCGAACTGGGACTCTAACTTGGACCCAGGTCCCAAGATAGAGTTCCCGCCGTGGTTCAAGTTCGGCTCGGCCACGGCTTCTCATCAGGTCGAAGGCGCCTGGAATGTTAGCGGTAAGCAGGACCTTGAAATAATATGCAGCACCGAGAAAGGGTTACTCAGGTGAAATAAAATATTTAAAACAATTATATTTTGCATTAGGATTCAAACGCGGAAAAGTGTACGTCTATATCACACTTTTCCGCGGATTCATATATTCAACAGAGACAAGTTATTTTTTTTTTTCATGAGAACTAAGGGTAAGAGCCCTAGACTTAAAATGACGTTGGCCCGACTTTTGGTGAGCCTAAAGCGGGGAATTCACTAGACGGACATGCCCGCAGGCAGTCTGTCCGGGCAAGTCTGTCGCGGCAATACACTACACTGCACCCCAATCGCGCTATTTTTCAACGTTTCAATTCGGGTTCATCTCTGCTTCGGTTGCGTTTCAGTTACGGTTCGTTTGAGGTGCGTCTGAACAAATTTCAGTATCGCGCTATCCTTCTTGAAGTAACTCAACCTCAGACGAAACTCGAACGAAACGGAACGTAACCTTTTGGTAGACATTAGGGATGTGAACCTAGTATTTTTGTAAATATCTGTGATTTTAGCATAATCGACATCTATTTTACTTGCGCGCCGCACTAATTGCTTTGAAATTTGTGGTTTATGGATTTAAAAGAAGAGGAAGTTTCTTATAATTTTATTGTCATCCTTGGTATTTCGTTTTTATTCCAATAAATTACTTCCTTCTTATACTGTGAATAATTATGAAACCGTCGTCTTCTTATACTGTGAATGCCGTCGTCGAACAACGGTCGCGGACGCTAATCTTGGAGTATTAAGAAAAATACAAAGATAGGTAGTAGGTACTAACTTTCGGAAGAGTTAGGTCAAACGAGGCCAGGTACGAGCTCTTTCATCAAGATTATGGCGAGAATGCTCGCTCATACTTAAGCCGATGGACCCGCAAGAACGGGCAAAGGTATGTGTACCTAATAAATTTATAATATACCTAACCATGTTATAATAATAACATTTACTGAAAGAACTTTTTCTTTTATTTTTTGGGCCCTAGCCTTGTCGTCTGGCAAGGTCCATTTGCCTCCATAAAATTCATTAATTAATGTGAGACATTTTACTATTAAAATGTAAGATGACCTCTGTGGCTCAGTTCGAATCCTGCCGAAGGAACAAAAAGTTTTTCTGTGTTCCTGGGTCATGGATGTGTATTAAATATATGTATCATATTACAAAAATCTTAAATATATGTATAGTATAAAAGTATTAAATATACTTTCCGTTTTCTGGTACCTGTAACACAAGTTCTTCGGATACTTAGCACGGGGCCAGATTGGCATGGTGGAAAGCGTCTATAGATATTATTATTATTGTTAAGAATATGTTAGTGTTCTATTAACTAGCATTAAAACCTAATCAGAAAAGATTAATTTATTATTTTTTAAATTTCAGCTTATAGGACTGCGTTACAAGAATCCTGGCTAATGATTTTATATCGAAAAAATTAAGGCACACTAGAAGCAGTCCTCATTACGGCACATGGTTTCAAAGTACAGACAGATTTACAAGACAGGTAATGTAAAATTCTTACAAACTTCTCAAAGACCATAGTAATTGTTTAATTTTATATATAAAATTTAAACTAAGCTGATAAAACATATCCTTTGCAATGACTGTTTATTTATATTTTCTAAACAAATCATAAATAATTAATTTATTGTTTATCTGTTTATCATTGTGTTTCAGTATACGACAAGCCGAAGCCTCACCAAGAGATGAAAACTGTTGCATAGTCCCAGCCCAAGGCTCTTTTTACTTTTGAAAAACGCATTAGTTCCACTCTTGACTAATATTTATTAAGAGTGAATCTGGTGCGAATTTGATGTCTTATACAATACATAAATACATTGTCTTTTATTCTAGTTTGTCATAGTATTTACATATTTATTCCTTAATTGTTTATTTTTAACCAAGTTTATATACTGTTAAGAATTAAGGTATAAAAGAATATAATTAGTGCAAACTACTTTCAATAATTTTAATGGTTGTAAGTATTTTGTGTTACTGGTGCTCTTAAACAGTGTTATTCGAATTTCTTATAGTACCTACTTGCATAATTATTTATTTATAGACTGATTTAAATATTATTTCACTGTAAAATTGTTTGTTTGTAAAATAACTAACGAGAGTGTAAAAATATGTTGAAATATTAAAAACTATATATCTATTTATTTATTTTACAATTAATATTTTACAATTTCACTAGTTTTATTACACTCTAACCATTTTTACAATTTTACAGTGACATCTACAAGTAAAGAGTTAAAATTAAAACTAAGTATATGTAACAGTGTTAAAATTACTTTTAGTATATTATAATGGGTATGTCTTAATACTTTTGTCAATGGTGCTATTATTTTAGTTTCTTTCACACAGTAGGTACTTACATGTTAATTTGTTGACTAATTATTGTTAAATTAAACAAGTTTTATAAATACAAAACATTTTTTATTAATTCCTCACACACATTCATATTAATTAAAATTTCATCATTAGATGGGAGTTGATAAACTACCAAGATTCCATAGGCATCATATTTTTAAACTCCTTAAAGATATTCGCACATTACATCGGCTCAACCCAACTCACAGTATGGCATTCAAATGTAAGCTTGTTCACACAACACAAGTTCTTCGGGGCTGTTAGGCTGTGGGTCAGATGGTGTCATCATAATGGGCCTTAGTGGATAATCTGATTCCCCTAAAATAGAACAAACATCAATAAGAAAATCTTAATAAAATAGTTTTATAACTGCACCAATGCAAAGTACACCGCAACACAATCCTTATGTGCTTATTGGACATTGTAGGAAAACTATTGTAGTTTTATAATTATTTATTATTCTACATAAGTAAACAAAGCAGACATAACTTATTTTCTTGTTAGTTTAAGTTGCACAAACTTTTTGTTCAAGTCTTATTGTGTAATATGTGCAATTAGTATTTACCTAAAGATATATCATGTCCTCTCCAATCTCCATCTACAACATGCAGCCGGTTTAAGTATGAATTTAATGGGTGACTTGCCCATGACACTGTAATATTTAATTTTGCATCGCACATCTGTAACAGAAAAATAATTTAAAATTAGGTATATTATCTCTCAAGTACCAGTTTACATTTTACATTAGATGCTTGCTTATGCTTACTATTTGAACATTCAGAGAATGGTAATCTTTTCTATCATAGACTATAGTATCCCACTTCATAGTTCATGCTCATGTGGATGCACAATGGCCCATCAACATAGATGAGGAGTAACCTAGATGCCCATCATTGCAAACCAAGCACCCCGGCATTTTATTTACATATAATAGATTCATTAAATGCGTGTGGCCCTAAGAACTACTTACTAAATAGGAATTTACCTTTGTCTCTACGTCCAAAGCATCCAAACACAAGGTTGGTGGCATGTGGGGGGCCACTTCTATAATAATTAGGGCTTTTGTTATTGCCTTTGTAATTCGGTTCCTTTTAGTATAAACATGCGATCGGAGGCATTTCTTTTACTCGATGCGATCGCATAAATTCTCACGTCTGGATACATCATACAGCCTCACAAACAGCTTGAGCCACTGCCGTATTGTATTCAACAAATCTAGGTACAATTTTTATTTTTATATCTCACTTTGTTTAATTGTTTTCTTACTCTTAGACCTCAAAAAACAACGAACGTTTCAGTAACGTGCGAGGAAAAGAAGCTCCGTCAGTGTTGCCAACTCTTTCAATCAAAATTATCGGATTTTGGGCTCAAAATTATCGTACAATTATCGTACATTCATGTTTATCTTTCGGGGGGGGGGGGGGGGGGGGTATTTCAAGATAATAAAACGACTAAAAGTACATTACTTTCCGAGGGGTGGTTCAAGAGAATAAAACGACTTACTGTTAAATACGTATCGACGTATTAAATACTGCTCTTTAACCTATTAGAAGCTCTGGGCCCCTAGTCAAGATGCATTCCAAAATTTCGACGCCGAACTTCGTAATCAAAAATGTATGGGATTTGACATAAGTCAACGTTAAGTGACATGTCGCTTGCGATGCAATATGTCAAATCCCATACATTTTATTGTCGAACTTCGTCATCGAAATTATCGGATGCATCTTGACTAGAGGCCCTGGGCACATTACTGGGCCCTAATTTTTTTCGTTTTTACCTTTTTTAGCTTTAAACCCTGAAAGACTGTAATTCGAAAAAATACAAATATCAATAGCCTAAAACTGAACGTCGGTACTGAATTTTATAATATGTTCTTTAAGCCAAACACGAGTAAGAGAAACGAGCGAGAATTTTTTTTTCCATTTTACAGGTTAAAATCTGTTCAAACGTTAAACTAAAACACAAAATAACGTGAAATTTCAGCAAAATACCATAAAATAAACCAGTTAAAACAGAACATCAGTACTAAGTAATATAATATTATGTTTTTCATGTTAATCGCGAGCGAGCGAAGCGAGCGAGCAAAATTTTTTTATTTAATAGGTTTTAAAATCTGTTCAAACTTGAAACCTAGAAAATAGGATGATTTTGTAATTCAAATTAAAGTAAAATTTGCGTAATTTCTGATGTTGTAAAAAAGATGACAAATAACCTATTAAGCTAGGTTTGTCATAATTATAATGCCTATTTCACGCTTTTTTCGTCGTACATTTCGTACACAATTTTGTGATCAGTGACGTGCTCAAAATATTGTGTCACATGCTTTAAAAAATTAGGTTCGAGGATTCGATGGCACGCGCGCCATAGCTTCGCATTTTCTGTTTTAGGCTATTGGTTTTATTGTTTTTTTCCAAAGAACAACAATTTAAATTTTAAAAAGATTTTTACAGGCAAAATAATAAAAAGCATTTGCTCGCTTTCTCAATTTGAACGCGTTTAGCATAAAGATTATACCTAATATCATATACTTAGTATCTCAGATCAAATAAAAAGTATAGATGGACTTCTACGAACAACATAGTGAAGCCGGTTTTTTATGCTTTGTGTGCGTGAGCCGGTGTTGCCATACTAAATTTTCATTACCATATGTTGGCTAAACTTTCGAATAACATCCCACATTTGTACTGTTAATTGGTTTATGGTAATTTTACCGCTTAAAGTTCTTTTACTGTCGCAGTAATTTCGCAAATTTTCATAATTATAAGATCCGTAGTTTTCGAGATAACAATATAATAAATTTTCGAAAATTGTATAGGAATTCGGCCATGTTAACGTTTCTGTGATATTTATGTTTCGTTTTCCATAGCTTTATGTCAAAAAACTTTGCAGAGCCCTATTTTACGTAAAAGTTGTAACACGGCCTCACAAAAACCTGGCGCGAAATAACGTTGTCACAACTCTCCCCAACTATGGAATTCTAAAAATGGGTTAGATTAGAATATTTTTATTGCGTTCAAAACGTCTTTAATAATAAAAAAAAAAACAGAAAGTGATAATTATGTTTATTATTTATTTATAGATAAATTTAGATAAAGGGTAGGTAAAGATGAAAAAATTCGATTTAGGTGTACCAATACATAATATTATGGTAAGTAATAGGGTAGTTAATATACGGTCACCAGTCACAAGTCAGTGTACCACTTGCCTATTTTTTTGGTAGCATAATATGCTTGTGTTATTTCAGAAAAAATCTAAATCATTATATGTGTCCATATAAATTTCAAGGAGTTCCCTCGATTCCTCATGGATCCCCCATCATCAAGTTTCCACTTTAGTGACTAAAAGACCAATTTCGAATTTATACCCTTTACATCAATAAAATAATTTTGTTAATAGGTCCATAAACGACAGAGTAATATTCAAAGATCTCCGTGTTGGTGTAAAATACTATAAGAAGTACCTTTTACATCATCAAAATGTGATGATGTATGGTGTGATTGTGGTGGTGATGATGATGATTACTTTAATTGACAAGGTGGCATATGCTTGCAGTTCTTTAAATAACGCCGAAATCCCCAAACATGTATCTATAAGGAGTCAGGAGTTCTGTTCTGCACTTTTGGATCCAGAGTATAACTTGGAGCAAAATCTTACTTTTTGGTAGCATATGCTTGGACTACTTCAGAAAAAGTCAAAATCACCATAAATTTCCATAAAAATTTCGAGGAGTTCCCTCGATTCCTCATGGATCCCATCATCAGGTCACCACTTTTTTGAAAACCGGACCAACTTGGGATTATACCCTTTATATCAAAAACAGAATTTTGAAAATCGGTCCACAGACGGCGGAATTATCGTTCCCGATATTTTCCGTATACCGAATATAGGGGCATTTACCTTAAATTACTTCAAACTTCAAAACTTCCTAATTAAAAAATAAAAACACAGTCTGACTCTCTACTTCATAATTTTGTTAAGAATTTGCCTACAAATTACTTACCTTATTTTAGGCTATTGAGAATATGAAATCCTGGCAACACTCTCTCGATCCGCCATTATGAAATTGTCATTATTTGTTTCGAGTAACCTCTAAATTGTGATAAATTATCTTAAACAAACTACAGTTTTGTGTGTACTTACTTATGAAATGTTATTCCCTGACACTTTTTGTTCGCCTTCGTACAGTTTTTACACCACTTAATAGCGCAGGACGGCATTTTTGTGGCAAAATCACTGCATGACGACTCGTTCGATACTGACGAAAAGTAGCGTACTTTTTTTGCATGAGTGTGCGTGACCGCGTGTGTTTACACAAAGTAGCGTAGTTTTTGAGGCTTCAGTTGAAACAAGCGCCATGCGCAATCTAGTTTTTTATTTGATCTGAGCTTAGTATCAACATTTTGTTTTAGGCTGTTGATTTTTTTTTTCTAAAATAACTTTAAAAAATCATCTTTCATATAGGATTTGAAGTATAATTAGATGTTAACCTGTAATAAAGATAATAAAAAAGTCTGCCGCTGCTTGACGGGGTGGCAAAATATGTTAATTGGCCTGGGGCAGCGCAAATTTCTAATCTAAATACGCGTCTGTATAGGGGTCATCCACATGGACCAGCCGGATCCAGCACCGCAAGCTTGAAGCAAAGTAGTAGACTAAAATGATTGTCACTTTTGCCAGTTGACACAAATGGCGGCCATTTTTGTATGGGTGAACCCCCTGGCTATGCCCATGTGGTAGAATATTTAATAAAAGTCTCATGTCTTTCAAAATTATCGTATGAATTCAAAAAATATCGTACGTAGTAGTGAAATTATCGTACGATAATACCTAATTATTTTTTATCGTACCGCACCTCAAATTATCGTACAAATACGATAATTATCGTACGGTTGGCAACACTGAGCTCCGTATCAACTTTTTGTTTTGACAGCGTTTGCGCTTCAGCTGCGGTGCAGTTACGTCCCAACTATCTGTCAAAACGTTAGCGCGATACCGAATCATTCAAAAAGTCGAGTAACGTCAACGTTTCGTTTGCGGTTCAACTAAAAAAACTTAGCGCGATTGGCGTGCAGGCCGATCAGTTTGCTTTGTAACGGCTTCGCGATTAGTTGTGCACAATATGGCAACGCAAAGGCGAAAAATTGCTTTAGATGAAAAGAAAAGAAAGATAATTTGGTGGAATAAATGGAATCAGAATAGAAACGAGTAGTCATGTCAATATGCATATAGAATAAAAAATTTAAGAACCAGGCGATCTGTACAATTCATAAACCTATAATGCAGTATATTATAAGTAATTGTATAGATTTTAGGCGCGACTTATCGCTCCAACTTATTGTAGTAAAAATTCAAATGTCTCTATATTATAGTCATTTGGATTTTTACTACAACTTATCGCGCCTAAAATTACAAAACAAAAGACCAAGATGAGGCTGTCGAGTGACTCCAAGAGAACGATTACTTGCATACAATTGTAAATAATAAATTGAATATTTTATTGTCATTAAAACTCATTATAAAGTAAATATCATCCGCAATTAATAAATAAACAGACGTCTGCACGGCTTGCTTATCACTCACGTCTGTGGACAGGCAGCCCGCGGTGAGCATTCACATTCGGACATGCCCGTGCCCGCGCAGGCAAAATGAGATCTCGCGGACCTGCATCGGGCAGTCTGTCGGACGGCCCGCGACGGTAATACACTAGACAGACCTAATAGTAACGAAGCCTGTCGGACATGCCTGTAGGCTTGCCCGCGGGCATGTCCGTGTAGTGAATTCCCCGCTTAAGGCTGTTTGTCCACCGTCAACGGGACGTCAACGAAAACGAGATTATTTTTGTTAGACATTAGATGGGCGGGATGGGCGTGCAGTGGTATAGTATAGTACATAGTAAATATATGTATCTATCGCTACTTCGGCGACGTCATGTTTTTCTCGTTGACGTCCCGTTGACGTTGTTGACATCCCGTTGACGTTGGCGGTGGACAAGCAGCGTTTTAGTGTCAATTCACACCGAAACGAAACGTCACGCGACATGGCACTGCACATTCAAAATCGAACTTTATTCATTACCCAAGTAGATGCACATTTCATTGTAAGAGTTCTAATGTCAAGTAGCAGCTCGTGCAGTGCATGACTGGTGTCCTAAGAAACGTGTATCTTTTTGTGTTGATAATAAAGTTCAATTTTGTTTAGCTGTCTTAAAAATGCAGCGCTGCGTATCGTCGCGGTGTGAACTGACCCTAAGAGTGGTTACGCACTACGTCCAATCCGAATCCGATCCGAACCCGTGAAAATATGGTCCGGAGTAGCCGTAAAACTATTTCTATGGTAGTTTACGCACTAAATCCTATTTCCGTCATCCGATTTCTTTCCGTCATTCTAGAATCTCCATGACGGAAGGTAATCGGAAGAGACGGAGGAGTTTTTTACGGACCGAAGCAACCATAGTATTTTTTGTATAAACGACTTGTATTTGTATGGAAGGATCCATGATCAACGACGTGAACACTCTGCTGTGGCTCCGCGTAAAATCACGTATTCCAATTTCAAATCACATCCGTATTCGATCCGAATTTTCTAGATCCACATTTTCCCGGGTTCGGATCGGATTCGCATCGGACGTAGTGCGAAACCGCTCTAGGGTTCAGAATGTGATTAGCATCAGCTACAACTGCGTTTACGAGGGTATTCATGATCGCATGAGGGTATTCATGCGCGCGCGCATCTTTATGTGTGTATATTGTTATCTGCAGGCAAAACTCCACATATCTGGGACGTGTTCGCCCATACAGTCCCGGGGGCCATATCAGACGGCTCCAACGGAGACGTGGCCTGCGACAGCTACCACCAGTGGAGAGAGGATATCAAGATGTGTACTGATCTCGGTCTGGACTTCTACAGGTAAGTTCACCCTGAGTAATAATTTTATGGCTAAAGGTAGCCTTTCGAACCGAGTGCCACTGTCGCCGTCCCATACAATTCAGTGCCGCGGCGCGGCGTCACTGACGCTCGCTTCGAAAGACTACCTTTAATAGGTTCTTGAAACAGAGTAACCTAATATAGCATACTTAGTTTACTTTGTTCCTTTTTTGTAACTTGGAGAAAATTTCACTACATGTAACATCGCACTATAAAGTGCGATTTAGTGAAATTTTCATTGAAAATCATTATTTACTAATGGTCAAATAATTGTTATCCTATTGAGCATTAAATTAAAATAAAATAGGTACCGGTTATTTCAGGCTGCATAGGCCCATAATATAAATACCTTAAAGACTAACATACATATTACTATAATATATAAACTAACACTAACACTAAACACGTATTGCCTGCGATGTTGGGCGCAGTGTTCGGGAGTCGTCCTCTAAATCTTCTGTAGACGACTCCAATCGGCCAGAACTCCTCCATCTCGAAGGTCGGTAAATAATGGGTTGGAACTCTCACCACAAAGGAATTAAAATTCACTCTACGATGAGATTCCAAACGCTCGAGCCTCAAGGCGAAGTTAGTTCTGCTTCTTATGTAGTCCACGACCTGCTCGACCGTCGCGCGTCGTAGACCAATAAAGCCGGGGCACGTACAGCGGTGTCGCGGGAGTCTCACACCGCAACAGCTGCTCGAGACTGCTTGCGGACAACGGGTTTTTTCTTCTTCCTCTCGACCTTGATGAACCAAAAAGAAAGAGGACGTTCTGTGAGGGGCCTCCTTGTTTCCTTTGTTTTTCAAACGCGGGGGAGGTAGCGGGCGGCAGGGGCGGCAGCGACGGTGTTCGTTGACCCCGCGGATAATGCTGACAGGCTAAACATGATCGCCTGCGCGTCTCGACGACGAATGACCGTTACTGCGTCAGGTGCCCTACATATTGAATTAACACTTTTTAGCTGTGATAATTCACTACGTAGATCACTTATGGTAGACTCTGATGCTTGCAATCTACCTCGAACTCCGGCCAGTTCTTCCTTCAGGAAAGTCGTCAGCCTACTAAAGGACATCAATGTCTTTCAGTAGGCTGACGACGTCGACGACGACGGTCCAGTGTCACTGGCGGCAGTTTATGCAGTTCTTTCGCTACAAAAGCTGGCACTTCATCCGGATCCATCTGCACTGCATCAGCAGGGAGATGACGTCCTGCACGCTTCTTTCGGTTCAATCTCTCCGTCGCGATGGCATGTTCACGATCTGGCCGAGCGTCTCGTCCAGCAAATGCTTGCCTTTGCAAATCTCCTCACTGATGAAAGAAGACTTGCAGATCTGCATTATGCTGACCTCATCCATAGTGTCGATAGTATACTGGATAAACGCCAGCACCTCATTAACCACAAACGCCATGATCACGTGCAGCGGCAATTAGCCACGCGATTCGCAAAAATATTTATTAAATAATTAATAAGTATTTTCTGCATGTGTATAACGCAAAGCGCGACCGTTCGCTAGCTCGACACATTACACGATTTATTGACCCCTCACACCTATGACGTTGCGCGTGATTGGATCGTACAACAGCGCGCGGCGCGTCGCCCGTACAACAGGATGACCTAAATTAATGACCTTTTTCATTTTTTTTTTCTTTTTTAACTACTTATATTGATCGAAGTACGAGCCGTAAGTAGGTACATATTATTTATTTTCTACTGTCTAACCGTGACTGTGTGTCTAATTGTGGCTTATTTGCCACCGCCTTAACTGTTGTTCTACTAAAATCAAATATTGTTAGATTCATAAACGGCCTGTACACGTAAAGATCGGACCATGAATCGGACTGCGTTCTAAACCGCGGAAGGATCTGTGCCGCTGTGCGGTTTGGACTGCTGATCTAACTATCGTTATAATTGCGACAAAAATGCATCACGGTTTAGACTGCCGGCATCTTACATAATAAGTAACATCAGAATACGTCATAGAGAGCGGTTCAAACTGCGGAAAATGCGATGACATCGACATGCCAGATTCGACTATCGGCCTTGCGCATTTACACATTCAGTTCGGAGCACGGGTTGGAACGGCACGTGCTATTTCTCGCGGTCAGATCTGTACGTGTGATAATTATCATAAAATATTAAAATAATCTCATTTTCAAAGTAATCGCATTATTTAGATACACGATACACAAGGTTCAATTATTATACCGACTTTGTTTTATTTCGATTTGTAATCATATCATTGATATTTGATAATAATTTCACACTGCCCTAACTTTCGTGTTCAGAATCTCTTAACAATAATAATCATAACATTTTAATGTTCTGAACGTAACTTGTATACGTTATCTCAGTAAAAACGAACATTCAAGAATTCGGTTATTTTTTCTGAGCTGTGTCTGAGCTCATTATCTTATGTTGATTAAGTTTCTCAGATTTAATTAAATAGATATGAACGTACGGGGCCTTATTAATTAGGTATTGTTATACAATGTTTTGTAAGCTATTTAAACAGTTTTGTTTTGTTTTGTTTTCGTAAAATTAGGTACACTGTACATAGCTATTGTTTATATAATCTGAGCAGATAAAAATATGTAAAGAACATCTCGAGCAATTATATTTTATTAAAATAATTCCTTTAAAAAATATATGTTTAGGTTCTCCATAGCATGGCCGAGGATATTACCATCTGGTTTTCCGAATCACATAAACGAAGCAGGCAAGAAGTACTACAGCGACCTGATAGACGGTCTACTGGCGGCCGGCATAGAGCCTGTGGTCACCATCTACCACTGGGAACTGCCGCAATCCTTGCAGGATTTGGGTATGGTTCGAAAAAGCCGCGAAAGTTTTGAGACAAAAAAAACTATTATATAAAAATTCATTTTATAACTTTCCAGTTTAAATTAGGTCTTCTGAAGACAATCGAATAGTTAAATATGCTATTTTGACCCTATGAATAACAAATTAACCAATAACTAAGATGATATCTTTTTACAGGTGGCTGGACCAATCCTCTTATAGTCGACTGGTATGCGGATTACGCTCGGGTCCTCTTCACTCTATACGCGGATAGAGTGAAGACCTGGATAACCCTGAACGAACCTATGGTCTTCTGCGAGGCCACGTACACCCTGGGCAGCCACGCTCCAGGCATCGTGAGCCCAGGGATAGGCAACTTCCTCTGCAACAGGCACGCGTTGTTGGCCCACGCAAAAGCCTGGAGGATTTATGATCAGGAGTTTAGGCATAGATATCACGGTGAGTGGTATTTTTTCACGTAATCAGTACCTGGGTAACCCAGCTTTGCTCGGATTTCTGATAAATAAAAAAAAACAAAAATATAATATATTTCCACCAATCATAAGACCGGGATTCGAACCCACAAAGCAAAAATTATACATACGCATACCAAACTGCCAATCGGACTGACATATCACATAATAGAGTCGAAATTATTAATATGTTGTTGGACAACGAAATAAAAAACATTTATAGCGCATAGTTTCGTAGGGATAAGAGCTAGCTAGATCGATTTTTATCCCCCAAAACTCCATACATACTTCAAAATTTAAACAGTCTACTTAATTGTAATATTTTTGCAGGTAAATTGGCTTTAACTAACAACTTACTTTGGTTTGAGCCTGACGAGGGGCAAGGAGATGGGGTAGCAGAGCTTGTGCGACAACTTGGAGTAAGCATTCACTGCATTGGTAAAAAAATCTCTGAACGGGATACTAACATCGTTTGTTTTTATTTGCTAAATGCTTCTTTTTTAATCTGCTTAGAAAAAATTATACCTATGCAATTATAATTTTACTATTTTAACAAATGAAAATTTAACAATTTAATTATTACTATATCTAGCAATATCCCGTGTTAAAATACCCACAATCTGCAAGCAAATGTGTGGGTGCACGCATCAGCACACAGAACACAATATAATACTCGCCATAAGCATGCGTAAAGCACCTTCCTCCTCCCACACTGCTAATGCACTCAGAAACAAGATCGGGCAAACACCTCCACCACACAAGCAACAATGTCAGTAAAATCGTGCAAGGCCCCACACCACCATGCAGGTTGCAAAACTCGACGCGCGTTTTAGCCTCGAACTCGAAGCATCCTCAGGAAGTGGAGCTGCGAGCAAAGTTCGTTAGAATGAAAATTGTTTATTTTTTTCAGGCTGGTATGTATTCGCATCCAATATATTCTAAAGAAGGTGGTTGGCCGCCAGCGATAGAGAAGATTATAGCAGAGCGCAGCAGACTACAGGGCTACCCGAAGTCAAGATTGCCCGCTTTTACTAAGGAAGAAATTAAATTTATACGAGGTACTTATAGCAACTACATTTTAGTCTCTTAAATAAACAAAATTAAATAAAAATAAGTAACCTCTGAATTTTCACAGATTACGAAAATCATCCAGAAACCGTCTACGCGCTTGAAAGTAAAGCCGTCACGACTACTCCAAATTGGAGTGGCTATCCACACAAAATATATTGCCACAGAATAACAGAATATTTTACCCAACTTTTTTTCTACAATATTATCTTTTATTGAATACCTAATTGTCGTAACATAATAACGCGATTTGTTTTGTAAGCGTAAAAAGTAAAGTAAAGTAAAGAGCGGGCGCGGCAGGGCGGTGTTTCGCCATGGTTTTGGACACAGACCGCTGCGTACAAATGTGATCGAACACTCATTTTGATGTTCTGTATTCTGTGTTAAGAATATAACATCTTTCAGCCAAAAATAGCTTTGCAAAAATAGGTTCATCCGTTTGGGAGCTAATACGCCACCGACAGAAACACAGACAGACAGACACGTCAAACTTATAACACCCCTCTTTTTGCATCGCCGGTTAAAAATCCAGTTACTATTATTCCTTGAAACATTACTGATGGTATGTTAAGTAGGTATTTGTTAATTTCAGGAACCTACGACTTCTACGGCTTCAACTACTACACCTCTCGACTGGCTCGGTGGGCGAAGCCGGGGGAGGAAATAGGCAAGTGGCCACACTTCGGCACTGACGAGCTGAACATCTCCCTGGTCGTCAAACCCGAATGGAAGAAGTCGCCACTGGACTGGTTCATTGTAAGTGCTGATTGCTGTCCATATGCTGTAAATGTTAGTGTAATGGCATAAAATGCAAAATTGCTTCCATTTGCTATACAGAATACGTAGAATGTTATAATTAGTATGGTTATAATAAATAATTTTCTGATGTCACAAAATCTTACGTCAATCTGTGGCTAAATTGTACAAAATGTTCTTGGGATTTCCCTTAAAAGGCAGTTCCAGTGAATTGCAAGTAAACTTATAGTTATGTATTATGCAAAATATTTGTAGGAATTTCCCTCAATTAACGCTTACGAAAAATGATCACTGTTACAAACAAGAAACATTAACCACGGAATAATTTACTAATTTCGCTATTTCAGATCTATCCAGAAGGGATTCGTCGCCAGATGAAATGGCTGAAGGAGCAGTACGGCAACATCGAGATCCTGATCGCGGAGAACGGGTACGCCAACATAGACCCCGGGCTGGACGACACCGACCGCGTCCAGTTCTACCGGGATCACTTGCAACAGGTGTGACGTCATCAAGTTGTTTCATTACAATAGTAATTATGCTGTTGTACCTAAGGGTTACCTCACATCGAAAAGAGACATAACTAGATGTTGCTCGCGACGCAAAAGTTAATTTCTGAGGAAACCGTACATTTATCCGTGATAAAAATTAGCCTATATCCTTCCCTATGGTCTACTCTACATCTGTGCCAAATTTTATCAAAATTCAATGCAGACAAACAAACTTTTCCTCTTTTTTACTTATATTAGTATAGATAAGTAGATCCGTGATAATACTTAGCACATAATAAATAAAAGTACAAGTAACAATAGATGCAAATCTTAGAGTTCATTAAAGAGAATGTAGCGCCTGATTTTACCCAATGCAATATTTAAAGTTCTCGTGATAAAGTTCTCGTGTAATATAGATTATAGTGTTGTTTGTTGTTCGAGGACACACTCCTCCGAAACGGCTTGACCAACTATGATTTTTTTTGCATATTCAGTAGGTCTGGTATCGGTCGTAATCTGTTTTTAAACCCCTATATGATTAGGGGTTATTATATTATATTATATATTATAATAATTTATATTACTATATAATATTACCCCCCAATATTTTTTTCGACAATTTTTTATTATTATTACTATTAAGGCAGAACAAGATCTATCGTGATCAGCTAGTATCTAAATGTTGTATCATTGCTTTTGTCGTTTATAGATATTGATGGAGTAAGACCATTGACATGTTATGATGACTGGCAATTGGCATGTTTCCGCAGGTTTTGCTGTCGATATACGAAGACGGCGTGAACGTCACCGGCTACACCGCCTGGAGTCTCATGGACAACTACGAGTGGATCGATGGATACCAGTAAATACATAGATATATAATATTAAAAAGAGGTAGATATGTTATAAACGCGTAAAAATGAAGACTCGAATTGGCCCGAGTCGGGCCAATTTTGGTTAGTGTGCTCCGCGAGTAATAGCGTGTTTTGTGTTATGGTGTCTACAGACACACGAATTTGGTACGGAGCGTACAGCGGATCTGGTACGCTCCGTACCAGATCCGAGCGTGTGTAGGGCAGTCCGGCGAACATATGAAGAAGGCGAAGAGTTCACCGTTGTCCGCATCGGATCTGGTACGCTCCGTACCATATTCGTGCGTGTGTAGAGCAGTCCGGCGGTTTGGCCGTACAACAGTATCAGTGTTGCCAACTTAGGGATGTACCCCCCAAAATTAGGGAAAATATCTACGGGGTTTACTAGAGGACAGGATGTTTAGAGTTTACTCCTTATGAATCAATTTGTATGTAATAATAAAAATTATTTTAATGTGTGTATATAGCCAGGGATATAAAAATGTATTGGGAGTGAAATCAGATTAAGACAAGTTAGTTTTATGTTATTCACGCGTAAGTCTTTATGTTAAACACATAACCTTTCTTTCTAGCTTATTATCTCTTAGAAGTGTCAATGGTATAAGTAATCAGGGGTAAAATTTGGGGAGAAATATTTTTTAAAGTGTTGGTATCACTGCCCGTTATCAATGAATTGCGGGAATCATCGTCGTCGTTTAAAAACCGCACTGTAAA
Organism: Glaucopsyche alexis; assembly: GCA_905404095.1. Taxonomy (NCBI): domain Eukaryota; kingdom Metazoa; phylum Arthropoda; class Insecta; order Lepidoptera; family Lycaenidae; genus Glaucopsyche; species Glaucopsyche alexis. Next base: position 30,824,452 of record FR990043.1, on the reverse strand, counting down.
TAAAACTCTGTGCTAAATTTAATAGAGCATAAAATAGAACACACGAGTGTCGAGCGTTTCGCTTCACTGCACCGTACCAAATTCGTGTGTCTGTAGATAGCATTACTATGCGACGTTGACACATTGACACGCGTCCCATGTCAATGTGTGTCGTGGCACAGAAATATTGTCAGTTTTGTAAGGATATAACGTATCTATGTATCTATATGTAATAATTAATCAAAGAGTAAATACTAATTACATTTGTTACTAGATGCTACCCGCGACTTCGTACGCGCAAAAATAACCTTACATTTTGCTTCGATAAAAGTAGCTTAAGTGCTAATCCAGAGCCTGAACTACCATACCAAATTTCATCAAAGTCCGTTCAGTTTTTGAAATTAGCGTACACAAACAATTTTTTTTCCCGGGTAACCGAGCTTTGCTCGGAGTTGTAGTAGATAAAAAAAGTGTTACAAAAATATTTCACTAGAGTTCGAACACATACCTAAGTTAAAAATGCACAGTTTCTCAGGGATAAAACCTACCTAGACTGATTTATCGCCCCCGAAACCCCCTGTATACTAAATTTCATGAAAGTATAGTAAGTCAAGATAATTAGGATAAAGACAGACAAATGGACGAACAGACAAAAATCCAATAAACATTGTGTTGGGGCCTATTTCGTTCATAAGCCCCCCTTTATAGATTAGGGTTCTTTTTCTTAAATATTTTATGGACATAGGGTACAGCGACCAGTTACGATATTATTATATACATTGATTGGTGTATAAATCCTTGTTCCTTATAATATAAGTAATCCAGCCATTAAAATGCTTTTTTTTATTAATATTTATAATTTTTAATTTTATTTCAGTTCCAAGTTCGGCTTGTACGCAGTGGACTTCTCAGACCGAGAGCGGCGCCGCACGCCGCGCGCGTCTGCGTTTTACTACAGCAGCGTCGTCCGCACCGGCTCCCTGGTACTGCCGGATACATACTCATCCTACACTGCCAGTGGTGTGGCCAATACGGTTTCTTACGCAGTCACTATAGCAAATTTTATGTTAGCATTAAGTTTAATAAAATGAGTTCTTACAAATGAGACATTTTTTTTTTAATTGTTACAAGTGCCCAAAGTTTACTATTGCACTAGGATTTCCCAGAAATCAATGAGTATTATTTCAAGTATTACGGGAATAAATTACATAATGGGTATTTCAATTTGTAGGGTCAATTCACACCGAAACAAAACGATACGTGGTAGAGCCATGCTTCGGCACGAATGGGCCGGCTCGACCGGAGAAATACCACGGGCTCACAGAAAACCGGCGTGAAACAGCGTTTGCGCTGTGTTTCGCCGAGTGAGTGAGTTTACCGGAGGCCCAATCCCCTACCCTATTCCCTTCCCTACCCTCCCCTATTACCCTATTCCCTCTTAAAAGGCCGGCAACGCACTTGCAGCTCTTCTGATGCTGCGAGTGTCCATGGGCGACGGAAGTTGCTTTCCATCAGGTGACCCGTTTGCTCGTTTGCCCCCTTATTTCATAAAAAAAAAAAAAAAAAAAAATACGCGACATAACGCTACATTTCTAAGATGGCTATTCAAAATTGAACTTTATTCGTTACACAAGAAGTTACACGTTTAATTGTAAGTTCGAATGTCAGGCGCATGCGCATGTGCAGTGTACGACTGATGTCAAATTAAACATATCTTTTTGTGTAGTTGATAAAGTTCAATTTTGATTAGCTATCTTAAAAATGCAGCGCCATGTCACGTATCGTCGCGGTGTGATTTGACCCTTAGTGTATTAAATTATATTTAAATAATGTAACTGTATTCGGTACCCTTAAAATATTTAAAAAAAAATCAACTAGAATAAATTACATTGTCAAGATTTTTATCTAATTTATTCAGAGGGTAAGTAATTGCGGTTTTGTATTTTGAGGAGTGCAAGAGAAATTAGCTAGCATATCTGCAAATCGTAAAGTTTAACGTTCTTAGAAATTTAACATCAATAGAATAAAAATCTAAAAAACAAGCATGGGAGCGGAGTTAAGGGATGCGATAGCGTCGCTTGAGCTGGGGCTGCGGGACAGTCGTTTTGGGTCCGCGAAACCGACCGTAAGGGGTGAATGGTGATCCCCTTTCGGGAAAAGGAGAAGAGTAACCGCAGCGGGCCGCCGGAGCAGTTTTGATGGTAAATAAATCTGAAGAGATACAAGTAATTATTAAATAGCATTAAAATTCGTTATATTTTAGATTTTCAGTGGCTAGACCCAGTAGTGGACAAAGAATTCTTATTACTTATTTATTTTTCTTCACTCTTTTGGTCCCTGATTGCTCCCTTATAAAATGATGGAATATATTATGTAATTATTATTTTTATTGAATAACTTATAGATACAGTTATGTCCTGTCATCTTTCGATATTCCCGTACAAACGGCAGACAGAGTAACATTCGACTAAGAATAGATGACCACTCATACACACTCATACGCTCACCTTATATTACTATTGTTTCTGAAACCGACGACGAGAGTAACATGAGATGTGATATTGGGAGATCCATGGAGACCTTTACTCTGTAATTCGTTCTGCCCGCTTAGAATACGCACTGGCGATCAACTATGGGGGGATTAAGGGTCCAGGGCCCATTATTTGACCGATCCCACACTATGGGAGCAAGGACATCGACCTCTGGACGGACTTACTGACATTGGACAACCTCTTTCCTCAATATAGTCAACATCAGCGTTGCAGCGTTGACTATATTGTTAGGCATTAGACGGGTGGAATCCCACTAGGTCACGCGGACTGTGGATTCTGGGAATAACCTGAAGCCTGGGACCCCTCCCAGGTAACGCCCCCGTAACCTTCCCAGAAAAATAAATAATATTTTTACGGGAGAAAAATAAATAATATTTTTACCAAAACCTCAAAATTTGTATTATTTTAGTAAAGTAATTCCGTTAGTTGAATTAAATCTTATTATTACTTTATTCTTTAAATCCAACAGTGGGCAGATATAAGTTGATATGATGATGATTCAAAGATTAATCTTAAAATTTTTATTTTATATTTTTTGACATTTATTTATTTTTTTAAATTAAGTACCTGATTTAACATTTAAATTACCATTATTCAATGTTTATTAGCCTGGGAATAGTTTGCACACTTACAATAATAATAATGCTTCACCTACATGCATTTCATTCATAACTTGAGTATATAATTGCATTTATAGGAATCATACATGGTAAACTGTAAATACTACAGATTTTTCTGTTATAATTTAGAAGTCTTACATTCTTGTACATCTACACTAATATTATAAAGAGGAAAACTTTGTATGTTTGTTTGTTTGTTTGTTTGTTTGTTTGTAATGAATAGGCTCAAAAAGTACTGGACCGATTTCAAAAATTCTTTCACTATTCGAAAGCTACATTATCCACGAGTAACATAGGCTAAATTTTATTTTGGAAAAAAATAGGGTTCCGTAAGATATTTGGGTTTTTCGGACACAAGGTGTAAAAAATCAACCAGAAAAGTTACTTATTTTGCGTACGCTGCCTAAACTATAAAAGATAGAACCATAAAATGTTCTAATTAATTGCAGATCTTATAAATATCTACAAAAAAGTCCGCGACACACTATACCTATCTATGTCGAGTGAGGCACAACAACCATTTTTTTATTTAGAAATCTTGAATTTTTTTTGGACTACATTTAAACGCGTTTATTTTACTCATGTTATTAATCCTTATCAAAATAAATTATTTCATCACTAAGTACAGTTTCTGTAGATAATATTTAGTCTTTGAATGATTAAAATTGGACGTTTGGTTTTGAAGTTATGGCGAAATTAAAATATTACGATTTCTGCTGCACGGCCCGTTGCGAAGTGGGCGTCACCAAGGCGGGGTACGCGTGCGGGTTAATGTTTAGTTTAGTTTAGTTTAGTTAAATAGTTTAGTTATTTTATAAACATCAAATTGATAATATCTTAAAATATAATACATTATAATATCTATACATCTATACAGTTAAATACAATTTAAGTGTCTGTTTGTAACTTCAAATTAACAGCTTATTACATAATGAATCTGAAAGTATATTCGTTACTTACAATAAAATACATTTTTTTTTTTAATTTTTGTGTCCGTCTGTCTTTCTGTCAGTCGGTCTGTCTGTCTGTTTGTTCCGACTAATCTCTGAAACGGCTGGACCGATTTTCACGGAACTTTCACTAGCAGATAGCTGATGTTATAGGGTCTAACATAGGCTACTTTTATTTTAGGGTTCCGTTTAAAAAAATAGGATTCCGCTTTCGTTAGTCATAAATAAAGTCGCAGGTAAATTTCGTGTGCGTGTGGTTTGAGGGACCAACCTGAATATCCCCAAAATAAGTATAGCAAGTTTTAGTAGAAGTCTAAAAAAAATTGTAGAACGGATCTGGGAATTTGTAAAAAGATAGTTTAAAAGATATAGCCCTCAGAGTGTGGTCCCTCAGTTCACACACCGCTATTTTCCAGATCTCGAAAAGTATGTGGAAAATTATGGTTTTTTCACTACAGAATTTTAGTAGAACTTTTGTAAAAGTTTTTACAAATTTATCAGATACATAGCATTAGAAATAAAAAAGCTCCAACCACCGAAGTGTGGTCCCTCAGTTCACACAAAAATGACATACTCATTTCGCGATATATTACTGACTTTTTTAATTATTTTTATACGTAGAGTTTTAGTAGAAAATTTGTAGAATTTGTAGACAAAATTTCAGCAAAATCTATCGGCGCATTTGGAAGATATATACCATTATGTTGGGTCCCTCAGTTCACACATTTGTGTATAAGAAAAACTCAAATAACTAATAAACGAGAAAACTAACAGAAAGTCTACTATACTTAAGTTTTAGTAGAAGTTTTTTTCTCTTGGATTAGCACATAAAATATTTAATTTCTTGCTTCCTAGCTGAGATAATGTTAATTTTTTGATTGTATGAAAATGCAGAGTTTACCACACAAGAGGCAAAATGAGGACAAGTCCTAATATTATTGTGTATGTTATTCATTATTAAGTTTACGTTTTGCTCGCGGTTTCGCACCTTTTCACTATTTTAGGGGTTCATAGTACTACAAACAACCCATATACTTACCAATTATTAACTATGTTTTGACGACCTCTGTGGCTCAGTTGAGTGAGCGTGTTGGTGCTCAAGCCGGGGGTCGCGGGTTCAAATCCCGCCGAAGGAACAAAAAGTTTTTCTGTGTTCCTGGGTCATGGATGTGTATTAAATATGTGTATAAAAAATCTTAAATATGTGTATAGTATAAAAGTATTAAATATATTTCCGTTGTCTGGTACCCGTAACACAAGTTCTTCAAGAACTTACCACGGGATCAGATTGACGTGGTGTGAAGCGTCCATAGATATTATTATTATTATATATTATTATTATGTACCTATTTGTGGTTTTGCTCTGCCCGCCCTTTTCTCTGTCCGTTCTTTCTAACTCCTTATATATAATTACATATGTATTATATGAATACAAAACTGGCCAAGTGCAAGTCAGGCTCGCGCACAAACGGTTCCGTACAAAACGGCAAAAAAAATCACGTTTGTTGTATCGGAGCCCTCGTTAAATATTTATTTTATTTTGTTTTTAGTATTTGTTGTTATAGCGGCAACAGAAATAAATAATTTGTGAAAATTTCAATTGTCTAGCTATCGCGGTTCCTGAGATACAGCCTGGTGACAGACAGACGGACGGACAGACAGCGAAGTCTTAACAATATTTTGGGTCCCTTTGGGTACGGAACCCTCACTGATGAAATTTCATATTTTTATTATACCTACCTATTTTCTATAAAAAAAATATAGAAATCTTAGGTCTTCAAATTAATGTCAAGCTTTTATGAAAAGGAAAAAGTTAATTTGTGGGATTTACGGTGTACATAATGTTATTCTTAAGTGTGTGTGCTTTTTTTGTGTGCATTTTTTTTTGTAGGTACACCAACACACGATAGCATTCCACTTTTAAAATACAGTTCACGAGTGGTCTTAGTATTTTTTACCACTTCATAGATGTCCAACAACGAAAGCATGACGCAACGAATGTATACTCAAGCGCGACAAATATAATATTAAGTATATATCAAGCGGTCGCTCATATCGTGTCGAGGCGAAACTCGAAAGGGTCCAATTTTTAACCATTTGCATTGGGTAAACCTAAAAACATTTTCAATATTGTATCAGAAGTATATTGCTGTAAGTAGAGACTTAGAGAGTTATTCGCCGAAGTAGTTTTTTCTCTAAGAACACTATTCCACGCGGGCGAAGCCGCGAGCAAAAGCTAATTTAACAAAAATATTAGGTGCAGTCATAATATTACATTGAGTATGTATAATCTTTGGTGCTGGGGGCGAGACGACGACGAGACGAGGACGAGGGCTCCGATACAACAAACGTGATTTTTTTGCCGTTTTGTACGGAACCGTTTGTGCGCGAGCCTGACTCGCACTTGGCCAGTTTTTTATTCATATAATACATATGTAATTACATATAAGGAGTTAGAAAGAACGGACAGAGAAAAGGGCGGGCAGAGCAAAACCACAAATAGGTACATAGTTAATAATTGGTAAGTATATGGGTTGCTTGTAGTACTATGAACCCCTAAAATAGTGTTAAGGTGCGAAACCGCGAGCAAAATGTAATTTTAATAAGGTATAACATACACAATAATATTAGGACTTGTCCTCATTTTGCCTCTTGTGTGGTAACCTACTCTGCATTTTCATACAATCAAAAAATTAACATTATCTCAGCTAGGAAGCAAGAAATTAAATATTTTATGTGCTAATCCAAGAGAAAAAAACTTCTACTAAAACTTAAGTATAGTAGACTTTCTGTTAGTTTTCTTGTTTATTAGTTATTTGAGTTTTTCTTATACACAAATGTGTGAACTGAGGGACCCAACATAATGGTATATATCTTCCAAATGCGCCGATAGATTTTGCTGAAATTTTGTCTACAAATTCTACAAATTTTCTACTAAAACTCTACGTAGAAAAATAATTAAAAAAGTCAGTAATATATCGCGAAATGAGTATGTCATTTTTGTGTGAACTGAGGGACCACACTTCGGTGGTTGTAGCTTTTTTATTTCTAATGCTATGTATCTGATAAATTTGTAAAAACTTTTACAAAAGTTCTACTAAAATTCTGTAGTGAAAAAAACATAATTTTCCACATACTTTTCGAGATCTGGAAAATAGCGGTGTGTGAACTGAGGGACCACACTCTGAGGGCTATATCTTTTAAACTATCTTTTTACAAATTCTCAGATTTGTTCTACAATTTTTTTAGACTTCTACTAAAACTTGCTATACTTATTTTGGCGATATTCAGGTAGGTCCCTCAAACCACACGCACACTAAATTTCAGCGATATCCCAAAGTATTGTTCCACGCGGACGAAGTCGCGGGCAAAAGCTAGTATTAATATATTCTTGATATGTGTATTGTGTTGCTAGGTATCACATAATTGCTTTTTTTCCTGATTCTGTAAGTACAAGAAAATATATTAGTTGTTGCTAAAATCAATAAGCAAGTAATAAAACTCTAGCGTGTAAAAAATAAATTTATTTATATCATCAGTCAAATATTTTTAGTATCGTATTGCTCATTCATAACTCGTAATTTTAAGAAAATTTCTTTAATTCATTCATTCAAATCATTGATATAATATCTTATCTTTTAATAAGTTCTAAGTTAGTATAATATTTTCTATTTTAATTACATAACAAAATTCCCCTTAAGTGCAGTTAAATTATTTTTAACTATTAAAAATAAACCGCTGTATATAAACTAAAGTATATTGTAAAAAGAAAAGTCCTTTTTATCCCTGCACTGTTGATGTAAGGCGAGTACATGGGCGGCAGTATCAGGGAGCCGGTGCGGACGACGCTGCTGTAATAAAACGCAGACGCGCGCGGCGTGCGGCGCCGCTCCCGGTCTGTGAAGTCCACCGCGTACAGGCCGAACTTGGAACTGGAAGAACATTAACAATTAATTCTGGAAATATTAATCATTTCGATCTAGTCATGGAAAAGCCTCTGGCGTTATAATGCTGCTACGTAACGTGCATTCAAAAGTTACGTTTTCACGAGAGTATTTTTGTGGTCGCGACAGTAAAAACAGCACTGTAAATAGATCTCTGCGTTATTACAATACCTAGAGCTAGCGCAGAGTTCTATTTACATTGCTGTTTTTTTCTGTCGCGACCACAAAAAAACTCTCGTGAGTACGAGAGCTTAGGATCAGCTCACACCGGGCTGAGGCACTGGATTTTGAAGATAGCATTTCAAAATTGAACTTTATTCACTACCCAAAAAGATACACTTTCATATGACATCAGTCCACTGCACATGCGCCGTGCAGCGCTGTGCAACCAGCAGGTCTAAAAAGGCCGTTTTGGCAATTCATTTTCAATTCTTGTTATGAATTACTGACAGCGATCGTAAAATGGCCACTTGAATTGCAATTCATAATATGATTTGGATACAATTCATATGCAGAAATTGGCTGTAATGCATTCATTTGACAGATTTACAAGCAGAATTGCTTTAGTGTCAAATAGCAATATTGCGATGATATTGCATAAGTGGCCTTTTTAGACCCGCTGACATTCGAACTCTTACAATGAATCGCGTATCTTCTTGTGTAATTAATAAATATCAATTTTGAAAAGCTATCTTTAAAATGTAGCGGTTGTTGTTTCGTTGTGAATTAACCCTTAGATTCGTGAGTATAAAAATATATAGGTACTGTGGCGTTCTTATAGAGAGGGGGCGTAATGGCTCCAATAGTAGGCGAGGTTTGTCAAAATAAACACACAGGACACTTTGCACTATATATTTTATTGATCATTCACATAAACAGGAACTATACATCTTACACCCTACGCGCTCTAAATCATTCTCTATTCTCTCGTCTCTGACGTAGCGGATGACACACATTATTCTAATTCTTAATTTGAAATATTTAAATCTTGTGTGCCTGGCCTTTTCAAAGAGTCCAGCCACAGTCATCCGCTACAGTACCTATCTAAATTAATAATATGAACTTACTTATATCCGTCGATCCATTCGAAGTCGTCCAAGAGAGTCCACGCCGTAAAGCCAGTGACGTTGACGCGGTCCTCGTGTATTGATAACAGAACCTGCAAAACAAAAGCCTTTATAAATGTCTTCTAAATTTCATGGTAACATCTTAATTTAACTGAATTACCAGGGAAGATTTATGAAAAATTAAGGAAATGAGGAGATTTAAAGTTAACTGTACCACACACACAGTAGGTACACAGTGCATTGGGCTTTCAGCATAGAAAAAAACCTTTTTAGTTATTTTATTTTAGCCATACACGTATATATTATAGACGAGGTAATAAATAAACATGTTGAGGCAAAAAGTGGCTCCAGTTAAATGGCCCCACTTTCGAGATTTTTGGAGTTATGGCTGATATTTGAAGTATGGTGAAAACCAAGATGGCGTAACTTTTTACTGTACGAACATTTGTTCTGTCAAATGTACGTCTGCCTATCTTGAGTTTTAAAATCTTTGGTAGTAAATATACACATGTATTATACATGCAAAGTTTAAATTTCTAGCACTAGCCGTTTGGACAAACGGTGGACATGACGAAACTGTAAGGATTCCGAGACGTGAACTGCGGAATCCTAATAAAGCTTTTTATTCATTAATTCGTGCTTTCATTATAGCGGAGATACCAAACTAGATGAATGTAAAATTAATTCCAGGTCATTTCAATTAAGAATGATGAAAACATGGAATTTAAAAAAAATAAGAGCATTTTCTGGAAATTAGCAAAGGTCGACTACCTTTGCTTATTTCCAGAAAATGCAGTGTCGTGCATTCAAGGTAATTCCGTTTCTAAGTAATGTACAATTTCGTCAATGTTCCTGCTCGACCAGTTCCTAAGCCTTACCTTTGCAAGTGGATGCCTCCAAATATTTAAATACAAATTTAGTGACCGCAACGACTGCAGACGTGGTTGACATTTACACGTGAGTATGTGTGCGTGCGCAAGATTGCGATTTTCATATTTAAATAGCAGAATCGACCCTCGAACGGCAACCAGCTCGATAGTACCCTGTACCTGCTCCAAATGCTTCTGGAAGTAGTCCACGCGGTCCACATCATGAAGCCGGCCGTCGCTGTCGGCGACTCCGGACTCCGTGATGATGATCTCCACGTCTCCGTACTGATCCTTCAGCCACTTCATCTGACGGCGTAGGCCTTCTGGGTATATCTGCCACGTAATTCAACTTTATATCCCGCTATTTCGCCAGCTTAAAGAATCCCACGGGAACCCTGTACTTTTTCGCGATAAACAGTAGCATGTGTTAATTCAGAGCTTAAACTACTACCATACTAAGTTTAATCAAAATTTGTTCAGTAGATTATGCGTGAAAGAGTAACAAACATCCATCCATTCTCACAAACTTTCACAATTATATTAGCATATTATCCTACTAATATTATAAATACGAAAGTTTGTGAGGATGGATAGATGTGTAAATGGATGGATGTTTATTACTCTTTCATGCAAAAACTACTTAACGGATTTCGATAAAATTAGGTATGGTAGTATTTTAGGTTCTGGATTAAAAAATATGGCGAAAAAGTATGGCTACTTTTTATGGTGAAAAAGTACAGTGTTCCCGTGGGAAAGGTACTGTAATTACGCGGGCAGAGCCGCGGGCAACAGCTATTCATTTATAAATAAGTTAATAAAGGTAATATGCAGAGTGGTCTAGTTTGATGTTCGATCTCTTATTATAATTAAACGTGTATCGTTAAAAAAAAAAAGAAAATGTAATACTTATTACCTACCTTTTATACGTGGTAGAGCCATGCTTCGGCACGAATGGGCCGGCTCGACCGGAGAAATACCACGGGCTCACAGAAAACCGGCGTGAAACAGTGTTTGCGCTGTGTTTCGCCGAGTGAGTGAGTTTACCGGAGGCCCAATCCCCTACCCTATTCCCTTCCCTACCCTCCCCTATTACCCTATTCCCTCTTAAAAGGCCGGCAACGCACTTGCAGCTCTTCTGATGCTGCGAGTGTCCATGGGCGACGGAAGTTGCTTTCCATCAGGTGACCAGTTTGCTCGTTTGCCCCCATATTTCATAAAAAAAAACTTATTACCTAGTAAGTACCTACCAATAGACGTAATTCAGGGTAATTCAATTTTTCCCACCTACCACAGTCCACACAAATATTCTGGTTCTTCGTTAGGTGAGTAAGATTGATTTTTTTGAATTATTTTCTTTTATTTCCTGTTTATGTTAAGGCGGGTAATTTCGACACGAAACAAGATTTCAGGGGGTGAGGTGTGGGGCGCCGGCAATGCGAATCTGAGACGCGCGGGGGAACTGTCCGCTCGCCCGCTCTCGCCGCGATCACTGTCTTGCGACATTATCGCTACGCCACAGTACAAAATATATTTAAGTAGTTCATTTTTGATTTGTTTTCATTACCTATAACATGTGAAATAATATTATTGTAATAAGAAACAAAAGCAGATGACCGAGTATTATTTATAATTATATACTAGCGTAATTGAGTAGTATAATATAATGTGTTTCTTCTCGAGATTAAGATATTATTTTATTATATACTCGAGATTAATAAAATTAAATATATTATGTGCATAACAGCAGATAATATATTTAATTTTAAAAACTAAAAAAATTTGAATCAAATTTTTTTTCTGCCAGTTTTTTCTTATCTTGTAAATTGTTATTTATCTAACCCGTCTGCCTACAATATGACGTAAAATACAACATCAAAAGTTTGCTCCTTCTACCGACAATCAGCTGTTGAAAGTATTATGAGGAGAATAAAATGAGGATCTTTTGATATAATAAATGTAATACATAAAATTATTTATTCAGGTTTATTCAACGCAACAAGAAGAACGCAAAACATAAAATATTTGTAATTATTAATATTTGCTTGTAGCTCGGAGGGGTGCGGATTGCACTCCCCAAAAGGGATATTTTTTCGATGAAATTAAACCTTTTATATGCTACTAAAATATCTAAGCCTCGAGACGAAATACACTGTATAGTGTGTAAAGACTCGAGATTAGGATTTTACAAGCAGATACTAAGTGAAAATTTATCGGCAAAACACTTCCTTTTAGGGGTCGCACGTCTTTTTATCGGTTAATTCGAAAGAGTACTTACTTATAAATACCCGAGTAAAACACCCATGAAGCTTGCTTGCATAGTTTTAAAATTATCTCAAAGTGAAAATTGTATCCCGCATTGATAAAAAAGTGAAAAAACGTTTTAATTAAAAATTCTTAAGGAATAGCCAAAAATATGTTTTACATTATTTAAATAACATACAGAAAGCTACATTTTGAACCCTTTTCAAGTCGGCTAAGACTTATGGGGCCATAAAAACATAGAAAATCGAATTTTATTTTTTATTTTTTTCTGACTAATTTTCGCAAAAGTCGCACCTACAATTTACATTAAAAGAAAGCTAGTGATCACCACTGATAAAATAATCAAATTCTAAAGAGGTGGAGAATCGTAGGAAAATGGTTTTGAAAAAATGCGGGATGCGCGGGATTCATATTTAGAAAATTATATACTTTTTAGATACAGAAACTTCTTTTGGACTGTTCAGAACTTAAATAAGAACAATAAAAATGGATAATATAGATAAAAGGTCACATTTAAACCCTTTTTAGCGTGTAAAATAAAAACTGGTTATATAATTTTAGTTATTCTTTTTTTCTGAGCAAGTTCCGCTGAAGTAGCAGCTTCAACTAACATTAATATAACGCTCATACTCCCCACTACTATGTTAAGTTCGTTAAATTGGAGCAAGTGAGGTCACAAGTTGCCGTAATATAGTAACTCTTTAATGTTACACCGTTAAAAGGTGTAAAACGTTGAAATTAATTTTCTACATAAACATTTTCTAAAAAAAAAAAACTTATTTTGCATGTGATTCTGTCCTATAATGGATGTGAAGTGTCTTACAAAACGTTACAGGCTATTCATATTGAGAAATAAATATTACATCAAGTCTCCTTGCTTGCTCCTTGGCACAAAACAATAATATAAAGTTGGTTATGATTTCTATCACCTTGTAATGACATTGGAAAATATATATGGTTCTATAAAGAAGTCTTACTCGCATGTTATTTTAGTATAGATATTATAAAACGAACAATTCATGCATATAACGATGTTTTGATCACCACTAACTCTTAACCTGAACATTTTCGTGCTTTTAATATTTGCGTGTATGATGGAAACACAGGACAGTCTCTTTTTTAAATCATATTCTTTATTTACCTTTTCATTTTCACTTGTGGGTACTGAAGAAATAATAGGCGACACTGGAGCAGGAGGGTACAATAGGCCCCCTACCTATTTCGCCAACTGCTTTACTGCTTACCACAAAATATTATACAATTATAATGACAGTGATTATAAAAAAAAAACCACCGAAAAAACTGAAGAAAAAAAAACAAAGTGAGTATGAACGTAAGTGGGCAAATTCCTTGCGATTCATTCATTCTCGTCTTCAAAAATATTTATATCCCGATTCCCGAGAAAGAATTATGTTCTGTACCTGCGTCAGATTTTCTTCTGCAAATTCAGCTTCGTCTTCAGTTTCGCTTTCATTTTCGCCTGTGATTATGTCGGGAGTATCAAGGAGAAGCATATCCCTGAACTGTTGTCGAATATGTATGCGTTTAATATAATTTTGTCGGTGATTTAGGCGAATTTCAGCCAAAACAGGATCAGATGACTGCAAAGCTCGTGTAAACAAATCTCTAATTGAAATGAAATGAAATGATGTTTATTTGGTAAAAATATAGTGATTTTATCTGTGCAGGTACCTTGTTATAAATTTTTACACACATTGCTTATGCATTATTTAAGAATAAAGATGTTTTTGGTGTTTTGTCTATGATTAGTCTATTTTGAGTTTCTTTAATTCTCTTATGGAGTGTTTTTTTGATAGTGATTTTATCTGTGCAGGTACCTTGTTATAAATTTTTACACACATTGCATATGCATTATTTAAGAATAAAGATGTTTTTGGTGTTTTGTCTATGATTAGTCTATTTGAGTTTCTGAAATATTTTGTAGGTATCTTATCAACTAATTGTGTGAAAATGTGATTGTTATCAATAACAAATTAAAAAATTTCCAAAATGTACATACTTGTTAAAGTCAATATACCATATTGTTTAAATATAGGCTTACACGATTCATATGGTGGAACTTTAGCTATGGCACGGATACATTTTTTTGTACAATAAATGCTTTATCTATGTGTGTAGAATTCCCCCATATTACTAGTCCATAGCGCAGGACTGACGAAACATAGCCATGATAGGCCATAATTGCAGTCTGAACACTTACAGTCCACGCTAATCTACGTAAGACAAATACGAATCTGTTTAGTTTAGAACATATTTTTTCTATGTGTGCATGCCAGTTACAATGTTTATCAATTTGTATACCTAAAAATAAATTCTCATCTACTTGGTCTATAATTTCATCTTTATATCCTAATTTAAGTTGTAAAGGTTTTTTATTATAGTTTCTAAATTGTATATATCTGGTTTTATTAAGATTGATTTTCAGATTATTAGAAGTAAGCCATTGAATTATATGTTCAAGTATTAAATTAATGTCAGTTTCGATTTTATTCACGTCTGTTTTATTATTATATTTAAATAGGATTGATATGTCATCTGCAAATAATGTCAATTTATAATTAGCCTTTATTGGAATGTCATTAATATATAGTAAAAATAACAAAGGTCCTAAAACCGAGCCTTGTGGGACCCCAAATTCATTTAATAGGCTTTTGGATTTACTGTTAACTAGTTCTTTACTTATGTTGATGTGCTCTATAACTGTGTATTGTGTCCTATTTTCAATAAATGATTTAATCCAGTTAAGTACAGGTCCCCTTATTCCCATTCTACTTAATTTATCTAGTAACAGTTTATGAGACACAAAGTCAAATGCCTTAGTCATATCTATAAATATAACTATACAATGGTCTTTGTCATCAATACTGTAAACAATTTGATTAGTAATATTAAAGCAAGCTTGTTGTGTAGATTTATTCTTCTGAAATCCGTACTGTTCATTTTTTAATATGTTGAATTTACTTATGAACGAAGTTAATCTTTTATGCATTGCCTTTTCAAATATTTTGGATATAATGGGAACTAAAGTAATAGGTCTGTAATTGTGTAACTGTCTTCGATCGCCTTTTTTATGTAAGGGTTTAATAATTGAAGTTTTTAATTTATCGGGAAAAGCACCATCCGTAAAAGATTTATTTATAAGTACTGTTAAAATTGGGGCTATTATATGTTTACATCTTTTTATTATTTTTGTGGAAACTTCATCGTAGCCAACTGTACTAGTATTTTTTAGGGGAGAGATAATTTGTGTTATTTCATCATATGTGCATGGGCTCAAAAATATACTCATAGCATTGTCGTCTATAGAGTTTGTTAGTTTAGATTTAGAGTTTATGTGAATGTTGGTAGTTTTAATAAAATATTCGTTAAATGTGTTTGCTATGTCTAAAGGTGTGTCAATTCTGTTATTATTTAAATTAATTATTTCTGAAACATATATTTTTTCCTCACAGTTGTTCGAGTAGTTTTTAACAATGTTCCATGAAGCTTTGCACTTATTTTTTGCTGTTGCAACATATTTAGTATGAGAATTTATTTGAGCATATCTAAAACACTTTCTTAAAGTCCGGCTATATTTTTTATATTTATTTTTTGTTGGTATTTCTTTTTCCGGTAGGCACTAAATTGCAATTTGCGTTTTGTTTTGCAGCTTATTTTTAAGCCTTTGGTAATCCAGTGTGGCAATATATATTTTTTTGTAACCTTGAAGCGGACTACAGGGAAGCAGAGTTTATATAGCAGTACGAATATGTCATAAAAATTGTTAAAAGCATCATTAAAATCATTTAATATATAACATTCATTAAAGGAAATACTTGATAGATAGTTTTTAATTTTTTTTATATTGTCATTGTTATAAGCTCTTTTATAAATATACTGACATTCTCTTTCGCCTGGTCATCTTTCTAGTATGGTGCTCTCCGCTCTCGGTCACTGCGCCAAAACTTATTCCGCAGTTTGTTCCGAGAGCATGCTGACAGGTAAAGCTGAATTTTCAATAATGTCTTTCTCACGAATCAGTATCTTATGTATGGTGACTCTTATGTGTTGCAATCCATAAGTACTTGCATATTTTTCTGCAATTTGTGTGCAGTAACTGCCAAACTTAGTACGTATATATTGATATATACTTATTGATGTAAGTCACAACTGAGAGCAACTAACAAATTGTGCATCCCATCTAGCAACCATTCTTCTAATCCTAAAATTTGGGAAACCTTGTGACGGTTCTTATCACTGAGAAGGATCCGTGCAGTATTACGGTCATTGGTCGTTCCCGCATTGACCTTGACGACATCGACTAACAATCCTAGTTGTTGCCTAATTTTTCTTTGGATCTCGGTTTTTTTTAGCTTGGACGAGTTCTCCTTCTGCAGAGTTTTTCCGAACTCTCCAAGTTTGAACGTCTTTCTTGTAGAGAAGATGCAGAAAAAACTCTAAAACTCTGATTCAGCAGTGGAGAGGTGTTGTGATCCCATATTTAAGGGTGCCTTGATCGCATTTCCTGGATGCAACTAGTTCAAGGTTGTTAAAGTGTGAAGCTGTCACATCACAAATTGGGAATCTTAATTGTGAGTTTGTGTTTGTGATAACATTGAAAACTTTGCCATCTATCAAGCATAATGTTAGACGGGAGGTTGTCGTAATAAAAAAAGAACGGCCTAGGTTTTTTTTACCTCTATGTTACTTTTTCAGATAGTTTCCTTGTTGTATTGTATGTGCAATTGCATGTATAAAGTGACTGACTACTAATCCTGTCGAACTCCCAGGAAAAATAATTATACGTAACAACTTCTTAATAACTTATTAATAACTAACAAATTGGTCATCCTATCTTGCAACCATTCCTCTAAATCCTATATTATAATATTGGATGTGAAGTGCCCTACAAAACGTTACAGGCTTGGGTTATTCATCCATATTATAGTTTTCTGATCATCGCCAACTCTTAACCTGAACATTTTCGTGCTTTCAATATATTCGTTTATGATGGAAACACAAGACAGCCTCTTTCTTAAAATCGTAAAATTATTTATTTGCTCTTCCATTTATACTTGTGGGTGCAGAAGAAATAATAGGTGAGAGGAGGAGCAGCTGTCAAAATAGTCTTCTACCTATTTCGCTAACTGCTTGTGATAGTCATTGGTTATGTAAATCATTTTGAAACTTTTTCTTAACATTTTCATAAATATGTCATACTAGATGTTTCCCGCAACTTTGTTTGCACAAAAATATATTATATAATATATTTTTGCATAAAAAGTAGCCAGTAGTTGTATACAATACATACGGGCTACAGTCTACCTGTGTGCCAAATTTAGTTCAATTCCGTTCAGCCGCTTAAGCCAAACATGCAAATAAATAAACATACAAACAAACAAACTTACAAACTTTCGCAATTATGATATTAGTAAGATTGTTTATGCAATATAAACAATCTTAGTAATTAATCAATAGTAATTAACTTAGTAATCAATCTTAGTTAACAATAATAGTATTTCACTCATACACAGCGGCTACATATAGACTAGTGCTTTTACCTCTAAAAATGGTTAAAAGTAAAATAAATTTATAGTAGGATGAAACCCATTGTAAAAGGAAGAGAATATAACAAAAATAAAATGAAAAATAATTTACGGGCGATTTGAGGTCGGGAAGTGAAGGGGGTGAGTTTTTAAGGGTAGAAAACGGATTATCTTGATTTCCGGCAAAACTACAAGTCATATGGAAAAAAGGTAAATAGCAAAGTTGTAGGTAATAACAAGTTATACTTTTGTGTTTACACTCTTTTCACATAACCTCAAAATTTATGTGAAATATTCAAATAACCAAGTTTTTGGCTTTTTATTTTATTCTTGTACAAAACAAAATTTTTTTTCACGACATTTGGTGAAAAGGCAAGTATAGAATATGATGAAAAAACAGAGACTGTCCTGTGTTTCCATCATACACGCAAATATTAAAAGCGCGAAAATGTCTGAACATGTTTTGATCACCACTAACTCTTAACCTGATTTAAGAGTTAGTGGTGATCAAAACATTGTTATATGAATTAATAGCCTGTAACGTTTTGTAAGGCAATATAGGAAAAAATCGCATGCAAAAAAAAAGTATTATTTTCAGAAAATGCTTTTGTGGAAAATCAATTTCAACGTTTTACACCTTTTAACGGTGTCATCAATCAATCAACCAAATCATTTATTTGCTAGGAATATGGTACAATAAGGCAATTTACATTTCCACATATTCTACTACATGCATAGTGTGCAAATAGGTAAATGTTATTTATTTTAATTAGTCATGAATTTTAAGTGATTAGCTATTAATATAAAATTGTCAAGAAAAAAAAAGTAACAAATGTCAATACATAACGATTACAATTCAATAATTAATACATTACAAACAATGGATACAAACATTTGTTTAACAATCAGAAACAAAATAGAATCAATGCATTTAAGTCAGGAAAATAATATTATGGTCTATATAATGTCAAATTTCAAAACAGAATAATTACAATGTCACATTACTTTTAATATACAATAGTTAGGTACAAGTGATATGATTATTATCAATGGAAAAATTACATTATGTTTATAATTCAATATTTTTGCCGTCGAAGAATTTATTAATTCAATAATACATTTTGATGAGGAGCCAGGTGTTTAGTTCACTTATATATCTTTGTGTTGTTAGTCCTTTAAAATAGTAAGGTAGTTTGTTAAAGATGCGAACGGCCATACAGTACGCATTTCTGCTAAAGATGTTAATTCTTTGGTAAGGAATAACTAGCTTATGTTCATCTCTTTTAATAGCTAAGCTACACTTTTAAGTAAAGAAGCGATCTATATTTTTATATGCAAAAACACACATTTCAAAAATATACTGACAAGGCAATGGTAGTATTTTAAGATATTACGGCAACTTGTGAGCTCAGTTGCTCCAATTTAAAGAACTTAGCATAGTAGTGGCGTGTATTGGATTTATATCAATGTTAGTTGAAGCTGCTACTTCAGCGGAACGCTCGGAAAAAAATAATAACTAAAATTGTATAACCAGTTTTTATCGTACACGCTAAAATGGGTTGAAATGTAACATTTTATCTATTTTTTATTGTTCTTATTCAAGTTCTGAACAGTCCAAAAGAAGTTTCTGTATCGAAAAAGTATATAATTTTCTAAAGATGAATCCCGCGAATCCCGCATCTTTTCAAAACCATTTTTCTACGATTCTCCACCTCTTTAGAATTTGATTATTTTATCAGTGGTAGTGGTAATCACTAGCTTCCTTTTAATGTAAATTCTAGGTGCGACTTTTGCGAAAATTAGTCAGAAAAAAATAAAAACTAAAATTCTATTTTCTTTGTTTTTATGGCCCCCATAAGTCATAGCCGACTTGAAAAGGGTTCAAAATGTAGCTTTCTGTATGTTATTTAAATAATGTATAACATATTTTTGGCTATTCCTTAAGAATTTTTAATTAAAACGTTTTTTCACTTTTTTATCAATGCGGGATACGAATTTTTACTTTGAGATAATTATAACTATGCAAGCGAGCTTCATGGGTGTTTTACTCGGGTATTTATAACTAAGCACTCTTTCGAATTAACCGATAAAAAGATGATGTCCGATTTTTGATCGAGATTGAACACTGTGGGTAGCGAGTCGCTACCGTCATCCCGCTGATTTACAAGCAATCGAAATTCGAACATGTTTAGTTTTGGTTGCTTCCTAACGTTGAATAAAATCTTATAAATAATTTTATTTATTTAGTTTTTGTTCTGTTATTAATTTTGGTAAAACATTTCTGTAATGAAAAATGCAGTATAGTATTAAACATTCTAAAGGCATCGAAAGCGTCTTCTGAAAGAAGAATGTTGTTTGATGGTTGTATTGTTGACATACCAACAGATATTGGCGGACATCCGGATGGATGGACAGATAGACTTTGGTTTCTATAAGTTTAACACAGAAAACTCTTAAGTTTCACACAGCTAAACAAGCAACACATTGATAAAATTGAAATGTTAAATAAAGTAATATTATTTTGTTTTTAAATTTATTTTTTGTCGTCGTCCTGTGGAAGAAACTTGTCGAATTGCTATCGCATCGTCACGACACAGAACGTAACAGTGTGGATATTTCTATAACGCGGCCTCCCGGTTTTAGAACAATCTTTCACTTCCTCTTGGAGTGCTAAAAACAAAGAAAAAATCGTTTGTTTAGTCGTCATTACAGTAGTCACCTACAGAGTAGGTGTAGATGTAGTTGTAGGTGTAGTAACCTATTCTTAGAACTACTAGAGTACCTACAACTACACCTAATACCTAGTAGTTGAAGGAAGTCGGTGTAGGTAGTAGTTAGTGGTAGTAGGTGTAGATATAGTTGTAGATGTAGGTGTAGTTGTTTGTATTTATTAATTTTGAGCCGCTAATAGTTCAGACAGAACAAGTCTGTCGGTATCAGACTGTTCTAATATAAGTATAAGTAAATTCCTTCCGATCGACAGCACCAAATTATATAAATATATTATTTTATTATCTGACCAAATTTTGTGTAGAAAAAGGTACAAGTATAGGTTAGATTGTAGTAGTAGGTAGTGGGTGTATGTTGGTGTAGATAGTACGTGTAGTTTTAAGTGTTGATATATGTAGTATGTGCAGATTTAGGAAGTAGGTGTAGATGTAGTCGTAGGTGCAGTTATCTACCCCTAGTATTACTAGAGTACCTACAACTTCTCTTACTACCTAGTAGGGGTAGGTTGTAGGTGTAGGTGCAGTTGTAGGAAGTAGGTGTACATGTTGTTGTATGCGTAGTTGTAAATGTAGTTGTTGGTAGTTATTTATTTATCCCACTTCATAGTTAAGACAGAACAACGTCTGTCGGGATCAGAAAGTTCTAATATAAGTAAAAGTAAATACCTTCCAATTGACATCACCAGATTATAGGTAAAGGCAAATAATTTGTTTATAATTCTTGATTGTTATCTGGATAAGATTTGTGTAAGAAAGTTACAAGTATGAGTGTTAACCTACAGGTTGTAAAGTTAGGTAGTGGGTCCATCGAGCCGTTTAAGCTGTAAGACATGCCAAAAACATACATACATATATATACCCACATACAAATCACATACCTACACACATACGCTCAAACCTCCTTATTAATAAAAATATTTACACCATGGATAATCAAATCCAAATCGCTCTCTTTGTCTATCAAGTGACTGTTCCAAAGTATCTGACAGAGACAGCCATGTTGGATTAGCTAATCCGTGGTGTAAATAATTTTATTAATAAGGGAGAAAAAGTATAACACTAAAGGGCCATACTGACTATCCAGCCTGCAAGCTCAAGGCCGCGGATTTGAAGGCAAAATTTTTAAATGATTGACAATATTGACACTAATGACGGCTATTAGTACCGGTGCTGGATTTGCTGGAAGCGCCGTGAGTATGGCCCTTTAGTGAGTGTCCGATAATAATAAATTATATAAAAAACTTACCACCACAATATACATACCTTCTCATGTAGTTCTCTTTTCCTGTTCTTTTTTTTAGTTTTTGATAGTGATTTATTCTTCGTTTTATTTATTTTATTGCCCATTTTAAACTTACCAACTTTCTAAAGCACGCTGAAAAACCTAGCACAGGTCCGACGCTGGCAGGCGCCATCGACTGACTATCGGGCAGGCGAGGTTCAAGGTAGGTCCTAATACGCTGGACAATTTTAAAGCATTTTGGAATAACCATCAATTTATGAAATATATGACCCTATAGGATTTAATAAATTACTAAGTTATATTGAGTACTTCAAGATAAATCATTACATGTAAGAATTATCTTGTAAAAATAGTATTTTCCTATGAAGATATAGGATTAAGACTTTTATTTTGGGCTGTTTTCGGGAACTTATTTAATCGAGTGAAAAACATCTAATCGCGTAACAATGTAGTAAGTTATCTAGGCAATATCGTTAGTTAAATTGACTATTTTTTTAAAGGGTTTTCCTTATTTGTAAATACATAAACCATTATATAAAGTAAAACGGTTTCGCTCGCTTGCGCCTCGGTGAACCGCCTTAATGGTCATTTGCATGATAAGACTTACAAGTTCAAAGCTTGTAGGATTACATTGACATACATTTCACTGTCCAATGTCTCTGCTCTCTAGGTCACGGATATAATTATTATGTTCGCAAATATTCCAACAATTCGGAACTGTCTTATCCTTGTCCTTACTAGTCTACACTAATATTATAAAAGAGGAAAACTTTGTTTGTATGTTTGTTTGTAATGAATAGGCTCAAAAAGTACTGGACCGATTTCAAAAATTCTTTCACCATTCGAAAGCTACATTATCCACGAGTAATATAGGCTAAATTTTATTTTGGAAAAAAATAAGGTTCCGTAAGATATTTGGGTTTTTCGGACACAAGGTGTAAAAAATCAACCAGAAAAGTTACTTATTTTGCGTACGCTGCCTAAACTACAAAAGATAGAACCATAAAATGTTCTAATTAATTGTAGATCTTATAAATATCTACAAAAAAGTCCGCAACAGACTATACCTATCTATGTCGAGTGAGGCACCACAACTATTTTTATATTTAGAAATCTTGAATTTTTTGGACTATATTTAAACGCGTTTATTTTACTTATGCTATTAATCCTTATCAAAATAAATTATTTCATCACTAAGTACAGTTTATGTAGATAATATTTGGTCTTTAAATAATTAAAATTGGATATTTGGTTTTGAAGTTATGGCGAAATTAAAATATTACGATTTCTGCTGCACGGCCCGTTGCGAAGTGGGTGTCACCAAGGTGGGGGTGCGCGTGCGGAGTTTAGATTATTGGGTATTTTTTTTTTTGTGTTCGTTGTAACTATGATGGATAGTTACTTGAATACCTATTTATTTAGTGTTTGTTGTATTTTAGTCCTGAAGAGTATAGGTATTTCATACGATAAAAGTAGTATATTAATTTGTTTCTGTTGGTTTTGAACTTTTGACAAAATTTCGCCCGTTGGGTAGAGGTTTAAAGACATTCTGTAGTATTAGTATCAGTATTGTACCCGTGCGAAGCCGAGGCGGGTCGCAAGTAGTATTATAAATGTGAATTTGAATTTGTTTGTTTGGTTGATACGCTTTCATGTAAAAACTACATAAAATTTGGCTCAGATATAGAGTAGACTACGGGGAGGGACATATTCTACTTTTTATCGCGGAAAATATGCGGTTCGCGTGGGATACAGTATTTACGCTTTCGTTTAAAAACTACTTAACCTATCATCATGAAATATGGCACAGATATAGGCCACGGAGACGGAAATAGTCTCCTTTTTATCACGGGAAAATATACGGTTCCCGTGGGATATAATATACTTATTATGTAAAATGCTACTTGTCTCTTTCACTCGCGCACGATATATTGCTATCGAACTTCTATCACGTACCTGTGTAAAGGCGATACTAATCGTCTCGTTCCAGTGTCAACTGACTGCTAGTAGTTATGAGAGACCCGCAAGCCATTTCTCTACTTAAAACACGAAACTTGCATAGAACCAAAATGGCGGAGCCTTCCTCCAGTCAGATCTGATGGCGAAGGTGATGTTAAGCTCAGGGATCCCGGAGAACGGCCAGAGACCTGGCGCTTCCCCCGGCCTCGCCCGCCGCACCAGCCGAGACGTGTAGTAGTTCAGCCCGTAGAAGTCGTACGTGCCTGGATATAAACAGAAATTGTTGAAAAAATATAGCTACAATAGAAAAATTGCAATTTAAATAATGTCCAAATTTTTATAACACTATAACCCGACTACGTAAATTATATGCCGTACGTTACCCTGGCCATTATTACAAATATTTTTCTGTGCCTCTTCAAAATCCATAATTTAATCTGAGCCTAAAACTGCCAAGACATATAACTTGACCAAGGTGTAGAGTTTGTGAAGTTAGGCTTCTAGAGTTAGGGCATGTAGAGTCAAAAGCTTGGTTTTACTCGTACATGCGACCTGATATATATTTCTATTGGAGTATAATATGGTATAATAGGGTTTGGTGTGATTTCACTCCTTTTTGAAAGTTGTTATGACAATATTTTTATTTATTTATTTATTTTATTGCTACTATTTATAACACGGATCCCTACAACAATTTTCAGACCATTAGATTAAAGAAATTGCGTAGATAAGTCTCTTACAAATTTTCGTCATCTAGTTCAAGGAGTTTGAGGATTAAAGTTCCAAGTTTGATTATGTTTATGTTGTTTATGTGTTAATACGAATTAACATACCATATTACAGCTTTCTAGGACACCCGGAAGTACCCTATAATTTTGTTGATCATCAGTAAATCAGTGACGAAATCAGGGGTTTTTAGATATCAATAAAATCTAAAGTATAAGAAGACTTATACAATCAAAACTTTACATTTTTAAAAAGTCTGCTACTGGGATCATATCCTGAAAATTTCATTTAACTGGTACACATAATCCAAACCCAAGTTATAATAATTTGAAAAATCGACGAAACCCTTCGAGAAAGGTCTGGTAGTGCCCTTGCGCTTCGCTTAGCTCGGCGCGACGGGGGCACTACCGTCCCTCCAGATTCTTCTACAAAATCAAGGTCAACGGATATTATTGTACAATAAAAGCTGGTGATGTGAAATAAAAAAATAAAACACTTGCATCTCTGTAACATTTGTACCTCGAATTAAATGAATTTCGTGTTTAGTGAAAGCTGGGAGCCTCGACCAGGGATAACCCTGCTCCCTGCTACGTTCTGCTATGAGCTTCTCAATCGCTGGTGGCCAACCGCCTTCTTTGGAGTATATGGGGTGCGAGTACATTCCACCCTGAAATTGACAAGTTTTCAATAAATTGAGTGTCGACGGGTGCTATTTAATACGACAGATGATTATCGAGGATCACATCCCATATAGGTTTTCGTTAACAAACTTAAATCTTAACTGGGCCCAAAGGCTGTATATGATCCGGAATCCGTAAGGTCGAAGAAAATTGAGAGCGCTGAAAATAGAACTATTCGATACTACAATAGAGCTGAAAATCGAACACTCGTGTCGAGTTGTCTTTGACATTGGCATTTCACTCGACACTTGTGTTTTTTGTTTTCAACTCTATTATATTAGCCTAGAGTTGTCTTTTCAGTGATCTGAATTTTTTCCGGCGTTCCGGATTTCGGATCATATAGTCCCAGCCTCAGTAATCATAAATGATATATCATAAGAGATACAATATTGTAAGTATAATATGTGGGAACATGTAAAACAGTATGAAAACAATCAAGTAGGTATTAATTTTACGTGGTAGAGCCATGCTTCGGCACGAATGGGCCGGCTCGACCGGAGAAATACCACGGGCTCACAGAAAACCGGCGTGAAACAGCGTTTGCGCTGTGTTTCGCCGAGTGAGTGAGTTTACCGGAGGCCCAATCCCCTACCCTATTCCCTTCCCTACCCTCCCCTATTACCCTATTCCCTCTTAAAAGGCCGGCAACGCACTTGCAGCTCTTCTGATGCTGCGAGTGTCCATGGGCGACGGAAGTTGCTTTCCATCACGTGACCCGTTTGCTCGTTTGCCGCCTTATTTCATAAAAAAAAAAAAAAAAAAAAAAAAAATTTGGTTAATTATTTTTAAGTTAATTATTTTGGTTCACCAGCTCCACCACCACCAAGCTCGAAGTATAAATTATATTGAAAATTAACACTTGCTGTGTCACATCACTTAACTCATCGCACAAGATTTGCAAACTGATAAATATATTTAGGTACTATGATGCTGAACTTATGCATGTTTAGGAAGCAGTATAAAGAAGTGTTAAGGTAGCCTTTCGAAGCGAGCGTCAGTGACGCCACGACACTGAATTGTATGGGACGGCGACAGTGATGCGTGTCGCTACTGTCGCCGTCCCATACAATTCAGTGACGCTGCGTCACTGACGCTCGCTTCGAAGGGCTACCTTTAAGGGAAATATCTCCGACCGAATACGTGATAAACTTGGTCAGGCCGAATCCCACTGATAGTTGATATAATATTCTAAGCGGTTATTTAAATATCGTGTCGGACTGAAATAACTTCAATAGCGTAGTACTTTGCAGCGCTGAATGGTTTCCCACTCATCTTATAAGGGTTTAGGGCAAAAGAAGAAGAGAAAATCCACTTACACCATACTGCCGCGTGAGTTCTGCGACCTCGTCATCGCCATCGTCGTCCGGCTCGTACCACATCACCAGGTTGGATAACGACACTTTACCTGGAAAATTGATGATCATATTAATATTACGTCATAAGAATCATCTTCATATTCTCTCTTCATCTTTCCTTCTAACACTGTTCTCGTGAATGTGTCATGTCTTTTAAGATGCCCGATCATTTTTCCTTTTCTATTTTCTAAAGTTTATAATATTATGTTTCTCTTTTCTCCTATCATCTGCAGCACTTCTTCGTTAGTACTTTGCTAAAATGTTTTACTGAAGTTGAGTTTACGTTCTTTTGAATATTCTTTCAATTCATATAATCCGAAGAGCTCACCGTGATATTTATGCCTGAACGCCCTATCATATATCCTCCAGGCTTTAGCGTGAGCGACCAGCGCATGTTTCTTGCAGAGGTATAGCCCTATTTCTGGACTCTGCACTTTGGGAGCCACTCCCATGGTGTAGGACGCATCGCAGTAGATATTTGGTTCGTTGATGGTGATCCAGGTCTTGACTCTGTCAGCGTATAGAGAGAACACCACCCGGGCGTACTCCGCGAACCAATCAGATATGAGAGGATTTGTCCAACCACCTGCAATATATGAAAAGTTAAGAAATATAAACATATGCCGGGGGTGCTGTTTTGGGAGTAAAAACCAATTTTTTACTTAATTCCTGAGAATAATTAATGAATATTGTGTTACATTAGTGGTAACAAACATTCGTATCAGTAAATTCTTTAGCTCTTGTAACCTTCAAACGACTTAGAGACAAAAATGATAATTACACAAAAAATCTCAAAAACTACGGTAATTAATTGTATTAGCATAAAACACACAAGCGCAGTGTTAGAGTATATGTATTACCTTTAATAAATTGTAAATCTTGTCTTTGCCGTCATTTTTAAGGTGTAAACAGGATAACCAGTTATCTTTTCCCATGTAGTTTCCACTAACTTGATGACAAATACAGAAACAAATATGTCAAGGGATCACTTGCCCAAATCCTGCAAGGACTGTGGTAGGTCCCAGTGGTAGATGGTGACCACAGGCTCTATGCCGGCCGCCAGTAGACCGTCTATTAGATCGCTGTAGTACCTCCTGCCATCCTCGCTGATGCGGTTAGGAAATCCGGATGGCAGTAGCCTTGGCCATGATATCGAGAATCTATAAAACGCAATGGTTTAATTACTTAATTGAACTTGATAAACGCCAGTAATATTTTTTTTATTATTATGATTTATTAATGACAATTTAATTGTCCAATTACGAGTATAAAGTAAGTAGGTACGTTAAAGCTGGCGTTTGTTCCTTTTAATCCATTTCTGAGTAAATAGATATTGATGGAAAGAATATTTTGTCTGCTATTCAGTAACATAATGCTGTTGTTTCTATGACCTATAAATATCTAAAATTATGACCTCTTTGCTAGTCAAATAAGTCGTCATAAATTTTCCTGATCAGGTTTTTTATATCTCGGTTAAGTAGTCGGTAAGGTTGAACCGATGCGATGATATCATTGGTCCAAGAAACATCCTAGTGCACAGTAAAGGAAAAAATGAATGTATAACAATTAACGAAGTCAAAAATATCAGGAATTATTATTCTTATATAAAAAATTAAACCGACTTCCAAAGTAAAAATACACAAAAAAGTATGAAAGTATTGGAAGTCGGTTTAATTTTTTTATTTAAAAATAATAATTTCACCCTTTTTAGTGATATATTTTGTTAAATGATTATTAATATATCTTAAGTATGTTTAAAATAAACGATCGAATATATAATTATTGAATACGCGCTAAGATTCCATTAGGTATTGTGAATAAGATGATAATGATGATTACGGTAAGTTGGTGACATATTATGCTTGTAGTTCTTTGAACAATGCCGAAATTTCCAAACGCGTGTCTTTAAAGACTGGGGAGTTCTGTTCAGTGCTTTTGGATCCAGGGTATACATTGTTGCAAAATCTTATTTTCTGGTAGCATATGCTTATGTTACTTCAGGAAAAGACTTAATCACTAAATGTGTCCATATAAATTTTTAGGATTTCCCTAGATTCCACATGGATCCCATAATTAAATTTCTACTTTAATGACTAAAAGACCAATTTCAAATTGTACCCTTTACAACAACAAAAGAAATTTGCAAATAGGTCTACAAACGGCAGAGTAATGTTCAAAAACTCCGTGTAAAATACTATGAGAAGTACTGTACGCGTGTAATGATGTATGGTGTAATGGTGGTGGAGATGATGATGATTACTCTAATTGACATGGTGGCATATGCTTGCAGTTCTTTAAACAACGCCGAAATCCCCAAACATGTATCTATAAGGAATCAGGAGTTTTGTTCTATACTTTTGGATCCAGGGTATACCTTGGAGCAAGATCTTAACTTTTTATTGTGTGTTTGGACTACTTCAGAAAAAGTTAAAAT
Organism: Glaucopsyche alexis; assembly: GCA_905404095.1. Lineage (NCBI taxonomy): Eukaryota > Metazoa > Arthropoda > Insecta > Lepidoptera > Lycaenidae > Glaucopsyche > Glaucopsyche alexis. The sequence goes on along the minus strand of FR990043.1, from coordinate 30,795,537 downwards.
CACCATATATATCTATATGAATTTCGAGGAGTTCCCTCGATTTCTCATGGATCCCATAATCATGTCACCACTTTTTTCAAAACGGGACCAACTTGGGACTATACCCTTTACATAAAAAAAGAATTTTGAAAACGGTCCACAAACGGCAGAATTGTGGTGTGAGAACTGATTTTCTTGCAAAACCACTGTAGCATATTTACACAGCTCATTGCTGGTGCTGGGTGAAGTCCTAGGTTACGTCAGTAACATTATATAATATTGAACTTTGGAGTGTGTACCTGTAGAAGTGCAGACCAAGGTCAGCAACTATTTTGACGTCCTGTCTCCACAGGCGATAGCTGTCGCAGGCCACGTCGCCAGTGGTACCACCGCTTATCATGTCGGGGTTCTCATGAGTGTACACGTCCCAGATGCTGGGAGCTTTGTCTGAAAGTGTTATGGGAATGGCGTGTTGGGCAAGCATACAATACATAACACCGCCTGTCCCTGGCACTACTATATTTAAAGAGCGGTTACTTCGCTTAAAGAATACTGTATTCATATCACGGATGAAAAGTCCTAAGTTTTTGTAAGAAAATGCTTAAGAAATGCAACATTATGTTTTGTCCGAGTGTGTGGCCCACTACAACTTGGTAGGTTAGTACGCAACATACAACAACATGATATAATGCGCAACATTTATAGTTTGTTAAATAACGTTACGTATTTATTTATTATTTATGTTACAGTAGAAGTTCTTTATAATCAGTTAACATAAGTTTGAGAAATAAAACATTATGTTTTCTCCGAGTTTGTGGCCCACTACAACTTGGTAGGTTAGTACGCAATATAAACAACATGCGCAACATTTATAGTTTGTTAAATAGTGTTTCGTATTTATTTATTATTTATGTTACGGTAGAAGTCCTTTATAATCAGTTAACATAAGATAATATTTAAAACTGACCGCTAACGTTCCAGGCACCTTCGATCTGATGAGCGGCGGTGGCTGCACCGAACTTAAACCACGTGGGAAACTTCAGGTCAGATGCGTTCCAAGTTTTTTGAGAACTCCATACACCTCCCACTACGACACTTAGATAGATTCTAATTGCTATAGTCGATTTATCTATATTATAAATTATTATGATACTTTAAAATCACCGTAAAAACTAACTTACCAAAGTATTAAAATTGCTCTACGAAGATCCATGTTATTCAAGCGGGTGTTGATATGATTATAGAGCCTTTAATAGCCAAATATCTATTTTTAAATGTTAGTTAGTTAGTTTGTTACGTGCACACCCATTATAGTTATGAATAAGCTATTAAATCATTAATATAATACAATCCTTGAGTGTGAACGAAATAGCGAATAATCGGAGAACTAGAGTTCAGAACGGTTTGCAAAGAAAATAATAAGTCTTTTTTTATTTGTGAGTTTCAAGAAACTCAAGATTGTTTTCAAAAAGACTTGATAGACCTCTTATCATTTATATTATCAGGGTAACTCACCACTGTTTGCAGTATTAATGTACCCATGAGCCTGCTTAAACTAGGTGATTTATTATTCCGTCTGGGAAAAATAAGGTATTAAAATAGGTACATGAAATAGAGTACTATGGCATACTTAGTTTACTTTATTCCCTTCGGCGCAGGCGGTTAGTCTACTGTCTAGTACTTTAGTATATAGCACTATAGGACGACAAAAATTAAAAATTCATGTTCTTTTTAATATTTTCCAACTTTCAGGTACTTGAGCTTTGACTCAAAATATTTCGCGATAGCTAGAAGACTTTTTTGCACATCATACAAGCGATTAATTATTATCTAATGAATTATGCATCATATTAACTTGCGGCAGTTGTGGAAAAAAGCGATAGAATAAAAATAGTCTACTGATGTAGAGTTGAGCTCCATAGTGGTTCCTACTTGAGTCAACGAATGTAGAGTTGAGTTCCGTAGTAGTTCATACAAGGGATTATTTATCTAATAAATTATGTATCATACTAATATGCGTTACTTGTGAAGAAGAGCGATAGAATAAAAACAGTCTACTGATGTAGACTTGAGTTTCGTAGTAGTTCTTACTTGAGTCTACGAATGTAAAGTTCAATTCCGTAGTAGTTCCTACTTGAGACTATGGACGTAGAGTTGAGTTCCGTAGCAGTTCCTACTTGAGTCTAAGGATGTAGAGTTGAGTTCTGTTATAGTAGTTCCTACTTGAGTAGGAATTCGGTTTTACTAATGGTTGGTCCACAACAGATGCAGGTATCAGTCTTCTATGCAGCATATTTGGGGCCTGGGACGGATCGCATGATGCACTTGGTGTCTTTTGTGATCTATCCAAGGCTTTCGACTGTGTCGAGCATGCTACGTTGGTCAGAAAATTATACCAAAGTATAAGGGACATGGCACTTAAACTTGTAGGTTCTTATCTTGAAAATAGAACGCAGAGAGTAGAAGTTAATTCTACAAGGTCTACAGGAATCAAAATAGAACTAGGTGTGCCACAAGGGTCAATTTTAGGCCCGTTTCTTTTTCTCATCTATATAAATGACCTTCCTTATCTAGTTAAAGATAAGCATGAGCTCTTTGCTGATGACACTTCACTAATTTTTAATGTGAAGCGAAGACAGTTGAATTATGACGAGGTAAATAGTGCTCTCTCAAAAATGGTACATTGGTTTAATGTTATTAATTTACTTTTCAATTCAAATAAAACAAAATGTTTAAAGTTTAGCCTCCCAAATGTTAGGCAAGCATAAACCAATATACTATTAAATGACGAGAAAATGAACTTAGTAGACACCACTGTATTTCTAGGAATAACACTAGATTGTAAATTACAGTGGGGTCCCCATATTGCAAAGCTGGCAGATAGGCTCAGTTCTGCAGCATATGCAGTCAAAAAATTTGAGAATTTACCGATGAGGACACAGCGCGGCTAGTTTGTTTTAGTTATTTTTATAGTATAATGTCATATGGCATCCTTCTATGGGGATACGCTGCGGACATTAATACAATATTTGTGCTACAGAAGCGAGCTATACGTTCTATTTATAAGATGTCAAGTTTTGAATCTCTGAGAGAAAAATTTAAAGAAATAGGTATTCTGACCGTTTTTTTTTCTGCTGGCAACCCTACCGATAACTTGTCATTGTAAAGTCTCCCGACAAAAATTTGTAAAATAATTAATATTTTAGTTTAATTGTTTCGAATTGTTGATAATTATGTTATTTTAAGTGTTAGTAATAAGACAAATAATAAGTATCAGTGCTGTGAACAAGTTTGATTGTGTAATCAGCAATATAAAGTTAATGCCTTACGTCAACGGCGATCAGCTGTCAAGGTAATTCAAATTCTCATAATCTAAACGCTTAGAATTCTATATAAATCACTGCAAATAGTAATTAATATCTATAATTATTAGAAGCTGATTAAGGTTGACGATAGGCTATGATAATAAGCGTTGTAAGAAAGCAATAGATCAGCTGTTTATAACTAATTAAGACTTAGGCCGGTTAGTGGGATTAATGGACCTTGTTATTCCTTTTTAACAGCTTATTTGCCTCACTCTAGCTTGCGTGACCCCTATACACCGAGCAAATATCTCAACATCTATAGATATCGAGTGATAGGATCATTTAAGGAGGACTTGGTATTGCTAATTCCACTGACATTGTGGTGTATTTCGAAATTTAAACTTATTTCCTTTTGTACTTTGCAAGATAAAATTAATTGATAGGTTGGCTTGTGGGTTTGGCATAGACTGATATCTTCTTTACCATCTTACATACCCCACTCAAGCTTGCGTGACCCCTTTACACCGAGCAAATATCTCACCATCTATAGATATAGAGTGGCTGGGTCTACTTGGAGGTATCAGAAAGTGTTAAATTTGCTTGCTAAATAGATAGTTGGTTCATTGATAGACAATTAACTGATTATCTCATAGTTTCTTACTTTCTATACATTAATTATGATGACTAGAGGAAACCTGGCTCGTCAGACTGAGGAACAACTCCGTCTGACCCTTCAGGAGCTTAAAGAGTATAAGAAACAAAATGAACTATTGCTTTCTGAACGGGAGGATAATGAAAAAGAAATGTTAAATATTATCCAAAAAAATAGTGACTTAAAAATTGAGCTAAATAAGTTAAATGTGAATTGTGAGGAATTGTACCAAAAAAATGTAGATTTACAAGACATTGTAGACAGCTTTGACCAGTGCCGGGATGAGTATGAAGAAGCCCTTAGCAACAGTACTATATGGAAGCACAAACTAGAGGAAGCCCATACACAAATCAAGTTGTTGGAATGTCAAATACAGGAGCACAATTCTTCACAAACACAAAACTTGTTCCAAGAAATGTTTGGAAGGGATCCTAGTATTTTTGAAAAAGATGTCACAAAAACCATACCGATAATTGACTTGACTGGTGACAATACTATGCCCTCCCATACATTTCAAAGTAAAAATAAACTTAAAAAGTACATTAAAGTCAATAAACACATTAAGAAAACAAGTAAATTGTTAATAAAAAACAAAAAAGTCTTTTAAAAATGTCTAAGCTGACAAAACAAAAAATCCTTTTTGAGAATAAATACTTAGACAGTATTAAAGAGTTGGAAAACACCACATGTGTCTATGAAGCAGAAGTGTGCAGTCTCCAAACAGAAATTACTGATTTACATGAAACTTTAAAATCTATAACAAAAAAATATGAACTGGCCCAATTAGAAATATCCAGTCACATATCAGCGTTGAATATTTTACTGGACGACTACCGTTACAATGAAGATAGAGTTAAGTCTTTATTGAGACACAACTCATTATGTCAGTGTCTGGTAAATGATTCAACAAATAATATTAATTGTAATTTAGGTGTGGAGGCTCATGCTAACTCCTCTCATAGTGAAAACTTGATTGCACCATTGGCCTCGGGTCCGGGCATGGTCACTATATACAGCGATGAGCTTGGTCGGGGAGTCGGTGTGCAGTTGAGTAAGTTGTATGGGGAACAGTCAGTGTACAACACCTGTATGCCGGGTGCAACTTTCTCACAAATAATAAATAAGATTTTAAGTACAACTCACTGTCCCAATACAACACTAATAATATTAGTGGGGGACTGGGAAATAAGTAGTAACCAATTGGAATATTATATAGAATCATTAAACAATCTACAAAATATTAGTAAGATTATATTATTCACATTTCCTTATATAAAATGGTTGCCACAGGAAAACAAAATTAGATATAAGCTTAACAGCCAATTGTATACTGCTGTTAATAATAATTGTATATTAATAAATAAATATGACAGTAAAATAAATATAATTGACATTAATAATATTTTAAATTATAAATTATGTAAGTTGACATTAGATAAATATTATCTATCCTTTTATTTTACAAGACTTATAGCAAGTACGCTATTAACTTTCTTATATTTTAACTCAGCCAAGTACTTGGCTAGTAAGACATCAACTGCTTCTATTGAGCAGTTTAGTCATAATACTATGACTTATTATAACAGCTTGGAAAATGTTCCAAATAATAATAATTTAAATTAGCCTGTAAGACAACAGAGGAAGTCTCTAGCATTGTAGGTACAAGTAACCATAATAATAATGTTTTAATGAATCATAATAAATTATGTACACTTAAGCTGGTGCATCAAAACATACAAGGTATGTCTAGTAAAGAATTAGAAATTGAGTTGTTTTTAAATAATAATATAGATATTTTATGTATAACTGAACATTGGTTTAAGAAAAATGAAATTATGTTAAATCTTGGTATGCACCAGCTGGCTAGTTCCTTCTGCAGAGAAAAAGCCATAAGAGGCGGCTCACTTATATTAATTAAGAAGAATTTAAAATACAAAGAACGAAAAGACATAATGTGTCTCTCTACAGAACGAATAACTGAAATAGCCTGTATAGAGGTGGGACACTTTATTATTGTAAGCGTATACAGGCCACCTTTAGGATTATATGATTTATTTGAATAAACAATGGAATTGTTATTAACTAAGATAAGTGCATCTAACAAACATATATTATTATGTGGTGATTTTAATATTCATATTTTAGAAATTAACTCCACCACTGTTAGATTTACTTCATTGTTAAAATCATTTAACCTAACTAATCTACTCTTTGAACCGACAAGGATCAGTGACAGCTCTGCTACGTGCATTGATAACATTTTTACCAACATAGATCCATTTAATAAAGAAGTCATTAACATACTAAGCTCTGATCACTGTGGACAGCAAGCTGTTTTCTCTATATATAGTAATAATTGCAAACAATTACACGAGGACAGAAATACATGTATATCAATAAATGTTAAACGTATTGAGAAGTTTAGAGGTGAAATTATAGCTAATATTGGACATTTAGAGTATCATAGTAGCCCGGATATGTCATTTAGTAAACTGTTTAAATTAATTAAACATAATTTTGATACCATTTTCACCTCTAAGACAGTGAGAGCAAACAACAAAAGTAAATTCAGTGAATGGGCAACAGCAGGTATTTTAAAAAGTAGATTGAAATTGTATGAACTTTATAATGAAAGAACAATAAATCAAAGTGAAGATTTTAAAAGTTATGTAAAATTATATTCAAAAATATTTAAAAAAGTTTGCTCGGCAGCAAAATCTCTTCACATTAGAAATAAAATTAAGAATTCTAAAAACAAGGTTAAAACAACATGGCAAATCATTGCAAATGAAACTGGAAGAGTCACCAGTCGCAACTCATCTTTTAAATTAAATATAGATAGTAAAATAATTAAATCCGACACTGAAGTTGCAACTGCTTTTGAGAAATTCTTTGCTGACATTCCAGTTTCAACCACAAAAAATTTGAATGCCTCTCCTGCTGATGCTGAATTACTCCTTAAAGAAAATGTAAAAGAGTGTGAAGTCGATTTTAGATTTAAAGAAATAGGACCTCAAGACATTATTAAAAATTTTAATTTATTAAATATCAAGAATACTGCAGATTTATGGGGACTATCTATGAAAGTTATTAAATCTATAATCGATATCATTGCACCTTACTTAGCAACTATATTTAATGATTGTATAAAAAGTGGCGTCTTTCCTGATCTAATGAAACACAGTAAAGTTATACCTCTCTTTAAGTCTGGTAGTAAGTCGGATCCATCTAACTTCCGACCTATATCTATTTTACCAACATTAAGTAAAATATATGAAAAAATAATACTCAGTCAGTTGCTAGCACACTTTAATATATATAAAATTTTACATAGCAAACAATTCGGTTTTACAAAGGGACGCTCTACAACAGATGCAGGCGTCGATCTAATTAGTTATATTTTTGATGCTTGGGAGGGATCGCAGGATGCTCTAGGTGTCTTTTGCGATCTCTCTAAGGCATTTGATTGCGTGCAACACACAACATTAATCAGGAAATTATGCCACTATGGTGTAAGGGGCTCAGCACTCGTCCTCTTAAAATCCTATTTATCAAATAGGACTCAGAGAGTCGAGATAAATGGGAAAAGATCCACAGGCACAAAAACTGAGATGGGGGTCCCACAAGGGTCCATTTTAGGACCGTTTCTTTTTCTGATTTACATAAATGACCTACCATACCTTATTAATGAAAAAAACGGGATAGTATTATTTGCTGATGATACGTCACTTACTTTTAATGTGAATCGCCAAAACTCATGTTATGACGAAGTAAATAATGCTCTCTTAAAAATAGTACACTGGTTTAGTGTCAATAATCTTCTGTTAAATAGCAAAAAAACTAAATGTATAAAGTTCACGTTGCCGAATGTACGGCAAACTGAAACCAATGTGCTATTAAATGGGGAAGGTATGGAACTAGTAAATACAGCAGTGTTTTTAGGTATTACATTAGACGCGAAACTTCAGTGGGGCCCTCGTATTGCTGGGTTGGCCGACAGACTCAGTTCAGCAGCATTTGCAGTAAGTAAAATAAGACAATTTTCAGACGAAAACACAGCGAGGCTTGTGTATTTTAGTTACTTCCACAGTATAATGTCCTATGGCATTCTGCTATGGGGAAATGCTGCAGATATAAATACTATATTTGTGCTGCAGAAGCGAGCTGTTCGAGCAATCTACAAGCTGGCCCCCAATACCTCATTGAGAGATAAGTTTAAGGAAACTGGGATCTTAACTGTAGCTTCTCAGTATGTTCTATCAAATGTATTATATGTTAAAAAAAATTTAAGCCAATTCAAAAAGAAAAGTGACAACCACAATAGAAACACTCGAAATAAGAATAAGCTTGATGTACCAGTGACTAGACTCAGTAAAGTAAAGAATTCGTTTAAAGGCCAATGTATACGCCTATACAATAGGATCCCAGAAAACGTTCAAAATTTTTCAATCAATAAATTTAAAAAAATAGTCAAAAAACGTTTGTGTGGTAAAGCTTATTATAAACTTAATGATTTCATGAATGATACCACACCTTGGGAATGAGGTGGCCCCCTGCACGGCTACTTTATACTATTGTACTCTTGTTATGTAGTTTTAGTTATAACATTGTTATATATTTTTTATTTTAAAAGAACAATTTTCCATCTTTTTGGTAAAAGGTGGCCCCGTGCGAGTTTCTTACGCCGGTTCTTCTCGCCGGGCTAGTTTCCGAACCAGTGGTAGGCATCATGTAGGACAATTCTATAAGTGTTATATTATAACCTACATGGAAATAAAAAATTTGAGTTTGAGTTTTTGAGTTGCTTCTCAATACATTTTGGACAATGTGTTGTATGTCAGAAAGAATTTAACAAGTTTTAAAAAGAAAAGTGACACATATTGTAGGAATACTAGAAATAGGAACAAGTTAGAAATACCAGTGATCAGACTTAGTAAAGTAAGTAAATTTTTTTCGTTCGTTCCAGAAAACGTTCAAAATCTTTCCATTAATAAATTTTAAAAAGCTGTTAAAGAACGTTTGTGTGCTAAAGCTTATTATAAAGTCAGTGATTTCATTAGCGATTGCACACCTTGGAAATAAGATGGCCCCATGTGAGGCTGTTTTTATGTACTTAAGTATGTTCTATGTACTTGTGACTAATGTTATATAGATTAAGTTACAACATTGTAAAAATATTTTTTGAAAAGAACAATTTTCCCATCTTTTTGCTAAAAGGTGGCCCCGCGCGAGTTTCTTACGCCGGTTCTTCTCGCCGGGCTAGTTTCCGAACCGATGGTAGGCATCATGTAGGACAATTCTATAAGCGTTATAATATTATAACCTACATGGAAATAAAAATTTTGAGTTTGAGTCTACGGATGTAGAGTTTAGTTCCGGAGCAGTTCCTACTTGAGTCTAACGATGTAGAGTTGAGTTCTGTTATAGTAGTTCCTACTTGAGTCTACGGATGTAGAGTTTAGTTCCGTAGCAGTTCCTACTTGAGTCTACGGGTGTAGAGTTTAGTTCCGTAGCAGTTCCTACTTGAGTCTAAGCATGTAGAGTTGAGTTCTGTTATAGTAGTTCCTACTTGAGTCTACGGATGTAGAGTTCAATTCCGTAGTAGTCCCTACTTGAGTCTACGGACGTAGTGTTCAGTTCCGTGAAAGTTCCTACTCGAGTCTACGGACGTAGAGTTCAATTCCGTAGTAGTTCGTACTAAAATTACTTTCTGGAAATTGTTTCTTACTTAGACGCTATCGAATGGTGCAATAATACAGAATGTTTTTTTTTCCTAATTTGTGGGTTCGAATCCTGGCCTGCAAAATTGGTTTATGTAAAATCTAATGATGCAAATAAAACAATTATATTAAAATACATGTCGAAGAGATTAATATTTTGTTGCTGAATTGACAAGCAAGTCAATAGTACGGAAGTATAGTTGACGGGAACACTAGCGCCATGTTGTTTGGCGCTGATAGAGTCCAGTTTGACGAGCTTGCGCGTTCGGTATGGTGGGAGTGGTGATCACGTTTTCCCTCCAAGGAATGGTCACGGAACATTATTCTACCAGCCGTCGTGGCGAGTGGTTCGGCTCGGGAACTATCGGTGTTCTTTTTAAAGTGATATTGAAATAAGTGCAGAGTTGTTTTTTAATATGTGCAGGTGTATCTGCTTTGTATTTATTACAATCGCGAGATAGTGGTATAAACCGTGGCTGGTGGTGATGGTATGAATACGTGACGACGGCGGTGTCACGCGCTCTGGACGGTCCAGTGGCCGTGACTGCGGCGGGTCGGAAAGCTCAGCATTGGACTCCGGTGAACTTGGTTACTTTGTAAAAGATTGTAAACGCACTTGTATTCTCCTTTGGTATTATGAGGGTCTAACAGTACTTACATTTTCTTTAGAAAATCTTAGATCGTTAAATTGAAATTCAATTTATTGAATAATGATTTCTACATTTTCCCGTTAAAGTTAAAGAAGTTCTTTAGTAGAACATTATTGTTGTGCCGTTATTTTTATGTGCAGATGGAAGTTCGACGTTCGATCGGTAACGGCAACCGAGTACCGATGGGCGCTCCAAGGTATGCAGCGAGCAGCGCTGTGCGACCGAGCAGCTTGGGCGACAGCGCCAAGTGCACATCTTTAGTGGACTGGTCTAGTCGCTTCACAATAATGGTAGATACTTGGTGAAGTTGTTTTTGTATCATAATTAGAGGTGCTAAATTATGCTGGATTTATAAGCAAAGGTTTTTAGAAGCTCAAGTAAATGAGTAAAAAGGAACGTAAAGTAAAAAACGAGTACATAGTACATACATCTTAAAGCCTATTATTATTATTGTTTGAATGACCGCTGAAGGTCACACCGGAAAATGCAGCACAAGCAAAGTTTAATTTCCTTATCTTTTGGCAATTACATGTCATTATCGAGATTTCATTTCGTGATATCAAAAAAAAAATTGTAACATGGTGATAGCTGATAAATGAGACGACTATAGTTTTCAGTTTACAATTTCTTATAATGAAATTACCAGTGTTCTTTATTTGTTTTGGGTGTGTCATACATTCATACTGGTCTTATAAGAAAGTGAATAACACCTGTCGAGTCGATACTGACTTAACAGACTTCAGTGATTATTAAGTTGGTTCTTAAACAAACTACAACCTATTTATTTTACATACTATAATCTTTTTATATCAGGCGGAATCGGTAGAGATGACAAATAAGAATTTAACGTTTGAGTTTTAACGGTATGATACATGTTGCGGTTGTTTGTTGGAATTGTTAGGCGCCTGCCAGAGGCGGATCAAACGTTGAGAGCGCCATAGGCAAACATGTCATCGGCGCCCCTGGGGGCGAGGGGTGATCGCCCAGGGCTTCGGCCTGACCGGGTATACCACCTCACTTGGTCGGAGCGCCCCTTTGTACCCTCGCGCCCCTAGGCACATGCCTGGTTCGCCTTTAGGATAATCCGCCACTGGCGCCTGCAGTTACTTTAATGAAGCTCAAACTTGCTGTTATTACTTTTGAAACATAGACATACAGTTTTAATTCTTTATTGGGGTACTACACATGTAGTAAAACAAGATAACAAATGATTATCAATTTCAAAAGCGGACTTTAAAGAACATCGTGTATGTTGGAACTTTTTCCAAGTGTTAAGGAACTGTGTCACTTTATCGCTTATGGTAGCCACTCTCGGTACGGTCTACCGTATGACATACTGTTAAAACACAGTGTATCTGCTTGTAAGTGAATGAAAAGCTAAAACTTGTTGTAAAATGTAAATTTAGAATTGTACATACCTACTTTTTTACTATGCGAATTTCAATGACCGTGACATTACAATAGGTTTGTGTGGTGCATCCATTATACACATGGGGTAAAACTTACTATGGGACATCGAAGTTTAATTGACAATATAAAAGAGGTTCAAAGAAAAGCGGTCGCGATTTAAATAAGTTTAATCGAATTAGCATTTTGATTTGACGGTAACAGCTTAATAGACAGCAATTATCTTCATTCTCGTGGTGCTTTACTCTTTTGTTCTTTGGCTTTTGGCTATTCCAACGTGGTGCGTTACTTACCTACTCTTCCTCTAATTTTCTTCTAATTTCATCGAGGATCTCAAGACAGCTTTAGCATGCCCCTAGGGCACCCTTGAGATCACATCAATGAGTTTTATTTGATCCTGGAGTTACAACAATTACAAGAGTTACAATGGTGGGAATATATGTTGGGGTGACGCCCGTTTTAAACGTAATTTGCACTATGCGTTATACGAGTACACAGTATTTATCCCATTACTACATAGTAATGAGTTGTTGATGATGGAATTCCGTTGCTGTGTAAGAATGATGTCAAGTATGTACGTCATTACTACACACTAATGATGTTGATGGTGGTATCCTGTCGCTACTTATACACATTGAGTAGTGGCAAAGGCATAATGATTTTGATGGTGGTATCCTGTCACTACTTATTAATACACATTGAGTAGTGACAAAGGCATAGTATTATGCGGTTCATATTGGTATCCTATTGCTGTGTAGTGACGATGGCATGTAGGTATGTTTGTCGTTACTACATAGTAATGATGTTGCTGTTGACGGTACAACGCTATTACTTGCTGTTTGATACAAAGATGAGGAATGGTATTATTTTTGGGTTTCTAAAACTTGTCACTAATTAAATGACACGTACCTAGTGATGAGGATATAGTAACGGTCACATGTTTTGCGTTGCGTCAAAGAATTGCGTTAACATCCTAAATTCTAATGTGGATGTGTCATAATTTTATGCGGTGTTTAATACGGTTGGTCTACGGCATAAAAGATATGCGATAGGTGCTATAACGGATAGAAAACATTGACCTTAAGTGTATATGAACTAAAGGATTTAAGTGGGTTTAAGCAAAAGCAAATGAGAAATAAGTGAGCAATTGATCTCTCATTCGGTTACCGTAATGTTGTACCTGGGTCTAGCCATTATGTGCGGGAGATAATCTGGTAATAGATTGTCTAACGGCCGTTTTCAATATTCTATCTATCCAAAATCCTTGCTACTAACGGTAGGCAAATCTATCTTTTTGTCCTTACTTGCGTTTCAATAACCTACTGGCAGTAGGCATTTCCTGTCGAAGCAGCACATCCTATCTACGGATGTAGAAGAAGACGAAGACGTATAGCCTACTAGAGATGGGTAAGCTCATACAAATGAAATGCAGATAGCTCTATCTGCATTTCAATATAAGTTTCAACTTAATCTCCGGTAGGCCGAGCTTACCGAGATACGTCATTTGCTTATCTGCCAAAATCGGGCGTTTTGCCGAGGATAGCAATGTGTACCATGTTGTTCATGTATTATTTTTATGATATTTCGGTTTTTAATGTGTATGTAATTATTATTTTAATATTTGCGCGACAAAATGTTGCCAGCATTTTTATGGCAGTGTTAGAATACCTTGATGCTGCTGTTCTCCTTCACAAAACTGCTTTAACTTGAGTATCATATATTATGTATCGGGCAGCACATTTTACAACCTCAAGCATTGTACAAATAACAATTTTCCAAATTTTGTTTCACTAATAACTGTGAATTTGGAGACATCTTCGACTTCTACTAGGTATCGACTATTGACCACTGTTTAAAGATTTCAAAACTCAAGTTAAGCTATCACGCAGTAACATTTGAGAGAACAAATCTTGCATTAGAAAGTTAAGGACATTTGAAGTACGGTTTTCACCATACTTCAAATGTCAGTCATATTGTTTTCACCATTATTCGAATATCAGCCATCTTTTTTTCACGATACTTCAAATTTCATAATGGCCCCAAAAATCTCAAAAGTGGGGCGAACTAACTGGAGACACTTTTTTAACTCAACATGCCTCGTCTAACATATATTATAACATGTCTTTGCCACTGTCGTATTTATCAATTTAAACTTATCGTAATATTATTAACTAGATGTCGCCCACGACATCGTTCGCGTGAAAGTTAATTCCTTAGAAACCTTACATTTTTCCTCAATAAAAAATAGCCTATATCCTTCCCCGTGGTCTACTCTACGTCTGTGCCAAATTTCATCAAAATCGGTCCAGTAGTTTCGGAGCCTATTCAATGCAACAAACAAACAAACAAGCTTTTCCTCTTTTTTATAAACTATATGTTGCGCGCGACTTCGTGCGCGACAAAATAAATCCCGCGGTAACCGTACACTTTGCCGCGATAAAAGGTAGCCTGTCCTTCCCCGTGGTCTATTCTATATCTGTGCCAAATTTCATTAAAATCGGTGTAGTAGATTCAGAGCCTATTCGATGCAAACAAACAAACAAACAAACTGTTCTTCTTTATTATATTAGTATAGATCAATCTATATATAGATTTCACCTATGTATATAGATTTATTTCACATATGTATAGATTTCACCAGGGTGTCGCAAGTCGCAACTGGCGATCGTAACTCGTAAGTATTGGCGTTCGAAATTCAAAATTATACCCGATATTATTCGTCTGTGCAAACTACATACTTTGCTCGCTCTTTTATTGTGTGTACTCTTTCACACATCGCCTGTGTTTGGTTAAGCAGAAATAGCAGATTAATTTTAAATTTCAAAATACGAAATACTATTCTATTTAATTTGAAAAATTATTTTCAACTTTTACAGAATTTGTTAACTCATGTTTTGTTATTTGCAAAAAACTAATTTTTAGTGAAGTGAACCAACGTCGTAGGTGTTGAGTGAATTCGAAATCATATTTATTATGATGAAACAGTGATTTTGATAAAAACTTCATGTATATTAACCACTGTTTATACATGCTTTAACTCAAAGAATATCGGTGAGTATTTGTATAAAATTTTACCATATTTTAACTTCTCGTTTTATTGAAAAAACATAAGATTATATTTGTTTGACGACCTTCGTGGCTCAATGGTTCAGCGTTTTGGTGCTCAAGCCTGGGGTCGCAGGTTCGAATCCTGCAGAAGGAACAAAAAGTTTTTCTGTGTTCCTGGGTCATGGATGTGTATTAAATATGTGTATAATATAGGTAACAAAAATCTTAATAATAAAATGTAATATAATTTCATAATTTGCAGGTATTGGATTCCAATTTCAAGGGCACGCAATAATAATTATGACACATATTTCAAGATTCTCATTACTATAACGTTACGTTACGCCGCTGTCAATTAATGGCCTGCTAGGCCTACAAAAGTGTACCTACCTACCTATTTTGCACCAAAGAATAACCGCTGAAGTTAATCAGGATATGTTGTTTAATAATGTGGTAATATTTTGGTTACCAACCTTCAGCCTTCGTATCCACGAGAGTTTTTTGTGGTCGCGACTCGCGACAGGAAAAACTGCACTGTAAATAGAACTCCGCACCTACAATAGAGCTGAAAATCGAAGTGTCAAATGTACACGATTTTCAGTTAATATAATGTAGTTTTTTCAGTCGCGATCACATAAAAACGCTCGTGGGAATGTAGCCTTACTTTTGTATTTTTTTAATGCAATAAAAACGATCGAATTATAGTTGTTTTGTTGTTTATTGTTTTATTTACCTTTTTAACCTAATAATTGGGACCTAAATATAAAATTGAAAACAATAACCTACGTACAGTTTTTTTTTTATTCTAGGCTTGAATCTTTTGCACTTTAGAAGATAATACGTAAAAAAGCTAAAAGAAAAGCTTTTTTTATTCCGAGTGCTACCTAAGTTACGTAGTATAGTTACATTCTCTCTGGATTTATATAACAACTGATATTAAGGCTACGTTCCCTCGAGGAGTTTTCAAAAAACAAAAAAGAAACACTCTGTAGCCTTACTTATGTATTTCACTTTCTTTAAAATGCAATAAAATGAATGCATTATAGTTATTTTGTTGTTTTATTTAACTTTTTAATAGGTAGGGTCAGGTTGGGGAAGACCGTCTACAAGGCAAGACCGTCTGCACGCAATAACTTATATTTATGAATAGCTATGCAGCTTGAATTGACAGTCGGTAAAACATTATCATACTTTGGTTAAAATTTTTAATCATAGATGTTGCTGGCAACACTATGATGGGGGAAAATTTGCCGCCATTTTTATTTGGGTTTTGAAAGTCCATTAAATATGAAAACAAGAATTTCATATGACTTTTAACTTTATTATCCTACAGTTAAAGTGCATATTTGAAGGTAAAATACACTTTTTAGATATAAGTTGGTATAAATACATATAACATACCAAGTGACGTGTTAAATGTCAATAGACGGTCTTGCCTTCAATAGCACGGGAAGACCGTCTGCACGCCGAATTTTAAGAAAGGGTTTGTATTTGAAATATGTGCTATTATATTGTAATTTATGTAGCACAAAATTGTTACTGTGAATATGTTTCAGCACATGAAATACTTAAGATCGGTCTAGAAAATACCAAATATTTGTTTTATTAAATTGAGTAAATTTTTCAATGAAGTATGCCGGTCTTTCCCAACCTGACCTTACAATAAAATCGACAAAAATATGTACCCAACGTATTTTTTCATTTCAGACTTGAATCTATTGCACTTTTATTTATTGGTTATTTTCTACGTAAAAAAGCTATGTTATAATTTTGAAGTTCGAACACATTCGGAGTGCCACTTCTTATTACGTATGTAGTGTAAAGTTGCTCTCTTTGCTTCGAAATTTGATTTCATTTAAAAATTTACATTCCTTTTCACGCGACTCCTAGCATCAATCTGTTATATTTCACTATTGTATTTAATAAAAAAAACATGATAACTATAGTAAAAAATCATCCCGAGTTTGGATTCTCAATTTTAAGACAATATTTATGGTCTTAACTAATAAATATATTAATTGCAAAATAAATATATAATGTTTTCAAACATGAATCGTTATGTAGTTAGCATGGAATGAAACATTTCAAAAGGCTTGCATAGGCGAGAGAGACGGATGCTATTCTTCAATGGTGATTGGACAAGAATAAATAGGTCCTATCTTTGATTGTGAAATGCATTTCCTATCTATTTTTAATCATAGATTGGCTATCTATTTTTAACTGTAGATACGATATTGAAAACGGCCGTTAATCAAACAAAGTACAGTCAGCTTTATGAATTAAGGTAGCCTTCAATTTGCATCGAGGGTTATAGAATGTCATATTACGTGATGTGATAAAAATGGTCAGGTTGGCCGAGCTAGGGTAAAGCTAATACCTTGGTTTTAAGTTTGGTTACAGGATTAGGTACTCACGAGGTCGTGAGTCACGCAGGATGGCCGTGTCGAAGAGATTAATATTTTGTTGCTGAATTGACAAGCAAGTCAATAGTACGGAAGTATAGTTGACGGGAACACTAGCGCCATGTTGTTTGGCGCTGATAGAGTCCAGTTTGACGAGCTTGCGCGTTCGGTATGGTGGGAGTGGTGATCACGTTTTCCCTCCAAGGACTGGTCACGGAACATTATTCTACCAGCCGTCGTGGCGAGTGGTTCGGCTCGCGAACTATCGGTGTTCTTTTTAAAGTGATATTGAAATAAGTGCAGAGTCGTTATTATTTTAATAGACAGTGAAAAGTAATTAAAACAGTGTGAAGTGCTTAGTTTTAGTTCTATTGAGAATAGAGGTAAAGTAATGCTGTTTTTTCTATTTTTTTTTTTGTAACCAACATTACCCACATTAAGCCCACAGTGTTAATTTGAGAGCCAGTACTTTAATATAGTACGATGTTTGAGGCATGTTAATCTCGTGTCTTCTACATACATATAATTTAATAGCAAAAATAATTTTGAAACGATTATGTACAGAAAAAAAGTAAAAAAGACATAGTACTTTGCATGGGCGTAGCCAGGCTTTAGTTTCGGGGGGGGTTCAAGAAAATAAAACTACTACAAGTACATTAAATAACCAGGGCCGTCTTTAACCTTTAGGCCCTGGGCACATTAGAATAATTTTATTTCGTTTTTACCTGTTTAAGCTTTAAACCCTGAAAGACTGTGTAATTCGGAAAAAAATACACATATCTATAGTCGAAAACTAAACGTCAGTAAAAAAATTTATAATACGTTCTTTAAGCCAAAAACGAGCGAGCGAAGCGAGCGAGCAATTTTTTTCCTATTTTACAGGTTCATGCGTTCGGCTAAAACAGCACATCGGTGATAAATAATGTAATGGCCTTTATGATGACCGCGAGCGAGCGAGCAAATTTTTGTCCTATTTATTAGGTTAAATCTGTTCAAACTTTAAACCCTAAAATACTGTGGAAATTGTTTTTACTTGTTTATGCTTACCTTTCAGGGTTTCCCCTTAAACACTGAATAACGGTGAACTTCGGAAAAATATCATAAAATGAACCGGCTAAAACAGAACATCGCTACTAAATAATATAATATGTTCTTTATGTTAAATGCGAGTGAGCAAAATTTTTTTCCTATTTAAAAGGTTAAATCTGCTCAAATTTTAAACCCTAAAAGACTGTGAAAATAGGATCATTTTCTAATTTAAATTAAAGTAAAATTTGTGTAATTTTTGACGGTGTAAAATAGATGACAAATAACTTATTATGTTAGGCTATTTCACACTTTTTTCATAGTACATAATTACAAAATTTTGTGATGAGTGACGTGCCCAAAATATTGTGTCGCATGCTATACGTTCGAGGATTCAATGGCACGCATGCCATAGGTTTGCGATCCCTGTTTTAGGCTATTGATTTTATTGTTTTTTTTTTCTAAAGTACAATATTCTTTCAGGGCTTAAAGTATAAAAAGATTTCAACACGTTAAAGCGTAAAAAAAATTCGCTCGCTTTCTCAGTTTGAACGCATTTAACATAAACACATACAAATAGAACAAATTAGTATTAAAGTTCTGTTTTAGGCTGTAGATTTTTTTTTCTAAAATAACTTTAAAAAATCATCTTTCAGATAGGGTTTAAAGGCGGCTGCAAAATATTATGTTAATTGGCCTGGGGCGCAAAATTTCTTAATACGCCTCTGCATATGGGTCATCCACGTGGACCAGCCGCCCATTTCGGGGGGGGTTTGAACCCCCTAAAAGCTACGCCCATGGTACCTGGTGAATTATTCTTCTGGGCGTTGTAAGAGAAGTTTAAAACAAATTAGGAAAACGGAATGTCAAGTCCGACTTGATGAAAACTTAAACTGTATCATTAGATTTTTGATAACTCAATTGTTCTAACCAGGATTCGAACCCATAGATAGTGAAAAAAAAAAACTTACCAATAGTAATGAGGAAAGAGCTTATTTTTATAATTTTATTGAAATATTTCTTTATATTATGAGGCTGTTTATCAAAATATAACACTTTTCTGAAGTTTGCTGTATACCCTTACTTCCCAAAAGTTGTTTCTTATTAGCTACACTATAAAATGGTGCAATAATACAGGATGATATTTTAAACTTTTTTTTTCCTTTACCCCTCATTAACTTTTTTCTCCCATGGTTTAGAGATTTGTCATCGTACAATAAAATGATACACTTTTTAAGCCCTTTCATTTGATATTTATCTTGTAGTGCTACAAGGATGGGGACGGGCTCCATACAAAAATTCCCCTTCTTCTTTACAAAACCTTAATAAATAAAACCTTTTAACAGTATGTCGGCGCAGGTGTTGTTAAACATGCTGTTTGTCATGATCACGTGCAATATTACTCATAGAACCACTCTGGCAACTCATGAATCCGCAAAGTGGGGATACCCCACCATTCGCCCTTTCTATGAAGTGGGGACTGCTGCGTGTTCGCCAGGAAGATTATTATTACCGGGACGTTGGTCCAAGCAACATCTCTTTATTAAAATTGTTATTAATTAGCTCGTCAGAATCATTAAGTCAAAGTCAAAGTCAAAAATTTTTATTCAATGTTGGTATTTTTATACACTTATTGAACGTCGGTATACATGATGCCTACCACCGGTTCGGGAACTAGCCCGGCGAGAAGAACCGGCGTAAGAAACTCGCGCGGGGCCATCTTTTACCAAAAAGATGGAAAATTGTTCTTTTAAAATAAAAAAATGTATAACAATGTTATGACTAAAACTATATAACTAGAATACAATAGTATATGGAAGTAGCCTTGCAGGGGGCCACCTCATTCCCAAGGTGTGCTATCATTCATGAAATCATTAAGTTTATAATAATCTTTACTACACAAACGTTCTTTAATTACTTTTTTAAATTTATTGGTTGAAAAATGTTGAACGTTTTCTGGGATCCTATTGTATATGCGTATACATTGGCCTTTAAACGAATTCTTTACTTTACTAAGTCTAGTCACTGGTACATCAAGCTTATTCTTATTTCGAGTATTTCTATTGTGGTTGTCACTTTTTTTTTTGAATAGGCTTACATTTTTTTTAACATATAGTACATTTGATAGAATATACTGAGAAGCTACAGTTAAGATCCCAGTTTCCTTAAACTTATTTCTTAATGAAGTGTTGGGGGCCAGCTTATAGATTGCCCGAACAGCTCGCTTCTGCAGCACAAAGATAGTATTTATATCTGCAGCATTGCCCCATAGCAGAATGCCATAGGACATTATACTGTGGAAGTAACTAAAATACACAAGCCTTGCTGTGTTTTCGTCTGCAAAATGTCTTATTTTACTTACTGCAAATACTGCTGAACTAAGTCTGTCGGCCAATCCAGCAATATGAGGGCCCCACTGAAGTTTCGCGTCTAATGTTATACCTAAAAAGACGGCTGTATCTACTAGTTCCATACCTTCCCCATTTAATAGCACATTGGTTTTAGTTTGCCTTACATTCGGCAACGTGAACTTTATACATTTAGTTTTTTTGCTATTTAACAAAAGATTATTGACACTAAACCAGTGTACTATTTTTAGAAGAGCATTATTTACTTCGTCATAACACGAGTTTTGGCGATTAATATTAAAAGTAAGTGCCGACGACATCGGCAAATAATACTATTCCGTTTTTTCATTAATAAGGTATGGTAGGTCATTTATATAAATCAGAAAAAGAAAGGGTCCTAAAATTGACCCTTGTGGGACCCCCATCTCAATTTTAGTACCTGTGGATCTTTTTCCATTTATCTCAACTCTCTGAATCCTATTTGATAAATAAGATTTGAGGAGAACGAGTGCTGGACCCCTTACTCCATAGTGGCACAATTTCCTGATCAATGTTGAGTGTTGCACACAATCAAATGCCTTAGAGAGATCGCAAAAGACTCCCAGAGCATCATGCGATCTCTCCCAAGCATCAAAAATATAACTAATTAGATCGATGCCTGCATCTGTTGTAGAGCGTCCCTTTGTAAATCCAAATTGTTTGTTATGTAAAATTTTATTTATATTGAAGTGTGCTAGCAACTGATTAAGTATTATTTTTTCATAAATTTTACTTAGTGTTGGTAAAATAGATATAGGTCGTAAGTTAGATGGATCCGACTTACTACCAGACTTAAAGAGAGGTAAAACTTTACTGTGTTTCATTAGATCAGGAAAGACGCCACGTTTTATACAATCATTAAAGATAGTTGCTAAGTAAGGTGCAATAATATCGATTATAGATTTAATAACTTTCATAGATAGGCCCCATAAATCTGAAGTATTCTTGATATTTAACAAATTAAAATGTTTAATAATGTCTTGAGGTCCTATTTCTTTAAATCTAAATTCGATTTCACACTCTTTTACGTTTTCTTTAAGTAGCAATTCAGCAGCAGCAGGAGAGGCGTTTAAATTTTTTGTGGTTGAAACTGGAATGTCAGCAAAGAATTTCTCAAAAGCAGTTGCAACTTCAATGTCGGATTTGATTATTTTACCATCTATATTTAATTTAAAAGATGAGTTGCGTCTGGTGACTCTTCCAGTTTCATTTGCAATTATTTGCCATATTGTCTTAACCTTGTTTTTAGAATTCTTAATTTTATTTCTAATGTAAAGAGATTTTGCTGCTGAGCAAACTTGCTTAAATATTTTTGAATATAACCTTACATAACTTTTAAAATCTTCACTTTGATTCATTGTTCTTTCATTATAGAGTTCATACAATTTAAATCTACTTTTCAAAATACCTGCTATTGCCCATTCACTGAATTTACTTTTGTTGTTTGTTCTCACTGTTTTAGAGGTGAAAATGGTATCAAAATTATGTTTAATTAATTTAAACAGTTTACCAAATGACATATCCGGGCTATTATGATACTCTAAATGTAAAATATTAGCTATAATTTCACCTCTAAACTTCTCAATACGTTTAACATTTATTGGTATACATGTGTTTCTGTCCCTGTGTAATTGTTTGCAATTATTATTATCTATAGGGAAAATAGCTTGCTGTCCACAGTGATCAGAGCTTAGTTTCTTAATTATTTCTTTATTTAATGGATCTACGTTGGTAAAAATATTATCGATGCATGTAGCAGAGCTGTCACTGATCCTTGTCGGTTCAAAAAATAAATAGGTTAGGTTATATGATTTTAACAATGAAGTAAATCTAACAGTGGTAGAGTTACTTTCTAAAATATTAATATCAAAATCACCACATAATAATATATGTTTGTTGGATGCACTTATCTTGGTTAATAACATTTCCATTGTTTTTTCAAATGAATCATATAACCCTAAAGGTGGCCTGTATACGCTTACAATAATAAAGTGTCCCACCTCTATACAGGCCACCTCTCATGGCTTTTTCTCTGCAGAAAGAACTAGCCAGCTGGTGCATACCAAGATTTAACATTATTTCATTTTTCTTAAACCAATGTTCAGTTATACATAAAATGTCTATATTATTATTTAAAAACAACTCAATTTCTAATTCTTTACTAGACATACCTTGTATGTTTTGATGCACCAGCGTAAGTGTACATAATTTATTATGATTTATTGAAACTTTATTTTTGTGATTACTTATACCTACAATGAGACTTCCTCTGTTGTCTTACAGGCTAATTTAAATTTTTATTATTTGGAACATTTTCCAAGCTGTTATAATCAGTCATATTATTATGACTAAACTGCTCAATAGAAGCAGTTGTTGTCTTACTAGCCAAGTACTTGGCTGAGTTAAAATATAAAAAAGTTAATAGCGATCTTGCTATAAGTCTTGTATAATAAAAGGATAGATAATATCTATCTAATGTCAACTTACATTTATAATTTAAAATATTATTAATGTCAATTATATTTATTTTGTTGTCAAATTTATTTAATAATATACAATTATTATTAACAGCTGTATACAATTGGCTGTTAAGCTTATATCTAATTTTGTTTTCCTGTGGCAACCGTTTTATGTAAGGAAACTTACGGAGACCATAAGACCTAGCAACAATATCGCAAACATATCAGAAATTTGGATAATCTCATGTCACTTGACATATTATTTACTATAATCAAACCGATAATGTATGCTTTATAATAATCCGATCAAGTGAAATTGCGTAACTGTTTCGAATGACGCGTACATGTTAATTTTAAAATTCATTTTTATCAAAACTATTTCTTCTTATGGTCTAATGCATTGCTAAAGTGAGTATTCTACTCCACTATAGCCAGTCCGGTCAACTCAGTTTAGTTTTTTTTTAAATTAAAATTGCCAAAATGTATTTTATGGCGTTTGTTAAACCCTGTGTTAGGTACCTACTCGTAATATTGTGTGATTACCTGATGGTATCGTTGATAGTGTTTCTTAGTAATTATTAGTTTAATGGTGACTCAAAACATTATTTACTTTATTACCAAATTATTTAAAAAAAAAAGAGAGAAAAGACAAAAATGCCTTTTTAATATTTTGTTTTATTAATTACATTGAGTTTGTAAATTTTAGTTTTTATATGCGGGATATGTTGAGTTTTTTATGTATTTGTAAAGACCTCGGTAAGAGGACTGCTTCGCAGGTAGACTTTGACCATTAGTAAGTCAAACAAATATTTACAAAACTGTTCAGTTCAGTGTTTTGTTTAACCTATAGTTTATTATAAAATTAATTTATAATATTATAAACGCATACTCTTCGCATCACAATATGTACTTAGGTGTATTTTTAAGTTTAAAGCTTGATGGATAATATTGATAATGACATTTGATGTTAGGATTAAAATAGCAAAAGGAGGTAGTTTGTTTCGATATGACGTCTGAAATAATTAATGATTAAACGAACTTACCTGAAGTGAAGTTCTATCATAATTATACGAGGGCTTTGTCCGAAGAGATTAGCATTAGGTTTACATGTAGTAGACACACGGTGTCGCCATTCTGCACTGTATTTGAGATATTTCTCTTTTTTTTTATTTTATTTGAGGGTAGGTAGTTGTTTGCTGTACTCGAACAACCGTCCTGTTCCTCATTTAGTTCAGAGCAATATGTTGATATTTGATTCTCCCTGGGAAAAAGAAAACTTTAGTCGGGATGGGTGGGATACTAATCTCTTCGGACAAAGCCCTCGTATAATTATGATAGAACTTCACTTCAGGTAAGTTCGTTTAATCATTAATTATACTCATGCTTTGTCCTCGAGATTAGCATTAGGTTTACATGTAGATGTTGAGAGAGAGAAAAATATCAACTACAATCAAAATAACATGTTTTATTTGTATGTAACATAACAAAAGGTATTTATGTACCTTAATCACTAGATACACAGAAATTGAAGGTATCTGTCTAGAATATTATAATCAAGTAGTTAAAGAATCATTCATTATACTCTCCGCAAAGGAAACATTATTATCTACATCCTGAATCACAATTCTGTTATAAAATCTACCAAAGATTTGGGAGTTACCACTCCAACCTGCGGTTTTCCTAATAGTGTTTAAATTAATACCTAGCTGATGTGCCCTAGAAGTTGCAGCGTGTCTAGTGCTGTGGGCAGTGAATACTGACACGTCGATTCCACTACTGGCCAAAGTTAGTTTTATCCATCTGCTTAGCGTTTGTGAAGAGATGGGTTTATGTGGCTTTTTAGTGCTAATAAATAGGTTATCATTGCTGCGTAATGATTGTGTTTTATTAAGGTAACAGCGTAATGTTACTACCGGGCAAATTTCAGGACGTCTAAGGAAGAAGGGAAGAACTAAGATTGGTTGTGGAGCACCAGGACGTGAAGTTTTTAACAAGTCTGGAATTTTAATATGAATTTTATCAGAGAAGAATTCAATATTTTTAACGTTAATTTTAGAAAATGTTTGAACCCTATGTGCCGTAGTTAGAGCAAGTAGGGTTGCCAACTTTTTTGATAATTCTTCCAGATTTAAATTGTCATTTGGATACAAACTCCCTAAGTAATTTAAAACGACCGTCGTATCCCATGTAGTATGGTACTTGGGAAGTGGTGGGCGCAGCCTAAAAACCCCTTTAAAGAAACGCTTAATGCGCTCGTCATTCGTTATCTCGTTACCGAGAATTAGGGATAGGGCTGACCTACAAGAATTTAAAGTTCCAAATTGTGCTCCTGTTTCAAATAATTGTGTAAAAAAGTTTAACAAATCTTCAATGGAAGCATTATATATGTCCAAATGATTGGACTTGCAATAGACGAACCATTTTTTAAGGCAGGTGTCATACTGCTTTAGCGAATTGTTTGAAAGTGAAGTTAACATTATTGGTATAGAGGATACAGGTATGCCTCTTCTTACAAATGACGTCTTGATAACAGCCCGGCAACCAAGGTAACCTTCTGATGAACATCTCGATTGCTGGAATGAGAATTAATCAAAATTTTAGATGGTTGAAAGACCAAGGGCTCCGTTAAGAGTAGGCTCTTAAATAAAGGGTACCACGGTTGCGTGGGCCAAAGTGGTACAACCACTATACCCCGTTTTCTCAGCGTTTTCAAAATTATTGCAAAAGGGGGGAAGCTATAAAAATAAAATTTAGACCATGATAACGTAAATGCATCAATTGCCACGGCATCAGGATCTCTGTGCCATGATACATATTTTTTGCACTTTTTATTTATCCTACTGGCAAATAAGTCAATTTCGGGAATACCAAAATGATTTACAATTTTTTGGAAGGCATAATCGGCTAATTCCCACTCAATGTCGGGGTGAACACGCCGTGATTCTCTGTCTGCAACGAAATTATCAGTTGAGCTGATATATGACGCAAAAACGATTAAATTACGTTCTTCACACCATTGCCACAATTGTCGAGTGATGTTTGTCAGGTGGGGAAACTGTACACCGCCCATTCGGTTTATGTAAGATACTGCTGTGGTGTTATCTATTCGCAAAAGAATGTGGCAGTCTTGATAACTTTTGGCAAAAACCTTTAGACCGAAAAAGGCAGCTAAAATTTCAAGGTAATTTATATGCAGTGAACTTTCATTGTCAGTCCACATACCACTAGCGCGTTCACCACCACAGGCGGCCCCCCATCCCGTTGTTGAGGCATCGCTGTAAATTTCTAAGCAAAAATTATTTTGTTTGATTTCATTGGTGGGGGGCTATTAATTGCATTAACCCACCACTGAAGGTCTGGTAATAACGATAGTGGTAAGTTCATGCGATTATCGTAGTTATCGTCATTTTTTAAATTTAAATATTTACACCGTTCTAATTCCTTCGTATATAACCAGCCGTACTTAACGGCGGAACAAGCAGAGGTGAGTAGCCCTACTAGACGTGCAAATTCCCGGACTTTACAATGTTTTATTGTTAAAAATTTTCTAATTTCAGTTTTAATTTTTAAAATCTTTTTTTGAGGTAAAGTAACTTGTAATTTATGAGAATCTATGATAAATCCCAGAGATTTGCATCTAGTAGAAGGTGTAAGGTTACTTTTTTCAGTATTTATAATGAACCCAAGGGCTTCTAATAATCTAGTAGTGTCTGCGATGTTTTCTAGACACGATTTTAAGGTATCCCCGATCAAAAAAGTGTCATCCAAATAAACTGTGGATAAATGTCCACGTGATCGTAGTAGACTAAACACGGGTTTCATTACTTTTGTGAATACGAATGGTGCAGTATTAAGGCCAAATGGCATGACATTAAATTCATAAAGTTTTGAGTTATAACGGAACCGGAGATAAGATCTCGTCATCGAGTTCTGGAGGTTGTTCTTCAAGACCGTGGGTCTGGTCGAAAGCAGCTGGCAAGGCCGAGTCAGTATCCGTAGTTGGCAATATGGTCATATTGGGTATGTGCTCAACCTGTCTAGCAGTACCACTGATTGAAAATAGAGGTTCGGCGGCTGCTGCGCTAGTCGATGGTATTGGGTCATACGCCGCAGCGCTCGTGGACGGCCGAGGGCTGATTGCTCCGTCAGCAGGACCCGGCAGGGTTGTAGGCACACCTTCGATAAAATAAGCGCCTTGTTAATTTTATTGGTTAAGTGACAGCCCCAGAGGCAGCCCGCATTACCAATTTTATAAGCAAATATTAATAAAGTGACAACCCGAGATGGCTGACCGCATTAGTAATTTATTGCTTTTATCTTTAAACGACAAGGTGACATTCCCAAAGAGTGCCCGCACTGTCGGTAATTGTAAAGTGTTAGCCCCAGAGACTAACCGCATTACATAATAGAGGTAAAATTTACCTAGTAGGTATAACACATAAGTTTAATAAGCAGTGTGACCTCAAGGTCACCTTGGATTAACTATATTTGTGGGTAGCAAACTAATAACAGGTTCGCTAATTGCAAGTAACACATATTTTGTTACTAACCTCCAATATTTGGCGGCTCGGGCAACG
Source organism: Glaucopsyche alexis (assembly GCA_905404095.1). Classification (NCBI taxonomy): domain Eukaryota; kingdom Metazoa; phylum Arthropoda; class Insecta; order Lepidoptera; family Lycaenidae; genus Glaucopsyche; species Glaucopsyche alexis. Next base: position 30,767,925 of record FR990043.1, on the reverse strand, counting down.
ACGGAAACGCGTCGGATGTCCGCGACCGCGACCTTGAACGCGATGAAACCGATGAAGTCTCCGACGAGGACGATGAAGACGAGGATGGATTCCGTTGTCGTCTATCACGATCTCTACGTCTTGCACGCTTGTATTTTTCTTCTAATTTTTTAATTTTTTGAGCAATAAACTTAAAATCCTCGTAACTATCACGTGTACGTTTGCCCATATTTGATAGAAAAAAAAAACAATAAGCGCGAGCGCGGAACGTGCAGCCTGGCGAAGCACTGAATGTGTAATGAGGAACAGGACGGTTGTTCGAGTACAGCAAACAACTACCTACCCTCAAATAAAAAAAAAAAAAAAAAGAGAAATATCTCAAATACAGTGCAGAATGGCGACACCGTGTGTCTACTACATGTAAACCTAATGCTAATCTCGAGGACAAAGCATGAGTATAATGATTAATTTCACTCGCTACTAATAATTACCGATGTTTAGTGATTTCAGTTGTGTTCTAATAGATTGTTTAATAATGTGTTCGGTTTTATAACGACATTATGGTAGATTATGCAAATAACAATTACAAAAAAAAATCCTTTAGATTTGCTGAGTTTTTATAAACTTTAGCCTCCGGAGTCCAGTGGTTTAGAGCTTGGCTCTCGACTCGGAGGTTGTGGGGGCGATTCCCACCTTGGAACAACAAAAAAAAAAAATGTTTTCAAGTTGCAGGCTGATAGCTTGATAGTCTGACAAGAAAGATGATCCATGCGCCTGATCTCTCGCCAGTCGTGTCGATCATCCGTCCCACTGGGTGCACTATAGAATAACGGCTGCGTGGCTGGCCTAGTTTCGATGAAACCGGCCTCCGTCACCGTAATCGGTGTGGAAAGCTACTATCCTACTGATGTTATAAATGTGAAAGTTTGTGAGGATGTATGGATGGATGGATGTTTGTTACTCTTTCACGCAAAGACTACTGAACAAATTTTGATGAAATTTGGTACCTTAGTAGTTTAGGCTCTGGATTACAACATAGGCTACTTTTTATCCCGAAAAAAAAAAACAATGTTCCCGAGGGATATTGTATTTACGCGGGCGGAGCCGCGAGCAACAGCTGGTTATTTGCAGTGCCAATTTAATAATTTTTTCTTGCATCATAGTTTTAGATTGGACGGATGAACAAAAAAATCCTTAATTTTAAATATTAGAAGTTTATACTAGAGATATTTCGAATATTCGGCAACTATTCGGTATTCGGCCTATTCGGCCACTTTTTTTGCTATTCGGTATTCGGCCGAATAATACGTACTATTCGGCCGAATACCGAATACCAAATCATGTAAAAAAGACACGTTATATTACTCAAAATTATATATTTATTTCCAAATTACAACACTTTAGTAATTAAAATTGATCAGTGGTAAGTTATGATGGATAAAAACAAGCTTTTCAGCATTTTTTGGTAGCAAATGATTACGCTTTTCATCTTAAATGTTACCAGCCTCAGAAAACAACCTCTCACTATACACGCTAGTCGTCGCCTGATGCGCCAACGCAACGAGGATTATTTTTAAACAAAAAATTAAACCGACTTCCAAAGTAAAAATACACAAAAAAGTATGAAATAAAACTTATGTTCTAATTAATTCCCCTTTTAAATTTGGCTATTTCTCTACTTACATCCGCACTCAGAGACGTTCATTAAATTAGCCCTAATCAGTATTTAACTAATGAACATTAAATATCTTAATGAAGCGTGTCTCCCAGAGTCAACAATTTAATGGATCGTTAGCTAATGACAAATTTAATCATTTGTAGGGCGGTGCATCTTCGAAATAAGTTGTCGATTACTTAAAAACTTGGAGAAGATGTAGCCATACTTAAAATTAATTAATATGAAACTGTTAAGTTTGGCTTTAATAAACATCAGAAATCATGTAAAGTAGTAATATAGTTAGAATTTATTTAATTAACAAAGAAAATCGACAAAAAATTATCCAAAATAGCTATTTATCGAATATTTTGGTAAAATAATTTCAATTTTTTAATATGGCATTACAGTTGCTAACTGTCAAATCTTCAGTTCAAACAAAACAAACAAAAAATCTAAAGTTTAAAGTTTATTGCACTCTACATTTTTAGTATTCTGTAATAATGTAATTTTGAATTGTGTTTCAAATTATAATATAATATTAAGGTGAATATCCGTCTATGGTGAATATATGATTACCAAAATTGAAATTTGTGAAGGAAGATTGAAGAAATAAAACAAGAAGCGGAAAAATATTAGAAAAGTTACAAAATAGTAATAAATAAAAGAAATTATTTTATATGTATTGTCTTTTATTAATCAAATCCAAATTGAGCTACATGAATCATGATGCTCGGCAAGAAAAATTGTTCTTTTCAAAAAATATTTTATTACAATATTATAGTAACTTAATCTAAGACAAAAGTCAATATACATAATAAGTACATACATAGAAACAGCCTTGCAAGGAGCATCTTATTCTATTTATGAAGCTTTGGCACACAAACATCCTTTAACAACCTTTTTTAATTTATTAATGGAAAGAATCTGAACGTTTTCTGGGATTCTATTGTATACACCTTTAAAAATTAGTCTGATCACTCATCACAGGTATATCTAACTAATTTCTATTTCTTGTATTCCTATATAATGTAGATAAGTAGATTCTTTCTGATATACAACACATTGTCCATTGAATTGTGTATTTGTCCAAATGTATTGTGAAGCGACGGTCAGAATACCTATTTCTTTAAACTTATCTCTCAGAGATTCAAAGGAAATTCATGATTTGGTAGCTCGGAATGGAAAGAATGATGACATCTTATAAATAGAACATAGGTATAGCTTGCATCTGTAGCACAAATATTGTATTCTATTTCTGTACACTTTTGAAGTGATTCCTCCAGGCCTTTTTATTTTATTAATGATATTTAATTCAATACACCCAATCACCCCAGGAAAGTGTGCAATTTCATAGAATTGTCGTCTGTAACAAGAATATAATATAATAATTATTATTTAAATTACATAATTATAATATAATCATTAGATGTACGTAGTTTAATTAATATTATAATAATACATTATCTTGGCATACATTTAGTTCAAAACGAATAAAATATATCAGTAGTAGTATCAGTACCTGTACAGTAGCCGGGAACTTGACAAAATCTTGCATTTTCATAGCAATTAACTTTGCTGACAATTCGTGAGACCGATTACTGACAGATATTAATATAAAAATAAGATAGCAACATACAAATAATATTATTACAAGCACATAGTAAACTCTCATGATTCTAGTTTTGTTTATTATTTTAGGTAAGTACTATAATTTAGAAACTAACCTGAAAACTGTCTGTAGCTAAATATCTTACAGTAAACAGAAGCATTATTTTGGGAGTAGGTAAATGGTAATCCTCTTCTAATATGTATCTGATCTATTTAAATCTGATTTCTACTACATATTATTAGTAAGTTTTTTACAACATAGGACTTCGGAGTATCTAATATGGAATTCTTGGATTGAATATTTTAGTGAAAGGATCCGAATAATGTCTTCTATAGCGTCTTGGTCATCTTGGTCCCACATTTCTGAATCTTAAAGAAAATTTTTCTAAATCTATAAAGTACATCCGATTAGACATTTTGCATAAAAATGCTAAAAACAACGTAGTAGTAACTGAGGTAATAACTACAATAACTAGTAATAGCGTATTAGTAAAATTCAAATGTAAATTATTTACAAAAACAAATAAATAACCTCAAATTCGATCGACTTAATCCACAATTAGCAAGTTAAATAGTGGTTTTGCGGTATTTAAATTTAATGATCATTAAGTCACGTTAACGATCCGTTAACTGACTCTGAGAGTGAGCTTTTTTAAATCTATACTAAGTAATGGTTTAAGTAACAATTAAATGACTCTGAGTGCGGCCGTTAGTCTTCTTAATTTTGAAGTCGATACCAGCCCAAACGATATTCGACAATATTTTATAGAACTCACGTTCATATTTTTAGTAATAATAATATATTTTAGACGTTCTTAAGACGTTTTAATAACAACTTATTAAAACGTCTTAAGAACGTCTAAAATAAACGATCGAATGTATAATTGAATACGCGCCAAGCTTCCATAAGGTATTGTTGTTAAGGTGATGATGATGATTACTGAAAGTTACAAAGTGGCATATGCTTGCAGTTCTTTCAACAATGCCGAAATTTCCAAACGCGTATTTTTAAAGACTCAGGAGTTCTGTTCAGTGTTTTGGATCTAGGGTATAACTTGGTTTCAACATCTTATTTTTTGGGAGCATATGCTTGTTTTACTTCAGTAAAAGTCAAAATCACTATATGTGTCGATATAAATTTTGAGCAGTTCCCTCGATTCCTCATGGATCGCATCATCTGGTTTCCACCTTAGTGACTAAAGGACCAATTTCGAATTAAACCCTTTACAACAACAAAATAATTTTGCAAATAGGTCCATAAACAGCAGAGTAATGTTCAAAGATCTCCGTGTTAGTGTAAAATACTATGAGAATTACCTTTTATATCATCATAATGTGATGATGTATGGTGTGATAGTGGTGGTGATGATGATGTTTACTCTAATTGACAGAGTGGCATATGCTTGCAATTCTTTAAACAACGCCGAAATCCCCAAACATGTATCTATAAGGAGTCAGGAGTTCTGTTCAGTACTTTTGGACCCAGGGTATACCTTGAAGCAAAATCTTACTTTTTGGTAGCATAATATGCTTGGACTACTTCAGAAAAAGTCGAAATCACCATATGTGTCCATATAAATTTCGAGTAGTTCCCTCGATTCCTCATGGATCCCATCATCAGGTCACCACTTTGATATCAAAAGGACCAATTTCGGATTACACCCTATACATCTCAGAAAAAAATTTGAAAATCGGTTCACAGGCAGCGGACTATCGTTGAACATACAAAAAAAATAAAAAATAAAAAAATATATACAGCCGAACGTATAACCGCCTCCTTTTTTTGAAAGTCGGTTAAAAACAGGTTGCGAGTTGCGACTTGTCTTAATCCAGCTAACGCGCTTCCCGACAAGTATGTATTTCGTGCCGAATATTCGGCGGCCGAATATTCGGCGCTTCGGCCGACAGCGTTGCCGAATATTCGGTATTCGGTATTCGGCCAATTCACTATTCGTGGCATCTCTAGTTTATACCTACGTTATTTTAAACATTTAAAATCAACAGGCCAAGTATATTTGAAACATGTCATGGTTTGGCGCTTTAAATGAAATTTATTTAATTCTTTTGGAATACGAAAATCAAATACATACGGTTATAATCAAAGACTTCTAGTTATAATCCACGACGGACTTAATATTAGCACTCTTCTTTCATTTTGGCACATTGCTATCGAAAAGAAAATAGAAAATGTTATATTTCTATTTACATTCTGATTGATTATATATTTATGACCAAAGGTGCCTTAATATTCCTGGTATTGTTTCTGAATAAAAAGTAGGTAATTATTTTTCTACTAAAGTAAGTAATTAAATAAATTGTAAGTATGTAAATAAATAAATTGATCACTAAGCAATGCTGACAAAGTTTGGAATCTCGAAGAAGTTGTTATGTTCCTTATAACATTGGCATAGATTTTATAAACTTTGTTTAAATTTTTTGTTTCATTTGGAATCTATTTTGGTTAGCAACAAGACACTAAAATTATAAAGGGATGTCTATAAATAGCTCTAGTCCAAAGTTTAAGATGAAATTTAAATTATTTAAATTGAAAGAAGTTTGGTCAGATAAGCTGTGTTAGCAATAAAAAATCAATTCTCAAGTGCCTTACGCACGCTTGTTTAAGGCGCAAATAGCCCCTAAAGCTTAAAAATCGCTCAGTTTGAGTCCTAACTACTCCGAAAAATTGGAATAAAAAAATTCAAAAAAATATACATTTCACAATCCTTCATCTTTAATAATTATCATCATTATTTTTTTCAATAAGACGAAGATTAATATTAAATAAATTAAAATTAAGTAGCCCTGTTTTCAGATTTCTTTTTCTATCTACTTACTACCTACTACGGCTATAAAGATGGTTCTTTTACGAAAATGTGAAGATATATTTATCTAACATTTCATCGTTGGGTTTTTCGAAATACCGTTTTGTTTTAAAAAAATACGTAAATAACTATTATTTTGTGAAAATATTCGTAGGCGGTGCGTGCGCGGGCGCGCGGGACAGTGAGCCGCTGACTTTCGTACGAGGAGGTTGTGTCACTCTCCGCGGTGCCGCTATTTCGCAATCGTTTATTTTACTCTTGAAATAATAGGGAACAACATGCCGTAAAAAATAAATTACCTATGAAAACCTTAGCGAGCACTCTGCCTGCGATAGAATGAAAATGTTCGATCGTTGAATGTACTTTTTTATTCCTTCAACTTCTTACTTGAAATTTTAATAATATATATGTATTAATATTATAATATTATATAGTATATATAGTATAATATTTTATTATATATGTACTTGTAAATTTCACAGAAAGTGTATAGTTCTATTTCTATGACGACCTCTGTGGCTCAGTTGGTTGAGCGTGTCGTTACTCAAGCCGGGGGTCGCGGGTTCAAATCCCGCTGACGGAACAAAAAGTTTTCTGTGTTCCTGGGTTCATGGATGTGTATTAAATATGTGTACAACATAAAAATCTTAATTATGTGTATAGTATAAAAGTATTAAATATACTTCCGTTATCTGGTACCCGTAACACAAGTTCTTCGAGAACTTACCACGGGATCAGATTGACGTGGTGTGAAGCGTCCATAGATATATTATATTATTTCTGTTTTAATTGTCTATTTAGTATATCAACGCTTTGAGGTATATAGTATATGAGGTAAAAATGCCTAAGCGACATTTATTTATTTATTTAACACACATACAACTACCATTACAGACAAAATCTAATTCGATAGCGTATGAAAGCAAATTCATATTTTATATAATACATATTATGATATTTCCAGTTTAAATAATAATAATTGATAAAAAATAATAATTAAAGAAATAATAATTAAAGAAAGACACATATGACGCATAAATTTAGTAAACTTTATAGAAGAGTGATTTAAAGTTAAAATTTTTAGAAAAAAAAATCATTAAAAATCACAAAATAGTCGGATTTAGATGGTTTTAAGTTTTAACATACATCTATATATCAATAAGATACGTGTATCTTATTTTTATAGCAATTTTTGATATTAAAACGTGTCATATATAGCTTTCGAATTACAGACAGTTTATGTCGCTTAGGTAAAATAGTCCTAATTCGAAAAATAGGTAAAATTATCTAAGCTATCAACGAAAGTTATGTAATAGCAAGTAAAATTGCCTAAATTGTATTTTAAAGGTTTTCAGCAACATGTAAAAATAGATAAGCTATAGATACATTTTCTGTAATAACAGGTAAAAATAACTAATTCCAAACACTTTAAAAAAATTATAGTAGTATTCATCTAAATAGCCTAAGAGTTTATAAAATAAAACAAGATAAGTTACATAAATGTTGCTTACATTAAGAATTTTCTACGGCTAAAGTTATCTTAGTAAATTTATTATTCAAAGATATTGTAAATTTTTGCTCCTAACTGACAATATTCTCCTTCTTCTTGTTTATAAAAATTAATTGAAGTTTCCTTGTCTGACTAAAACGAGCTAAAACGTTAGCTAATTTTGATCCTGAAATAATAAAAAATATAGAAGTAAAAACTCAAGGCCTAGGATTTCAGCCCATTGCTTTATACTTAACCTGCGGCCCCATTCCTTGAGTTCTCTCTTGGTAGTGCTGTGAGATATTCCACATACCGATTCTAGGCATGACACCGTGACACAATTGGCCCAAAGCCTACCCAGCTCATCCGCGGTTTTGTTGCCGGAGATATTGCCGTTGCCTAGAACCCATACCAGACTGATGCTGTTGTCTCGTCCTAGCATGTTTAGCGTTTGAACACAAGCCATAACTAATTTAGATAAAAGAAGGGGCAAAAAGTCCCCATCATTGTAGCACTATAAGACATATATCAAATAAAAGGGCTTAAAAAAATGTCATTGTTTTGTAAATTGTATGACGAAAGTCCTCTAAACCATGGGAGAAAAAAGTCAATGAGGGTTAAAGGTTAAAAAAGTTTTAAAAAATCATTCTGTATTATTGCACCGTTTCATAGTGTTGTTACTATGGAACAATTTTTGGAAAGTAATGGTATACACTCAACTTTAGAAAAGTGTTATATTTAGATAAACTGCCTCATATTTTGAGGAAATGTATGGAATGATAATAAAATACTAAAAATAAGCTCTTTCCTCAATTTTTTCGCACATAATTACTTTCTGGAAATTGTTTCTTACTTGCAACGCTATCGAATGGTGCAATAATACAAAATGTATTTTTTTTCCTAATTTGCGGGTTCGAATCCTGGCCTGAAAAAGTGGTTTATGTAAAATCAAATAATTCAGATAAAACAATTACATTAAAATACATATAATTAAATAGCAAAAATATTTTTAAAACGATTAGGTACAGAAAAAAGGTAAAAAAGATATAGTACATGGTGAATTATTCTTCTGGGCATTGTAATAGAAGTCAAAAAAATGTAGCAATAGCAATTTAGCCCTACGGAATATTGAGTCCGACTTGATGAAAACTTAAAGTGCATAATTTTTGATAACTCAATTTTCCTAGACAGGATTCGAACCCATAAATTATGAAAAAAATAATACACCTGTATACTGCACCTTTCAATAGTATCGCAAGTAAGAAACAATTTCCATAGTGTAAGTATGTGACAAAATTGAGGAAAGAGCTTATTTTTAGCATTTTATTATCATTCCATACATTTCTTCAAAATTTGAGGCAATTTATCAAAATATAACACTTTTCTGAAGCTTGCTGTATACCATTACTTCCCGAAAATTGTTCCTTGAAAATGAAATGGTGACACTATGAAATGGTGCAATAATACAGGATGATTTTTAAACTTTTTTTCACCTATAACTCTCATTAACTTTTTTCTCCCATGGCTTAGATATTTTTCGTTATACAAAAAAATTACACGCTTTTTAAGTCCTTTAATATATGTCTTGTAGTGCTAGAGTAGTGGGGACGTTCTTCTTTCTGCTGCTGTCAGTGCCTTCAGCGCAGTCTGATTGTTCTGACAGACTGCGCTGAAAGCATTGACAGTAGCAGAAATATGATCTAAATTATTCTAATCTTCTCTATAAGATTAGGATGTTTTATGGACAAGGACAATCTGTAGGCTCTGTAGTGAACAACTCATCACAGCCTCAAACATGGTTGTAAATTGTCCTAAACAAGTATATAGGCAAGCCTGTAGGTGGCATGCCCCCGTAGAAGGTCCGTCCACCCGGTTGTCTTTCCTGGATCCGTCCGTGTACCAGACTATGTCAAAACCTGAAAAACCTGAAAACCTGTAACTGTTTTTTTATAATTCGCTTTTTGTTGTCGCTTAGTGAACATAACATTCATGATTTTGTATAAATTTCACTATATCTAAGCGACAAAAAAATCGTCGTAGGAAGACGACGATTAGACCAATCGTCGCAGAAAAAAAATACAAACTCATTTATTTAACTCATTTTCGGTATTTTTGTCGCTTAGGCATTTTTACCTTTCAACCGTCGATATGAAACTTCTTTTTTAGGAAAGCGAAAAAACACCTAGCGGATATTTTAGTGATTCTGTTAATAGCACTAAGTATTGCATTTTGGTGGGCGTAAAGGTGGAAAATGAAATCAAAAGTGATGGGTTGGAAGACGCATTGCCTACCAAATAATTTCTAGATTTCGGGAATAACCTCGACCGGCTTCTACAAAAGAAGGAGAAGCGGATAATACATTCAACGTTTTTTCTTTGCTCCCAGACCAGAAATAAATTAATATTTTCAAGTTGCATTTTAATCAGTCCTAAAGTCGTATTTAAAAGGGCCGTTCCTCAGTTTATAATTTGAGTCGCGACACGGAGATCGCTAGCGCAGCGGGGTGTATGCGGGTGGCGCGGCGGGAAGTGTTAGGCCACGCCCGAATCTGTGACGTCATTCAAGTATATTTCCGCCTTAAAACGTGGTTTCACTATTTTCATTGCGTGCTTTATAACTGACTGTCGTTTTATAATATGAGTTAAAATGATTATGATATTTCATTATAAGTATATATATTATATGACATTTGGACTATAGAGTAACTTAAAAATAATTCTTCACCCTGGGCAATAGTAGTTATGATGAGATTATAATAGTAATTCAAACATAAACAGCCTCCGTGGTCAAGTGGTTCGAGCATTGGCTCTCGACTCGCAGGACGTGGGTTCGATTCCCACATGGGAACAACAAAAAAAAAGTTGTTTCCCAGTTTGGTTAGGACAATGCAGGCTGATCACCTGATTGTCTGACAAGAAAGATGATCCATGCGTCGGATGGGCATGTAAAAAGTCGGTCCTGCGCCTGATCTCTCGCCAGTCGTGTCGGTCATCCGTCCCACTGGGTTACGAGAGTAAAAGGAAGAGAGAGTGCTCTTGTGTACTGCGCACACACTTGGGCACTATAAAATCACTCCTGCGTAACTGGCCTAGTTTCAATGAAACCGGCCACCGTCACCGAGATCGGTGTGGGAGTTATTATTATTATTATAATAGTAATTGGGTATTTAATATTTATCTACATGTGAAAATTAAAGATAAAAAGAATTAGAATTATATTTATTTATTTTACACTTTTTGCACAATGTATGGCTTTATGCCATAGGGCATTTTCTACCAGTCAACCATAGGGTGGAAACAGAGACAAAATACAAAGGTGCTTACCATCTGGATTTTATGTGTGGTTTTGTAGTTACATATATTCATTTCGAGTTCGCAAAAAGTTGAAATATTCTTTTACAATATTAGTGTAAAAATTGGACGGTGTTTTGGTTTAAAATGTGGGATTTTGTATGGAAGATTCTTAGAATCTGCACCAATTTCCATGAAATTCGATATCCGAGCAAATAAATAAAAAGTATTGCATACGTGTTTTATAGTTTTTGAAATACGTCTCCTAAAGGACTGAAGCGGGGTCCAAGGTTTGTGAAATGAAATATTAACTGCTAAACGGGTGGCGTTGAATTTGGGCGCGTGAATTGTTGTTGTTATATCGAAGTCCCTTGAAGAAGAATTTTTCGAAATACATACCTCATGGGGTTGCAATGGGGATCCGCGCGGACGGGGTCGTGAGCTAAGGCTAGTCATAGATAAATGACATTGTATATTTAAAATAGTTTCCATTTAAGTAAAGGATGGCCGATAGCATCCGACTGTTTTATTTAAATATGAACAGTTTTAATAAAAGTTTCGAGAATAAATGTTGGGTCTCTGAAATATATTTAAAAATCTGAAATCTTATACTATAAATGAGACAATCCTGTGTGTTCAAATTTATCAAATTCTCGTAAACTGGCTACTTAGTTGCTTAGTTGCTAGTACTTAGTTGATTTGGGAGACTTACGGTTGTAGATGTACCTATAATGAGTAGTCTCAAATTCAGACAGAAGTCACAATGTTCAATGCTAAAAAGAAATCGTTTTGCCTCTCGTGCAATGATCTCTGTAGGGATTCTCCTACTATATGTTTATATTTATTATTTTATTATGTTTATTATTTACAATAAAACTTATATATATATATATATACACTTAATAAATTATTATTTACATATTTACATTATACATATATATATAAAATATATTTATACACTAAAATAAAAACAAATATTAGTAATATAAAACCTTATCCTAATTAAATAATATAATACTTACACTAATAACATCATTAATTAAAACCTACGGATAACGTGCCGTGCCGTTGACACAAACCGTAGTATGGAACCGCGCACGACAAGTGACCGCGGTGACGTCAATGAGACGGAGCATACGAGTGCGAATAGCGCGTCCGAGAACCGGCTAGTCGCTGCGCCGACGCACGCCGCGGACCGCTCCCGCTCGCTTGACAGTCAGTCTGCTTTTCACGCCATTGCGACGCAGATGCTTTGCTATAGTTCCTTGCTTAATACTTTCTTTCTATACTGTAACTTTCTTCTGAACTATAAATTGTGCTTGCTTTCCATAATTCTCCTTCTGTGCCTTCAATCAATAGTGTGTGTGTGTGAACAATAAACGAACATTATCGAATTCAGTGAGTTATTTATATTATCCTCGCACACGATAACTATAACTGGTGACCCGTTCTGAAGACGCTCAGGATAAACGCAAGTACTAGACTATGATCATGAGTGACAGTGATACAGCAAAATCGAACGTGTCAGATAATGGCGGCGCACGGCAAGGTCCGAGTACGCAACACGAACGAGATCCCGTTTCCACTGCACCGTCCGACATTTGCCGTGTCGGAATACGAGTACCACCGTTTTGGCCCGAAGAGCCCGAAATATGGTTCGCTCAGATTGAAGGACAATTTGCCATATCTAATATTACTTCGGACACGACGAAATTTTATTACGTCATAAGTAATTTAGAAACGCAATATTCAAAGGAAGTTAAGGACGTTATAACGAACCCACCTACTTCGAATAAATACGAGAAGCTGAAGCAAGAGCTGATTAAACGTCTTTCTGCATCCCGTGAGAAAAAGCTACATCAACTCCTCATGCACGAAGAACTCGGGAATAGAAAACCATCCCAGTTTTTGCGCCACCTACAAAGTTTGGCTGGACCATCAGTGCAAAACGATTTTCTGCAAACCATCTGGAGCAGCCGTCTGCCGAGCAACATTCAAACGTTGTTGGCTTCACAACCAGCGAGTCCACTGGAAGTCCTCGCAGACCTAGCAGACAGAGTCCAGGACATCGTGTCACCTACCCTCCAAACCGCAGCAGCAAGCGTTCCAGGCCCAAGTACACAGGCCATGGCCTTAGAGATAGCTGAACTGAAGGAGGCCGTCAGGAACCTGACCATGCAGCTGGAGCACCGTCCTCGCAACCAACATCGTCCAAGAGACCGTAGCTGGCACAGGTCCTCAAGCAGGTCGAACTCAAATTACCACAAGTACCCCCTGTGCTGGTATCACAGCAAGTATGGTGCGAAGGCGCACAAATGTGTCAAACCGTGCGACTTCAAGACTTCGGGAAACGCGCAAGGCAGTCGATAATGGCGACTGACGACTGCCTACCATCCACCGGTCGCCTCTTCGTCACAGACCGCAGCTCGAAAGTCCAATTCTTAGTGGACACAGGAAGCGACGTTTGCGTTTTCCCCCGATCTGCGCTGCGTGAACGACGAGCCAAGACCACCTTCCAACTTTCTGCAGCAAACGGAAGTATCATCGAGACCTATGGTGTTATAGAACTTAAGTTAGATCTTAGCTTAAGGCGCAGTTTCCCATGGAAATTTATTGTTGCTGATGTTGTAAAAGCTATCATAGGCGTAGATTTTCTTAATCATTATAAATTGATTGTAGACGTACATAACAAACGCTTAATAGATAATACGACATCGCTTTCATCTGTAGCTTATATTGCCAATATGCCTAGCAACGTATGTTCCGTCAAAATTCCGTCTGGCAACACTAGATATCACGCGTTACTTTCTAAATTTCCTGATATTCTAAAACCGGCAGGCACGATACGCTCCGTAACACACAGCACAGTTCACCACATAAGAACAACACCCGGACCACCTATTTCTTGTTCCCCTAGAAGGTTAGCCCCGGACAAGCTTAGAATTGCTAAGCAAGAGTTCGAGCTGATGCTGAGCAGCGGCACTGCACGCCCATCCGAGAGTCCCTGGTCGTCTCCACTCCACCTAGCGCCCAAAAAAGATAATGGTTGGCGCCCCTGCGGAGACTATCGACTTCTCAACTCTCGGACTATCCCGGACAGGTACCCCATCAAACATATCCAGGACTTTGCTCATAGCATCTCAGGTTGTACAGTCTTCTCTACAATAGACCTCGTCAAGGCCTACAATCAAATCCCAGTAAGTACCGAGGATATTCAGAAGACAGCAATAACAACGCCTTTTGGTCTATTCGAATTCCCATTCATGACCTTTGGACTGCGAAACGCAGGTCAAACGTTCCAAAGGTTCGTGGATGAGATGACTCGAGGGCTAGACTTTTGTTATTGTTATCTTGATGACTTCCTGGTGTTCTCTAGGTCAGAGGAAGAGCATGAACAGCATCTCCATCTTCTCTTCGAGCGTATGAAGAAGTACGGCATAGTTGTCAACACTTCTAAGTGCGTTTTTGGCGCATCCGAAGTGCAATTCCTGGGTTACCTTATCTCAGCCGCAGGCACTAAGCCGCTTGATTCTAAGGTTCAGGCTATAAAGGATTTCCCTCAGCCCAAAACAGTCAGGCAACTTAGGCGATTTTTAGGCATGCTGAACTTTTATAGGCGATTTTTGCCCAATGCTGCACAAATTCAGGGACCACTAAACGCTTTGTTGACTGGCTCAGTCAAAGGCTCCCAACCAATTTACCTCGTAGGTGAATCGCTGGAAGCCTTTGAAACGGCCAAAGAGAGCCTCTGTAACGCGACGTTGTTAGTACACCCAGATTGCGAAGCCAAACTTGCTCTCACCACAGATGCATCTGACTCAGCAATGGGTGCCGTGTTACAGCAACAAAAAGACCAAGTATGGCAACCCCTAGCATTTTGGTCAAGAAAGCTCAGCCCGGCCCAGCAGAAATACTCGCCTTATGATCGCGAGCTGCTGGCCATTCATGAGGCGATAAAGCACTTCCGCCACATGCTGGAAGCCCGATATTTCACCGTCTATACAGACCACAAACCCCTGTGCTACGCTTTCCACGAGAGGAAACATAATTGTTCCCCACGCCAGTACAGGCATCTGGACTTTATCTCACAATTCACGACCAACATCAAGCATATTTCCGGCAAGAATAATGTTGTTGCTGACACATTGTCGCGAATTGACGAGTTACAAAGTCCAGTCGATCTCAAAGAGCTCGCAAAAGCCCAAGATGTTGACCCAGAGTTGTCACAGCTCCTACGCGACGAGACATCCCTTCGTCTGCAAAAGATGCAACAACCCGGCTACAACACTGAGGTATACTGCGACATCAGCACTGGCTCAGCAAGACCTTATGTTCCCAAAGTCTTGCGGAAACAAGTTTTTGACAGCCTGCATAGCATGTCTCACCCCGGCGCCAATGCTTCAGCTAAATTAGTGGCTCAGCGTTATGTTTGGCCCGGTGTAAGAAAGGACTGCCGAAATTGGGCCAAAACTTGTTTACCATGCCAACGCACAAAGATTACGCGACATGTTGCAGCCCCAACCGGAACTTTTACGTTAAAAATTACAACCCGTACCTGCATCGCGACATAACCGCGATAAATACTTTGTATTCAAAGACCTCAATTCCTCCAGTCACATATTTTTAAGGGAAGAAATTAATAAAGGAGCCCTATATCCTGCATACACTGGCCCTTATGAAGTTGTGGAGAGAGGGGATAAAGTATTTAAAATTTTAGTTAAGGGTAAACCCGTGACAGTAAGTATAGACCGAATCAAACCAGCCTATCTACTGTCCGATACATATACATCACAAACTGACACTTCAGAAGAACCACCACAGCCACCACAGAGCGATCACTTTGTGCGAAAGACAACTCGTTCCGGAAGACAAGTTAGATTCCCGGATTATTATCGCCCGTAGTGACGGTCTCTGGAGGGGAGTGATGTAGGGATTCTCCTACTATATGTTTATATTTATTATTTTATTATGTTTATTATTTACAATAAAACTTATATATATATATATATATACACTTAATAAATTATTATTTACATATTTACATTATACATATATATATAAAATATATTTATACACTAAAATAAAAACAAATATTAGTAATATAAAACCTTATCCTAATTAAATAATATAATACTTACACTAATAACATCATTAATTAAAACCTACGGATAACGTGCCGTGCCGTTGACACAAACCGTAGTATGGAACCGCGCACGACAAGTGACCGCGGTGACGTCAATGAGACGGAGCATACGAGTGCGAATAGCGCGTCCGAGAACCGGCTAGTCGCTGCGCCGACGCACGCCGCGGACCGCTCCCGCTCGCTTGACAGTCAGTCTCATAGATAATACAGATATATATTAGTATAGATGCGCAACTCTAAAATTGAAACTGAGTCTTGCAAAAGTTTCGGAATGTCGTTTTTAGATGGCGTTGTACCGTTTTAGTTACTATCAAACCCGCTAGATGGAAGTAGTACCGCCTGATAATTTTTATTGAACTGAATTATGGACAGAAATTAAGTTTTATCGAAAGTCGTAGACACAACAACGACCAAGTTCCTCTTTAATAGTGGGATATGATTGCTGCATAGTAAAATGTTCGCGAGCTCTTATAAATACGCCTTGTGTTAGCGATAGCGCGATGTAGAAGTCGCTTAGTGGCATCTGTTGTGACAATCCGAAAACTTTCAAACTGTTAGTACCGGACAGTCATTTTTAGATGTCTCTGTACTCTGTTAATTTGTGCATGTATGAGAGTTTCACCCCCCTGGTCAGTCTGCTTTTCACGCCATTGCGACGCAGATGCTTTGCTATAGTTCCTTGCTTAATACTTTCTTTCTATACTGTAACTTTCTTCTGAACTATAAATTGTGCTTGCTTTCCATAATTCTCCTTCTGTGCCTTCAATCAATAGTGTGTGTGTGTGAACAATAAACGAACATTATCGAATTCAGTGAGTTATTTATATTATCCTCGCACACGATAACTATAATCTCTAATAAAAATGAATGGACACATCATTAATAATCATCATCAAAGACATCTTAATTTTGTAACTTAAGTCGAGAACAGGGGCCTCCTTACTTACTTTAGTAAGCAAAAACTGTGTTTGCATGTAAGTTGAGGACAGGGGCCTCCTTTCTTGTGCAATTGTATGGTCGAGGACAGGGGCCACCCATACTTTTGCAATGTAAACTTTTCTAACCACTAACAAGATTACTTTTGTAATATGAGTCGAGGACAGGAGCCTCCTTACTTACTAAAGTAAGCAAAAACTGTGTTTGCATGTAAGTTGAGGACAGGGGCCTCCTTACTTGTGCAATTGTATGGTCGATGACAGGGGCCACCCATACTTTTGCAATGTAAACTTTTTTTTGAAGGTGGAGCGCGACCTCTATGCAGAATGGCCGTGTCGGCGCAGGTGTTGTTGAACATGCTGTTTGTCATGATCACGTGCAATATTACTCATAGAACCACTCTGACAACTCATGAATCCGCAAAGTGGGGATACCCCACCATTCGCCCTTTCTATGAAGTGGGGACTGCTGCATGTTCGCCAGGAAGATTATTATTACCGGGACGTTGGCGGTTGGTCCAAGCAACATCTCTTTATTAAAATTGTTATTAATAAGCTCGTCAGAATCATTATATTTCTTTTGTTATAATTATTATTGTTCAAGTTTAAAAGTTAAGTAGAGTTTCGTGTTTTAAGTGTAAAAGTTATTCTAAATGTTGCAAGATGGATTTTGAGAATTTCAGTTATCCTATGAATAAATGTTATTAAAATAACTAGAGTTTTAATCAAAATAAACGAGTGAAATGTCAAAAGTAGTGTCTGGTGTTGACCTTCCGCAACACCAGAAGATGAATAAATGCAATCAAACCTGGGTCCCTCCGAAAAGTATGTATTATGTACTTTTTCCACATGGTATACAATACAAATAAACGTATTTATTTTCATTGATGAAAAACCAAATATACATATAATTATGTCATTTTATTTATAATACCGTCAGCACCAAACACATTATTACAATGATAAGTGAACAAGTATTTATGTGAGTCGCATCACGACTGAACGACAGATATTCTGTCGACTCTATCAGGGAATGTTCTCGAATGACTGCGGCGTAGAACGAGGCTGACGTGCGCGGGGTGCGCGTGCGCTGTCCCTTGAAGTCCACTGCGTACAGTCCAAACTTAGGCCTGGAAGATGGAAAATTTTTTTGTCACTCCCCACCACTTGCCAACATATATTTTGACCAGCCTCTGTCTGCTAATCTGCAGCGATAAGCGCGAGAGAATCGAGACCTAAAGGTAGCCTTCCGATCTATGCGACCGCGATGCGAGACCGGGACCGCGGCCTCAACCAGCAAATCAGCGAATCAGATTCTCTGGTCTACCCACCGGTCGCGCGATGTGAATCGCGGTCAAATTCATACTGATTAGTGGCTCCGCGACTAGGGTTACCAGGGGTTGAAATCGAAAAGCCGGTTGCAACTAGTTTATTCCTGATTTCTGTTAAAAGTCCGGTCTTCGTTCGTAACGTGCCGGATTCACCAAGAATTGCCAGCGCCCTGGGCGATTACACCCCCCCTCCCCAATACAATGAATGATCATACATACTAGATTAAAGTGACGAAAGTGGATAATTTTAATAGTTTATTTGTAAAATATTTCACTAATGACTATTTATTGATATGGTTAAAAATCCGGTCTCGAATGAAATCCGGGCGGAGTCCAGTGTCTCTTTAAAATCCGGTCTAGAATGGATTTATCCGTACAGATGGTAACCCTATCCGGGACCCTATTTCGATCTTGGGTCGCGGTCTCGAATGGTAACACCACAGTAACACAGTCTTTGAAGTTTCAAGTATATCTCTTTGTAATACCTTCTCGACTCGCGGCGCGCGGCGCGGCAATTCTGCTAAGAGTACTGCTGCAATGAAAGATCATTACACAATAACAAGTGACTTACACATATCCGTCCATCCACTCGTAGTTATCCATGAGACTCCACGCGGCAAAACCCGTGACGTTCACTCCATCCTCATATATCGACAGCAGAACCTGATAGGGAAATACGTGCTTTTTGTTAACATATTTTTTGTGTTTTTGCTCCATATGCATAGGCATTGCATACTGTGCACATTGGCGTAACTACAGGGTGGCTGGGCTGCCAAAATGCCTATAGAAAAAATGTATCCAAAGAATTTGCCACGGGCCTCAGATGGTATTGGTATAGTTACGCCACTGACTGTGCACTCAGATTACACAGATTAAGCGCACCGAAAATTTGGGTGAAGCCACTAAAGCAAATATACAGTATCAAAAACGTGTAAGCGCCAAATTTGTACCGACAAAGCTCTGTTTAGCACTATAGTAATTTCACTTTATTTGCTCTTGATTTTGTATTTGCTTTGCTTCACCCGATGTTCGGTGCGCTCAATCTGTTAAATCTAAGCTGCCAGCAGTAATAATTAATTTTAACCTTAATAGAACCTATTACAGCCTTTCGTATACCTACGATCTTTATGCAACCAATTATTTATTCATAGTAAATTGATACTGCAAAGGGGGATCTTAAGACACAAACATATGTATTACATAATATAGCTGATTGCTTAACCGGGCCAAATCTTTTTACAAAATAACATTATAATATAATGTTAATTCTATTGTATGATTTAAATATCAGCTTCGAACGCAAGATTCGCGATTTGTGTAACTGTCGCATACGTATATTAGGTTCTTATTAAATTCACCTGTTCCAAATGGTCCCTGTAGAACTGCACTCGGTCAATATCGTGTATCATCGGGTCGTGGTTGGCGTAACCGTTCTCCGCGATGAGGATCTCCATCTCGCCGTACTGCTGCTTCAGCCATCTCAGCTGGTGACGGATGCCCTCTGGATTTATCTGGGGTATAGAACAGAAGCATTCCTTATTAGCGTCTCATAAACTGTTAATATTTATGAGATGAAGGTAATTATAAATATCATCAATTAGACAACCTGTACGTATTTTAAAAGCTTTATGTTCAACCACTAGATTTCTACCCTCGGGGTTGAACATGGAATAAGCCCTTATTTAGAATACAGCATTTCGCATGGGTTTGATTTAATTTTGGTAACGATTTGCGAGATATTCAACTTTAAAGTGTATTTTGTCGTTAAATTAAAATAGTAGCTTGCTCGAAAAATCTGATAAAATTCATGATGGTAGTCGATGTGATGAATTTTGAAAGAAAGAAACGGCTTAGATAACTTTGTTAGTTCAGGAGTTATAGAGGTCTAACTTGTAAAATGTACTTAGTTACTTTGAAAATTTCGTAAAAAAGGTACAAAAAAGGTCCAACTCGCACTTGGTCGGTTTTTTTTAAATTAAGCATTTTGTTACTTTTTAACTTTTGAAACTAAACCATTATGCATTGTTTAACTTACATAGAACCAACTAGGCGGCGCCTTCTTCCACTCAGGCTTGACCGAGAATGTGACATTCAGCTCGGGCGCTCCGAAGAACGGCCACACCCCTATCTTCTCCCCTGGTTTAGCTCGCCTCACCACTCGAGACGTGTAGTAGTTAAGTGCATAGAAGTCGTAAGTTCCTTTAAGTTACCAAAGCATCTAAGTTTTTAATAACATATTATTCTTGTTTCCTATTTTTAAGATTACAACATAAGGTGAAGCGGGCGAAGTGCGCCTACCGGAAAAGTGCGCCTACTTTTAATATATCGTAAACTGCTGACAATATACTAGTAACGACATCTTACATCGATGTAGGAAACTAAAACATAGTTCTGGGTAAAATCCACAGATGGCTTTATAATTGTAAACTCGAAATATGCGCCAACTTTTTTTTCTGTTTTTGAAAGTGGTAAGCAGAGTTGACCTCGTGAAAGTGATCGATAAAAATTTCAAAAAGCTAAATGTTTTCCAACAAGAAAATATAGTTATACTCATGCTTTGTCCTCGAGATTAGCATTAGGTTTACATGTAGTAGACACACGGTGTCGCCATTCTGCACTGTATTTGAGATATTTCTCTTTTTTTTTTTTTTTTTTATTTGAGGGTAGGTAGTTGTTTGCTGTACTCGAACAACCGTCCTGTTCCTCATTACACATTCAGTGCTTCGCCAGGCTGCACGTTCCGCGCTCGCGCTTATTGTTTTTTTTTTTTTTTCTATCAAATATGGGCAAACGTACACGTGATAGTTACGAGGATTTTAAGTTTATTGCTCAAAAAATTAAAAAATTAGAAGAAAAATACAAGCGTGCAAGACGCAGAGATCGTGATAGACGACAACGGAATCCATCCTCGTCTTCATCGTCCTCGTCGGAGACTTCATCGGTTTCATCGCGTTCAAGGTCGCGGTCGCGGACATCCGACGCGTTTCCGTCGTTGCCCGAGCCGCCAAATATTGGAGGTTAGTAACAAATGTGTTACTTGCAATTAGCGAACCTGTTATTAGTTCGCTACCCACAAATATAGTTAATCCAAGGTGACCTTGAGGTCACACTGCTTATTAAACTTATGTGTTATACCTACTAGGTAAATTTTACCTCTAATATGTAATGCGGTTAGTCTCTGGGGCTAACACTTTACAATTACCGACAGTGCGGGCACTCTTTGGGAATGTCACCTTGTCGTTTAAAGATAAAAGCAATAAATTACTAATGCGGTCAGCCATCTCGGGTTGTCACTTTATTAATATTTGCTTATAAAATTGGTAATGCGGGCTGCCTCTGGGGCTGTCACTTAACCAATAAAATTAACAAGGCGCTTATTTTATCGAAGGTGTGCCTACAACCCTGCCGGGTCCTGCTGACGGAGCAATCAGCCCTCGGCCGTCCACGAGCGCTGCGGCGTATGACCCAATACCATCGACTAGCGCAGCAGCCGCCGAACCTCTATTTTCAATCAGTGGTACTGCTAGGCTGGTTGAGCACATACCCAATATAACCATATTGCCAACTACGGATACTGACTCGGCCTTGCCAGCTGCTTTCGACCGGACCCACGGTCTTGAAGAACAACCTCCAGAACTCGATGACGAGATCTTACAAATATTAGGAGAAGATCCATCACAGATAAAAACCTATGGTAAAGATATACAAAACGACCTCGCGGTCAGGTTACAACACATAGCCACATCTGGATTGACTAAAGAAGCTCGTAAGGAGCTTCTTCATAAATACTTACCACCGGCCAATTGTGTATTGATAGACGCACCCGCCTTGAATCCGGAAGCAGTATATGCGATAACAGACGCTGTCCTCAAAAGAGACAAAGGCATTGAGCTTAGACAAAAACAACGGGCCTCTGCGGTGTCGTGCATAGCGGAAGCTCTCACTCTATTGATGGCATCGGAACAAAAAAATACCACCATTATTAAATTGTTAATGGATGCAACTAAGCTCATATGTGATAATCAAGCCACAGACTCGATAATGCGTAGAAGCTTTGTCCTCAATGGCCTCAAAAAAGATCTGAAGGATCAGCTTCAAGCCACCAAGATTGACAAGCTCCTATTTGGTGAAAAACTAGCGGAAACCTTGAAAGCTGCGAAAGCACTATCAAGGTCCGGAGCTGAAATGAAGCCCGCGCCTGTTAAGCAAACAGTCACAAGGAGGCCACAAACGAATTTAAACTGGCGTGTTCCTCCCCCGAGTCAAAGGCCGAAGGGGACCCACAGGAAGGAGCCTTTTACACCCAAGAATCGCCCAGTCAGCTCATCGAAGAAGTCGTCGCGTCCAGCACAGAATCACAGCCGCAATCACAGCGTAACCTAACGGAAAATCAAGATTTATTTTAAATCTAAAGGCCCTTAATAAATTTATTGACACTAGCCACTTCAAACTTGAAGATTTGAGAACCGCTCTTAAACTTATTTCAAAACGTTGTTACATGAGTACGATTGACCTAAAAGACGCATATTTTTTAATACGCATACACAATGATTTTAAAAAATATCTCCGGTTCCGTTATAACTCAAAACTTTATGAATTTAATGTCATGCCATTTGGCCTTAATACTGCACCATTCGTATTCACAAAAGTAATGAAACCCGTGTTTAGTCTACTACGATCACGTGGACATTTATCCACAGTTTATTTGGATGACACTTTTTTGATCGGGGATACCTTAAAATCGTGTCTAGAAAACATCGCAGACACTACTAGATTATTAGAAGCCCTTGGGTTCATTATAAATACTGAAAAAAGTAACCTTACACCTTCTACTAGATGCAAATTTCTGGGATTTATCATAGATTCTCATAAATTACAAGTTACTTTACCTCAAGAAAAGATTTTAAAAATTAAAACTGAAATTAGAAAATTTTTAACAATAAAACATTGTAAAGTCCGGGAATTTGCACGTCTAGTAGGGCTACTCACCTCTGCTTGTCCCGCCGTTAAGTACGGCTGGTTATATACGAAGGAATTAGAACGGTGTAAATATTTAAATTTAAAAAATGACGATAACTACGATAATCGCATGAACTTACCACTATCGTTATTACCAGACCTTCAGTGGTGGGTTAATGCAATTAATAGCCCCACCAATGAAATCAAACAAAATAATTTTTGCTTAGAAATTTACAGCGATGCCTCAACAACGGGATGGGGGGCCGCCTGTGGTGGTGAACGCGCTAGTGTTATGTTACATACAAATAAAACATGTTATTTTGATTGTAGTTGATATTTTTCTCTCTCTCAACATCTACATGTAAACCTAATGCTAATCTCGAGGACAAAGCATGAGTATAATTAATGATTAAACGAACTTACCTGAAGTGAAGTTCTATCATAATTATACGAGGGCTTTGTCCGAAGAGATTAGCATCCCACCCATCCCGACTAAAGTTTTCTTTTTCCCAGGGAGAATCAAATATCAACATATTGCTCTGAACTAAATGAGGAACAGGACGGTTGTTCGAGTACAGCAAACAACTACCTACCCTCAAATAAAATAAAAAAAAAAGAGAAATATCTCAAATACAGTGCAGAATGGCGACACCGTGTGTCTACTACATGTAAACCTAATGCTAATCTCTTCGGACAAAGCCCTCGTATAATTATGACAGAACTTCACTTCAGGTAAGTTCGTTTAATCATTAATAATAAAATAATTAAAACATTTT
Source organism: Glaucopsyche alexis (assembly GCA_905404095.1). Classification (NCBI taxonomy): domain Eukaryota; kingdom Metazoa; phylum Arthropoda; class Insecta; order Lepidoptera; family Lycaenidae; genus Glaucopsyche; species Glaucopsyche alexis. The sequence continues at coordinate 30,743,936 of FR990043.1, read as the reverse complement.
ATTTTTAGGTTTTGACTTTATTACAGCTGTAACTAGTCAACTTTATAAAATTATAGCAGATAAAAATTTCTAACCTCAAATTTGGCAAGTCGGCTAAGTGCCCTATCATTGGGTATATGGCGCACTTCCCCGAAATAAAGAGGTTATAAACATTTTAAAACGTGGCATTTTTAACTCTCTTTGGGAAGGTTATGCTTGTAAAATAATTAAGTTAATATGCAAATTATACCTAGTATGCCTAACTATACGACGTACCCATAAGCACACATAAGTAAGTTACAGAACTCCTCAGTTTTTAAAGATACGCGTTTGAAAATTTCGGCATTGTTTAAACAACTGCAAGCATATGCCACTTTGTAACTTACAGTAATCATCATAATCATCATCTTATTAACAATACCTAATGGAAGCTTGGCGCGTATTCAATAATTATACTCTAAATTAGGAAAACAGTTGACCTACAGGTCATCCGTGCAACTTCCCGCTAAGTGCTTTTTTATCTAATGCGTCATTTTTAAGCTTATCTAGCTAAAAAATAAAAGTGCTTCAAAAATTTTTCACTGATAATAATTTTCTTTTGAGCTCGGAACGCACAAAAATGTAATGAAAGTTTAATAAAACAATTTTTTTGAAAGTTCAAACTGTCATAACTTTGGAATGAATTAACAAATTTTCACGCGTCCAGTCCATCTATAAAATATTCTAGGATACTGTTTGAGCTGGTATCGATTTCAATTGAGTAGAGAAATAGTTAAAATTTTAGCCGAATTTATAAGGGGAATTATTTAGTAAATAAGTTTTATTTCATACTTTTTGTGTATTTTTACTTTGGAAGTCGGTTTAATTTTTCTTTTATAAATAATTATTAAGATTACGACATACTAAGATTCGTAATAAAGCATTCTCGAACTTGCGTCAAAAAATTTATGATGCACTTATGTATTTATTTTGAGATTCCAACAATATCTTGCTACGCTCTCAACATGAGAATACATTCAAAAATATGCCAGCAAATATACGTGCAATCGTCGACAGAACCGGTGTACCACTTTTGAACCCTGCCATAGAAATAAGATCAAAAAGTGGTATGAATACCTACCGGTCGCTGAGTGTACACTGTAACTGTGTTACACGTACCTCTAATGAATTTAATTTCTTCTGCACTAAAAGCGGGTAGTCTGGACTCCGGGTAACCCTGTTGCCTGCTGCGCTCTGCTACAAGTTTCTCTATCACTGGCGGCCAACCGCCTTTCTTTGAAAATATAGGATGAGAGTACATTCCACCCTGAAATTACAGAATTATTTTCATTTTCGGTCGAGACTACACTTAATTAATCTTTAACAACCTGTATTTATTCATCTGTTTATCAGTCACATCATTCACTCATTCTAGTCTCTATGGTGATCTAAATCTAATCACAACTTTACCCCAAACTGTCGCACGAGTTCCGCCACATCATCGGTGTCCCCCTCGGCCGGCTCGTACCACGTGATGGTGTTAGCAAGGGATATCTTCCCTGAAAACATTAATAGTCTGATTCACAAGATCCATTTCAGTGAATTTCTGTCCAAGGGCACCAAAAATTATGATCCAGGGCTCATCCGATTCGAAATGACCTCTAGAAACTTTGTGAAAATTTTGAAGAGGGGCTCAAAAAAATTGCAAAAGTTATAAACAATTTAGTAAAAAAGGGGGTATAGTTTTTTAAAAATATCTCGGAAACTAATAAAGATATCTGAATTTTGAAAACAAATCCTTAAAGAAGAGGAACTTTACTAAAAAAGAGTCTAGACTCTTTTTTAGGAAAGGACTCCTGGAACTCTGTCACCAATATTTATAATTTTAATTTAGAGGTCAAAATAGCGCTAAAAGCGGGTGATGCGCCGCGGCGCGCGGTTCGCGGGTCCGTACTCCGTACTATCGGTCAGCGCTTTTTCAAAAAGTTTCTAAAGGTATTTCCGAATCGAATGAGCCCTAAATCATGATTTTCGGAGCACTTGAACAGAAATTCACTGAAATGGATCTTGTGAATCAGACTATAAACTATTTTAGAGAATCTAAAGGCCTGTTTCACAATCGCTCAATAAATGACAAATAGTTGCTTAACTGGAAGTTTTGTCTCCGTCGCTCAGTATAAAGTAAGCGACAAAACTTCCGGATAAACTATTCGTCACTTATTAGGCCGGGACTATACGCCGGAAATAGAATTCAGAGCACTAAAAACTTAGAACTTTGTGCTAAAACAATAGAGCTGAAAATCGAACACACAAGTTAAATGTCAATGTCATAATATATGAAAACTTAACTCTCGATACTTCGATTTACTTTATTTTAAGTAGCGCAGAGTTCTATTTTCAATGCGTTGAACTTTCCCTGGTCCACCGGATTCCGGTTCATATACAATCCCAGCATTAGCAAAGAATATATATATTACTAAGCATTAGGCCATTGTGAAATAGGCCGTAAAACGATTAATATACCATTAATCCTTAAAGGGCATTCGAAAAACCTTACCATGATACTCGTGCCTAAACTCCTTATCGTAAATTCTCCAAGCCTTGGCGTGGGCCAACAGTGCGTGCCTATTGCAGAGGTATTTCCCGATTTCTGGACTAAGGATACCGGGAGCGTACACTCCCACGCTGTATGCTGCGTCGCAGAAGACGAGTGGCTCGTTGATGGTGATCCAGGTCTTGACTCTATCAGCGTATAGAGAGAACACCACTCGGGCGTACTCAGCGAACCAATCAGACACGAGAGGATTGGTCCAACCACCTGTAATAAAGAAGTAATATATATGTGTAAGAATATAATAAACAGGAAATGTGACTACACTCAAAGATATGTTAAATAAAATAAAAAATATTAATTATCAATGCCTACGCTGCAAATTTTTTGAACCTATAAAAGATCAAAAAGTTTACATATATACTTATTTTTAAAAAATTTAATAATAAATATAATACCTACCGAGGAAAAAGAACTTCTGAGAATATTTCGTTTATTCATTTTACAGTGTGAAAAAATATTTTTTATATGTTATATTCCAGGACGAAATAATACTTTATGCAGTTAAAATGATGTTATCTTTTTGCTTATCGCTTTCGGTGGATTCAGCGAAATATAGGTATTATTATCCTCGAATTCTTCGGCATTTTCAATGCATTTCAATTAAAGTCAAGATTTTACAAATTTAATTCTTTCGTGGAATTTCCGCAACGCAAATCTTTAAAAAAAATATCCCATTCCAAGAAGACAACCTTTTATAAACTCTCCGTTTTTTTTTCTATAGAAAAATGTACTAACCCAGATCCTGCAAAGACTGTGGTAGGTCCCAGTGGTAGATGGTGACCACAGGCTCTATGCCGGCCGCCAGTAGACCGTCTATCAGATCGCTGTAGTACCTCCTGCCATCCTCGCTGATGCGGTTAGGATATCCGGATGGTAGTAGCCTTGGCCATGATATAGAGAATCTGAAAAAGGGAAAAGCTTAATTTTATGATAACCTAAGCAGTTTTTTTATACTGAACCAAAGAAGTTCCGCGACTGAAGCTCGTAGAATTTAGTAGGTACATTGGCTCATCGCTACTTGTCTCTTTCACTCGCGCACGAATATATTGCTATCGCGTTTATACGGGCTTACAGGAGCGTGAAAGTAATAAATTCGTGCGCGAGTGCTTTCACTACACACTACTTGTCTTTACAAGTAGCGATAAGGCAATGTACGGAATTCTACGGTCTGCGCGACCGCATTTTAGCAGAGGCTAAACTTTTCTTACATCGCATTACCCAAAAAATCCACTCACTATGGGCTAGGCAGAAAGATCACATTATGATTTATCTAGTAGATGAACTAGAAAGTTTTATCATAAAATATACCTAGGTACTAAATGATATTGAAAAAAATATGATTATGACGAATGAATTAAGTTAAATGTGTATGATAAATAACGTAAAAATAAACAATAACCCTATAAATCAACGCAATTGCCGACCTTGCCCATGACATGCAAACCTTGAAGGTTTCGGTCGAATCTTTGCAACTTATTATTTTTTACCTCAAGTAGGTAATTATATGCTAAGTAGGTAGTTTTAGCATTAGAACATTAATTTAGAGGCATTTGAAGGCGGAATTATTTTTAAATAAAAACATAATTAGAAATGCCGGGAGGGGGGACATATGAACAAATTTGGGTGCGGTTACTCGAAAATGGTTGTCTTTATAAAAAAGGCATGTATGAAATTTTGCCTTTATTTTAAAATACCTCCCCAACGATACCCCACACGATAGGGTAGAGAATGAAAAAGAAAAAAAAACATGTCCAATATCCATAAAATTATTATTATTTTATGATTCCAAAATCATCATTTACCAAAATCATTCATACCAAGTATACCAAATTTTAATGTATATTTTATATTAATAATTACAAAAGCTAGAAAAGCAGAAAGCGCGGAAAGACAGACAGACGGACAGACAGAGCAGAGAGAATCGATTTTCAGATATTTTTTTTTTAATGAAATATGGGGGCAAACGAGCAAACGGGTCACCTGATGGAAAGCAACTTCCGTCGCCCATGGACACTCGCAGCATCAGAAGAGCTGCAAGTGCGTTGCCGGCCTTTTAAGAGGAAATAGGGTAATAGGGGAGGGTAGGGAAGGGAATAGGGTAGGGGATTGGGCCTCCGGTAAACTCACTCACTCGACGAAACAGCGCAAACGCTGTTTCACGCCGGTTTTTTGTGAGCCCGTGGTATTTCTCCGGTCGAGCCGGCCCATTCGTGCCGAAGCATGGCTCTACCACTTTCAGAATTTTCGCAAAAAACCGTAGTCGGGTTTAAATAAAATAATCCAGCTTTTTGCAATAATTGTTGGCATTATAGTAGTAGGTGTGCGTACGTTGCTTGGTAGTAGGGGTAGCTTACAGATGTAGGTTTTTATTTATTCTCGTTCATAATAAGACAGAACAATGCCTTTCGTGTCAGATAGTCTACCTATAAAAATGCAGACCAAGATGTGTGACCATCTCGATATCCTCTCTCCACAGGTGGTAGCTGTCGCAAGCCACGTCGCCATTGCTGCCGTCGCCAATTTTTGACGGTTTTTCGTGGGAATAGACATCCCAAATGCTCGGCGTTTTGCCTGTAAGAGAAAAACCTATATGTATAACGATAATGCCGATCACACGCTCATCACACGTTCCACAAAAGTCATTTAAAAGTGGTGTGGTAAGTACCTACGGCTATTCGTAAATTTAGACTTTTTTACCCGACTGGAGATGTTTTTTGCGCGTATTCTTGTATGTATGTAGGTCTACATGTATGTGATGTATGTTTCTAAATTGTTTTATTGCCACGTATCTTCCAAACGGCTGGATGGATTTAAACAATTAAGGTATCGTTAGATTTGTCCCCAATTTCCCCAATTTGAACCCAAGTGTCTTAATTAGCTAGTTTAAAGAAAAAATACAAAATGGCGGATGTTGGCGCTGAATTACTTTTAAACCAAACCTAACGAAGGTTTGGTTTAAAATAATTATAGTAGCACCACAGCCTATGGAACTTACCTACAGTCGTCCAACGGACACGTCTAGACAGAGCAATCGTGCGGGGCGTGCGGGGTGAGAGAGGGGCGGTAGCGAGCCCAAGCTGCCATACACTCGCTTGGGACACGTCAGCCGGGGTTGACGCTTTTTAATTTGATTGTTTTAAGTGGTTTGCGACAGTGTTTCGTTTGAGTTGTATGTAGGTACTTATTTACAATGGTCAATTATATGAACAGCTATAGAAGATTAATTTTAATACAAAACCATGCGCCTGTTTCCCGTCAGAATTTTTAATAAAATTGTATCTACGTATGAGAATTTACTAACTACATCGTCAAATTCAACAATCGCAATCTAAAAACTAGTAAATGCAAATGTCGAAAATACCTTTCAGTTTCGCATTTGTAGCTTTTGCAGGGTTCGTAAATATCCGATATTTATAATAAATATCAAAATATCAGATATCTTTGATATATATCCGATATTATTGATTTTTTGATATTTTTGATATTTTCAAAATTACATACAAATTTCATACTCTGATATGTTTTTTCGTAATAGTTGAATCGAAATAATTTGTATCTCCGATAATTTGAAGATAGGGAAGTAAAATTAAACTCATTTATTTATTATTGATATTCAAAGTTTTCAAATAAATTAAAAATCAATGATAGATACTTTTGAGTATCAATTTAAGTCTTAAATCCATAAAATGACTTTTGTTTATAACCAGAAGAAAAAAAAGTGTATTAATTTTATCAGTCGAATTAATTTGACACATGGTATACTTAAATGGTATAACAATAGTATAATAACAAACAAGGAATTTTCTTCCAAAAAACAGGGGGTCACGTGGGTGTCATAAGCCTAATGATTAGTTAATGTCGTGTCAAATAGCAAGTTTTTGATGACCTAGGCTTGTGAAACTCTCGGAAAATAAGACCTGTGTATTTAGACTATGACTTGATGTAAGATTATTTACATTTAAAACATTATTTTACATTTTTAAATATAAATATCAATTTTGATATATATCAAGCATAAATATCAATTGATATAATATATCATGATATAATATATCCGATATATATCATGCGAACCCTGAGCTTTTGTATACGCATTTGTATTTTTTATAATAAAACTCTTCATTAATACTTCTATATATATTTTTTTGTTTTATTCCTAGTACTCTACATACACATACTACGAATACACAAAATGTAGAACAGATTATAATAAAACACATTATTGTGACAACCCTGCCGCAATGACGAATACCTACACGAAAGCGGCATTTCGCGCGACTTCAAACGCGTTGGACCACTGTATCTCTTTATTACACTGTGGTAGCACAGCGTAATACAAAGATACAGTGGGCCAACGCGTTTAAAGTCGCGCGAAATGCCGCTTTTGTGTACCTATTCGTCATTGCTGCAGGGTTGTCACAATAATATGTTTTATTATAATCTGTTCTACATTTTGTGTATTCGTAGTATGTGTATGTAGAGTACTAGGAATAAAACAAAACAAGAATATTATATAGAAGTATTAATAATGTAATAATAATGTCTAATAATAATGTCTATGGACGCTTCACACCACGTCAGTCTGGCCCCGTGGTAAGTATCCGAAGAACTTGTGTTACGGGTACCAGACAACGGAAATATATTTAATACTTTTATACTATACTTATATTTAAGATTTTTATTATATTATACACATATTTAATACACATCCATGACCCAGGAACACAGAAAACTTTTTTGTTCCCTGGCGGGATTCGAACCCGCGACCTCCGGCTAAAGCGCCACTGCGCTCACCACTGCGCCACGGAGGTCGTCAAATGAAATAATGAAGATAAAAATAATGAAGAGTTTTATTATAAAAAATACAAATGCGTAAACAAAAGCTCAGGGTTCGCATGATATATATCAATTGATGTATATCGGATATACATATCATGATATATTATATCAATTGATATTTATGCTTGATATATATCAAAATTGATATTTATATTTGAAAATGTAAAATAATGTTTTAAATTTAAAAAATCTTACTTCAAATCATAGTCTAAATACACAGGTCTTATTTTCCGAGAGTTTCACAAGCCTAGGTCATCAAAAACTTGCTATTTGACACGACATTAACTAATCATAGCCGTCGACGCGGCTTGTAACTTAGGCTTATGACACCCACGTGACCCCCTGTTTTTCGGAAGAAAATTCCTTGTTTCTTATTGTACAAAAGTCATTTTATGGATTTAAGACTTAAATTGATACTTAAAAGTATCTATCGTTGATTTTTAATTTATTTGAAAACTTTGAATATCAATAATAAATAAATGAGTTTAATTTTACTTTCCTATCTTCAAATTATCAGACATACAAATTTTCAACTATTACGAAAAAACATATCAGAGTATGAAATTTGTATGTAATTTTGAAAATATCAAAAATATCGGATATATATCAAAAATATTTTGATATTTATATTATACTTACTGATATTTTGATATTTGTTATAAATATCGGAAATTCTTATTAATACGAGATGATGACATGCAGTCTCTCACAGCACATGTAGTATGAACTATTGTAAATAAGTAGATACTTATTTATGTAGGTACATACAACTCAAACGAAACACTGTCGCAAACCACTTAAACAATCAAATTAAAAAGCGTCAACCCCGGCTAACGTGTCCCAAGCGAGTGTATGGCAGCTACTGCCTCTCTCTCACCCCGCACGCCCCGCACGATTGCTCTGTCTAGACGTGTCCGTTGGACGACTGTACGTTCTATAGGCTGTGATAGTAGTTTATAAATACCCATTTGCAAATTATAATTGTAGAAAAATAAATCCTGTCTGCTACCAAACATGCGGTCTTTTAGTGCGTTGCTTAGGTATGACAGATACAAAATAGTAAAACAATAATATATAAAATACTAGTATTTTTGCTAAAAATACTAATACTTTTGCTTTAAATCGACCATGACTAAAAATCATAAATAAAATAAATAATAAGAAAATAGTAAAACCCGACTGCAAAAAAATACAGATACCTAAGCAACGCACTAAAAGACCGAAACAAGATTGAGAAAACAGACTAACTATGAGCTGAATGCCTATAAGTGAAATAATTGACATTATGTTTGGTAGCAGGCGGGATTTATTTTTCTACGATTATAATTTGCAAATGGGTATTTTTAAAGCTTAAAAATATAATAAGGAAAACCAAATTTCACTCGGGCGAAGCCCTAAGGATGGGCTAATATGACCTTTATTATGACCTTTATTCATACTGAAATGTCAAAATCGCCCTAAAACAACCATTTAACTGGGAATAGTTTTTACCTCGACATGCCTAGTCTATGATATATACGTCCATAGGTAAATAAAAACTATTACTCACCGCTTACGTTCCAGGCTCCTTCGATCTGATGCGCAGCTGTGGCTGCACCGAACTTGAACCAAGAAGGAAACTTAAACTCCAAAGGGTCAGACTCCCAAACATCATTTGTGCTCCAAGTAGACTTTACTAGGACACTGAAATGGAAAATATAAGCAGATTCTTAATTAACTGTATGTGAGCTCTTCGTGATGTCTTTGTGTTATTAAAATAACGAAGTAAATTATTGTTATTTTAATAGAAATTTGAATGTTGCCACCCTTAGATTGTATATGAAAGTTTTTTAAACACCTTTAAAAATAAGATACCTAAACAACCAAGATTATTTCTTACATTTTATAAATATTGTTATAGATTTTTTAATGTATTTGGATCATTAAGACAACTTCTTCGTAATGGAGACATTATTTAAAAATACTAATATAATAAAGAGAAAAAGTTTGTTTGTTTGTTTGCATTGAATAGGCTCCGAAATTACTGGGTCGATTTTGATGAAATTTGGCACAGAATTTTATAATTGTAAAATGTACGGTTTCTCCGAAATTAATTTTTGCGCGTACGAAGTATAATAATTAAAATAAAAAATTATAGACACTAAGAGCTAATTGCAAACTGAGATTAGATCCAAAACTACACGCTAGATAAGGAAACAAAAAAACATTTTAGTGTTGCCAATGCGCAATTTTCATCTTTAAAAAACTACCAGCGATATATCGGCACTAACATTTTTTGTTGATTACCTGTTTGAATAGCACTCAACAATTCCGGAAGTGTAAGAATCTAAACTGTTAATCTTCGTGGAAGAAAAAAGAGTTTAGAGTGAGTTCGCGTTGACTTCCTGTGGAGTCGGGAGGTGGGCAGAGGTAGTGGGGGGAGGGGGTGTTTTACTACAGACGCGTAGATGTTAACTGTTATACGGCCTATATTAACTATTAAGCCCTGACAGGTTATAGTGTTTCTGATCAGCCAACAAGTTGTTTTTGTACACGTCAAGCCTTTTAATCATTATAACTTTAGTTTAAGTCACTCACCTCAACAATATAACATAATACTTCATGTCGACCACCGAAAAAACAAAGTCACTTTGGACCAAAGTATTTAATTCACTATCTTTTATATAACTTTACCTCAAACAAGTATAAATAATAATATTATAATTATCTTAGGAATTTAAATACCACGCTAGTCTAATTATCTAATATTATATTAAACAATGTGAGGATAATATGGTAGGTATATTGTTCTGTTTGTAACTAAACAAATGTGGTGGAAATGGAGATTGGTGTCTTATATAGACGCTCGCGCGCCGGGGGCACCCCGCAAGTGCGCGAGTGACCGTCCTTATTCAATGGTGAAAAAGTTTTATCGTACGAAATTCTTGGCGAATTTTACCGGAATGAAGTAAAAGTATGTGAAAAACACATTCTGAGCTTTATTATAGAGGAGCACGTGAAGCAAAAACTTTCAGTACCGTTTTACGAGTATAAAATTTGACCGATAAATTGAAGTTTATGTGAAGAAATGCATTCCGGTCTAATGACACCCCCGAAAGATACCCCTGGGCGTGTCACGAGTACTTGAATTCGTACTCGTGGCACCCCCAGATTTCCTAGTGCAGTGCTCTTGAATTATATTTAACATACTTGATATTAAAAACTATATTAAACTACATAGTGATGCCACAGCGTAATAAAAAGAAACAGTGGGCCAACGCGTTTGAAGTCGCGCGAAATGCCGCTTTTGTGTAGGTATTCGTCATTGCTGCAGGGTTGTCACAATAATGTGTTTTATTATAATCTGTTCTACATTTTGTGTATTCGTAGTATGTGTATGTAGAGTACTAGGAATAAAACAAAAAAAATATATAGAAGTATTAATGAAGAGTTTTATTATAAAAAATACAAATGCGTAAACAAAAGCTCAGGGTTCGCATGATATATTATATCAATTGATATATATCGGATATATATCATGATATATTATATCAATTGATATTTATGCTTGATATAATATATCAAAATTGATATTTATATTTAAAAATGTAAAACAATGTTTTAAATGTAAAAAATCTTAACATCAAGTCATAGTCTAAATACACAGGTCTTATTTTCCGAGAGTTTCACAAGCCTAGGTGGTAGGCCTACAACTTGCTATTTGACACGACATTAACTAATCATAGCCGTCGACGCGGCTTGTAACGGCTTATGACACCCACGTGACCCCCTGTTTTTCGGAAGAAAATTCCTTGTTTGTTATTATACAAAAGTCATTTTATGGATTTAAGACTTAAATTGATACTCAAAAGTATCTATCGTTGAATTTTAATTTATTTGAAAACTTTGAATATCATTAATAAATAAATGATTTAATTTTACTTCCCTATCTTCAAATTATCAGACATAAAAATTTTCAACTATTACGAAAAAAACATATCAGAGTATGAAATTTGTAATTGTAATTTTGAAAATATCAGAAATATCAAAAGTATCGGATATATTATATCAAAAATATTTTGATATTTATATTATACTGATATTTTGATATTTATTATAAATATCGGAAATTCTTATTAATACGAGATGATGAAATGCAGTCTCTCACAGCACATGTAGTATGAACAATTGTAAATAAGTACCTACATACAACTCAAACGAAACACTGTCGCAAACCACTTAAACAATCAAATTAAAAAGCGTCAACCCCGGCTGACGTGTCCCAAGCGAGTGTATGGCAGCTTGGGCTCGCTACCGCCCCTCTCACCCCGCACGCCCCGCACGATTGCTCTGTCTAGACGTGTCCGTTGGACGACTGTAAGTTCTTTAGGCTGTGGTAATGCTAATGATTCAATTTTTAATTTGAAGCTAACGTGACCTAATAATAATATAATAATTATCATACTTAGTTATGTATTTAATATCGTTTATTGTACGTAGTTTAATATCCTTGTTGAAAGCACTATAATTACTAAACACAAAATATTTTCAATTTAAATGTAGTGCCCCAAAAACCGGAAACGAGCATACATCAATAATATTGATTTAATAGTGCACATTCTTTTGCAATTTCTGACGACCTCTGCGGCTCAATGGGTGAGCTTTACTTGTTTTTGATAATTGCTTGAGCAACAACATGGTACTCAAGCCGGGGGTCGCGGGTTCGAATCTCGACGAAGGAACAAAAAGTTTTTCTGTGTTCCTGGGTCAATATATATGTATAATATAAAATTATTAAATATAATATTTCCCGTAGGTACCCGTAACACAAGTTCTTTGAAAACTTACCACGAACCAGATTGACGTGGTGTGAAGCGTCCATAAATATTATTATATTATTAATTATTAAGAAAATGCAAAACATTGTGTACTATTAAATAAAGCGTAATTATTGATGTCCGCTCGTTTATGGTTTTTAACATTTTAGGCACTATAAACTGTGGATATCATGCAATACGTTTAGTTAACGCAGCACGGTTACGGTATTCTTGGATTATTGGATCGTAATTTTGACAAAATAAATGATATGTATTTGTACCTATTTGTAATTATTTTTACAGCTGTCGCCCATCACTATTCTATTGGTGGTGTCATTAGAACCAGGAAATAGTACTTGTGATACCACTGGTACACATTTATATGGATTTGACGTCTGGGTGTGCCACGAGTACTAAACCTTAATACTCGTGACACCCCCAGGTGTATCTTTCGGGGGTGTCATTAGTCCGGAACGGAGAAATGTATGCAGAAAGCTTATATTTTTTTAAATACAATAAACAATAAAAATAAAAACAACACACAATACCGTGCATTTGATAGCTAACTTTAAAATAACTAACTTTTTTGACTTTTAAATGATGTAGGTATTATTATTTCTTTTTCATGCCACGCAAATTCAGCAACTTCATAAGAAGCCTTGTGCCAAAAATTACGGATTCCCAACCGTTATCGAAATTTAAATAATCGTCAACCATAAATAGGATAGGAAATAGGACAAGATAGGATAAAGGATAGGATTGAATAAGGATAAAAAATAATAGGATTTATTTTTTCCAATAGGATTTTAAATATCTTCACAACGGATCTAGTTACTAATGAACTTTTAGTGCATGGAATTAAACTCTGCAACACTCTAATTATCTGCATACAAATGACCTCAAAATATGCTTTATAAAAAGACGTCTGGCTACATTAATGGTTTCAAACGTTACCGAGTTTTTCGAGAAAACTGCAATCAAGCAAATTACGAAAATTTAATGCTAACAGAAGCCAACGCTCTAATTCAGCATAGGTAAAAAGCTAACAATATCCATGGACGTGAAAAAAAGGCGGACGGACGGTGAGCTAAGACTCTGTCCAGAAAGTGCATAAACCTGCGTAAACCTACGCACGTAGAGATTCTTGGGCAATTTCGTAAAAATATGTCCACATTGTGTTATGGCCTGTCCTATCAGTTCTTACTTATTTTTCATAGAAACGGAAGACTTTGTACAATAGATATTCACTTTATTTGATTACTATGTTCAAATTATATTGAAAGCATATACAAGTAACTCAATTATTATTTAATAAAATTTGGTTATGTACCCCTTATTTTCACGTGTCCTATATCGACCAGTTACATTTTGTATTCGGTTTATTTATGTATATTATTCAGTGCGAAGCTAAAGAGGGTTTAAGTATATTAAAATATGTTAGAACTATCATAATAAAACAAGAAATGTGGGTACTGCTATAATATTTTTCATATATTTTATAATTTAAAGTGTGTCCTACGATTTCAGCCATGTGCGGAAATTCCACTTTGTAACCCGTCTATAATAAAAGTTTGAAAAAGAAACTACTAAGTTTATCACTCGTTTTATTCCTGGCAACATTACTATTTTGATACTGCCATTTTGAAGAGATTATCATATAATACTAAAAAGTTAATTCATTTTGGTTATTCAAAGCGTTACTGTGCAAAATTTTTTTTCCGATTTGTAACTGTGATTTTGCTGGTAAATTTGTATATTTTTATTTATCAAGCGATTTAAATTGAAAGAATAAATAATAGGAAAAATTAAGAAACTATGTTTTTGGTAATTTAATAACAGCAAAGTTTAATACATGCAATTGTATCATAATATTCGGTAATCCGTTACTTCCATTTTGTTTGGTTATATACATGGGGAACATTGAAGTTACAAAATGGAAACATAAGGTCAAGTTCTCATACGCAATTGTATACATTTTTTAAAGATGAATTTTAATGCTACTTATGAATTTCAATAAAATCTTTTGACATTTAAATTTGAATAAATATTATATAGCTAGGGTTTTCGGCGATTGAGAGGCATTTTTATAGATTATTACTTACTTAATACTTATTTGTTTACTTTTTAACAGATATCTGCATTTTTCAATATAAGGCCACCTTATATTCTGATTATAAAATAAATTTTACTGAAGTCGGAAGCCAATTTTTTTAGAAAATATTTAATTTAAACATATAGTTTGTTTTTAAGTAAATCCATTGTGCCTCTTATGAAAAAAAGTAACAACATTATAGAATTATAGAAAAAATAATCTGAAAAAAGAAGAAATATGTAAAAATTAAAAAAAAAAAGACAATACATATTCAAGATATGACGAAAGAAGAAATAATTAAAAAATTACATTTTTTGTAGCTTTAGTTAAGCTTATTTATACAAAGAAAGTATTACATGTTATAGTATAAAACAGTCCATTTCAAGTTCATTTTATAAAACAAAAACATTTTTTTTAGTTTCGAAAGCATAATCATAATTTAAAAAAATTCAAAATAGGGTGAACGTACCAATTATCAGCACTTTAAGAGATAGTTCAAATTTAACCCCGATTATTACAGAGGAAAATACTTTTTTACCCACAATGATGAGTTTTCTGGGTCCATTATTTAATAAATGACTGATTTTTATTTCATAATATAGTTTACCTTCATCCACATTTTATAAAAATAATCATAACTAAAAATTACCCTGTCGCCAATTATTAGCACCCTCGTCACCAATTATCAGCACTGGGGTACCTAATTATCAGCCCTGTGATAGTGGTGATGAAATTCGGTAGTTAATTCTACTAATATTATAAATGTAAGTGTTTGTGAGGATGGATGGATACATGTATGGATGGATGGATATTTGTTACTCTTTCACGCAAAAAATACTGAACGGATTTCGATGAAATTTTGTATGGTAGTAGTTTAAGCTCTGAATTAAAACAAAGGATAAAAAGCACAGTTTGTTTCCATAGGATACTGTATTTACGCGAGGGGAGCCGCGGGCAACATTATGAAATAAAATAATGATGAGAGAATAATCTCTTTTAGATTATCAGGCAAGGTATAAACCTTGCCTGATAATCAGTTTCATAAAAATTGTCTTTAAAAATATCACATTAATTCTTATTAATTAGTCAAGTCTTTCTCATTAACCTTATTATAAAGTTATTCTAAGTTTAAGTGTAGTATTTTTAATTAAATTTTTATTCCACTAATATTCTTAAGGCTTAATGAAGCATCAAAATAAATTAGTAAATTACTATGGTAAAATTACTATTGAGTTATAGTTTATAGTACATGAAACTGGAGAGACTTGATCCCCCTTTTGATTTTCCCCTTATTTTCTACATAATATGGATCCTATTTAAAATAATTTAGAGCGGCCAAGAGCAAGTCGGACTCCCCATGAAGGATTCCGTAGCAGCAAGTAACATAACAAAAGTTCTTGTTCTCAGAGAGTTGATTGAATGAAAGGTAAATTGCAGTTTACGATTTGTGACGGATTAAAAAAACTCCTTACTAGATCTCTTTCAAACCAATTTTCGGTGGAAGTTCGCATACTAATGTACATCATATATTTTTTTTAGTATTATCATTCTCTTATTTTAGAAGTTACAGGGGGGACACACATTTTACCACTTTGGAAGTGTCTCTCGCGCAAACTATTCAGTTCAGAAAAAAAATAATATTAGAAACCAAAATTTTTGAAGACCTATCCATAAATCCACACGTGAAAAAAAAATTGAGTTTTAGTTCTAAGTATGGGGATCCCCCAAAAGTTATTGTTTTTTTTTTTTAAACAATACTATAAGTTCTTATAGTTTCGGAAAAAAAGTGGCTGGGACATAGGGACGGACATACAAACAAACAGACAGACATGAATCCATAAGGGTTCCATTTTTTGCCATTTGGCTACGGAACCCTAAAAAGTGGTACTGAAAGACGTGGAGTTTATCTAGTTTAAAGAATTTGCAACAACTAACAGAATATCAGTCAAAATAAGTATTAATTTACCTGCTAAAACTCAAGATACGTATTTGTTATTTTACTTAAGGCTGCGCTAGTCAGTTTTTTCTCCATACAAACGCTGTTGGTGATTTACTCTAAAGTCAAATATTGTAGACCCAAATTTTTGTGTAATATCGATTTTTATTATACTTATCTAGGTCGGTATGTGCTTATATTTCTAAAATTTTAATAACCTCCAAACATCTGATTTTTAGCGCAATTTTGACCGTAAATAAAAAACAAACGAAGAATGAAAATAAAAAAGCAAGCACATACCGACACAGTTTTATTATTCAGAAATTGAGATAACTTTACTTCAGACATAAATATTATATAGGTAGTTTGTTCATAAAACACCAACAGCTGAGTATTGATTTGCGTAACCTGAGGACACCTTTTCTAAAATACTTTACAAAGCAATATAAATGTGTTTACTATAGCTTCTCATATAAGTATAGATAACTATTTTATGGCTATATCTTTCTTTTCCTCGATACGAGTATTATGTGAAATAACAAGCATTTTCCCCACGTGCCGCACTGAGTTCAAACCGTTGACTAGCTCACTCTTAAGTCCCCATAATATAAAGGAAACTTGATCCTCTATAAAAATACTATGCAACTTAAAAAAGTATAAACGTTGATATAACATTCATTTGTTCCATAGTAGACCACTAGTGCTGATAAATTGGATTTTAAAAAATATTGGACCCAGATGTCAGCACCATATGTTTTATCATAAATTTTGCTATAAATTTAACTCTCTTTTACTAGATAAGCCTCATAAAACATCTTAGTTATGAGACAAACCAAAAGTTTGAGTAAAAAATATGGAAAAGGTCAAAAATAGCATAATATGAAAATACGTGAACTTACAGTCGATGACAAGGAATATGCCAAAAAAATTGAAACTATAGGACACCAACACTCATTTACTTATATGTCGCTGTTTTTTAATCGAAAAGTGTGGTGTCGCCGGCAGTAGATTCCAGAAACATTATATTTTTGTTTTTATTAAGTGGAAACAAATATTAATAAGTGAGAAGCTTATAATTCTACTATTTGTTCGGGGTACTGATAATTTGGTACAGTGCTAGCAATTGGGTGTATCACCCTACATAAAACAAATTCAAAGAAGTTACCTTAAGTTACCTTAGTAGGTGCAGACTTGTGAACTAAGCTTTATACTTTCCAACGCGTTACTGCGTCTTTCCAATTTGTTACTGTCTCATGTTTTTTATGTTTAAAATATAAAATATTTCGAATGTTTTCTAAGACAATATATTATATTCTTTTGGTTTTTGGTAAAACAGATTATAAGTTGTTATTTCATACTATTATCAGTTTTAAAACTGTTATTACCATTATCACAATCAAAAAATAATGAGACTACTTTACCTAAAAGTTACAAAGTGGATATAATTTTAAGATTTAATGTTTGATAGATAAGTATTTGAAAAAAAAAACTTTGTTCAAACATAAATATTATGTTGTACATTTCGTAATAACGAAGTTCTTTAATAAAAAAACTCTGCGTTGTTAAGTAGTATTCGTTTCAAAAAGTTACAAAATGGAACCCAGAACCCCCATCATGTACCAAAAATTCATACTTTCTGAAAAAAGTTAAGGTTTTTGGGTAATATTGTTATGAAAATAATATATTTAAAGAAAAAACGAAGCAATCGGCATTCCTGAAAATAGTTGTTCTAAACTTTATTTTTTATTGTACTCCATTTTGTAACTGGGACATATTTTTACGAAATTGCCCTCTTATCTTATTCACAACAAAATGTCTGCCGGTCTATCTGTGATGCCAACTTGGGACTTTTTCCCTAAATTTAGGGAGAAAAGGTATCTGAACAGGTTATTAAGGGATTTTTTTATGCTTGTTTTATTTAAATTTGCATTTGATTTGCTTGACGATAAGTAATATAATATACTATTATTATTTAATTACAGCTGACCTATCACTTATTAGTATAAAAAATGTATTGTATAAAAAACCAAAATTCTTATTGCAAGCGTCTACCTGTTGCCAACTTGCCATTAAATAATCACGCCAAAAACGTCAAAAAATTCACGTTTGTTGTGTCTAAGGAGGGTTCCGTTACTATTAACGCGTAATAGGTTTTTCAAATTACTTCAAAAGTCGGTTTGGTTCAAAATAATTTTCCCTGAGTTTTAAGCATTATATATCAGCATGGAAACTTACAAGTTTAACCTATAATTTAGAAATCTACTCTACAACTACTCGAAATTTTTTAAAAAAGTCATGTATGAAATCTTGACTCTATTTTAAAGCGCTATTCAACGTTATGCAACACAATGGGGTACAGTGAAAAAAATGTTTTTCATCCCCACTTCTCATGTGTGTCTCCACCACACCACATTCAAAATATAAAATTATTATTATTTTACGATGCTAAATCCGAGATAATATAATATACAAAAAACTATACCAAATTTCATCCATTTATATTCATAATTACAGAAGCTAGAGGCGTGGACAGACAGACAGACGGAGGGACAGAGCAAAACTATAAGGGTTCCTTTTTATTACGAAATCGACTATTTTTAGTAAAGGTTATCTAAAAATTTTAACTGTCTAGCTATCAAGGATTATGATCTCATGAGACATAGCCTGGTGACAGACATACAGTTTTTACCCTCTAGATACCTAAGAAATAACTTATAGTCTGTAAGTGTTAAAAAAGCAGTGAATCATGCATTTGTGTGTCAAAATTGACGCAATAGCTGTGATCACATTAATTTACCTATTAAAGTAAGCCATTTTGACATAGTATGTACGCATAATTCACTGCCTTCATAACGCGAATAGGCTAAAGTATTAACTTTATATAACACGAATAGGACGCGACCGCGTCATTCAATGTGCTGTGTAATTTGTTAATTCCCTCGGCAATCATCGTTTTTTTTTGGAACGAAGTTCCTTATCGCGCGTTGTGAAAGGGGGCTAGACGGAAAAAATTCTTACGAAAAGTTGTCACGACACTTTTTTAATTACAAAAGATAATTTTATTTTTTATAAAAATTAAATATTTATGCGTATACATTTATTATATTGATGTATGTATGTGTGTATGTATGTATGTATGTAATGTATGTATGTATGTATGTAATGTATGTATGGATAATATCGGTTCGGATATTGTATTATTATTTATTTTATATATACATGTACAATTGTCTGTATGTATGTGTCTTTTTTTTTTGCTATAGTAAGCTATTGTAAGCTGTGCGGCGTCGCATGTTTCTCTGTCTGTCTCTCTCTCTCTCTTATAAAAAGCAAGCCAGATATTTTCATCCGGAACTTCGTTCCATCCGGGTGTCCCTTGACACCTCTCAAGTTTTTTTCTACGGAAGTGACGGATGTTGGAAAGCATGTGTGGGACTTCCGAAAGATATTAGCAAAGTAGTTTTACTGTATAAAGTATCTTTATAGGTATGTTTTTCTAAATAAGTAATGCTTACATATTTGGTAAATAACTTTTTTGATTTTTAACGGTACCTATATATTTTATCGTATTATGTAACTTTATGAAGTTTCGATGTAGCATAAGTACTTTAATAATTATATTTGAGAGTCTTCGCATGATACGTAAAATCCACGGGAACAGTACTGTTTGTTTTATGGAGAAATATTTTTTGAAACTTGGCAACTTGATCTTACTACGCTTTCATTTCACTCCAAAATACAGGGGATGACACTTTTGACTATTTCAAATCGATATCAATTGTGTGTTGAAGGTTTTAATATAAGTTGTCTTCGGAAAAAAATGGTTTTGACAAAACATTGACAGCACAAAATTTCGGAACACTCTGTAAAGTAAAATTTCACTAGTGTGAGTACTGTGAAAATGCCAAAAATACCAACAGTGTCAACCGATCTGAATGCTGTGTAACGAATGAACTGAATACTTCTGTCTCACTCCGAATCATACAATCGGAGCGAGAAAAACGTTTTTCTTTCACTTCGTGTCTCGCGCGTACTCGAGGTAGCTGCATATTACATGCGTAATTGCTGCACCTATTTGAGTCAGGAGCGGAGCGTCTATACGTGTAGTATGGGCATACCCACAACTCCAACAGCCTTGTGAGTGCATACTTTCAAGGTCTATTAATTTATAATCAAAATAGGTTCAGTGGGTAGTAGTATTGGTATTGTTAGCATTTTGAGTCTTACCTGGTGCTTTTTACCTGCTGGTCATACTTATATTATTGTTAAAATACATATTTATAGTAGTGGATTTAGTGATAAGCGGACCTTTAGTCAGGTAGATTGAAGAAAGCGCAAAATTTGTCACCTCTCCATAAATTTTCGGCCCTTTTTTATTTTGATGTTAATTTGTTTAAGGTACCTATATTGAAAGCTTATTTTTTTACCAAACATTAAATAATTTTTTTGATAAATAAGCGAAAAACTTTCTCACTCACTCCGCGCGTTAGCTTATAATTAACATAATATTATAAAGAAAATAATACAATTCTTTTTTTAAATTCTAATAACCATGTTATGAAGGAAATAATAAAATCAAAATTTTCGGGCCACACCTTTTGAGAGCTGGATCCGTGCCTGAATCAACCAAAGCGGTTTAATAGGTCAATTTTGTACGATGCGCGCATAGCTAAAATAATACGCACGTAGCTTCTGGACGCGATGTATGGGGCCCTAGTACCTCGACAACGTGCGTAGACCTTACGTAAGAATACGCAGTTTCTGGACATGGTCTAGGCATTGAGTGAAGCTCAACGATGGCGGCGCGCGGCGACTTACGTTTATGTGAGACTAGCGACCCGGCCCGGCTTCGCACGGGTACAATACTGATACTAATACTATGGAATGTCGCCCACTTCGCAACGGGCCGTGCGGCAGAAATCGTAATATTTAAATTTCGCCATAACTTCAAAACCAAACGTCCTTTTTTAATCATTCAAAGGCCAAATATTATCTACATAAACTGTACTTAGTGATGAAATAATTTATTTTGACAAGGATTAATAGCATGAGTAAAATAAACGCGTTTAAATGTAGTCCAAAAAAAATTCAAGATTTCTAAATAAAAAAATGGTTGTTGTGCCTCACTCGACATAGATAGGTATAGTGTGTCGCGGACTTTTTTGTAGATATTTATAAGATCTACAATTAATAAGAACATTATATGGTTCTATCTTTTATAGTTTAGGCAGCGTACGCAAAAAAAGTAACTTTTCTGGTTGATTTTTTACACCTTGTGTCCGAAAAACCCAAATATCTTACGGAACCCTATTTTTTTCCAAAATAAAATTTGGCCTATGTTACTCGTGGATAATGTAGCTTTCGAATGGTGAAAGAATTTTTGAAATCGGTCCAGTACTTTTTGAGCCTATTCATTACAAACAAACAAACAAACAAACATACAAACAAAGTTTTCCTTTTTATAATATTAGTGTAGATTTACGGTTAATTGCCATTGGCATATTGGCGGCCGATCGTCTTACTTTGCTGTGAATGTGTACGTGCGTCGCGTGTCGCTACGATACGGCCGTCTTAATTTGATTTGAGCGTCCACTTAGCCTACCCTACCTATGAACTATTTCGGACGCCTGGTGTTTCGGTGTTTCATATTATGTTTCATATATTTTGTCAGTTTAAACAAAATAATTTTGTCTGTTTTCAATAGAAATGCGTAAAATGGCGCACATAATATGAATTGCATCTGATTCATCTAATGTTCACCTAAAGCAAAGAACCTAAAGTGGCCATTTTAGACCCCCAGTGATTTTATACAATCTCCTCTGGAAAAGTTCAATCAAAAGACAATCAATCATAATATACAAGAGTACTTATCTACTTCTATTCTTATTATATTCTATTGCAATTTGCAGCACTTTTTTTCTTAGACATAAATCATAATGTGCATTATTCTCCTTCCCAACCCAGAAAATGATTAACATTAATACATTGTTTTTACACGTTCCATTTAAAATGGATTTACTGAACTGCGAATAACAATTCGTAACTTGATAAGTTATTTTTTCTCACGGTACTTTACGTAGGTACCAAAATTAAATATTATTCAAGAATAAAGATTTTGTTTAGTAAAAACAAAATAAGATAATTAACATGTTTTAACCATAACAAGATAATAAATACGTAGGTATATTAGATATTATCAATTATGTAGATTATCTGATAGTAATCAGGGAATCTAATTCATAAGCAGGTTGACTGTTATCATAATTTTTTCGTATTATTGTTATTAATATGATAATCAAACTAATAAGTGACATGTCATTGACTGCTATTGAATTGTGACCGTATGCCATCATTATTATAAATGATGAGAAGACTCTTTCTGATTATGAATCTGTCATTTTTATATGATTGTTCATTGTGTTTTCTCATTATTGTGTTGCGCTATTAAAATGGAAAAGAAAATAAAATTACTAAAAGTACATTAAATACGATTTACCCCTTTTGAAGCTATATTTTTTCGTTTTTACCTGTTTTTTCTGCTTTAAACCCTGAAAACTATAATTCGGAAATATACAAAGAAAACGGTGGTAGTAAATATTATATGTTTTTTAAGCCAAACACGAGTGAGCGTAGCGAACGAGCCAAATACCATAAAATATACCAGCTAAAACAGAACATTGGTACTAAATATTACGTTCTTCATGATCAACCGCGAGCGAGCAAAGCGAGCGAGCAAAATTTTCAACAGTCCTCGTTATTTTGCATTATACAGGTTAGATTTTAAATTAAAAAAATTATCTAAGTTTTAAATTATTTTACTTCAACCATTTAGATGACATTTCAACAAATATTTTTTTATGAACACTAGAACTTTAATGAAAATAATATAAGTAAGAAGCTAAGAAGTAAAACCGAACTTTCGTCTTTAATTTAAAAAATGCGTCTACTTTTTATAAGAGAAAATATTATTGTACCATCAATGCCTATGACATCACACACCTCTTGCTCAATAGTTAATAATAATTAATATAATAATAATTGGTTCGACGCATGAGACGTAGTTTAATTATTAAAATGTCACATATTTTATGAAAAACAATTGAAAAATTTAAATAAAGATTGATTTTTCATTATTTCATGGAGGATAAAGTTTATAATTTTGCGTAAAATTAATCCCGCCGGCCGCCCATGTCGGCTCAATATCTATGGCGTGCACATAGAGCTCGAGCTTGATTAGACAAACTACAATATTCTAGATCGCCCAATAGATTGCACTAAGTGCGAAAAATGAAAACTAGCATTGTTTTCTAATATAATACTGCTATTATTACTACCAGTACTATTTTATTAGCTAACACTAGCTTAGGCTAGGCTACCTCATCGCAAAACTCAAGCAACACTACACTACAGGTAGGTAGGTGTATATAGAAGAATGAGATTTTGCCTACTTCGGTGATGCTTTAGTGGGGTATTAGCTATGAAGGAGTGACTGAGCCATACTTTTATGAAAAAGGTATCAAAACATCGGCACAAGTGTCAGTACGCCGGTAGTTATCAAGGAGACCGCACGCGTCGTCGCGTTTCACGCGGTAATTACGCGAACTATATACTTTCAAGATTTTGTATCTATAATGATAAGAATAGTGAGTGTATTACTTTATTCTTGATACATATACTTTAAAACTGTTACTTGTTTCTGACTACAGAAACAAAATGAGTGCTCAAACGATAAATAATACCAACAGTTACGCTACTGTTACTCAGAAAACAATGTTCCCCAAAAAAGACCAAGCAATTATTATTGACGCAGTTGATAACGTTCAGATTAAAGATTATGCCAAGGCATTGGGACAAATAAAAGAACCATCGCAGATTCGATTTTTATCAAGAATTTCAAATAATAGAATTTGTATTTACTTAGCTTCCAAGTTGCTCGCCGACGAATTAGTGGATAAAAAAAGCAGTATAACCATCCAAAGTCAAAACCTTATAATTCGACCGCTGATTACCCGCAACACGCGTATAATTTTGTCTAATGTTTGCCCAATAATTCCTCACAGTGAAATAGAAAAAAAACTAATAGAAATCGGAATAATACCTATGTCACCAATATCATTCCTACGTGCTGGCCTTAACGAAGTAGGCTACAGTCACATTCTTAGCTTTAGAAGACAAGTATACATATCACCAGAAGATTTCAGCCAACTACCAGATAAGATTTCCATGGAATACGATAATACGAATTACTGGATTTACCTATCATCGGACGAACTTACCTGTTTCTTATGTAAAAAAGTAGGTCACGTTGCCTCTAAATGTACAGAAACTCTGCAAATAATTACGCCTGCAAATAACGATAGTGAAGAATCGGTACAACATTCAAGACGTCCAACTTCTCCAGGACTGCCCTTTAAAAGACCACATCCCCCCACGGAGTCAACGACGAGCCTAGAACCCCAAAAAGAGTCTGAGAAAAACATAGACTACTTGGAAGTAACGGAAGACAAACAAACTAACTTCTACAGTGACAATTTGTCCCAATCAAGTACAGATGAAATATACAAAACTAATCACATGAAAAAACTGAAGAAAACCCCCAAAAGTGACATGGACTTACTAGACCTAACATTCATTAACGATTTTATTGCTAGCTCTAATAAAATATACCCACTGACCGGGTCTCAGGTAAAAGAATATTTAATTCAAACATATGGTGTCAAAGAAATTAAGGATATAACACTCAGGTTTACTACTGACTTTGCTTCTCTAATTGATTTTTTTAAAAATATAATACCAAATATCTCTCAAAGGAGTGTTAAAAATAGAATTACTAGGATTATAGCTAAACTAAAACTTTTACAAAATACATAAATTAACTAAACATTTATTACCTACTAATAATATGAACAATTTAGATATCAAACTTAAAATTATACAATGGAACTGTAAAAGCATTTTATTAAGGTGAGATGATTTAATTACTTATATAAATAGAGAAAAAGTTCACATATCGCACCTTTAGAATTAAAGTGGCGTAACTCAAAAATTTAAGAAATTGACTTTTATACATAAAACGACGAAACATATAATCTATCGGTCTAATAGAAATAAAAGCCACTTTCAAGCTAGAAAAGGATAAACGTATAGTTGTGTCTCTTTCATATCGACCGCTTATCTCGCGTTCCGTCACTTTTAAAGGGCCCTTTTTAGTGTTGAGTCGATAATGCTAAAAGTTGGGTGCTGCGCGGTTAATCCGTAAGTGACGTAAACTGTAATTTGTCGTTTTAATTGTTAACGTAAGTTTAGTAATTTGTGTGTTATTTAATTTTGTACAGCCTCTTTTAGGTTTCGGGCGTTTTAAATCTAAATGAAAATAATATTTGACGCCATATTTGTATTAGTGTCATTTCATTTCTAAACATTTCATAAATGCATGAGCCTGATTATGGGTTATGTCTTTACTTTATAAACTGTTTTTGTGACTACAGTGACGTATACGGAATTATGTCTATTATATTCTACAAAATAATATGAAATGGCGAGTTCAATTGTGATTGAGTCTTTTTATTTTTATTTCAGTGAAAGTTTGAGGCTAATAATGAAAAGACAAGACCATATTAAAATATAACCGGAATGAAAATACAATACGAGAAAAGGTGAGTTCAACAAAACCTAAACGTATAAAATATATTTAAGGCTTGGGTTTTTCTATAAATATAAAAATATTGGATATTTTTGGGCCATCAAGAAAGCTATAGTGCGAAATAAGGACTCGAAGATATTTGCTAAACTCAATGACTCATGTTATCATATTTTGACAAAACTCAGCCGTAACTTGCAACAGTATTGTCACCACGAAATCGAGGATTCTCGATCAAATTGAACAGCACACTTAAAACACGCCCACCCACATCCCAAACCTATTTTACAGATGATTCACGAGCCAGACTAATGAGCCACCTTACAGTCGAGATTCCTGATATTGGCATGGGTGAGATTAGAATAGCTCTCAGGCAGCTTCACAATAAAAAAAGGACCAGGAGATGACGAAATAACTACAGAGCTGCTCAAGGCAGGAGGAACGGTGTCTTGACTGAGCTATTTAATTCCGTCATCCACACTAGCACTACCCTGGAAGCATGGAGCAGGAGCATGGTGGTTTTATTTTTTTAAATAGGCGATAACACGCGACTTAGAACTACCATCCCATCCCGCTCCTGAGCCACGTTTATTAGCTATTATCGAGGGTTATCTCGAATTATACTTCCCAGAAGTTTAACGACTTTTAGCCTGTGGAGCAGACCGGGAACCACATACATACATCGATAAGTATAATCAGCCTCTCTGCCTAGCATATGTAGACTATGAGAAAGCCTTCGATACTGTCGAGACCTGAGAGACAATTCTGCTAAATAAAACCTAACCTCAAACGGTGTTTTTATAAACGTTAAACCAACATGAAACGCGTTCTGAATTCTACTTTAAATACTCGTACGAGAATTGAGCTTCTGGTCTGTGCTGGAAATTATGCATAAATGCCTCGTTGACTGCCGATAATATTTTGAGGTGTTAAGATGTCTGTTCAAGTCCGCAACAATTACTGTCCAAGTAAAAAAACAGACCATAAAACCGATCCAACTTCGTCAAGGAGTAAGATAGGTAGATGTTATCTCTCCGAAACTGTTTACTAATGCGTGAGAGGACGTTTTCAAGTCACTTGATTGGAATGGCCTGAGACTGAACATAAACGGCCAGTACATCTCACACTTGCAGTTTGCGGATGAAATAATCATTATGTCAAAATATCTGCAGGACCTGGAAGAGATGCTGAACAGCCTAAGCGATTGTTCAAGACAGGTGGGATAAACCTTAACAAAACCAAAATTATTGATATTGAACATGTTCTCCAGTGACCTGTCGTCGTAAATGGTACTAGTCTTGAAGTTAAGAAGCAAGAATACGTACATCTTGGGCAAACTCTCATTTAATTAGGGCGGCAAAACTTTGAGAACGAGGCGAATAGAAGAATAAGCTTGGGCTGGGTTGCATTCGAGAAGCTCAGGACAACTTTAAATCCTCGATCCCACAATCACCTTTAGTCAATATGCATTCGATAATTTCGACGGCGAAGTT
Source organism: Glaucopsyche alexis (assembly GCA_905404095.1). Lineage (NCBI taxonomy): Eukaryota > Metazoa > Arthropoda > Insecta > Lepidoptera > Lycaenidae > Glaucopsyche > Glaucopsyche alexis. The sequence goes on along the minus strand of FR990043.1, from coordinate 30,716,568 downwards.
CGAAAACAAAACGAGGATTTGACATAAGGCATGTCGAAATTAGCGAATTTTCTTAACTAAAGTTTCAGGGTATTTAATCAATGCGTTCTACCAGTAAAGATACACATCGGAAAACTCTGCTGATTGACAAGTTCAAGGTTGCTCATCGTGTGATGGAAAGTGCAATATTCAGGGTATCTCTGGTGGATAATAAAACTTACTACGATATGATTCAACAAAGAACTTAAGCTTTAATTGCTCATAGAATTAGCACGCTGAACTGGAAGTGAGCCGGCCATGTTTGCAGACGGATAGACGGTTGATGCCGAAGACAAGTGTTAGAGTGGAGACCACGCTTAGGCAAACGTAGTGTAGGACGACCTGCGGCACAATGGACCGATTTAAAGTTGGCTGGCAGCAGATGGATGAGGGCTGTCCGAGATCGGGATGGTTGGCGCTCATTAGTGGAGGCCTACGTTAAGCAGTGGGCTATCCATATGTCTGTAGGCTGATGATGATGAAATTTTCCATCGATAATAATTAATATTGACTTATGATATTGAAAGGCTTATTTAATTATTGCTTATTTAAATAGCTTTTCCTTTTCCTGTATAATAAATATTATTTTGATAGGAAAACGCCACGGTAACTTAAGTATCTTATATTTTTATGTACACGGTAAATACATAAAAATATAAGAGACCTAATACATACAAATTAGGTATAGGTTTAGCTTTATTACGCATAAAATATAACATTTTTTTCAATTTTCTCTATTCCAATTTACCTTTAATTTTAAAAGTTAACCATTAATAAACTAGCATATTCCAAAATAAGTCACCAAAAATAAATTTTACATTAGAAATAAATAGCCTATTTTTAAAATAGTTACGTTTTATTTTCGAATGCTTTAGTAAAAAATAGACACAAAGTTAAATAAGTCAATTAAAATTTAAATATTTTGGAAATAAAGTGACACCTTTTTTTAAATTATTAATTAACAAAGGTTCTAAATAATTAAACTCATATTTTTAATAACAAATCACTAAAACAACTATTCACCTACGGCAAACAACAAAAACTGTAACTACATAAGGCTCACACTTACTATTATAGTAAAAAAACCAAAAAATTGCCTATCCAATTACATTTTAGGCGTTTACCAAAAATCAAGAATTTTGGATTAAGCCACTTCATTTCTAAAGATGCGATATGTATTTTGTCGGAAACATGGCTATCTTGCGAGAAAAAATTAAACATATCGGGATACCAGATTTTTCGAAAAGATAGCCATCATGGCTACGGGGGCCTAGCTATGTTAGTGTACCGTTCTGTAGCTTGTAGACCAAAGGTTATTCAAACTACAAGTAACAAAATTGACAATTTATGTATTGAGATTTTTAACAATTGCAAAATAAAGTATATAATAGGTATTTACTCTCCACCAAATATACAAATACAAAAACAATATTACGAAGAAATTTTTAGCTTATTCACACAAAATACTGTAATAGCAGGCGACTTTAAGGGGCTTACAACAGCTAATCGACCTTGAGCGATGCTTGCACACATGCATAAAATTTCTCAACGACATCTAGCGGTAAAAGCAATTAAGCGCGTTACACCACGGGATACTCAAATGCAAATGCTTGATGAGATTTTGACACTTTTTTTCCGAGAGATGGCGCTTTTATTATTAAACTTTTTTAATAACGAGATATTAATTATTATGGCCATAATAAATGATGACGACATTTTTCAAGCTACGAGACAGAAATTATAAACTAAATACGTTTATTTCTGTTTCGTAGCTTGAAAAATGATAATTCAATAATTTACATTTTATATACAAAATCATTGTTTTGTACCGACTGTTTTGTAAAACATTGCATACGGTTTTTAATAAATAATAAATTCAATGTATTTTGTACAAATATAATTATTTATAATTAACATTAAATAAACATATTAATATCCAATGCAAACAATTCAAAATCTTGTACGCTCATGAAGTAAAAATTCAAATAATATGCAATATGCAATGCATTATCTGGGGGCACGGCAGTGCCCCTGCCAAGTCGAGCGCGAAGCAAACACTGCCGTACCATCCTTTACTGGAACCATTTCGCCGCATTTTCAGGCCCCTATTTGAGAACCTCTGGATAAGACCAGAACGCAGAAATTTTCGTCATCCAATAAGCTATAATCACGTACTTAAAATCCAAAATTTCAAGTCTGTAGGTCATTTAGTTCCGAAGTTAAGCGAAAGCAAAGTTTCGCATTTTCGACACTCACTCACTCACTCACTCACTCACTCACTCACTCACTCACTCATGATCATCAAAATAGAAATAGTACTTCCCATAAACTTAGAGAGCTGAAATTTGGTACAGAGTTGGGGTTTAATGGCCACATAAAGGGAAAACTATAAAAACTAGGATAATCGATCTGGGGGCACGGCAGTGCCCCTGCCAAGTCGAGCGCGAAGCAAACACTGCCGTACCATTCTTTACTGGAACCATTTCGCCGCATTTTCAGGCCCCTATTTGAGAACCTCTAGATAAGACCAGAACGTCGATCTTGGGGCACGGCAGTGCCCCCGCCAAGTCGAGCTCGAAGCAAACACTGCCGTACCATTCTTTACTGGAACCATTTCGCCGCATTTTCAGGCCCCTATTTGGGAACCTCTAGACAAGACCAGAACGTCGATCTGGGGGCACGGCAGTGCCCCCGCCAAGTCGAGCGCGAAGCAAACACTGCCGTACCATTCTTTACTAGAACCATTTTGCCGCATTTTCAGGCCCCTTTATTCTACTCGAACTTTATTCTACTCGAACATTACACAAATTACACTAAAATCTAGGAAAATAAATCAATATGCCCACGTTTCTACAAAAAGAAGTGAAATCCCACCAAAAACATTCTGTAAAAAACTAGCCAAGTCTCGATGGAGCTGCTTGTTTATCTCTAAAAAGTAATGAAATCTAGACAAAATCGTGCCAAGTCTAAGGTTCCTTACTGCGGTTTCTTTATTATTATAGTTAATGTTGTGTGACTTGGCCGTTGAAGGGTACACAAGGGTACAAAAGGGGCTCCATGACACCATTGCTCCAATACGTGTGTTGTACAATCAACAACAGTCTAAAATGAGACACTAGCGTCCAATTACCAACACCAGTATGGGCTATTATCTCGCTTAACAAACATAGGTAGTTACAAATGTAAACAAAATTGACTTGTACCCATTAAAGTATAAAGAATATTCAACGGCCAAGTCACTCAACATTAACTATAATAATAAAGAAATCGCAGTAAGGAACCTTAGACTTGGCACGATTTTGTCTAGATTTCATTACTTTTTAGAGATAAACAAGCAGCTCCATCGAGACTTGGCTAGTTTTTTACAGAATGTTTTTGGTGGGATATTATATATGCAACCCATATTTCCATAAACCACATACATATGAAATAGACAAGACATTGATTAGGATTTTTGAAACGTGATATATTTTTTTATTATTTATATGTAACATAATAAAGGTACTTCGTTCCAAATTTCTACTGTCTGTCTGTCCATCTGTCTGTCTGTCCATCCGTCTGTCTGTCTGTTCGTCCGTCTATATGTTAGTCTATGTGTACTGTAAATCTTCTTTTACAAATAATTATTGTATATACATTTATTATACACTAGCTGTCCCGACACACGTTGTTCTGTCTTAAATATGAACTGGAATGAATAAATGACTACACCTACTCCTACAACCTACACCTTTTCCAATATTTTTACTGTTTTAACCTTCCCTGGACTTCCACAATTATTTCAAGACCAAAATTAGCCAAACCGGTCCAGCCGTTCTCGAATTATTAGTCCCGCGCGCCGCGGGAACGGGATAAAAAGTATTCTATGTCCTTCTCCTGGTTTTAAGATACTTCCTCACCAATTTTCAGCCAAATTAGTTTACCCGTTCTTGAGTTATAAAAAGTGTAACTACCACGACTTTCTTTTATATATATATAGATTTGCTTATTTAGTTATCCACAACTCCTTTCCGACTTTTTCATTATACTAGACAATAGTTTTTTTATATGCTTTAAATAGTTACAATTACGTTATATTTACATATTTACAATTATTTATGCGTTATATTCTACTTTAAAGCTTTAATATCTACAGTAAAATTAACGTTAACGTTTTGAGATAGGCTTCATATAAAACACATTCAATAAAACTTATCTCTAAACATTATTACAAAACCCAATAATGAGTTGGCCACATCCAGTAAAAAATATGATAGGATTATATATCAATGATATTATTCTGTTTACGTGCTATGTTTTTACACAGTTTTACTAACTACCCCCGTTGTTTTTGATAATTAGTGTTAAGACTATTATTTGTGTAATGAATTTGGTTTGTGTAATTGTGACACGTCTCTGTAGCCTGTACGTTCTGAGTCTTTGTAACTTATTGTAAAATATGTTTTCTCATGTAAAGTGAATTATTATTAGTTCTTATGAGAAATAAATGTCTTAAATCTAAAAAAAAAAAATGGGAGTGGGATTTCACTTCTTTTTGTAGAAACGTGGGTAGAAAAAAATATTGATTTATTTTACTAGATTTCAGTGTAATTTGTTTATTTAATTTGTGTAATGATCGAGTACAATAAAGTTAATCGTTCGACTATTTCTTCTTGTAAACTTGTAAACATAAATATAAAAGCCAGTCTAGTCTTATCCAGAGTTTTCCTTTAATTTTATTTATATGCGTATCAAAAGCAGAAAGGGAGGCATTCGCCCAGCAGTGGAATGCTACGGACTAGATTAAATTAGAAGATGTGTCCCACTTCGCTAGGTTTTTGAAATGACAGTCGATTTTTTTATGTACCAATAGAAGAAGGGGGGCATTACCATATCTCTAATCAGCTGAAACCAGCTGAGGATTCTTCATCAGATACTTCAGACCTTCGATTTTTGACATCAAATGAAGCGGCCCACCACCATGTTGAATATTTTTTGTAAAGGCGGTATGTCGATCTCTAATAGTTTGGTTGGGCTCTTGTGTTTTCTAATCAGGGTCACCAGGTACTCCAGATGTTCGATTATCCTAGTTTTTATAGTTTTCCCTTTATGTGGCCATTAAACCCTAACTCTGTACCAAATTTCAGCTCTCTGAGTTCATGAGAAGTACTAGTTCTATTCTGATGATCATGAGTGAGTGACTGAGTGAGTGAGTGTCATAAATTCAAAACTTTGCTTTCGCTTAACTTCGGAACTAAATGACCTACAGACTTAAAATTTTGGATTTTAAGTATGTGATTATAGCTTACTAGATGACGAAAATTTCTGCGTTCTGGTCTTATCCAGAGGTTCTCAAATAGGGGCCTGAAAATGCGGCGAAATGGTTCCAGTAAAGGATGGTACGGCAGTGTTTGCTTCGCGCTCGACTTGGCGGGGGCACTGCAGTGCCCCCAGATCGACGTTCTGGTCTTATCCAGAGGTTCTCAAATAGGGGCCTGAAAATGCGGCGAAATGGTTCCAGTAAAGAATGGTACGACAGTGTTTGCTTCGCGCTTGACTTGGCGGGGGCACTGCCATGCCCCCAGATCGACGTTCTGGTCTTATCCAGAGGTTCTCAAATAGGGGCCTGAAAATGCGGCGAAATGGTTCCAGTAAATAATGGTACGGCAGTGTTTGCTTCGCGCTTGACTTGGCGGGGGCACTGCAGTGCCCCCAGATCGACGTTCTGGTCTTATCCAGAGGTTCTCAAATAGGGGCCTGAAAATGCGGCGAAATGGTTCCAGTAAATAATGGTACGGCAGTGTTTGCTTCGCGCTCGACTTGGCGGGGGCACTGCAGTGCCCCCAGATCGACGTTCTGGTCTTATCCAGAGGTTCTCAAATAGGGGCCTGAAAATGCGGCGAAATGGTTCCAGTAAAGGATGGTACGGCAGTGTTTGCTTCGCGCTCGACTTGGCGGGGGCACTGCCGTGCCCCCAGATAATAATTATAATAGGTCTATGGTTCATAGTAATTGATCCTCGAATTGATGAAATGCATGTTTCGAACTTTCGACTCACCTGTACTATGAACAAATGTTGCAGAAAACAACTAAGTACCTAATATTTATATCTATTACCAATATTATAATAGGTAAGTATTTTTCGTTTATTTTAGGATAATATGGCAGTATGGGTAGGTAATCACTAATTATAACCAACTTACTCGTGATAGTCATCTTTAAATTTGATGAATTTATTTCATTTTTATCACCAAGTCTTGGTCGTTTTTTGAAAAATCTAAGTGAATAATAATTATTATATTATTACAAAATAAATAGGTTTATAAACAATAAGTGACGACTGACGAGCTTCGGGTTTTGTTTTATGAAAGTACACATGGGGTACTTCTGATTCATTAGAATTTTGAAGCGTCTTTTTCCTGTAAGATTTTTTGTGAATAGGTAGGTAAATGATAGGTACAGAAATTTAAAAAGTTAATTATTAAATTCGAAAGCCACTAGCGAGGCGCGATCCCAGGACCATTCGATACCGAGGCCCGGAGTGCTAGGCGTACCGCTTGAGCTACGCGGTCATATGAAACATTTGCCAAATTTCTGTACTGTCTTTAGCACTGAATACACGTTAGCTCACGTTACACTAGACGGTAAGCGATTCAGTACCAGCGGCTCGATAGTAACCAAATTAATCAGACCCCCACCCAGCTCAGCGGTGTAAGATTTATTTTCGTTACGGAATTAAATAAACGAACAAATGCGTAAAAACATAAACGAGCACAATAAAAATTCGTAATCATTGGAACATACTTAAATTATTCTTTGTACAAAATATTATTTACAAATAAACACTCGATTGACTCAACTGGTTAGATTTATTGGTCGACGGAGCGCAAATACGTCCTCCCCTCACGAGATAGCCGGCGGCACTGTCGCTACAGGGCACTCACGCACACACGCTTACGCTAAGTCTAGTCGGATTGTGAAAATATGGAAAATACTTGATTACTGCAAATTATGGATTTAATTTAAAAAAATAAAACACTATGAAAGTAGTACACTGGTAGCCAAATATTGTCCATAAATTAAATCATTATTGAGTGCAATTTACTACATATACCGATCATTTTAAGATTTTATTAGAGGTATGTTTGCGATTTTTTTCTATCGAGAAAAGTAAGTTGAATCGTGTTTTGAAAACACTATGGATATAGCATATATTCTGAATAATATTATATATCTTTCTCAATACAATTACCGCATTCTATCATATAGATATTCCGTTTAGAAATCTCGCATTTAGGTCTTCTAAGCCCCTTAACGCACACCATACTGCTTGGTCATATTTAACTGATACTCGTGGTAGATTGCTGTCTGAAATTAGTACAGATCTCAGTTATATATTTCTTAATAACGGTGATTTTACTCGCTGCGCAAAATTAAATGATAGAATTGTCTGTTCAGCCCCTGATGTCACATTCTGTAGTTCAGATATTGCTTTAGATTTCGAATGGTCCACCACAAATGAAACTTTCGGCAGCGACCACCTTCTCATCTCGATCAATATGTCATTCTCTCACTCAATAACTGACGACAAAAAAAGAAATATTAAAATGGCGAATTGGCCAAACTATACTGAAGAGATTAAATCTTTGTGTTTGGGTCTAAATTTAGAAGATGATGTTCAAAGTTACTATAATACATTTATTGATATCATTGAAAAGTCCGCGAATAAACATATACCATTCACGAAACCAATCAACGAGTTTTCCAATTTCAGACCTAAGCCATGGTGGAATCCAGGCATATCTAAGGCAATAGCAGAACGGAGACTTGCACTTAAGAACTTCAGAAAATCGTGTACTATTGAAAATTATCAAGAGTTTAGTAATAAAGTTAAAATTGCCCGAAAATTGATCAAACTGGCAAAGAAACAGTCGTGGGAATCTTTTTGTAATAATTTAAATTCAACCAAATCTAGTGCCGAGGTTTGGAAAAGTCTCAGGTGGTTAAAAGGCAGTCGCAATTCTAAAGAATACTTACCAGATGACACTGCTGCACCTCTTTTATCGGAACTCACTCCCGATAGTGTTAGCCATAAACCTTATGAATTTAATTTTAATTCTAACAATTCGCCGTCTCCTTTTACACTGTCTGAACTTAATGCTATTCTTAAAAGAACAGATACTTCGGCAGGTCTTGATAAAATTACTTACTCAATGATTTTTAATTTACCTAAAAACGCAAAAGAGATCCTGGTAATAATTTACAATAAGATTTACACTACAGGTAAGATTCCAGAACAATGGCGTAAAATTCAATTGATAGCTATTCCAAAAAGAGGTGATAATAATTTATTAAAATATCGACCGATCTCATTAATTAACTGTCTTTGCAAAATATTTCATTTAATGATTGCGAAGCGGCTTGAATATTATTTTGAAAATAATAAACTTTTCAATGACTGTACTTTAGGTTTTCGTCGGGGATACTCTTGTCAGGACAATTTATCTCGCTTTATTATTGATACAGAGACAGCGTTTATAAATAAAGAAGTCGTTCTAGGTGCCTTTTGCGATATCAACAGTGCATACAATAATGTAGACATAAATGCCTTGATATTGTGTTTAGTTAAGTTTGGTGTAGATCTGTTTCTGTGTAGATATATAAGAGAATTTTTAGCAGAAAGGTTTTTGGTATATAAGCTACAGAACGGTGAAAAACTTGTTAGAGTTTGTAGACAGGGTTTAGCACAAGGCGATCCCATGTCACCATTGTTATTTAATGTAGTAACCATCAATTTGTGTAAAAATCTTAAAAATGCCGTTAAAATTTCGCAATACGCAGACGATTTTGCATTGTATTGTATTGGTAAGCATATTGATAAATGTGTTACATCAATTCAACAGGCTCTTATTACTTTTAAGTCGATATTAGAAAATATAGGTTTAGAAATTTCACTTACCAAAACAAAAATTTGCATGTTTACGAGAAAATACCGAACTCCACCTATAAATATTATAATTGACGATGCACTCATTGAATGCGTTAATTGTATAAAATTTCTGGGTGTCTGGGTGGACAGTCGTCTTAAATGGTATAGACACATTACAGAAATCGCTCAAAAGTGTACTTCTTTTACCAATGTACTCAGTGTAATCAATGCTGGTAAATGGGGTGTCCATTCTCTTCATTTGAGACGGCTATACATAGCTTTAATTAGGTCTAGACTAGATTATGGAAGTGTACTGTATGGTAATGCAAGCTCGAACCTACTAACTAAATTGGACATACTTCAAAATCGTAACCTTCGTCTGTGCGGGGGATTCATACGTACTACCCCTACCTATGTATTGGAAAGCGAACTTTGTATTCCACCCTTACACCTTAGAAGAATGTTTTTAAGTGACAAATATTTTTTGAAGCTTTCGGCCAGATCACTTGATTGTCTATCGACTAAAATAAAATTACTTAATGCCTCAATAACCAATAACAACTATTGGCGTAAAAATCAAATACCCTTACTGATTGAAAGTTTCAGGAAATATGGAAAACTACCCATGGATAGGTTTGAAATTTGGCCACAATTTGAATTACCCTTCCTTATTACAACATTAAATTGGGAATCAATAATATTCACAAATGTTGAAATCATTCAAAAACCTAAACATCAACTATCTATAGATGAACTCAAGAGCGCGAGTAATTGCATGATTCACCAAAAGTACTCGGGCTTTAAGCATATTTATACAGACGCATCAAAAATTTTAGACGCTTCAAGTTGTGCCTTTTTTGACGTTGAATCCAAAGTTGAGGCCAAGTTTCAAATCCAAAACTCGTCTATTCCAATTATGGGACTAGAATTGATTGCTATTTCCGAAGCACTTCATTATATAGAATCAACACATTTTAAAAAATGTATCTTTAGGTTGATACGTAATGAGGTTGAAGTGCGCATCCAGTGGATACCTTCTCATGTTGGCATATTAGGTAATGAAATGGCAGACTCACTAGCATCAGAAGCTCGGCAAAACGGAATCATTCGTAACGTAGATCCCACCTTTTCAGACTACATACCCACTGTTAAAAGCAATATTTATTTTAAATGGAAAACTTTATTTAATAATATCCCATTAACAAAAGGCATATGGTATAAAACTCTTGTGAATGAACCCCCACGTGTTCCATGGTTCAACTCTCTCAAATTAAATAGAAGAGAGCTAGTGCTCTGCTTTAGAATGCGATCATACCATATACCTCTTAATAAATTTAACTTCTTGATGCGTAAAACAGACAGTCCTAACTGTGTAGTATGCCAACGCGAGGAGGATTTACTACATTTGATACTGGAATGCCAAATAAACGAGACAATGCGATTGTCATTTTTACAGGATACTCAGTGTTCTATAGAAAATTTAATGTTTAAGTTCCATAGTATACTGGGTTCCAACTTTACAGAAGAACACAGCGACAGATTATTGAGTTTTGTCATACACTCTCTAGCTGTAAGATTAGATTTCATCAATAATGTATAATTCATTTTTGGTTTTATCATGTAAGTTTATAATTATTGTTAATATTAAGCCGGCTTAATCATATGATTGTATGGCTTATAAAAATAAGAAAAAAAAAAATCGGCACAAGTGTATCAAGAAACCATTCTTGAGAAGGTAGTGAAGCTCCTTAACAACACCATGTTCAAAAACCAAGAATGGTCCTTCCAGCAAGACTCGGCGCCGGGTCATAAAATTCGGTCTACGCAGTCTTGGTTGAAAACAAACGTTTCGGACTTCATCAGAGCTGAAGACTGGCCGTCGTCTAGTCCCGATCTTAATCCGCTGGATTATGATTAATGGTCAGTTTTAGAGAGTACGGCTTGCTATAAACGCCATGATAATTTGGAGTCCCTAAAACAATCCGTACGTTTGGCAGTGAAGAATTTTCCCATGGAAAGAGTGCGTGTTTCTATTGATAACTGGCCTTAAAGGACTGTATTGCAGCCAATGGAGACCACTTCGAATAAGCTTTTATATTTTAAATGGTTTTATATTTATGTATTAAACTAACATTGTAAAAGTAATAAATGTTATTTTCTATAGAAAAAAATATTTTTCTTTGTTTCATTATTTTTGTTTAGTCTAGGTATAGATATTTTCCTATAATTCTTATAACCTGTAGTCACTTTATTAAATAAGTAGAAAACAAATAATATATTACCTAAATAACAAGTTACCCACCACCATCAGGCGAACCGCTGAACTATTTGATTGTTCAAACGTTATTTCACGCCAGTTTTCTGCGAGGCCGTGGTATTCCGATCGCGTCGGCTCTACGGCTCTATATGTATATAAATTACAACTAGTACTATAAATAACATAAATTAAAACTTCTTAACTACAAAAATATCTACAGCTATATCAAAATAAAATCCATCGTATGACATAAAACTTTAATGAACCATAAATATCTCACGGCTACCTTATGCCGTCTGCCTTCTGGCGAGACCTTAAGGTATTACAGACCTTAAAGTATATTCCACTATTCTCGCTTAACTTGACAGACTTTAACATCGAATCCAAATGGGAATGAAAGTACAAAATAAGTAGGTACATAATATTATAAAAATCATTTACTTATATAAATTTTAACCAGCATACATTTTAATGTTTTTACAGCTATTATAAACGACGTAAACACGCAGTTAAGAACTTAAATAAAAATAATATCTAACTAATAAATATATATTTTAAATAATAATATACAAGGTGTAACAAAAATAAGTGATAATACTTAAGGGTGTGTTTGTGTTCCTTATAGAGAGTTCACTGTGAAAGTGGCAGCGATGAATGAGCAATTTTTTTTTTTTTTCACTTTTGTATGGGGAAACTCGCGACGCTGCACTGGAGCGCTTTCCCATACAAATCTCAAAAAAAAATTGCTCTTTCAGCGCTGCTACTTTCACAGTGAACTCTCTATAAGGAACACAAACACATCCTTAAGTATTATCACTTATTTTTGTTACACCTTGTATAAAGCTGCGCGTCCACTGCATCGGAATCGGAGCGGACGGAGCGGACGGATTTGTTGCTTTGTATGGATTTCTATGGTACTGCGTCCACTGGATCGGCATTTCTGCGCCCGCGACCGGTATTTTTGCCGATGACGTCATCGGCAGTGAACCCGTCATTCGGATTCCGAACGTTTCAAGTTCTGACGTGTTTGCGACGACGCGACGGCTATACATAAATACTTATTCACGACGAATGACGATATTTTAATTACTTTAGTGGAAAAATATGATGAACTTTACAATCTAAAACATCAACATTATCTTAACCAACTGAGGAGAGACGATATATGGGATGAAATTGGGCAAATAATAAATAAAAATTGTAGAATATAGTGAAGTTCAAAAAACTTTTTTCGAGTCATATGAATGTACCCAAAAAATCTATTTTCATCTTCTAATAAATCAGAATATAATGTATGAAATTCTCCAAAAATTATTCTTTTTGAATTTATATTATGATTTATGAACCCATATCTTTCGTTTCCTCTTGTTTCTCTTTTCCTCTTCTGATAAAATAAGCTAATTACAACCTATTCGGTCTGAGATTACAACAATATATCTCGTCACTATCCTCCATAATGCAAGTGCACGTTCAGGCTGACGGATTAAAAATAACTAAATTGCCGATGCTGAATCCGGATGCAGTGGACGCACCCCATCGGCATTTTGTAAATGCCGACGCTCCGTCCGCTCCGTCCGCTCCGATTCCGATGCAGTGGACGCGCAGCTTTAATCAGTGTCGTGCGTTAAGCGCTATGAAACGGTCGCGTTCCGCATTACACACGAAGCAAATTTAATTGTTTGCGAGTCGCGCGGTTACGCCGCTGCACGTACACCATGGAGTTGGTGGTCAACGAGTTGCTGGCGTTCATCCAGCATGCCATTGACACGATGGACGAGGTCAGCATCATGCAGATCTGCAAAAGCGAGGAGAATTCACAAGCGAGGAGATTTGCACGGGCAAGCAGCTGCTCTACGAAACGCTCGGCCAGAGCGCGAATATGCCATCACGGAGGCGAGATGGCGGCGAACGAAGCGTGCAGGATATCATCTCCCTGCTGAAGCAGACGGATCCAGACGACGTGCCGGCCTTTGTGGCGAAAGATCTCCACAAGCTGCCGGTAGTAACGATGGACCACGTCGACGTCTCCAGCCTGCTGAAGAACTTCAATAGTATGAAGGCAGAGCTGGACGAGATGCGAGGTAGGTTGGATGCATCGGAATCTACCATCCGTGACTTACGTAGTGAATTACTACAATTAAAATGTAATAATTCAGTAAGTAGGTCACCCGATCATTCAACCGACTTTGTCAACACACGTCGTGGCGGCGCGCGCGCTGACTCATCGTTTTGCGTGTCAGCGGATTCCGACGAGTCGGCGATCGCCGCCGCCCCTGCCCGCCTTCCCCTCCAGGTCGTGCAGACGCCGAGTCAACCAACTCAGCAGAAAACTTTTGCGACTGTCGCCGGTCACCCCGCACCTCCCCCGCGGGCGAAGACAAAGGGGGTGAAGGAAGCCGTAAGGCTGTGGAGAGCCGCAAGGCCGAGTCTTCTCGACCTGGCAAGGACGAGAGCAGGAGGTGCGATGAGGAGGGCTTCATCCTGGTGGAGAGAAGAAAGAAGAAGAAGCCCGCCGCCCGCAACCACCGCGGCACCGCACCCTACGTACCGGAACTGCGCCTGCGGTGTGAGGTACCCGCGACGCCGTTGTACGTATCCCGCCTGCACTGGTCTATGCAGGTCGAGGACGTCGTGGACTACATCCGTCAGAAGACGTCCCTCGCCTTGAGGGTCGAACGTCTGGAGTCTCGCCACAAGGTCAATTTCAGTTCCTTTGTGGTGAGAGTGCCAACGCATCTTTTGTCGACCTTCGAGGTGGAGGAGTTCTTGCCGACGGGTGTGGTTTACTTTCAAAAAGAAGTGAAATCCCACCGACAACATTTTCATATAAAGTGATGTCAAGACGATGCTTTTTGACAGTGCGAGTCATATGGACTCGCACTGTCAAAAAGTTATTAGATCTCATGTAAAACCAAGCTTTTGACTCTACACACCTTAACTCCACAAGCTTAACTTCACAAACTCTACACCTTAGTCAAGTTTTACATGAGATCTGATAGCTTTTTGACAGTGCGAGACATATGGTATAGTCTTGGCATCACCTTACATGAAAATGTTTTTGGTGGGATTATAAGAACATTTATCTTGCAGGGGGAAGATCATTACGCTTTCCCCGTGATGGGTGTCCCGGAGATATGTGGGGCTTCTGGCGCTGTCGCATGAACTTTACCCACTAAAAACACCTGCGGATATAAATCGCTTATTTTCAAGATACTTTACAAACATTATCTTTTCCGTCCCTCAAACTAGGCGAAGCCTGTCCTATGGGGGTAGTTAGGATATTATTGATTTCGGTCTGTCTTTTACGCTTTTTTAGTTAGTGTAAAGGACGTATATCATGATAATATGATGACGTATGATGCGATGATGATGACGATGATTATTTAAAATGACGTGTTCGGTGCTACTATGTCATTTGTTATTAACCGACTTCCAAAAAAAGGAGGCGGTTATACGTTCGGCTGTATATATTTTGTTTTTTTTTTTTTTTTTGTATGTTCGCGGATAACGCCGCCGTCTGTTTGCCGATTTTCAAAATTCTTTTTTTGATGTAAAAGGTATAATCCGAAGTTGGTCCCATTTTCAGAAAATTGGTGACCTGATGATGGGATCCATGAGGAAACGAGGGAACTCCTCAAAATTTATATGGACACATATGGTGATTTCGACTTTTTCTGAAGTACTCCAAGCATATGCTACCAAAAAGTAAGATTTTGCTCCAAGGTATACCCTGGATCCAAAAGTACAGAACAGAACTCCTGACTCCTTATAGATACATGTTTGGGGATTTTGGCGTTGTTTAAAGGACTGCAAGCATATGCCACTTTGTCAATTAGAGTAATCATCATCATCACCACCACTATCACAGCATACATCATCACATTATGATGATAAAGAAGGTACTTCTCATAGTATTTTACACTAACACGGAGATCTTTGAACATTACTCTGCCGTTTATGGACCTATTTGCAAAATTCTTTTGTTGTTGTGCAGGGTTTACTATGAAATTGGCCCTTTAGTCACTAAAGTGGAAACGTGATGATGCGATCCATGAGGAATCGAGGGAACTCCTCGAAATTTATATCGACACATATAGTGATTTTGACTTTTACTGAAGTAATACAAGCATATGCTACCAAAGAATAAGATGCTGTACCAAGGTATACCCTGAATCCAAAAGCACTGAACAGAACTCCTCAGTCTTTAAAGATATGCGTTAGGAAATTTCGGAATTGTTTAAAGAACTGCAAGCATATGCCACTTTGTTACTTACAGTAATCATCATCATCATCTTAATAACAATACCTAATGAAAGACTGGCGCGTATTCAATTATACATTCGATCGTTTAGTTTAGACGTTCTTAAGACGTATTAATAATAACTTAACAAGATATATCACTAAAAAGGGTGAAATTATTATTTTTAAACAAAAAATTAAACCGACTTCCAAAGTAAAAATACACAAAAAAGTATGAAATAAAACTTATTTTAAAAATAATTCCCCTTTTAAATTTGTCTATTTCTCTACATAATCTTCTTAATTTTGAAGTCGGTACCAGCAAATATGAAAGTGAGTAATTCTATAAAATATTGTAGGATATCGTTTGGGCTGGTAGCGACTTCAAAATTAAGAAGATTAAGTAGAGAAATAGACAAATTTAAAAGGGGAATTATTTTTAAAATAAGTTTTATTTCATACTTTTTTGTGTATTTTTACTTTGGAAGTCGGTTTAATTTTTTGTTTAAAAATAATAATTATGTTTGCTATTCTATAACAATGCTGAGATTTCCAAACGTATTATAAAAATCCTTTATAGACTGGGGAGTTGTGTTTAGTGCTTTTGGATCCTGGGATGTGTGGACCTGTACGTCTGTCATTATTAACATACACTACAGATCCTATTACTAGGTCTACCATTTGGTGACAGTGGAATCAACTTAGGAGTAATCCTTTGAAAAAAAAAAGAGATCTGAAGTTCAGTTAAAACGGCGGTGTAATAACATACTTAAATACAAAAAACATACCTGGGCACAGTCGAATAGTCCTCCTTTTTGGAAGTCGGTTAAAAAGGCGACACCAATCCCTACATAAATATACCCACGGGCCACGTCACACATTACAGGCAAATGCCAATGAAGAATGTTAATAGGTATACAAAATTGATTAAAACGATTCTCCCAGTAATGCTTGTATCTATACAAATACACTAGTTTTTGTTTCATTGAAAAAGACCGAGTATTATTGGATTTATAGACATTTCAAATTCTCGTAAATTTCGCGGCCCGTAGCAAGCGCTCGTGGAGAGTGTGACGTCACGGCACAGTGCTGGCCGAGTTACCTAGTACAAATAATGCTGGCACTCAGCTATTATTGCAGTGTTTTATATTGTTTCTCCGTACATTAAGTAATATTAAGTTTAATAAGTGTCTATTAGTATTTAGTAGTGTAATATTAGTGTATATAATATTGTAATTTATGTGCAGTAAGTACAACGGATGACGGATTTGAATTAGAAACGGTACCAGCCTGAACAACACCCTAATAAAATATTTAAAAATTATAAAATAGTTCTATTTTAACTTTCAAAGTTGGCTGGTACCGACTTCAAAATTAATATGAAGATTGGGTAGAGAAATAAATTAGAATTTCAGCCAAATTTAAAAAAAAATAGTTTTATTTCATGCTTTTTTTTGCATTTTTACTTTGGAAGTAGGTTTAATTTTTTGTTTAAAATAATATTTTTTCCCTTTCTATTGATATTTGTAAAATATTAAAACATTATAAGATAGTTTAAAATAAACGATCGAATGTATAATATTGAATACGTGCCATTAGGTATTGTAAATAAAATGATGATGATGAAGATTACTGATTACATACTGGCATATGCTTGCAGGTTTTTAAACAATGCCGAAATTTCCAAACGCGTATCTTTAAAGAAAGAAAGTTCAGTGCTTTTGGATCCAGGGTATACCTTGGAGCAAAATTAACTTTTTAGTTTTTTAGTAACATATGCTTGGACAACTTTAGAAAAGTTTCAATCACCATTAGGGAATATTATTCGAATATTCGAATATTCGTTTTATTCGAATATTCGACGATTTTATTATTCGAATATGACTGGATTCAATATTCGAATATTTCGAATAAAACGAATAATAAAAATATTTTACTTATTTTTCAAAAACATGTTAATAATAGTAATAAACTTGTACATAAACCGGAAAAGTTTCGTTATCCATACATTATTTTTATTATTTATTAATATTGTCGTCAATAATGTCCTAAAAGAGATTTTACTACACTGTTTGTGAAAGAATAAAACTGTTTTTAAATTTAAAAAAATATTTAAGGTGAATACTTCCTACAGGCCTCAGGGAAAGAAATCCATACTCAGACGCTTGTCAAAATAACCTAACCAAGAGCGTGTTAGGACGTCTCTAAGGAGGACTCTGTTACTTTAAATCGTAATACGATTTTTAGTTTCTTAATCTTACTGTTCGATTTTCTTCAAAATAACGTTCCTAAAGAGAATTTACCATGATCTACCGGCATGTAAAATTGTAAGTTCCTAATCCTCATAGTTCAGAAATGAAACCAATTACTTGGAAAAAAAGAAAAACCAGGCCGGTTACTTGGAAATGGTTGACTTTGTATAAGTCATGTATAAAACTTTGCCTTTTTTTTCATGTCATGTATAAAATTTTAAAAGAAATATTTTTTAACACACACTTCACATGTATGGAAAGCCACAAAATTCACGTTCAAAAAGTAATAAGAAGAGTCTAATAAATAATATAAAATAAACACATGAAGCTGATGAATAATAGCTAAGAGCACTTTCCATAGCGTCAGCTTTTCAAAACTATTATTTTTATCTTTAAACAAAAATTAATCATTTTAATGTTAGTCTTTAAGACTAAATTTACATGTTATATAAAATTGTGGTTTTGAATATCTCCTCAAGGCCTGACAACAGCTTGGAGGAGCATTGTCATACTGAAAAAGAGGTTTTGGAACCGAGTTATGCAACATTCTCCCATTCTTATATCAGGGCGTGTTTTAGTGCTGGAGGCTACTGACTGTAGATGACAATTTGCGGCTTCTGACTAACCTTCTAAGCTCATCTCAGGGTATACTTAATCAGGTTGAGGCGAGGACATTAAAGATAATCTTTAAGAATCTCTTGACCATATATTTCTCTAGGTAGAGGTCCAATTGTCATGACCACATACTCAGTGCGAATTCCTGAAGGTATGCCAGTCCATTGTATTACTCTGCTTGAGCATACTGGACTCTATCTGAAAAGTAGGCTTGAAGATATCGCCTAACAGGTCACGTTTACTTAGCCTCCCTTCAGAAGTTCACTTTAACTTGTGAAGTTAAAGTGAGTAAAACCACTCATCTGGGACCAAAATTCTGGACCATTCTCGATCATTTTTTTGTGTGTTCACGGACGTATCACAGTGTTGCTACATGATAGGTTGATCGGGCTCTCGAGTTTGGTCTGGAGGTGAGGCCACTCGCCCTTCGCCTCGGTCTTTAGGATTTCAGATTCACTGTGCTGTCAGTAACATAGTCCCATCGGGTCTGAAGAAGCTGTTTCTGAACTTAACTGCATTTAAGTGTTGATTTTCAACAAGTAGAAACAATTTAACGGTTTTACCGAGCGCTGAGTCTGCAATTAAAGTCTTACACGGCCTTGTCAAATGTTTTTCAGTCTCTTTGTACCGTCGCTTTATCTTCTGAATGGTTTTCCAGTCTCTTGTACCGTCGCTTCATCTTCTGAATGGTTCGAAACATGACACACTCCGTTCTTGCAATCAACGCCTGATGCCTACTTCAGTACTGATGCCTAGTTTCAGAATAATCATTAACACATTCTTCAGACTATGATACAATTTTCAAATCTACTGCTGTCTAAATTCCTTTTTGTAATAAGGCTCATCGTTGAAGAAAAAATTGAAAACATAAAGAGACCAAAAACATGGTTAACTTGAAAATGGAAAAAGGTTATTTTTGTTTTAAAGATTTTCCACTAACTTTTTACCAACTATGAAGTTTCTTGTTATTAATAACGTAACATTATATTCTTTTTTGAGTGCTTTTATTTTGACGGTTTATCTTGTTTACTTATTCTTACTACGGTTTATATACACATATACCGAAAGTGGATGATGGAGAGCCGCTTCGCTACGTTGAATGTAAGAGTAGGAATGGATGGTAAGAATGAAAGTGCGAAACAAGTATGTAAGGATCGTAGCAAGGGAAAGAAGTGGTCTCTCCCTACCCCTACGGGAAAGAAGCAGTTTTTACCTACCCCTACGGGAAAGAGGCGTGATTATATGTATGTATGTATGTATGTAACGATTAGGTCTGGAGCAGATCATTATGACAGCACGATACTCTTGTGTTTGAATTTTCAGCTGCATTATATTAGAACAGAGTACTATTTACAGTGCATTCCGATTTCTGTGCAGTGTTCCAATTCTGCAAATATATTTCTCTCCAATCTTGAGCAAACTGATATATAAATAATAAAAAAAAATCTGTAATATTAGTGTTCTTGATATATTAAATTATACTACCAAAAGCTTAATTTTAAATCGATTATCTATGTTGAATCGATTCAAATAAAAACCAGAAAATACGAACCTCTAAAACAAACCCCAAAAATTCTCTCCTAGAGGATCTTTTCCTTAATTATTGGGAGAAACCCCTTAGTTGGCAACCAAATGCATGGTCTGCTCTGGAGCAATGTCAGTCTGACTTTTGAAACGGTTTAGGTCTGGATGTAAACCGTTTATATGTTAATAGTTTTAAAAAGTTAGTGCAATTTAGTATTTCAAGTTTGAAACTTAAAAGAAGTTTATTTTTATTAAAAAAACGTTGACTTTTTTAGTGTAATTTGTGAAACACTTCACATTTTAATATTATTAAATATGCTGGTATCTATAAACGCATTATGTTACTTGTATTTAAAGTTTATTACCAATATTCGTATTATTCGAATTATTCGAATTTATTCGAATAGTGTTTAGCCATTATTCGAATTATTCGAATAGTAAAATTTGTCGAATAATAACATTCCCTAATCACCATTATATGTACACATATGGACCATTCCATATGTGTACATATAAATTTCGATGAGTTCCCTCGATTCCTCATGGATTCCATCATCAGGCAACACCTATACTAGCAGAAGGTGTTGCATCAGGTCATCACTATGAGTATTATGTCAAAAGGACCAATTTGGGATTATACCCTATACATAAAAAAATAATTTTGAAAATCGGTCCACAGACGGCGGAGTACCTAATCGTTGAACATACAAAAAAATAAAACAATTTAGTCTATATATACAGCCGAATCCTTTTTTTGGAAGTCGGTTAAAAAGGGCAATCGGATAACCTACCTAAAACACATGATTTTCTAGCATGTAGGTAAGACTTTTTAACTTTAATAGTAAGTTAAAGGTACGGGCGACGCGGTATTACCAGGGGGGTGTCACTACGCCGTTCCGCCGCCGCCGAGCTACAAGTACATATCGAGACTCCCCAACGTTGGGGCGATTCAATGGTAGGGATGCTCGATGTTGCTAAAACATCGATGTTGGCATCGATAATGACATCGATAGCTTATCATCGATGTTCGATATTTATCGAGCTCTAAACATCGATGTCAGGCAACATCGATGTTTTTTTGCAAACGTCTTCACGGCCGTCCGTCATCAATACATCTATACTACTAATATTATAAATGAAAAAGTGTTTGTCCGCCTTTCACGCCAAAACTGAGGCACAAAGGACATAGGATACTTTTTATCGCAGGGAAATGTACGGTTCCTGTGGGATACTTTATTTACAGTTTGACGTAAAAACTACTAGGCCGATTATCATGAAATTTGGCACTGTATATATAAAGTAGAACATGGAGAAAGACATTAGCTACTTTTTATCGCGGGATATATAAGGTTCCCGTGGGTTACTGTCTCCGATGGCGTTGCACGTTGATATCATAATAGTGGTTAAATATTTTACCGCAAGTTTTTTCAATTGGGTTTCCGATTATGTGTGTCCGTGACATCGATGTTACGATGTTTTGAATAATGCAACATCGATGTTAAAACATCGATGTTTTATCGTCTAACATCGATGATCATCGAAAATCGATGATCATCGAGCATCCCTATTCAATGGTTGCCACTTGCCACGCACTGACCGGCCGTGGCGCACGCGCGTGCCTCTTACGCAGTACGACTCACTTTACGTCGCAAACGCGTGTCATATTTGAATTGGCAAAAATATGTATCCAAAAAAATACTGCATTGCAGCCGATTGTCGGAACAATGAAAAAGATAGCAATTGTCCATTTTTCTCGGTTCCGGCAAGTGATAAAGAAAGCGAAAGGTACGATAATCGTTACCTACTCATTTATATCTACTGTCATGGTACCTAAATCTATAACAATAATTCTTAAATTTTAATTAAAGAATTAAATATACACACAAAAGTTTTATATTATATGCTTATTTAAAATAGGTGGTAGGTAGCTGCATATACATACATATAATCCATACCTACATCAAAAGAAAATCACGTGTCGTGTCTGTGTAAAGTGTAAACTGATTTATATGTTCGGTATTAATTTACCTAATAGGTAGGTATAAAAGTTTCCGCATGTATACCTTGCGTGGTATTTATGTTCGGTCGGTATGTTGTATGTTATCTATATAATATGTATTATATCATTATTATATATATCGTCGTCTAGTACCCATAGTACAAGCTTTGCTTAGTTTGGGCACTGAATGTGTTAAATCTGATAGTATAATCAAAGATATTTAATTAAAGTATTGACAAGTGACAACCTTATTTTCGGAATATCTGACAAGGTGTGGAATAATGTCGACCTTCGCGCGGCGCAAGAGAGCTCAATTTCGGCTGCTCGCGTGCGGTCCGTTTGTTAATAATAATTATATAGGCACATAAAAAGGCGGCATTTGTGAAGATCAAAACAGAGAGACTTCTGTACTTTGTACTATTATTTATTCTGTGGTATTACTGAGCGAGTATTGCGATGTATTGTGCAGTGACGTCATCGTCCCGAGCGCCGGCCTGGTGGAATCTCGAGTCGCGCACTTACTTTGGAATTAAATATCTCGGAAACTATACGGCGTATCGAAATAATTTTTTCACTCATATTTTTTATTTTCAACTGAGTTTACGGAGAGCTAAAAAACAAAATTTGTGAACATTCTTCATTAAGGGGAATATTTAGTTCTACATAATAATGAATAATATAATATGACAAATTTAAATAATCATATTTATGAATTATATGAACAATTAAATTTTAATTACTTCAGCTAAATGCTAATTAATATTGTATAAAATATGTAATTGTCCTCCGAAAGTTTTGATTAATGGATATTACTAATAATGCGATGCAGTTTTGTAGATTTATTGTAGTATTTAATTTTGGTTACTTTATGTAATAATTCTTGCTGCTAACTTACCCTCCGGACAAGTCTAAGTGGCATAATGGAGCGTATAACAATCAATATTTTATGTTTCATGTTAATAATAAAAAAGTACTTAATCTAGATAAGTTGGACAGTGGTAACTACTACCACTAAGTAACCACTATTAGTTTCGATAAGCGCGAGAGAATAGAGAAGTGTAGAAAGCGCGACATACTGCTCTCCTGCGCGTGTATCTTTCGAAACATTACACAAAACATCGAAACATTGGGGCGTGGCTATACACATTTGCGTAGGAATAAAGAATGTTTTTGTTTTCGAAGTAATGTTTTTGATACTGTCCTCGGTACATTTTGTTTTCGAAGACGGACGGAAAACATTCCCGCGTGGGTAGAAAGGGGAAGAAATGTTTCATTTCATAACAACAGAGTGGCAATTCTGCAAAATAAAATCTGCATTAATACAATTACGATCAAGTCCCGACATGACACGCTAAACCTCTCAAAAAGTGGTGGAATGCGCTCTGATTGGTCGAAACGTCATAAAATCCGTTCATGGTAACATTTCGCTATACTTTCAATTTAAACAAAGTAAAATGAAGTCTACTTTAAATACGAGAATTGAGGTTCTGTTCACATCACTCACATGACACCTAAGTACAGGTTTTTTAGGATTATAGTTTTGCTTGCTGTGATTTTCGTGTTTGTTTTTGTGATCGCTCTTAATATATGGTCTAACTTAATTAAAAAACATAAATTTTGGCA
Organism: Glaucopsyche alexis; assembly: GCA_905404095.1. Lineage (NCBI taxonomy): Eukaryota > Metazoa > Arthropoda > Insecta > Lepidoptera > Lycaenidae > Glaucopsyche > Glaucopsyche alexis. The sequence continues at coordinate 30,693,133 of FR990043.1, read as the reverse complement.
GATTTCAATTAAGAAATGCGTAAAACGACGTACATATTTATGACTTGAAAAAATTACTTTGCTTACGTCTTCCTCGTCGGAAATCAGAGCAAATGTTTTGTTTCGATCAAAAACATTTTCTGTAGCTGGAGACAGCTTGTGTATGAAAACATATGTTTTAGTTTCATGTTTTCTATGTAAGGTTTCGAAAAAACTTTCGCAGGAGTTACGCCTTAAGGCCGCGTGGACCCAATTTTACATGACTTTGAATCGATAATAAACAAACAAATAGTAACTTTAAAAAGCCAAAAAAAATACATTGTTGTTTACTTAATGTTCTTTTACAATTTGTGGTTCGAAACATAATATTGAAAACTTCACTCGATCAAAAATAATTCCGAAGAGGAGGCTAAATTTGAATATTTTTCTTTTTGTTCATGAAGTTCATGATAGTTTTACTTTCAAAAATCATATCTACGAAAAGCTAATAACTTAAAAAAGAATAATTTCTGGTTACATTTTGCATGTTGGTTTAATTATTTTAACAATAAATTAATATTGAAATGCAGCGTGCGTAAGCCGCTAGAGTCGCCCCACAGTCGCCCGCATAGATTATACAGATATATACTAGTATAGATGCGCAACTCTAAAATTGAAACTGAGTCTTGCAAAAGTTTCGGAATGTCGTTTTTAGATGGCGTTGTACCGTTTTAGTTACTATTTAACCTGCTAGATGGAAGTAGTACCGCCTGATAATTTTTATTAAACTGAAATATGGACAGAAATTAAGTTTAATCTAAAGTCGTAGACACAACAACGACCAAGTTTCTCTTTAATGGAATATGGTTACTGCATAGTAAAATGTTCGCGAGCCCTTATACATACGCCTTGTGTTAGCGCTAGCGCGATGTAGAAGTCGCTTAGTGGCATCTGTTGTGACTATCCGAAAACTTTCAAACTGTTAGTACCGGATAGTCATTTTTAGATGTCTCTGTTCTCTGTTAATTTGTGCATGTATGAGAGTTTCACCCCCCTGGTCGCCCGCTAGGCGTTGACGAGGACAGACCTATGTCAGTTTTGCCAGCGCACGCCTTACCCGCGTATTTATCGAACAATTCTTTCGTTTCTAACGCAGTGTAGGGAAAGTCAGTTTGTTTTGTTTCTTTTTATTTTTGAACTAAATTATACATATCATACACAATAACATGTTATATTTTATCGTCGCCGCGTCATTGCTTTTGCCAGATGAGACGACCTCTGAGGCTCAGTGATTGAGCGTGTTGGTGCTCAAGCCGGGGGTCGCGGGTTTGAATCCCGCCGAAGGAACAAAAAGTTTCCTGTGTTCCCGGGTCATGGATATGTATAATACAATAAAAATCTAAAGGAAAGTCAGTTTGTTTTGTATTTTTTTATGTTTCTTTTTATTTTTGAACTAAATCTATACATCTATACAGATAAATATAATTGAAGTGTCTGTTTGTAATGTCAAATTAACAGCTTATCACTTGATGCATATGAAAGTATATTCAATACTAACAATAAAATATCAATTTTTAAAATTTTTGTCTGTCCGTCTGTCTGTCTGTCTGTCTGTTTGTTCCGGCTAATCTCTGAAACGGCTGGACCGATTTTCACGGGACTTTCACTGGCAGATAGCTGATGTTATAAGGTCTAACATAGGCTACTTTTATTTTAGGGTTCCGTATAAAAAATAGGGATCCGTTTTCGTTAGTTGCGGGTAACGAAGTTATGCAAACGAAGTTGCGGGCATCAGCTAGTTATACATATAACCATACACAATAACATGTTACATTTTATTGTCACCGCGTCGTTGCTTTTGCCAGATGAGACGACCTCTGTGGCTCAGTGATTGAGCATGTTAGTGCTCAAGCCGGGGGTCGCGGGTTTGAATCCCGCCGAAGGAACAAAAAGTTTCCTGTGTTCCCGGGTCTTGGACATATAATACAATAAAAATCTATAGGAAAGTTTGTTTTGTATTTTTTTATGCTTCTTTTTATTTTTGAACTAAATCTATACAGATAAATAAAAATGAAGTGTCTGTTTGTAACTTCAAATTAACAGCTTTTCACATAATGCATCTGAAAGTATATTCGGTACTTACAATAAAATACCAATTTTTTAAAATGTCTGTCCGTCTGTCTGTCTGTCTGTCGGTCTGTCTGTCTGTTTGTTCCGGCTAATCTCTGAAACGGCTGGACCGATTTTCGCGGGACTTTCACTGGCAGATAGCTGATGTCATAAGGTCTAACATAGGCTACTTTTATTTTAGGGTTCCGTTTAAAAAATAGGGTTCCGCTTCCGTCAGTTAGGCGCAAACGAAGTTGTGGGCATCGGCTAGTTATACATATTATAACCATACACTGATACATTATCGTCGCCACGTCGTTGCTTTTGCCAGATGAGACGACCTCTGTGGCTCAGTGGTTGAGTATGTTGGTGCTCAAGCCGGGGGTCGCGGGTTTGAATACTGAAGGAACAAACATTTTTTCTGTGTTCCTGGGTCATGAATGTGTATTAAATATACTAAATATACTAAAAATCTTAAATATGTGTATAATATAAAAATTATTAAATATATTTCTGTTGTCTGGTACCCGTAACACAAGTTCTTCGAGAACTTACCACGGGACCAGATTGACTTGGTGTGAAGCGTCCATACATATATTATTGTGTTGTGTATTATGAGAAAAAAGTAGCTGATGCGTGGAGTAGCCTTAGTACATTATTGAATAAGCCAGTAAACGGTTTTTATGAATTTGTAACATCTACCATCTCCTTTGCCGTACTTTTCGTTTCTTTTTATTTCGATTTCTGTTTTTACAATAATAATAATAAATAACTCCCCACGCGACATCCGAGTCGAGAGCCAAGCTCTAACCACTAGACCACGGAGGCTGTTCTATTTACAATAAAATATAAGGATACGAGCTCAACATCTGTCATGCTTGCCTTTGCAGAACACACCAAGTCACTCGCAAGTAGGGGTTGCAATCCGGATACTTCGAAATTCGAAAAATTCGAAAAATCCGGATTTTTCGATTTTTTAAATCTTGGTTACTACTATGAAAATTACATATTTTAATTGTAATTAGTATGTACTCTAGACGTACAATATTTGAATAAGGGATATAATTAATCGAGTGAACAAAAAATAAGTTGGTGACTGCACGTGAGCATACTGTATTGCTGAATTTGGCAGCGAATTAATATGTTGGCGACTAAATTACTTCAATCAATCTTGGTTACTACTATGAAAATTACATATTTTAATTGTAATTAGTATGTACTCTAGACGTACAATATTTGAATAAGGGATATAATTAATCGAGTGAACAAAAAATAAGTTGGTGACTGCACGTGAGCATACTGTATTGCTGAATTTGGCAGCGAATTAATATGTTGGCGACTAAATTACCAAACTGGTGAAATCACTTAAGTGACAAAAAATACAAAAATCGGCAGATAAAAAGTAGCGAAATTTAATCCAATTAGCACCGATAAGTTGGTGACCATTGTACCATGTAAGTAGCTAATAAAGATTTGATTGATAAATTAATACATACATACATACATACATACATACATACATATAATCACGCCTTTTTCCCGTAAAGGGGTAGGCAGAGACCACTTTTTGCCACTTTCTACGATCCTTACATACTCCTTTCGCTTCGTTCACTTTCATTCCCACCGTCCATTCCTCATCTTACATTCAATGTAGCGAAGCGGCTCTACATGGTCCGCTTTTCACCTCCGCGAGAAACGAGACGTGATGGGTGGTGAACCACATCGCCACCATTTTGGATAATTAAATTATTTTTATGGTTATCCGTTGCGTTTCCACGGATTGGTGGAGAGGGTAGGAATAGGGAAAGGGAAGGAAATAATATATTAATATATTATTTTATAATAAATATATTAATAGCTAAATTAATAGCAGCTAAAAATTCAATTTGCAAGCTACGGAAAATCCCAGTTTTGGATACTATTGGAGGTTTTTTTTTCTTTGGTATGGGTATCGTTTTCAAGGTTTTTGGAGGTACAGAATAATATGAAAATAAAATCCGTTTTAAAATTCCAAAATGGCGTATATTTTTTTTTATTAAAAATGGATGTCTTTTTCCATGTTTCATATGCTGATTATAAAATTGTCTTCCAATTTCATTTTCCAAAATGGAGACTATCCAATCTTCGTAAAATTAACATGTAGTTTGTAGAGGTACCAGCTATGTAAGGTATAGAAACTTTTCGAAATTCAGGATTTTCAAATTTCCTTTTTTGGCATTCATGAAAAAAATATGCGATTTCCGGGTTAAGGGGGAGGAAATTTTTATTATTTTTCCAGTAATAGTATTATTTTTCCGTTTCTAAAATAGAAGCGATTTTAGAAAAAAAATATGGCAATGTTCTACTTTGACACGAACAGTGTATAAAGCTATAGAAATTTTGGAAAATTCAGGATTTTCAAATTTCTTTTTCTTCCATCGTGAAGAAACTATGGTGTTGCGAGGTTCTTAAGGGGAGGAAATTTTCATTATTTTTTCAATAGGATGCACCGTTTCCGAGATAGAATCAATTTTATAAAAAAAAATTAAATGCTCTACATTGAGATACGAGGGAGGGAGGGGATAAGCTATAGAAATGTTGGAAAATTCAGGATTTTCGAATTTCTTTTTCTCTCATCTTGAAGAAAATATATGGTTACGGAGTTATTAAGAGGGAGGTAATTTACATTATTTTTCAAGTAGGATGCACCGTTTCTAAGATAGAAGCCACTATAGAAAAAAAAATACGATAATGCTCTACTTTGAGACACGAACGGTGTAAAACGTTATTGAAAATTTGGAAAATTTAGGATTTTCAGATTTTTTTTCTTCCATCATGAAGAAAGTATGATGTTGCGGAGTTTCTAAGGGGGAGGAAATTTTCATTATTTTTCATTAGGATGCACCGTTTCCGAGATAGAATCTATTTTATTAAAAAAAATATAAATGCTCTACATTGAGATACCGGGGCCGGGATGCATAAAGCTATAGAAATGTTGGAATATTCAGGATTTTCGAATTTCTTTTTCTCCCATCATGAAGAAAATTTGAGGTTGCGGGGTTACTAAGGAAATTTAAAATGGATGACTTTTTTGTAATCAGCACCCCCAGAAACCAACTAAGGGACAACCATATTATTTTTATAAAATTAAGTATGTCCGCCATATTGGAATTTCAAAATGAATGTCATTTTCGTATCCAGCACCCCCAAAACCCTGGTAACGACACCTATGTTAATTTTGCGAAAAATGAATAACCGTTATTTTTAAATTTCAAAATGAATCTACCCAATATCTACACCAAGTCGAGGAAAAGAAAATTGGGAATTTTGTACGCTCCTTTGTTTTTTTTTATGTGCGCTGGTTTTGCTGCTTGTATGTTTTTTGAGTTACCTACATTATGGAAAATATATGTACCTATTCTTAAATTAAATGTGTACTCACAAATTGTCGCCAAGATGGTTATTTGTTCGCTAATATAATATCAGTCTGCCAGTTTGGAATATTCAGTGGTATTATTTAGTCACCAGATTTGTAATTTTTTATTCCTTACATTCTTTAGCCAACATGGTAATTTAGTATTCAATATTCGGTATTTTCACATCCAAAATTTAATTGTTTTGTCGTGATTGTTTTAAAAACTTACGGATTTTGTCACGGTTTACGTTTTACGGTTACGTTTACGTAACGCGACAAAATCCGTAAGTGTTTAAAACAATGAACAATATTCGCGTAAACATAAGAAATAAATATGTTTTGTCGTGAGTTTAAATACATGCCTTTGCATAATTTGATATTATTTGTTGTCCTGTTGAAATTGTTGACACATTTTTCCATTTATTCAAGTTATTTGGTAGAACATAGTCAATCCATTAAATGGAGATGCGAGGGATGAAGATCTGTTAAAATATTATGGCCGCTATATATGTATATGTATGGACTGTTTCTAAGATACTTACAATTTTATATTTTTTCAGTAGTAGTACAGTTCAGTAATAGGTGATCCAATTTATAAAAACACTGAATATGGTTTCAGTTTCAATTGCACAAGTAGTAAGAAGTATAATAAGCAAATCCAAACCCAATTAAAGCTTTGTATTTTTATATTTATTGAATTCTTACTAACGAAAGTCGAAACATATTATTGCAATTTTAATTTCTACAATCATAGAATGCCAAATTAATATGACAGCTTAAAAAGAAATGTAGTGGTTTAACTATATTTAATTATCTTCTAAATAATGAATATCTAAGTCCAAATACCTAAATATTATCTCTATGATATCAGGAAGAAGTTTTGGAGTCGATAATACCTGACTGGTTGGTTTAAGATTAGAGAGAGTTTTGCCGAACGAGTCAGTAGCAAAACTAAATGAAAATCAACGCTCCTGTTTTTGCGTAGAAATAATTATTTTTAGATAATATTTTAAAGATAAGATATAGGTGTCAAAAATAGCACCAACGATTTGTGTAAACCACTGTTATTTTTTTAAGTAATGTAGTTTTCATCTTATAGCTGAAACTTCAAAGTGCAATGAAGAGTAAGATGTTACTGTTTATTTGTAAGTAAAATGTTAAAATAAAGATCTTACAACAGTTATAGGTTTTAAATTTTGCTTCGAATTGCTTATTGTACTTCTGTTAGTTACCGAGGGAATTAAAAACACCATTTACGTGTTTAATTATTACCCAAACAGGTGGGTGATTTTTACTTTCAATAACTCAAAAGTGGTCCAATTTCGTCCATACAAAATTATTTGTTCAGCCCCATGCTTCAAATGATTTATCTTCACTCCCCGGATCTCGATTTAAAGGATTTTCAGTTTCCTACGTTTTATTAAACTGTATTAATTTTCCTACGTTAGTACTTTCACATAGAAATGGAACTTTACGAAAACGGTAGTGGTGAATATGTAAAAAAAGCGTTAAAAAGATTACAGGCTATTCCAATTTTTTATAATTCTTTCTGCTGGAACATTTAGTAAATAACAATATATACATACCTTATTTAAAATAAAATACTAACTATAAAACTGTACATTGTAGGATTTGAAACGTAATCAAAAATATTTCTAAAAATGAAAAAATTAATATAATTAAGTATATAATTTTGATATAATCTCATTATGTTTTTATTTATTCAGATTGTAATTCTAATACTTACAACTTAAAATCAGAATTTATTTAAATTAAATTATAAAAAAGTAACTCTTTTTTTTACTAATGAGTGTAAGTTTTGCTACAACATAGTAGTAAAATAAACATTAAAGTTTTATAAAATATGCAACAAATTTAAAAAAAATGAAAAAATCTGAATTATCCGGATAATCCGGATTTTTGGGAGAAAAAATTCGGAAATCTGGATTTTCAAAAAGTCAAACGTTTGTGGAGGTTTGGATTTTGCGGCAAGTGGCAAACGTGCGGACTCGGCAGTAGGAATACATTTTTTGCAAGTGTCTGCCTAAGTAGTTACCATCAAATCGTCAGCACCTACCTGATACAGTATTATTATCTCACGAAACGACACGTACTTTAGTGACCACACGAGCTAACGATAGGTACTCGTCTCCATGCACACATCGAACACAGCGTGTTTTTATACTTGTAACAGAACACACTGCATAGAAACTGTCAAAATAATTGAATAAAATTTAAGCATTTCTTACTTAGGTAGGTACCTACCTATAATATCTATTCAAATTATGTGTGCTATGTGTTGCATTAAAACAGTTATCTATGGATTTTATTATCTTTTTCAATACAAATAATAAAATAAGATGACCTACTGCCGACACGTCTACACTGTAACACTTTGGGTTCATGTAAGTTCACGCCGGCGACGTAGGCGCGCGGCTCGCTTTGCGGCAATTGCGGGCAACTCTTGGAAGCGTTAAATGCCTATTTCGCTTGGTCTACGCGGCCTTAAAAAGTGGTGCCAGTAAAGGCTAAGCGCGCACCATGATTTTTTTGATGTGCGATTATTTTGTAGCAAAAATGTTACATACATTTCTGCGACAAAATAATCGCACATATGCGCGCACATACAAATAAACTCATACGTTGCATTTCTTTCTGCGACAAAAAAATCGCACTACAAAAAATCGTGGTGCGCGCTCCTCCTTAGTCGCTTTTTAGGGTCCCGTGCCCAAATGGTAAGAATGGGATTATATTACTGAGACTGCACTGTCCGGGCTGTATCTCGTGAACCGTGATAGCTAGACAGTTCATTTTTTTACTGGCGATGTATTTTTGTTATCACTAAAACAACTAATACTTACCAGTAACATAATAAAATATAAATATTTAAGGGTGGCTCCAATACAAGATATTTAGTACGGAATCCTTCATGCGCGAGTCTGGATCGCACTTAACGGTTTTACACCTTGTTGTCATACAGTAGGCCCTCTCATATTAAAAATAACGCCTACTTTTAATTTTATAGATGCATGCCAACTTTGTAATTGCGCATACGTAAAGTACGGAGGTTTAGTAGGTCATCAAGAATATTATAGATTATGATATTATGATATTGAAGGGTTTTTATTTTATTTAATAGCTGCTAATTTTTTTTAAGTTATGCAATTCAATTTTCAACAATGCTTGTAGATATCGAAGGCAAAAAAATATTTGGCCATGGACTGGGATCATCTGTTGGTTACAATGTAGGTTTTGTCTTCAAAAGTAGGTTTATAACGTTGCTCATATTAATTTTGTGTTCTTGCGTACATATATTTCTAATTAAATTTAACGTTTTTACATAAAAAATTAGGCTGAGCGATGATACATATCTATCATGTGGTTCAATGTAATGTTCGTACATTAAATTATTAATTGTGTGTACACAGATTAGATAATCTTATTTACATAATTATTAAAGTTAGGCGTTGCTAATTATTTCCTCCTTAGAATTACTCGGCATGACGACGGCGGCATCAGGCATGTGATGTCAAAACAGAGCACAGTGTAGACGCATCTTCTGCACAATTTAAGTCTCTGTAACATTTTGAACATCGGGTTATACCAGTTTTGTCGTAAAAAAACTTTCTTATTTTGATTTCTCGTACCTTTTGCAAAGACAACTTATAAAAACCTCAGTGCACTTAAGATATGGATATTTCGATATGGATTATTATTTTAAGGTAAATAATCTCGATAATTTTTATCCTTGAGAACATGGTCGTACCCTGGGTTCTGGGCCACAGTGTGGCAAATATTTTTTATATGAGCTAGATACATTATATATATTAGAATAAAGAAACTTAAATTAAAATAGGATATAAATTCTTTAATTAAGTATACTGTATAGTGTATACAATAGCTATTTTTAAAGTAACTTTCGAGTTTCTTCAAGCAAAACGATTTATGACGTGTTCCGTAAAATTTATCAACGAGAGTATAGTTAGTAGGGACGTTAACATTATCTCCCTGCCCCCTGCCCCCCCCCCCCCCTCAGGGGTACACCCATGTTGTTGCCCATGTTAAATATATTTTGTAAAATGAATTTTTCCATTCAGTCTCTTGGAGGCAGTTTGGTGCGTGAACTACAGTTTCCCAGTCGGGTTCAAGTTCGGAGCCGCGACAGCAGCTCACCAGGTGGAAGGCGCATGGAATGTCAGTGGTGGGTTACCGGTCACATTCTATAATCGTTTACCCTAGTCACGTAAGAAGCTTTGTGAATTTGTGGACATTACAGTATTCTAACTGTTACAGATAAATCCCGGAGCATCTGGGACGAGGTGATCCACACGCACCCTGAGAAGGTGGTGGACGGCTCCAATGGTGACGTGGCGTGCGACAGCTACCACCTGTGGCGACGTGACGCGCAGATGGCTGCGAACCTCGGGCTGGACTTCTATAGGTGAGCTTGTGAATATTTACAAAGGTTATGAACCTGAGGCGTGGTGCACACATTTATATGTAGCATTTTGCATTATTTTTCATACATAAAATATACATAAGGATAAGGTGTCATCAGTCGGAAAGCCCACCTAGAAAACCTGCAATTACAATCAAGTCCCGATACGCTTAAACTTCCAAACCGATATTCTCGTAGTTATAATTATTTTTCTGAGATTCTCGAAAACGTTAAACAGCGTTTTGATTGGACCAAACTTTCCGAAATTTGTTTATGATAAGAAGTCGCTTCACTAATATACCATAATCACCATCAAAGTAAAATGACACTCTACGTTAAATACGAGAATTGAGGCTCTGAATTCGGAACCTCAATTCTCGTATTTAAGGTAACAATTCAAACAGTCAATTTTACTTTGTTTGGATTGAAAGTGTAGCGTCATATTACCGTGAACGGATTTTATGACGTTTCGACCAATCAGAGCGCGTTTCACGTTGGGACTATAAGCGTGACTTGATTGTAATTGTATTAATGCAGGTTTTATTTAGCAGATTGCCCCTCAGATGTCGATCTATTCTTTCCTCAATGTAAGGAGTATTTAGTTTTTATTCACCACGTCAATAAGTTAGTATTATATGGTATTTAAATGCAATGCAGATTATTTTGCTGTTTTTCCTTCGCAAAAGGAAAATTATTATTTGGTAAGCTCCACTACTCGATATTCTACACCCTCCCTAATGGAACTCAAATGACCTGTGCTGGGCACACTGGATCACTAATGGTTTTTAGATTTTGAAAGCACTTAATTTACAATCTTTGTGTACCTATTGACAACGTTGACAAAGTGCTAAAATAAAATCTAGATTCTTTGGGTGCCCTACCGTATAAAAGTGAGGATGTTTTTTCCGTGCGTCTACCCCTCAGATAAAGTAAAACAGTCTACCCCATAGTGTGGGTTGTTTACGTCATTAAAAGCAGCCTTCTAAGCGTTTATCAATCTGAATTTAGAACTGGCCATAGTGCTATAATTATTGATTTATGGCCCTAGTCAAAGATTTCAAAACTAAGGATAGGCTATTACGTAAATTTGACAGAACAAATCTTCATACAAGAAAAAGTCATTACGCCATTTTGGTTTTCACCAAAATACCGAATGAAGTACCGAGTCATGTCAAAATGGTCCCAAAAACTCCAAAAAGTGAGACTGATGATGATGTTTTAAATAGTATTTAATAATTAATTCTGGATAGTATTAAGTATAATAATTTAATTTAGATAGGTAATAGGTATAATATAATACTAGGTTTAACTTTTATTACTTAATATGAAAAGTTATTAGTTTTTTTTTACATGATTATTAAGATTTGTGTATTATAATATAAAAAGTAGGTAAATAATACGTAAGTATAATATTATATTAAAATAATATTCATTTTATGTTAATACTAATAGGTAGGTAATGCAAAAATTAAATATAAACATGCAATGTTTAAATGGGATTTTTAGTTTTATTATTGGTTATGTTTTATTTTTATATATTACTTTTTTCACTGTGTATTTTTATGATAATATTTTTCCATGCCAAGCTTAGCTCGTCTTGGTTACCGTGCCTCCATATTCTATTATAGATATCCTACTTTTGAAAAATAAAACCATGAAAGGACAAATAAATAACTAATAATTATTTACAACACGATTAAAAATGACATCAATTAAACTAGGTATGGTTAAGTTTTCTAGTTTAAAAATCGTCAACACAATCTAGATCACAAATAATAGAATGACTGCAGGTCAGATGGTATCACTAGTGTTAAGCTACTAGTAACCATAATATTTATATTTTACTAGCTGTTTCCCGCGGCTCCGCCCGCGTAAATATAGTATCGGGTATCCCGCGGGAATACTGTACTTTTCCTGGATAAAATATCTTGTCCTTTTTCGGGGCTCAAAGTATGTCTATACCTACCAAATTTCATAAAAATCGGTTCAGCTGTTAAAGCGTGAAGAGGTAACCGACAGACAGACAGATAGACACACTTTCGCATTTATAATATAAAGTTTAGATATCGATATAGAAGTATAGGTTGATTTAGGTATTAAAGTGCTCATTGCCAATGCCAAATCACTATTTATTATAATAAATTATAAAAATAAACACAATATAACACGATTAAAAATAACGTCAATTACTTAGTAAACTTACTTAGTAATAATAATAATAAATTATTATTACAGTCGTTGTTTTCATGGGAAATTGTTATTTTTATCCTCAACTTACATTATAGCGAAAAACTGATTAAAAATAGAACATCTGATAGCGCGGCCCGCGCTATCGCCAAGTCTTATATTGAGGTGGTTCGGTCCCCGTACAAAAAAAACAATCGACATTAATTAGGTAATTTCATACTATTAGTACATAAATTTATATGCACATCTATTTATTTTGCAATACAATTCCCGCAAACTTTATTTCACACGGAAGTCACATTTTTATTAAATTTTTGATAAAAAGTGACATGAGTTACAAATGTCACTTTTTGTCGAAAATTCAATAAAAATGTGACTTCTGTGTGAAATAAAGTATTTTAAATATGTTTTGCGGGAATTGTATTGCAAAATAAATAGATGTGCATATAAATTTATGTACTAATAGTATGAAATTACCTAATTAATGTCGATTGTTTTTTTGTACCTACGGGGACCGAACCACTTTAAGCGGCCGTAACTATCTTTTCTCGAAGCATTTCGCGGCTTTTTCGGGCCCCGTATTTTCGTTTCTAATAAAGCTAGCTGTCTGAATTTTTGTCGCAGAGAAGTCGTTAGCGGCACAAGCTATCGTTTTGAATCTCATAATAATTGAGTGCATAGTTTAGGAGATATTAAGCGACAAAAATCGTGATTTTGAAAGATATAGATAGAGAATAAGCAAAATTAAAAGTATACTTCCAGCAGGCTTAGAAATTTCAAATTTGCTGTGAGGCTAGGTTATTAGCTACATATAAAGGGAAAATACAGAAAAAGTAAAAGTTCTGAAAAAAAAATAGTATTTTTAATTCTACGAATGCACAGGAACGAAATGTATGAACACAAGTTCACTAACTTTGTAATCCTTATCTATTTAAAGAGCAAACCAGAAAAATTTAGGAATGGTAGGTTATTTTAGGTTCGAGTAGATGCTTCCAGATGAATGGACCGACTTGACCGGATAAATAAGACGGCCTCCTAAAAAACCGATGGGAAATAGCACTTGCGTTGTTTCGTCGTGTCCTATACCAGTGGCCCAAAGTGGGTTTTGAAGATCGAAAACACAAGTTTTTACAAATTACTTATTATATTAAATTAGTTATTACTTACAATTAGTAGGGTAAATACGCCAAACGTCGGCCCCCCTCCAATCCTCGGCCGTCTGCACATTTTCAGCTTGCATTCATTCAAAAGGTAATTAAGTGGTAATTTTTGCACTGAAATTGCAAGCTTAGTTCATACTCTTTAAGTGCAAACCGTTACTATCCGATTACGTCACTTGCACTTCGCACACTGAGCGTCAGTAGCGATAGCGTCGTAGAAGCATTGAAGTTCGTAGTTAAAGCAGCTTACTTGCTGTGAATATCCACGATTCGGGGATTGATATTACAACGGTAAGACATTTCTTTTTTTGGTTTTTAGCTTTGCTATCACTAAAAAGGTATTTTTACTATATTTTGAGATAGTTTTTTCAACGTTTTGCGTATTGGTTTTAAGGGAAAAATAGGGGGCCGTCATTAGAATACCAGTTTCGACTGAAAATCGGAATCTCGGCCGGGGCCGACGTAAGGTAAATGCAGTATGTTTTACAAAGTCTATTGGACTTACTACTACGCATTCCATTGTCTTAATAGTAAAATTTGTAACGCTTTTATGTTAATAAATATATTTTACGTTCAATCGCTAAATACCGGCCAGGGTTGTATTAGCTGAATCTCGAGAAATAAGCTATACGAAACAGGGGCCGACTTTGGAAATATTAAAGATCGTAATATCGGCCAACCTAAGAATCGAATGCTACTGTACAGGTAATCATTTTTGTACTTTTCATTGTTTGTGTAGGTACTGGGTAGTCATTTTTTAATTTATTTATCAAACTTGCTGTCTCAAAATTGAATTATGTATTATTATAATTTAATAATATTATAAGAGGTTACACGCTATGCCCGGCCGACATTTGGGAAAAACGCGACCGACCATTGGGCCGTGAACGGCCGACTTTAAGGTTTTTTCGTTTTCGACGCATTTAAACCTTAATACTTTTTCCGTTTAGTAGAAAAGTCAACCATATGCCTATAAATATAAAATAGATTTATTAACCTGTCTAAAACCGTATAACAAGCTATGCTTTCGTTTCAAACTGATGGATACGGAGCGATCTAAAGTTAGAAAATCCGTAAGACATTTAGCGTATTTACCCTATATTGAAATTGTTACAACTCCTTACCACCAGAGGTTGCTGGTTTTAAAGATCGCGAACACACTTGTAAGTGCTCTGGTGTTGCAGATGTCCATGAGCGACGGTAATTGCTGCAATTATGGAATAGATCTGGAAATGAGCATACGGATCGCCTTATGGTAAGCATAGGGCGACTCGTTTGCACACTTAGACATAATATGAAACACCAGAGGAGTTACAAGTACGTTCCCGGTCCGTAAAACCACCAACCACTGATGATAAGAAATTACTACAATTTCTTATCATCTGGCGATCGGCTTGCTCGTTTCCAGATATATTCCATAATAATATTAAAACGATTAATCACCGCTCATAGACATCCGCGTCACCAGAGGAGTTATAAGTGCGTTCACGGTTTTTCAAACCCCAAACGCATGGAGGATACGTTGTGTTTCGCCGCATGAAGAGAGTATCGGTGGCCCAAGGGACAGTTGGTGTTTAACACCGGGAGCACACTTAGAGCTCCTCTAGCGTTGCGGGTATCCACGAGCGGCCGGTAATCGTTTAATTCAGTGGTCCCCAACCTTTTTTTTACGCGGGCCACAAACCCGTTGTACTCCTGGTGTCGCGGGCCGCAACCAAAATTTTTTAGGGGCAAAAAAATATGTTGTTTAAAAGAGATGTTTGATTTTGGGCCAGCTCTATGTACACCATAGGTAAATAGGAAAAATATAAGGGAATTTCATAAAAATACGAAAAAAGTAATTTGAAGAAGGGTACGTGCGTACAAAAATGATTATTTGAAGAGTTTTTTAATGCGAGAACCCTATTTTAGGGCGGCATTGACAGTTGTTTTGACTTGACTTTTGACGTAGTTGATAGTTTTAGGAAGAGACATCTTCTTGAGTGTCATACGTCTTTCTTTGTGAAAAGTCATGTCATTGTCAAAATGATACAGTCTGACAAGGGTCTTTTGGCACGTGGACAAAAACAGAACTAACATTGCCGTCTTGTAAAATGTCACTTTTAATATTATGTATTGTTTTGTAGTTGCGACACTTACCTTTTGTCACGTGGATAAAATCAGTACTAACATCGCCGTCTTGTAAAATTTCACTTTTAGTAATAAGTATTGTTCTTATTTGCGACACTCACGCCCCCATCCAAGTGCGAAAAGATCGACGACTGCATGGGCGTAGCCAGGGAGGGGGTTTAGGGGGTTCAAACCCCCCCCGAAATGGGCCGGCTGGTCCAGTGGATGACCCATATTATACAGAGGCGTATTTAAAATTTTGCGCCCCAGGCCAATTAACATACTTTGCCGCCCCAATAACCCTATCTAAAAGATGATTTTTTAAAGTTATTTTAGAAAAAAAATCAACAGCCTAAAACAGAACTTTAATGCTAACTTGTTTGTGTTAAATGCGTTCAAACTGAGAGAGCGATGTTTTTACGCTTTACCTGTTAAAAATCTTTTATACTTTTATACTTTATACCTGTTAAAATCTTTTATACTTTTTACACTTTTAAAGCCCTGAAAGAATGTTGTACTTAAAAAAAACAATAATACCAATGGGCCTAAAACATTGTTCGCGAACCTATGGCACGCGTGCCATCGAATCCTCGAACGTATAGCATGCAACACAATATTTTTGACACGTCACTGATCACAAAATTTTGTAATTATGTACTACGAAAAAGGTGTGAAATAGGTATTAGGTAGGTATATGACAAATCTAACATAATAAGTTATTTGTCATCTATTTTGCAACATCAGAAATGACACTAATTTTACTTTAATTTAAATTACAAAATGATCCTATTTTCACTACCTACTGTGAGGGTTTTAGGGTTTAAAATTTGAATAGATTTAACTTATTAAATAGGAAAAAAAAATTAGCTCGCTCGCGTTTAACATAAGGGACATATTATTTAGTAGCGATGTTCTGTTTTAGCCCGTTCATTTTATGATATTTTTCCGAAGTTCACCGTTATTCAGTACCTATTTAAGTTTAACGATTGAATAGATTTTAACCTATAGAATGGGAAAACAATTTTGCTCGCTCGCTTCGCTCACATGTTTGGCTTGCAGAACATATTACTATAAAATTTAGTACCGACCCTAAGTAAACCCTGAAACAGGTAAAAACAAAAACGAAATGGGCGACCATTATTCTAATGTATATTATAAAATGGTCCTATTTCCACAGTCTTGTAGGGTTTAAAGTTTGAACAGATTTGAACGTTTGAACCTGTAAAAATAGGAAAAAAAATTGCTCGCTCGCTTCGCTCGCTCGTTTTTTGCTTTAAATACATATTATAAAAGTTAGTACTGTCGTTTAGTTTTAGACTATATATATTTGTATTTTTCCGAATTACACAGTCTTTCAAAATAAACCCTGAAACAGGTAAAAACAAAAAAAAAATGGGCGCCCATTTTTCTAATATATATTATAAAATGATCTTATTTCCAAAGTCTTGTAGGGTTTAAAGTTTCAACAGATATACACCCGGTTTCTGAAAGGCTGATCAACGCCAAAATTAACTAATCAGCGATCAAATCTCTTGTCAAGTGTAAATTGAGTTGCATAAAGCTTGATCAGTCGTTTAATTTGATCACCGTGTTAGTTAACAAAACTAATGCCAAATCACATGTCAAACGCTGTTTTCGGTTTCTGGAAAGCTATTTAAGGCGTAATCATAGATTAATCTTATGTCAAATCTATTGTCAACTGATCAATGTATTTCGGTGAATTAACTTTTAAAAATATTAGTTTTTCTATGAGTTTTTCCCATTTTTCCACTGATATTGTTTACAGAAGGTATTTAAAGTATTTTAACTAAGTTAATTTGGCGCATTTACCTACTTTAGGTATGTAGGTATATATTACAAATATATTTAATAGCTCCCCCCACCCATTTCGGTGACGGTGGCTGTTTTCATTGAAACCAGGCCAGTTACGCAGGAGTAATTTTTTATAGTGCCCAAGTGTGTGCGCAGTACACAAGAGCACTCTCTTTCCTTTACTCTCATAATCCAGTGGGACCTCCGTGGTCTAGTGGTTAGAGCATTGGCTCTCGACTCGGAGATCGCGGGTTCGATTCCCGCGTTGGAACAACAAAAATTTTTTCCAAGTTTGGTTAGGACAATGCAGGCTGACCTCATCTCTCATCAGACATGTCAGTTATCCGTCCCACTGTGTTATGAGAGTAAAGGAGGAGAGAGTGCTCTTGTGTACTGCGCACACACTTGGGCACTATAAAAAATTACTCCTGCGTAACTGGCCTGGTTTTAATGAAAACAGCCACCGTCACCGAAATCGGTGGGGGAGTTATTAAATATATTTATAATATATACCTACATAGTACATACCTAATGTAGGTAAATGCGCCAAATTAACTTAATAAAAACACTTTAAATACCTTCTGTAAACAATATCAGTGCTGCTCTTGTGTACTGCGCACACACTTGGGCACTATAAAATAACACCTACCTGGCCTGGTTTCAATGAAACCGGCCACCGTAACCGAGATCGGTATGGGGTGTCATTATTATTATATTATAAACGCTTCAACTAGATTTCTTTAATGCTCTATGCCTGATATGATTAATCTAATTGAATAATAATGAGTATGGTAAATAAGTAGGTAATTCATTAAACTTTGCTTACATTAATTTCACTCTTTTCACGAAATATTGAACGTAAAATTGGACGCCACACACGTGTGATTATGTTAAAAATCAAACTTCGTGTTATGTCAAGATGATCAATGATTAATAAATTTTTCTCTAATTAGCGTTTCAGAAACGCAAATTGATTTAACTATCTTGTTAACTTAACATACGCGTTAGTTGATCAACTATTTGATTAGCCTTTCAGAAACCGGGTGATAGCCTATTAAATGGGGAAAAAATTTGCTCGCTCGCTTCGCTCGCTCGCGAATAACATAAAGGCCATTATATTATTTATTACCGATGTTCTGTTTTAGCCGTTTGATTTTATGAATTTTCCGAAGTTATTCAGTGTTAATATTTTAGTTTAAAGTTTGAACAGATTTGAAAGTTTGAACCTATAAAATGGGAAAAAAAAAATTGCTCGCTCGCTTTGCTCGCTCGTTTTTGGCTTTAAAAACGTATTATAAAAGTTAGTACTGACGTTTAGTTTTAGACTATATATATTTGATTTTCCGAATTACACAGTATTTCAGGGTTTAAAGCTTAAACTGGTAAAAACGAAAAAAATAAATATTATTCTAATGTGCCCAGGGCCTCTAATAGGTTAAAGACGGCCCTGGTTATATATTGTACTTGTAGTCGTTTTATTTTCTTGAACCCCCCCCGAAACTTAAACCTGGCTACGCCTATGGACGACTGTATTATTTGGTTAATTCTGATCTAATCCGCCATGTTTTATTTTACGTTGTGTTGCTCTCCTTGACGAATTTATTTTAAATGTGCATTGAAACGAAGTGAAATAAAATAAAATAAAGGATAGGAAACAATTACTATATTATGTAGCTATATTTACATATAGTGTACATAGGGCTGGCCCACGCCTCATACATTTCTAGAACATCTCTTTTAACGATTTAATAATAGAATAACACAAGGTAGTTAAAAGAGTGAAACTAAACATTTAAGATGAGCTAACGACAAAAACTAAAATAAAATAACAAATATGTATTATAATAATTATGTTCACTCAGTGAGATTTTTGGAATTGTGAACGCTTTTTCACAACTATATCTAACAGTTACAGATTTCACGCGGGCCGCAGATAAAGGCCCGGCGGGCCGCATGCGGCCCGCGGGCCGCGGGTTGGGGATAGCGGGTTTAATTTATGGAAGAGATGTAAAAACTAACTATAGACTTACAACTATAATATTATTATCATGTGAAATGTGAATCCTACTAATATTTTGACGACCTCTGTGGCTCAATAGTTGAGCGTGTTGGTGCTCAAGCCGGGGGTCGTGGATTCGATTCGATCCCGCCAAAGGTTTTTCAGTGTTCCTGGATTATAGATGTGTATATTAAATATGTGTATAATATATTAAAAATCTTAAATAATTATGTATGTCATCGTAAAATTGTAAAAACCGTTAGATTGTAATATTAAATAAATAATAACTCCCCACACCGATCTTGGTGACGGTGGCCGGTTTCATTGAAACCAGGCCAATTACGCAGGAGTAATTTTATAGTGCCCAAGGGTGTGCGCAGTACACAAGAGCACTCTCTCTTCCTGTACTCTCGTAATCCAGTGGGACGGATAACCGACACGACTGACGAGAGATGAGGCGCAGGTCCGACTTTTTACATGCCCATCCGACGCATGGATCATCTTTCTTGTCAGATAATAAGGTGATCAGCCTGCATTATCCTAATCAAACTTGAAAACAACATTTATTGTTGTTCCAATGCGGGAATCGAACCCACGACCTCCGAGTCGAGAGCCAATGCTCTAACCACTAGACCACGGAGACTGCCAAGTCACTCTAATAAATATTAAAAAAATAAAATTATCCACATTCAGTCATATAATGAAAAAGGGACTAACCTAAATTAGACTTGGTTTCTACGATATGAGATATCTCAAAAATTTTTACGTGAAAAAGACTTGGCTCTTTTTCATTTAGGTAATGGTTTTTGTGGGATAGTAGGTTGTTTTTGTGCTCACTTCTCTTTTCAATGTAGGTGGGCAGAGACCAGGGCAGAAATGTAGAGCATTTAAGTATACTAATGATCATGACGACGTGTACAGACATAGATACAGAATACACTTGGCAAAAGTGAAACATCCTTCATCATTTAAAATCCAAATATATTCTCGTGCCTAAAGAACACTTCAAAAAAGAATAAATAGAATTAAAATTTGTACGCCTAGCGCTATCTGTGTATTGAGCTGTACATCGGACAGATGGCGTTATATCCAAGATAGCGTTATATCCTAATATTGTCCCGACTTCTGAGGGGCAATTCTGCTAAATAAAGCCTGCATTAATACAATTACAATCAAGTCCCGATACGCTTATACTCCCAATAGGTGTTTTTATGAACGTTAAACCAACGTGAAACGCGCTCTGATTGGTCGAAACGTCATAAAATCCGTTCATCGTAACATGACGCTACACTTTCAATCCAATCAAAGTAAAATTGACTGTTTAAATTATCTACTTTAAATACGAGAATTGAGGTTCTGAGACCTCACCCCTGTCGCGACCTTGCACGCTCAACGCCGCTAAAGTAGTTTCACTTCAAAAATGTGTACCTTATTACGTGTACTGTATAAGTGTAGGTATTAGTGTATTTTAAAATGATTTATTGAAATGCTGTGCCTATGCCTAGTCTGTTAAAAGACGTCAATATTTGCATGTTGTACCAACATTTGTACAAGATCAACCAAAGAACCAAATTGTTCGCAGGTTCTCTATATCTTGGCCCCGGCTGCTGCCGTCCGGGTTCACGAACCACATCAGCGAGGACGGCAAGCGGTTCTACAACAACCTGATCGACGAGCTCATCAGGAACCACGTGAAGCCAGTCATCACCCTGTACCACTTCGACCTGCCGCAGGCTCTACAGAATCTTGGTAAAAGATAATGATATAATATTTAATAAGACGTTCAATCGTTACAAAGGACGAGATCTAGCAGGAGATTTGGGAATTTTTTGATAATTAAGGTACATACAACAAATATAATAATCACTGAGATAATATTATCACAATATGTAATTTTAACGTCATTCCAATTTCCAAGATCTACAATTTACATAACCTAAACATGCATAACACTGTTAACAGGAGTCACTTTCTCAATAATTTGTTTATAGTGCATGCGCATTTAATTTGCAGTGAGTCATTAATGCAAATGGCAAAATTGACCAATGACACTAAGGGCCGATCACATCGAAGCGGAGCGATCAGAAGCTGCTGCTACTGATCGCTCCGCTTCGATGTCATATAATTTTAAACTTTCTCTTCAATACTATAAAACACAGTTTTACTTAAGACGGTTAGCGGTTATGCTGCTGGCCGCTCCACTGCCGGTGTGGTCGGCCCTTAAGCCATGATCAAAAGAACCAATTGAAGTACAGTCGTATAAGGATCCTTTGGCACGTGGACAAAATCAGTACTAACATCGCCGTCTTGTAAAACGTCACTTTTAGTAATAAGTATTGTTTTGTAGTTGCGACACTTACCTTCTGGCACGTAGATAAAATCAGTACCAACATCGCCGTCTTGTAAAATTTCACTTTTAGTAATAAGTATTGTTCTTATTTGCGACACTCACGCCCCCATCCAAGTGCCAAAAGATCCTTGTACGACTGTAACCATTTTGAATATTTTTTTCCACGTTTAGGTATTTATCGAGGTACAAATTTGGCCCAAAAACATTGACATGCCGAATTAAAATTGGCTACTGTGCAAGTAAAGATCTTAATCCATTAGGTATATAGTATATACCTATTGCAGGCGGCTGGACCAACCCTCTAGTGTCGGACTGGTTCGCGGACTACGCGCGAGTGGTGTTCTCGCTGTTCGGGGACCGCGTGAAGTGGTGGATCACAGTCAACGAGCCGCTGATCATGTGCGAGTACGTGTACAACACGGGCCAGTCCGCGCCGGCCGTGCTGAGTGCGGGCGTGGGGGACCATCTGTGCAGCAAACACGTGCTGCTCGCTCACGCCAAAGCCTGGAGGGTATATGATAGAGAGTTCAGGGCGAAGTATAAAGGTACGTTATAGAAAGAAAAGAATGAGCTTGATTGTTGCAATTACCAGAGTAGTGCGTGATCACTGATCATTTGGTGGGGTTTAGAAGTCCAAATCTCGTAACTATTGGTAACTAGCTGTTGCTCGCGGCTCCGCCCGCGTAAATATAGTATCACTCGGGAATACTGTATTTTTTCGGGATAAAGAGCCCGTTTTAATCCAGAGCCTTAACTACTACCATTTTTTTATAGAGTCGAAGGTAGGTCAAAATCTTGCCCTGACGTCACTGCGACCCAAGTGGATCTAATGTGACTCCTTCGCGTTATAGTACTTCCCCCAGGCCTATCCTGCTCATGAACTGAACGGTGTGGTTGGGGTTGGTGCTACGAATTTCCTCCGTGGTGGAGTATTCGTGCTGCCCAAGTGCCTAAGGTATTTGATTCTCTTCTGGTGAAGTGCTGGACAGTCGAGGAGGAGGTGGAGCGGTGTCTCGTCCTTTTCCTCGCAAAATCTGCAAGTCGTTCTGTCACCGACACCTATTTTGTTGAGGTGTTTGTGGAGCTTGCAGTGCCCAGTTAGGGTTCTGGTAAGGATTCTTAATTGATCCCTACTCATTGAAAGCGCTAATTCCGCACGCCTTTTGTCAAAGCCTGGGATTAACGCTTTAGAATGCACAAGGCCCGGGATTGCAGCCCATTGCTTAATTCTTGGGCAGCGGCTCCATTCCTTAAGTGCTCTGTTGGTAGTACTGGGAGATATTCCGCAGACTGGTTCTGGCCCATAAATGAGACTTTCGGCCCACAGCCTAGCCAGCTCATCCACGGTTTCGTTGCCGGGGATATTGCTGTGGCTCGGAACCCATACTAGACGGATACTGTTGTTGCGTCCTAGCATGTTCAGTTTTTCAACACAGTCCAGAACTCATTTTGATGAAATTTCTGCTGCAGTCAGTACTTTCAGTGCCGCTTGACTGACTACCAAAACAGAACAAACTACTACCATACCAAATTTCATCAAAATCCGTTCAGTGGTTTTTGCGGGAACGAGTAACAAGCATTCATCCATACATCCTTCCATCCATTCGTCCTCACAAACTTTCACATTTATATTATTTGTAATTATAATCCTGTTTCGATCCGCGTGTTGTCTCACTCGCTCACGAGCGATATAAACAGGATTATGAATTATGATCACGAGTTAATAGTTACGAGAATTGCGCTTCTGTTTAAATACTTTTAATATAAAATACTAAGGTTGCCTGGCTGGTTGTCTTTGTAATGACACGTGTAATGAACACTAATAATAGGCATGCCTAGTGTACCTATCTAAGTATTCTGCTGTTAATAACATAATATCCTCGCTCTACATTTAGAACACCTTGATGATGATTTAATCGATATAGTACCTATGCATGTAGGTAGAGAAACAAAACTCTGTTAATTTAATTAATAAAATATTAAGGCGTTGTACGTATCTATATTATCAGGCAAAATATCATTAACAAACCAAATAATGTGGTACGAACCACTCAGAGCTGGTGATGAGGAAGCAACGCGACTGGTCGCAGAATATGCTGTAAGTACAATTATTTCTAATACTTACTTAAATAATAAATTAGTATTTAAATACAACATGAAGACTCATAAACAGAATCTCAAATGCATTTTTTTTGCAGAACGGCTTGTACACGCATCCTATATTTTCTAATGAAGGCGGATGGCCAAAGACAATAGAAAAAATCATAGCCCAAAAAAGTAAGCAGGAGGGGTACACGAAGTCAAGGCTACCAGCATTTACCGCAGAAGAAGTCCAACTAGTCAAAGGTAGGGAATTAAGTTGGTAAAACTACAGTTTGCACCTTTAATTAGCAGTGAATTTCATCTTTTCAGGCTTTAGCCCACAATATCAACTTGATTACAAAAAGGCTAGCGCCACAATCCTGAATCTATCGAAGCTTTCACAGTTCGGTGCTAAATCTATGACGCGTCGTATATAATTGAACATTTTGGATTTTTGAGAAAACTACAAAGTGCCTGATTATTTGGTTCTGAGATAACATTTCGCCATCTTCCTAACAATTTTCACGATCTTCGCGAAAAACCCGAATGTACTGGGAATCTTGATTCTTGAGTACTGATTGGCTGTTACAACAAAGAGAGCTAAGAACCTTTATCCAGATTGGTCAAAAAAAAAAAATTAATAAGTTATAGCAAAAAATATAGACTTTAAACAGCCCATTACCGTGCACGGAATAATATTGAGTGTCAGAGATTTTTCGCTTTATTCCTAGTACAGTCGGTTTTTAGAGTTCCGTACCTCGAAAGGAAAAAATTGAACCCTTATGTGGAGGTATCAAGCTAGAATTTATTTCTAGGATACTGTCTCTTGGAACTGTAAAAAAACCAAACTTCTAAGCCAACGCAATCAAAAGATACAGCAGTTTATGCCGCAAATTTTCGACACTCACAAGGGAATCAAAAGTACAGGATACTTCCCGTGAACTCAGAAACTTGAAATTTGGTACAAAGCAACGTCTTATAGCACAGATAAAGGAAAAATTGCGAAAACCGTAAAATTTTTGTTACATCTTAATAATTATAATATCTAACAATTTTAATAATTTTAAACTTAGGTACTACCCATTTCCTCATGAACGCGTAGACGTATTAAAGTGTAATTCATATCAAATACTCAGGTCTATAATACCTGTAATATCGGTAATATCTAATAACTGTAACAAAATCACTACAGTAGTCAATATCTGTAATATCTAATACCTGTAACAAAATAACTACAGGTTTGTACGGAACCCTGGGTGCGCGAGTCCGCCTTGGCCGGTTTTTTTTTTCGAATAAGGAAGATGGCGAAATTTTATCTTAAAATCAAATAATCCGGCTCTTTTCAATGATCCTAGGATTTTGGTAAAGATTCTAATTTTCCAATTATCCAACGACAATCTACTTAAACAACATATGAAAACAACTACAATGGGCTGTTTTCAATGTTCAAAGTTCCATATAAAATGTTGTTTCAGGCACTTACGACTATTTCGGTTTCAACTACTACACGTGCCGGCAGGTGGAGGCCGCGAAAGAGGGCGAAGCTGTGGGCGCCTGGCCTCTCGCGGGCGCTCAGGACCTCAACTCCAAATTGTTGATAAACCCCAAATGGAACACTACCAATTTCTGGTTCTCCGTAAGTAAACAGCGAGTGTCTTCAGACCTTGTAGATGACGATGTTCCTCCATTTTATTACTTTGCTATAGCAATAAAAACAACATTGTATGACTATTTTACTCCTTTGACTATATAAATATACTTATCATCTATAAGATGAACTTAGAACTAAAAAATTTGATAGGTATGGATAAGGAATTGTCATCACTTATTTTTTATATTTCCTTTCCACACCACCTATCCTTCCCTTTCCCTATTCGTACCCTCTCCACCAATCCGTGGAAACGCAATGGATAATCATAAAAATAATTTAATTATGCAAAATGGCAGCGATGTGGATCGCCATCCATCACGTCTCGTTTCTCGCGGAGGCGAAAAGCGGACCATGGAGAGACGCTTCGCTACGTTGAATGTATGAGGAGGAATGGATGGTAAGAATGAAAATGAACAAAGCGAAACAAGTATGTAAGGATCGTAGCAAGTGGAAAGAAGTGGTCTCTGCCTACCCCTACGGAAAAAAGGCGTGATTATATGTATGTATGTATTTTTCACATAAACAGACTAGCAAATAATCCTTGCAGGTGGTCCCTTACGGCATTCGTAACGTGCTGAAATGGATTAAGTCAGAATACGGCAACACAGAGGTGTACATAGCGGAGAACGGCTACCTCTCCACGAAGAAGGATCTGCACGACCCAGAGCGCGTGAAGTACTATAAGGATCATCTAGAACAGGTAAGAAGATTACGTACACTTCACAAGCTACTGTATACTTCTGTAGACATCGTAACGTAATCAATAACGTCTAGTGATAAGATCCATGATCCAGAGGGCCAGCAGGAACATTTAAAAACTTAGACCTTTTCATCTGTTATTGGATGATTTATATAGTACCTATTCTCCGAGCGAAGTACTTAACCACTCTTGAAATACTGTGGTACCTGGGATAGTCGGTTTTTAAATGTCGTATGGTTGCCCAAGCTCATACGACATTCTCACAACATAGTCAGCCTAGTTCAGAGGAATGACTGCTCAATACGTCTGGGGCCAACCATGTGCGGGGTTTCCTCACGATGTTTCCTTCACCGTTAAAGCGTCCATATAATATACTTGAGATCTGAACAACATTATGACAACGCCCATTAAATTACATTCGCTTACGGTAGGTACGTTTACGGCGCTGTCAAATGTTCGCTCACAGTTCATGTCTTGGGTTAGATCTCCGTGGTGAAGAAAAAAGTATTGTCTCATGTAGCATGTACTACCGAACAAGTCCCCGCTCGACCAGGCATAAGGTGAAAATCGCTCAACCAAAGAATATATATTACTAACGTAGCTCAACAGCGCCGTTGAATAGTGGGCTCGCAAACATACTCACGTGTAAATACGTAGTTCAACCTCGTCTGCAGACGTTGCGGTTACTTCCTTTGCGTTCAAAATATTTTAGTGCAAAGGTGAATATTTAGACACTTTGTCGGTGGTAGCTAACACTAATAAAACACAATTTTTCGTGCACTTTTTCCACTATATTAGCTGGTAGCTAACACTCCTGCGACTAATATTATAGATCTCAGGCATGTTGTAGCTATCGCCCGTCCTACTGGATAATGGGAATTAACATAGACTGATGCAAGATTATGGAAATATTCGGGACCCCATTAACTATGTTTTTATACATATCTGTTTTATGTCGTTAGGTACTCCTAGCCATACACGAAGACGGTGTGAACGTAACGGGATACACCGCGTGGACTCTAATGGATAACTACGAATGGATGGATGGATATCGGTAAATTTCATACTTACTTGCTTTCAAATTTCCTTTTTTAGTAGACCACTCTGCTTGAAATACTAGGTCTTAATTTCTTGAAATAGACTTGTGCACCACATTGTGAACTTTTCAGATCCAACTTCGGTCTCTACGCAGTCGACTTCTCGGACCCGCAGCGCACGCGCACGCCGCGCTCGTCAGCGTACTACTACGCGCACGTCATCAAGACGCGCGCGCTGGCAGCGCCGCGCGACTACACTCCTTATACAGGGGAGGCTAGTGTTGTTGGGGCATCTTTTGTGATGTTATTAGTCTGTTATGTGGTATCTGGTGTGTTTGTATGAATTATAGTGTAGACTTTAAGGCCCTCCCCCGAGCAAAAGACCTTGAGG